>CM066988.1:36887500-37487500 GCA_033977485.1 Hydrangea macrophylla
TTGGTCTTCTGCCAGTATCTGACCAGTTTTAGTCGAACCGAACACTGCCTTAGCGAAATGGTTTAGGACCGTAACTGGTAGAATGCCTGGTCTTCTCGGCCTGTTTTTGAAGGCATACCCGGTGTATTATAGGACTTGTCCTGTTTTACCGTCCGGGTTATTTATCTCTGATCACCGTTAGTACTTGGGAATGCTAGGACTCCAAGTACTGTTAATGACCGGTGTGATTCCCTGTTTAAGGCTGCATTCCCCTGCCCCCCAAGCATTTTGGTAAGGCGGGTGCGCAGTAGCGAGCAACCTTAGGAAATCGACCTGGAACATGGGTGGTTGCAGGGTCCTTTGGGGTTTAGCCATCGTGGGTCACCTAGGGGGTTTGCCCCCATTGTCGGTTGGACCTAGGTTAAACCTTGTTTAATTTCCTGTTTAAGCCTGCATTCCCTTGCCCCCCAAGCGTTTTGTTAGGGAGATGGACGGGAATACCGACCGTAGGAAACCGACCTGGAACATGGGTGGTTGCAGGGTCCTTTGAGACTTGCCATCATTGGCTGCCTAGGGGGCTAGGCCCCATCGTTGGCTGGACCTAGGCGAAGCCTGCGCCTCGGGGTTAGGCCCGAGGTCTTTTTGTGCCTTGGTGTTTAGCCAAGGTCTTTGAAGGTGCCTCGGGGTTAGGCCCGAGGTCTTTTGTGCCTTGGTGTTTAGCCGAGGTCTTTGAAGGTGCCTCGGGGTTAGGCCCGAGGTCTTTTTGTGCTGGGGTGGAACACTTGAGTAGGAACTTTGCAGAAAAGTAATTACTTTATTTCAAATTCATTTTAACTGCTCGGGTAGAGCTACAAAGAGTCCTAATCGATCGCTAACCCCCTTCATCCCTACTACTGAAAATATTTTCGAAGGTGCTGTATGTTCCACGGGTGGGAAAGCTCATGCCCGTCAAGATCTCGTAGCCAATAGGTTCCCGGTCGATGAATCTGGGTGACCGTATATGGGCCTTCCCAGTTCGGCCCCAACTTCCCATGATTCGGGATTCTAGTCGACTGGTTTACCGCCTTCAGGACAAGATCACCCACTTGGAAGCTGCGATGCTTGACCTTGCTGTTATAGTACCTCGACACCCTCTGCTTGTACGCTGCCACTCTCAGATAGGCTTGATCTCTTTTCTCTTCTACCAAATCAAGTTCGGTTCTCAGAGCTTCCTCGTTGCCTTGCTCACTGAAATTGGCTACCCGGTAGGAAGGCAATCCGAGCTCTGTGGGGACCACGGCCTCAAAGCCATAGGTGAGTGAGAACGGCGTTTCGCCTGTTGCTGCTCGGGGAGTGGTACGGTAGGCCCACAGGAGGGTCGGCAACTCTTCAGCCCACAGACTTTTGGCACTTTCAAGCCGAGTCTTGATTGACTGCAAGATTGTCCTGTTCGTCACCTCGGCCTGGCCGTTGGCCTGAGGGTGCTCGGGAGAGGAGTAATGGTTGGATATCCCGTAGCCCGAGCAGAACTGCCGAAACACCGGGGTGTCAAATTGTCTGCCATTGTCGCTCACCAGTACACGGGGGGTGCCAAACCTGCTGAGGATATTTTTCTCTATAAAACCCTCCATCTTCTTCTCGGTGATGGTGGCCAATGGCTCGGCTTCTGCCCACTTGGTAAAGTAGTCCACGGCTATGACAGCAAACTTGACTTGCCCTTTTCCTATGGGCAGGGGGCCTACTATGTCGATGCCCCATTGAGCAAACGGCCAGGGGCTAAGGATGGGTGTCTGCATCTCTCCCGGACAATTGATCATGGGGGAGAACCTTTGGCATCTGTCACACCTTTTCACATAGTCCCTGGAATCCCGAGCCATAGTTGGCCAGTAATAGCCTTGCAGCAGCGCTTTCCGCGAGAGTGCCCGACCTCCAACGTGGTTCCCACAAATTCCTTCATGAATTTCATACAAGATCGCTTGAATTTGCCCGGGATGAACGCAGCGGAGGTATGGGATGGTGAAGCCCCTTTTGTAGAGTATGCCATCAATTAAATGGTACCTGGCTGCTGATCCTGTCTGGGCTTCTTTCCCAAGCCTTTGTCCGGCCCTTCGTGCTTGCGCTTGGACCTCGGAGGCTCATCTTCCCCGGTTCCGGAGCGCTTTGCCCTTAGGAATTCCTCGGTATCAATGTGCTTGCCGACCCTGTCCGAGAGTTCCACCAGGGTCGTCGGTCGGTCACGATGGAACGACGTGGCGACCTTGGTATGCTGGACCCCTGAACAAAAGGCCATGATTGCTGCTGTCTCATTGAGATTACGAATCTGGAGCCTCTGCTGATTGAAGCGGTCCACGTATTCTCTCAGAGACTCTCCTTTGCGCTGCTTCACAGTGAGCAGCTGGGTGTCCGGCTGTGATCGGTCAAGCATTCCCACGAACTGGCTGACGAAGAGTTTGCTCAGAGATTTGAAGTCGTCAACCGTCCGGGGCCGCAGCGAATGGAACCATTGCGCGGCCGATCCCTTTAAGGTGCTGGGGAATGCCAGGCACAGCAGTTCGTCGGTTGTAGTGACCAGTGCCATCTGCGCCTTATAGGTGCGGATGTGGTCTACCGGACTCCCCTTGCCATCGTAAGAGCTAAGGTGCGGGGGCTTGAATTTCCGTGGAATAGGGAACTGCGTCACCCGGGAGGTGTAGGGCGACTCCGTTTCCGTGTTTGTGAGGTCGTGACCGGACTTACGGTTCAGCCTCTCAATTTGCTGCTGCAACTCTTCGACCTGGGCTTTAACATTAGTGTGCCCGGTCCTCCTATCTGCATCTGAATAATAAGTGGGATCGGACGATGATGCCTCGTCCTCATCCTCGAAGCGTGTCGATCTTGGGGATAGCGCTCGGCTACGGGTCCGGGATAACCTGTGCCTAAGATCCTCCCGGCTCAGGGTGGGCGGATCGTCGGCCGGCTCCCTCACCTTTCGTCCGGACGCTTCTCCCCTTGCAGCTCGGCGTCGTTCGATGAGTAACCGGGCGTCATCCACTCGGCGTGCTCGGCGAGGAACATACCGAGGCCCTTCCTTTGGACGCCTCGTAGGCTGGCTACGTTCTCCCTCTCCATGGTGTTCTCGATCTGGTGGGGACACTGGTGCAGATCGGGCTTTTCCGCGAGTCCGAGCGGGCCTTTGGCTAGGAACGCTCTTTTCGGGCCGCTTTCCCGACGAAGGGTTTTTCTCGTGGTCTTTGACCACCTTTCCATGCTGGGCCATGAGCGTCTCTATTTGCCGCTGCGTCCGGATCTGACTTTCCAAGAGTTGCTCCAGTGCCGCCGTGACTTGCTCGGTGGACATGGAGGCAGCCCGTGTCTCGACCTGTAGACCCTCCTGGCCTGACTGGTCCGCCTGACCTGACTGTTCCGCCTGACCGGTCGAGTCAGCGGTTTTCTTGCCCTTCTTCTTCGGCATGTCGATCAGTCAAAGATTTTTTTTTCGATGAGAAAACTGACGTTCCCACAGACGGCGCCAAACTGATGATGCCTAGAATTGGTAAGAGAGGATTCAGAGAGAGACAGAGAGACACCAAGGAATTGTATGTGGTTCGGCCCCGTTAATGAGGTGACCTACGTCCACGTGTGTATCTAGGCGTTATACTAGCAGATCACCGGCGGCCTGGTGAGCCAACAATGGTGGGCGGCACTACCAGTAATACCGTCCGGGTATATGCGTTTCAGTGTATGCTCTAGTGATTAGGTTTCTCAAGATCGTTCCCCCTTTAGAAGGGTATGGGTGGGCTCTTTTATAGATGCAAGAGTCCACCTCTACATGGAAACTTAGATCCATTAGGAAGCCTATATCAATCACAATTCAATGTGCATAAGTTAAGGGAAGATCATTATCAGATTAGGAATCTATCGAGTTTTATTCCTAATAGGACTCCGGCCGCACAAGGAAACTGCTGGCGTTGAGCCGCGCGTCCGGGAGAGTCGCCGAAGATCACGCCCGGGCTGTGCAGGCACCCCGAGCGGTGACACTGGCAAGCCCTGGGTGTGGACCCCAGGGTTCTGCTTGGTCTTCGATGCTGACGTGGCCGTTGGACCCACGCTGGATAATTCTGAGCATATCAGGGTTTGTGTGGATTTCCGAGATTTGAACAAAGCTAGCCCTAAGGATGATTTCCCTTTACCCCACATCGACGTATTAGTAGACAATACCGCAGGACATGGACTTCTATCTTTCATGGATGGGTTTTCAGGGTATAACCAGATCTTGATGGCACCAAAGGATAGAGAAAAAACAACTTTTATCACACCTTGGGGGACTTACTATTATAGAGTTATGCCATTTGGACTTAAAAATGCAGGTGCGACTTACCAAAGAGCTGCCACTACGTTACTACATGATATGATTCATAAAGAAGTAGAAGTATATGTGGATGACATGATAGTAAAATCTAAAGAAAGAGGAGGACATTTGGAGGCGTTAAGGAAATTTTTCGAAAGGCTGAGAAAGTTCGGAATGAGGCTAAATCCGCAAAAATGCGTCTTTGGAGTCACCACTGGAAAACTACTAGGATTTCTGATCACCCAGAGAGGAATTGAGGTAGACTCTACCAAAATCCAAGCTATAACCGAAATGCCACCACCAAAGAATGAAAAGGAGTTGAGAGGGTTCCTAGGAAGAATACAGTTCATCAGCCGCTTCATATCCAAACTCACCATGATCTGTGACCCGTTGTTTAAATTGTTGAGAAAGGGGGAAAAGTTCGAATGGGATGAGCAGTGCCAAAAAGCCTTTGAAAAAATCAAAACCTACCTGTCCTATCACCTCCTAAGCCTGGGAAACCTTTATTGCTATACCTATCCGTAACCGAGAACTCAATGGGGTGCATGCTGGCCCAAGAAGAGGAAGAGGGGCGTGTGGAAAAAGCCATATACTACATGAGTAAGAGGATGACCGGATATGAGTTAAACTATTCGACATTGGAGAAAGCTTGTTGGGCCTTGGTGTGGTGTACCCGTCGCCTTAGGCATTACATGCTAGCCTTCCCTATCACCCTGATATCCCGAATGGACCCACTCAAATACCTCTTTGAAAAGCCTGCCCTGACCAGTAGGATATCCCGATGGACCATGATGCTATCCGAATTGGATATTAGATACGTCACTTCCAAATCTGTCAAGGGGAGAGCCATCGCCGAGTACTTAGCCGACCTCGCCATAGAATCCGAAGAAAAGGGAGAATTTGAGTTTCCAGATGAAAAAATAATGGAAGTAAAAGAGAACCCGTGGAAAATGTACTTCGATGGAGCAGCTAATCGAATAGGGTACGGGGTAGGGATCATCCTCATATCACCTGGCGGGGCCCCCACTCCGTTGGCCGTTAAGCTCAAGTATAATTCGACTAATAACACGGCAGAGTATGAAGCCTGTATAATTGGGATGGAAGCAGCTTTGGCTTTGAGAGTAGAAAGGATTGATGTTTTCGGGGACTCCAATCTGATAATATCACAAGTGAGGGGTGACTGGAGAATAAAGCATGAGAAATTGAGACCCTACCATGAATACCTAGAGAGCCCGAAGGTGCAATTCAGAAAAATTTCGTTCTACTACCTTCCCCGTGAGGAAAACCAATTAGCAGATTCCCTAGCAACCTTGGCCTCAATGATCCAAATTCCTATGGGAGTCTCTATGATTCCTTTGTCTATAGAAGAGAGAACCCGACCTTCGTATAAAACAATCGCCACCATTGAAGAAGAGGGAGAGGTTGAGATACCATGGTATATAGATGTTTGGAACTTTATTGAGAAAGGAGAATATCCCGGAGGATCTTCAGAGAAGGATAAGAAAGCAATTCGTAGATTTTCAGCTCAATTTGTAATCTATGCGGGGAAGTTGTGGAAGAAGTCCTACACTGGTTATAATTTAGAATGTCTATATGGAAGGGAAGCAAGGAAAATGATGGAAGAAGTACATAAAGGAGTCTGTGGGCCCCACATGAACGGACACATGTTGGCCAAAAAGATAATTCGACAGGGATACTATTGGACGACTTTAGATAAGGATTGTTGTGAGTATGTTAGGAGATGCCATAAATGTCAGGTCCATGCAAATTTAATGCATACCCCACCTTCCCAGCTCTATAGCATGACCACCCCTTGGCCGTTCTCTGTGTGGGGTATTGATATCATCGGGGAAGTAATTCCGAAAGCTTCAAATGGGCACCGGTACATAATTGTGGCAATAGATTATTTTACCAAATGGGTAGAAGCAGCATCATACGCAAATCTGAAGGCAAGAGATGTGATGAACTTTATCCAGAAGAATATAATCTGCAGATACGGGGTGCCAAATGAGCTTATTTCTGACCACGGGAGTCATTTTCAGGGGGAGGTTATTCCCCTCCTAGAGAAGTATAGGATTACCCACCACCAGTCCTCACCATACAGACCACAAACAAATGGAGCAGTAGAGGCCGCAAACAAAAATGTAAAGGCAATCCTAGGGAAAATGACGGATACGTACAGGGATTGGCATGAAAAACTACCTTTCGCTTTGTGGGGATATCAAACTTCCGTGAGAACTTCAACCGGGGCTATGCCATACTCATTGGTCTACGGGATGGAGGCCGTTTTGCCAGTGGAAGTCGAAATACCGTCTTTAAGAGTTTTGGCAGAATGCGAGGTAACCGAACTGGAATGGTTGCGGGGGAGATATGAGGAATTGATGTTATTCGATGAAAAAAGGTTGGGTGCCGTAAACCATACTCGGGGATATCAGAAAAGGATAGCTCGTGCTTTCAACAAAAAGGTTCGCCCAAGGAAGCTTGCTGAGGGTGATCTGGTCCTCAAGGAACTTAAAGCGCCCGTTTATGACCCACGAGGGAAATTTAAACCCAACTGGGTCGGACCATATATCATTAAGACACTCCTCTCCGGGGGAGCTGCCTATCTCATGGACCTAGATGGAATTGAGTTTAAACAACCAATAAACCTCGATCGCCTCAAAAAATACTTTGCTTGAAACCTTGTCTTTCAAAACCTCCAGAGTTGATGAACTACGCTTGACCTGATTCCCAATAGGGGATACGTAGGCAACCTGCTCGGTTCGGTCACAAAGTAACAAAAATAAGTATGATCTTTCTAGCCTTAGCTGAACTACTGCGGACCTGATACCCATTCGAGGATAAGTAGGCAGGCTCACAAGGCCCTCGGTCCAAACAAAGCCCAAACAAAGTTAAATATCCCGAGTTTTTCCACACCAAACTAGGGGCAAATTTGCGTTTGCCCAAGAACCGCATCTAAGTCTCGAAACCAGGGGCAAACTTCGTTTGCTAGAACCGATGAACCCAGGTAAAACCTAAACCCATTTCTGGATCTACTGGCTATCAAGATATGCATCATGTGGAAACAAGCAAGAATTCATTATATAGAAGGATTAAAACTAAGCAAGACTCATGAAAGAGTGAAAAAAGCTGAAAGAGACATTGAGAGGAAAACTGTTCATAACCCAAAGAAATTAAAGAAGTGCTAACTTTGATTCAACATGATTAGGGCATTTTCGGAATACAAAAAGAGAGCTTTAAAAAAAAAGAAGGGAAAATGCATCACAGAAAATAAAACACAGCAAAAGTTAAGCAGAACTTGTCGAAAATTTTAAAATCTTGTTGTTTTGTCTATCTAAAAGCTATTCCCTAACCAGAGTTTGGATCTCAAGCAAATACTCCACGGTCGGGACAACTGAAGCTGGAATCCTCCGAAAGGGAGGCGATACCCTATCATGCCAAGCCTCAGCGAATATCCTCACGGTAGAAGGGCGTAAGGCGGAACTCCTCAAGAAATCAGCGGTAATAGCATCAGGAACGTCCTGGAACAAGCCGAACTGGCGAACTACCCGACTGGGGATGTAAAAGGTGGTAACCCGCAAACCAGGCAACCAAACCCCTGGACGCCCAGGAAGTCGTACCGCGATAGAGAAATAAGACCATCGGGGGCATATCCAGCAGATGTCCTCGTAGCTCAAGCCCCAAAACCAAGCAAGCCAGCTAGTAACTGTACGGGAAGGGTAGCGGACACCCATGTGATCATAGGAAAGCAGTCTCCTGAGGGGAAGGCGAGCGAAGAAACCTAAGTGCTCGAAGAGCCAAATCTGCAAAACGTGAGGTGACCCCAAAAGCAGCATCGATCCCGCGGTATGAGCATGATCCAAGCCTAGCAAGGTCTCCCCCAGGACAAGCATAACGGCACTCCGCATCTCTCGGAGGCCACATACAACCGGAATCAGGATGTCAGTGGAAGACTGAAACAAGAAGTGGGAAAGCATCGCCAAGGAAAGGGCACTCCGCCTGATAATCTGATACCTCCCATCGTCAGGATCGCCAATGGGTGCATAAGTGGAAGAAAGGCGGTCAAAATCAATGTGTCAATCCCGAACAAAGGAGCTGACAGCACCCCGGGAAATACCAAGAAGGGCCGATAAATCCTGGATACATCCCGCCTAAACCTGGGGAATGATCAAGTCGGCATAAGGATCGGTGTGGAGAATAACACTGAACTCCTCAAAAGGAGGACAAACCTCCTCGTGACCAAACCGAAAGACGTGCAGAGAAGGGTCCCAACACATGATAGCTGCTCGAAGTAAGCTCTCGTCTAGAGCCATATGGCGAAATGCAAAAAGATCCATCAGTTTGTGAGACTCAAAGTTGAGTCGGTCGATGCCGAAAAGGGAATCCATCCATGGGTATAGAATGTCAGAACAAATGGGGGCCATGAAGAAAGGTGGAGGATATGGAAGAAAAAGTTTGAGTACAAAGAAGGCAAAGGGCTCTAGAAATCTCGAATGAACCTAAAAATGGGCAATTGGCAGTTTATAAAGAAAAAGGGCTCGGTCCGGCACTCGATGTAAAGTGGCGGCATCTGCTGAGTGCCGGCCGGCAATGACGGAGTGCCGCGCGGCATTCAGTGAGTGCCGGTCATCCTCACTGAGTGCCGGCGAAGGTTTAAAAGGCACATGGGTCACTTTGTAACCTTAATCAGCCCAAACCTGCATAAAAAAAAAAAAAAAAAAAAGTGTCGCCAATCATCATCCCAGCATTATTGTTTGCACCATTCATCAAAGAAAGCCAAGACAAATCAGGAAAGGCGTTCATATTCTAAATCAGGCAAAGGGAATAAAAGTTTTAAAACTAAGTTGGGGAAGTAATCAAGCATGAATATAAACAAGTTCAAAATGAGCACACAGGCCACCATGCATGAGTACTACCAATCTGCCTAAATCAGTCCATTAAAAAGAAGGTTCGGAATTCTTTGTCCTCGCAGGGACATAACATAACAGAATAAAAAGAGAGAGAGATAGGCTATCCTCGTCTACGACGAGGATTCCTTCTGGGTGCTTGCGGAGCTGTCTGACTTCCTCCAGCTCCTCCATCACCACCATCCCCGCCATCTCCACCATCTCCATCACCTCCTTGATAGCCGCCGCCTTGGCCACTGCCGCCAGCACCTCCTTAGTAGCCGCCGCCTTGGCTCAGTTGGAACTCCTGGATCTGCCTCCTCAGAGCAGCCATCTCAACTTCCTGTAAGTGAGAATAAATGGAATGAGAAATAAAGAAAAGAGAGAAAAAGAAGAGAAAAGAAGAGGAAGAATGTGATACCATAGCCCTGGCCTGAAGGTCAGCATTGGCCCTTGCTCCATCAGCCTGAGAAAGAAAGAAATAAGAAAATATTTTAAATAATAAAAAAGAAAAGAAGAAAAAGAAGAAGCCTTTTGAATTTTGAAAAGAATAAAGGTGATCATTTGAATTTTTGAAATAAATAAAAAAAAAAACCTTTCGAATTTTGAAAAATAAATGGTAATAAAGAATATGTTTCAAACAAAAGAGGAAATTACCCTCCATTCACGTCCATGAACCCAGTGCTGGACGGTGTGTGCATAGGACAGACCCTCCTCAGCATAATCCCGGGGGATGGTATCATATTGCAAAGGGATGGTTGGAGCATTTTGAGTGTAAGGGGTCAACTGATACATAGTCTCTTGACCCATATCGACCATAGGAACACTCCAATTCCACTGCGGAAGGGCTGGGGGTTCAGCAACCCCAGGAACAGGCTACAAACAAGAGTTTTGACATAAATAGTTGCATATTTCATGAAGGAATAGAAAGCAGAAATATAAGTTTATATGTGAATAAAGTGCATTACCCGGACAACATCCATAAGGGGAAAATTGTGCATAAGGGAATTCAGTCTAAAGGCCGCATAACCATCAGGGCCGTCCAGAAAGGTTGCAATGTTCTCCCCGTCTAGAGCAGCCACCAGATCGTCATGATCCAAGGTCTCCGTGCTCCTCATAGTAGCTGGAGGAGCCATCGGCACATAAAAGTTTGGGGCGGCAAGAGACTGCCTAGTCACCCTCTCACCAAGGTACCACTCTCGGCACGCTTCGCCCACCATCAGGATCCTCAATCTAGAGGAGGCTACTGCCGCTTGAATCGCTTCACCTGCCTCTGGGAGAGCCGTCGCCCACGGATTCCACTCCACGTGAACCTTGCGTAGATTGATGAGGAGGTTCCTGTAACCAATAAAGTCATGAGCCCCGACCTTCCGACCCGTTGCGTTCTTCCTCCATTTTAAGCCCTGGGGCATGATAGCGGCCTCGCTGTCCCGAGTACGGGGAGCTCTCACGTGGAGGTATTCATGAGACCATATCTGCAAAAGGAAAAGGAAAGAATGAATTCAGTTTTCAAAATAAAACTACGGGAGATGAATAAAAAGGAAGATTTTCTAAAAAAATATATATAAAAAAAAAACTATACCTCCCAAGCTCTCCATTACCCGCCGGTGGAAGGGAGTTTCCCCTGGAGACCTCACTCATGTGATTGTAGAGAGTGGCTAGCCACGCCCCCCCCCCCCCCCAGTTGTACTAGAAGATGCGGTCGACGTTTGTGAGGGAAGCCAAGTACCCAAGGTGGATCGTATCCCCCTTTGTGCTCATCAGCGAGCAACCCAACACATACATAATGAATGCTCTAGCCATCTAATCGTCAGTAAAGGCCTGACCCTTGAAAGTATCCAAGAACCACTTTGCCGGCACTACGAAATCTCCTGGATGGGCCCCGAGTAAGTCAATAATTTCTTCATGACGGTTCTGAAGATCGTTATAGCGAGAAATGGGGAGGCCACCGAACGGAACACCGGTGATCATAGCAAAGTCCAAAGGGGTCATCGTCATCTCCCCAAAGGGCATGTAGAAGGTATTTGTTGTGTCCCACCATCTCTCCGCTAAGGCCTGGATATGGGTCCTGTCATTTGTACTCTTCTCTAAAAGCAATGCGAAGAGCCCGAACCCGGCATTATTGACCAAAGTTCTGACCTCGTCAGAAAGTTCCTCGTACCATCTCCGACCGTGAGCCATGCTCCCATGACCCTTGAGGACGAGTTCTGGAGCCTGAAAAAATATAAAAATGAAAAATAAAAATAAGAAAGGGGAAAATAATAAATGATTTTTCAGAATCTAAGCAATTCAATTCTTTGAATAAGAAATAAATAACTCCCGAGTCTAAGCGACTCGTCAATAAGAAAATAAATTTTTTTTTTAGAGTCTAAGCGACTCGTTTGATTTGAAAAAAAAATTCTTGAGAGTCTAAGCGACTCGTTTGATTTGATAAAAAAAAAAAAGAGATTCTTGAGAGTCTAAGCGACTCGTTTGATTTTCAAAATAAAAAAGATTTTTGAGAGTCTAAGCGACTCGTTTGATTTTGAAAATAAAACAATTCTTGAGAGTCTAAGCGACTCGTTTGATTTTGAAAATTAAAAATTCTTAAGAGTCTAAGCGACTCGTTTGATTTGATTAAAAAAAAAAAAAACAAAAACAAAAAACAAGATTCTTGAGAGTCTAAGCGACTCGTTTGATTTTGAAAATAAAAAATTCTTGAGAGTCTAAGTGACTCGTTTGATTTGAAATTTTTTTTTAAGAGTCTAAGCGACTCGTTTGATTTTGAGGATAAGAATAAGAAATTCGTTTGATTTGAATAAAGAAAAATTCTTTTGGATTTGAGCAACTCATTGATTCGAAAATAAAGTAAAGCTCTGGGTCATGCAACAATAGATTTTCAGGTTCATTGAAAGCATAGTTTATCCGAGCGCCTCATGGGATTGATGAAACCCCTCATTAACATTGGAAGAATAGAACATCGGAATTCATAAGCACGGAAAGTTAATAAACCCAAACGAAGGCAATAAGCAAAAGCACAACACCAGGCATTGGATCCCAATCATAACGTTCTACCCAAGGAAATTAATTTGAAAGGGGAAGGGTATCGCAAAAGGTTGAATACATCTAAGTGCACAAGAACCACAAGAGCATTCATACATACATTGTTTATCACGCACTACATGGCATTGCATTAGCATAAAGAGGGGGAGACATTCATGCATACATTGCTCATCATTCATAGCACATCACTCAAAGCATTACATTGCATTGTTTCATCATAAGCATACAAGGGGGTTTAGAGTATACCAATCTATTGAAAGCCCGTGCCGATAGATGAGCCCCGGGGTCGGCAAGTAAGAATGAGGAATTGTGAACCGGGTTGGGTTTGTACTTCTTCTTTGGAGGACCATAAGACCCTGAACCACTAGCCATTGGAGGATCTACAAACAAGAAAAGGGGGAAGTCAATGTTTAAATGAGAAATCTTGAGGGAAGAAGATCAAGAAATAACATGAAGAAATATGATTTCAAACACAAAATCAAGAAAAGATGTAATCTTTATGATTAGAGAGTTAACATACCTTGATTGTGAGTGGTTCTTGAAGAGAGAATCAAGAGAGGATGAAGTTGTAGAGAGGAAATCCGAGAGAGGAGGGAGAAAAGAATGAAAAAGAGAGAAGAAGAGACCAAGTTTTAAAACAAACTGCTGCTCCAGCCGACACTCGGTGAAAAGGAGCCGGCACTCGCCAAATGCCGCCCGGCATCTGGTGGAGTGCCGGTCCGTCTCACCAAGTGCCGTCGCGTGAGCCAGGTGGCCATTTTTACTCCTAATTTTTACTATTTACAAAAGAACCCCCGAATTTTGCTACCATGTCCTTAAAGATTTTCCCTCGATTCAAAAGGACCCCCGAGATTTAAAAAATAAGTTATTAAGCCCTTTGGAAAATGGGAATTAGCCCCTGCTTGTTGAAAATTTTGTCAGGAACACCCGTTTGCGATAAATAAGCTAATCAACTCCGGATTTCTCTGAAATTGAATTTTGAATGAAGTCTAATTGACTCCAGACTCTTGAAAATTAATTTTGAAGTCTAATTGACTCCTGATTGTGGAAAATTGGATAAATGGGAGTATGGTTGAATCTAAGCCGATTTGAGTCTAATTGACTCGAGTCCGAAAGACTCCAAATCCACCTGAATATGGTTAACTTGTTCTGGGAATATAACGGATTTATATTCTCAATCCTCATAACAGATTTACGATGATCCATTTGTTTGGGAGTGTAACGGATTTGCATTCTCGGTTTTCGCAACGGATTTGCGTTAACCCTAGTTCTGGGAATATAACGGATTTATATTCTCTATCCTCGTAACAGATTTACGATGATCCTTTATTTGGGAGTGTAACGGATTTGCATTCTCGATTTTTGCAACGGATTTGCGTTAACCCTCGTTCTGGGAATATAACGGATTTATATTCTCAATCCTCGTAACAGATTTACGTTGATCCTTTAGTTGGGAGTGTAACAGATTTGCATTCTCGGGTTTCACAACGGATTTGCATTAACCCTCATTCTGGGAATATAACGGATTTATATTCTCGATCCTCGTAACAGATTTACGTTGATCCTTTAGTTGGGAGTGTAACGGATTTGCATTCTCGGGTTTCGCAACGGATTTGCATTAACCCTCGTTCTGGGAATATAACGGATTTATATTCTCGATCCTCGTAACAGATTTACGTTGATCCTTTAGTTGGGAGTGTAACGAATTTGCATTCTCGTGTTTCGCAACAGGTTTGCGTTAACCCTCGTTCTGGGAATATAACAGATTTATATTCTCGATCCTCGTAACAGATTTACGTTGATCCTTTATTTGGGAGTGTAACGGATTTGCATTCTCGGGTTTTGCAACGAATTTGCGTTAACCCTCGTTCTGGGAATATAATGGATTTATGTTCTCGATCCTCGTAACAAATTAAGTCGATCCTTTGGTTGGGAGTATAGCGGATTTGCATTCTCAGTTCTCGCAATAGGTTTGCATTAACCATCAATTTTCAAAATTAGGAATACGTTCCCTCGACCTGTGTGACGAATCTTTGCATCGATCAACACTTGGTAATCTTCTTTGGCTTACACATCGCGAACTGTGCGTCACATATAGGAAAGACATGACATAGAGAAAACCTGGCGTTTGCTTGGTCAAGTTTACTTAAAGAATGCCATTCCATGAGCATGTGCATCACGATAAGATAGGATGCATTTATCTGTGTGACCACCTGCGTTTGTGTATCTTTATCCCTCGCTCGAACTACGTCCTGGTCTGATTCCCGATGGGATACGTAGGCAGCTCACCTTTGAGCACGACCAGCATTTGGCTATCTGCGCACCCGATTTTGCAATGCACTTTTTGTTTTTACCTAGATTTGACTGTTTGGTCAAAGGCTTGTCTTTCACACAGGCTTTGACATTCGTTTGTGATACGCGTTGCTTCACAAACTCTGTCAAAGAGGGGCAAACTGTAGACACCCCGATTTTGACCAAACGTCAAATCTAGGGATTGGTTACCTCTCAGAGACCGATGATGACGATGACCGTGACATTCGAAGATTTTCCAAGAAATTCAAAATCTTCAAGATGATTCTTCAAGTTAAATTTCAAAATTGAAAATAATAAAAAAGAGAGAGGATTTTGGTATTCGGGAGAAACCCGAACATTGAAGGACACGTGAGGAAATCAGTCTGAAAATTTGCTCAAATATACATATAAAAGGGTTTTTTTTTAAAGAAAGTATAAAATAAAAATGATAAAAGGAGTTTTAAATAAAGGAAAATTGTCTCTTGAAAAATAATAATAATAATAATAATAAGAAGAAGAGCATAGTATATTAAAAGAATATACCATGCAAATGGGTGCATATCACCCACATGGGTGCATTTTAGCACAAATAGACATAAATATATAAAGATAAATCACAAAAATTAGGTTTTAATTAATATTCCTTTTGAAAATTTAAAAAAAGGAGCAAATTCAGTTAGCCCCGGCACCCGGAAAAACCGGCGGCACTCACTGAGTACCGCGTCGGCACTCACGGGTTGCCGCCCGGCATTCAGTGAATGCCGCCCGGCACTCAGTGAATGCCGCCGGCACCCATCGAGTGCTGCTGGCTGTAACAGACTGCTTTTCTCACATGTTCTAGAAGAAATCTTTGCACATGGGTCTCCACCCGAATTTACCCATTTATCCTTGAGATGATGGCCTATATAAACAGGTCTTCATCTTCATTTTAGGGAGGACTTGAACTTGAATCAATACACACACATATACTTGAGAGAGATACAAGAATCATATAGAGAGAATTGAGAAGAAGAGAAGAACTTCTTGAAGAATTGGAAGAACTTTGAGAAGAATTTGAAGATCTTGGAAGAGCTTCACAAGAAATTGAAGAATTCTTTGAGGTCATAGAGGTAACCTCTTAATTCTTGGTAGAATTAGGATAATTCAATCACAAGTTCTTAGATCTAGGAACTTATCACATTTTCAAAACCTCTCTTCTTATCCCATTTCTTCACACACCACCAAGAACTTGTGATTGAGTTTCATGACATCTCATCAATTTGGATTTAATTAATGCCTTGGGTTTGAGATAAATTAGTTTTGAAGAATTTGTGTTCCTAAATAAAACTTTGATTTCCCTTATTTCTACTTCATTCATAAGGTTCATGAGATCTTCCATATCTCATTGAAACTCTTTGAATTTGATTCCTTAGTTTCCTATGATCTTATGATCCATATGGAGATTAAAATGAATCATGGTCATAATCTACACATAGTTGGTAAGATGCTAGTATCAACTCATGACTAGGATCTCTCTACTATGAATCTTATGGAATTCATACTATATTCCATGGAGATTAGAGTAGATTTGCTTTTTTTTAGTCTCCAATGACCATCAAATGGTAGGAGAAATATTTTAGTTTAAGTCCATCTCTATGGCTTAGACGAATCTCTCCCTTGGGTTTTGAGAAGTTCTTCATACTTCATCTAAAACCTACATGTATGTGTGTCTTTGTCCTCCAATGACCACTAAGTGGTAGGAGTAATGTTTTGAACTCAAATTTTGGTTCATGAGAGTGAGTTCATTGCTTCGGATTTTGTGAAGTCCATTCCATACTCCATTAAAAGTCCATAAGTTTAAAGAGGTCCTTATTCTTCAATAACCATCAAATGGTAGAAGAAATGATTTGGTTTAAGCCCAACATCATGATCTAATAGTTGAGGCCAATCAACAAAGTGGAACTAGCAAAAATAAAAACGGTGGGTACACAAACTGTTTTTTATCAAAGATTTTTAGTTCGAAATCTAACCGTTGAAATCAAGTGAAACCAACGGGAAAGTGTCAATAACACATTTTTTTACCATTGTAATTTTTGTTTTGGTAAGATTTTATGCTTAGAATGGTTTTATCATGAGTTTTGTGAGACAACCACAATCTGTCCAGAATTTTAGAATAGTTTCAGAACAGCAAATCGGTTTTAAAATTGATAGATCAGAGCTCTAACCAAGTTTTCATGCCCTCTAATAATTTTTTATAAGAATCTTAATGTGTTAGGAAGGTTCCCTAAAATGAATGAAGCCATTTGGATTTGTTTGCTAGTTTTAAAAAATCATACAAGATCTCTGGACAGAGAGTTGCAAAATCCTGAGTGAGGTCTAGTATTTTTTATATTCCTGGAGATCTAACCGTTGAAACCTTGGTTTTCTTTTTGGGCTAGAAAATAGACTCACAGAGGCATAACATATCCAAAAATTATTAAGATCAAACCGTTGGAAGTATTTTATGTCTATTTTGGAAAACCTGGTCTGCTCTCTGTAATTCATAAAAAACTGCTCCTGTTTTTGTCTAATCTTATTTATTGGAACTCAAATGGTCTCCTAATGTCTTGGAATCCAAATCATGTTTTGAATAATGATAATTTAGCTTAAATCCAGAGGCTAAGTGATCCAAATTAGTGAATAAATTCATATCTCATTCTTGTTCATATTCATGCATTCATTCATACATATTCATATTCATAAGTAGGACTTATCTCTTGTCTAAATTGTATCTAATTGAACATGACTTAGGATTAATTAATCTTTGATATTATATCTTGTCTAAAGCATGTTATAACACCCACATTTGTGTTATTGCTTTTGCATTTCATTGTCATGCATGATAATGTGATGTGGTGTGTCTTCTGACACATGATTGGGTGAGTTTTGACTCACGAGTTGATTTGGGTGTCTGTATTAAAGAACCCTTTGAAACTATTGTGATTGAAGATTTATTATTTGTGAAGTCTCTCCGAGTATGAGACGGTCACTGTGGAACACTTTAAATGTTTATTTGAAAATAAATGTTTACCTGTGTATTGCAATATCTGTATTATTTTCTGGCTTAGAATATATTTCTGTTGTTAGATTTAGTATCCTGGTGAGGACGAATGAACACGCTATTAATTTGGTAGGCTAATTAGCAACTTCGGAAGCGTCATATAGAAATTCGCGTTTTAGCGACCCAACGAAACTTAGTTGAAAACTTTTATAATTTTGAAGTTTCACTTATAAAGTTATGAATTAGCTGTGTAGAAAGTTTCAGAGACTGATTAGGAGTTTTGGAAAACTCATGGGGAGGTAAACGTAATTCCCCGAGAATGTTGCCTATATATAGATAGAGATGAACTTAGATTTTTCATAACTTCTAACCTAAATTCCAAGAGGAGGCCAAAAGGGGGCTAGAGGGAGATTTAGTTGCTTAGAGCTTTGCGACGCCAAACGACGACCTTCCGTCAGTTTGTTTTCTCCTAGATTTCATATTCGAACTCCTCGAGGTAAGAGCTTCGTTTTTCCGCTGCGTGTGTTCTTCAAACCTAATTTTTGGGAACAGTTATGAATTGGTTTAGCCTCAGTGGCGTGCCACGAGCTCCGGTTCCGCTATTGTGGGACCGGGCTGTGACACATGTATACTAACCTTTGTTTTGTAGCGCATTTGAGGTACAAATTCTCATCTCTTCTCTAGTTCAATTCTATACTTTGATTTTAATTGATTTTCAACTCCATGTGCGACACCTTAGAATTAGGATTTGCCTTATGTGTATATGTGATTAGAGACCTTTGTTTAGGACTTTCTTTTGCATGTCACGTTTAATATTGCTGCTGGATCCCGGGTAAGTTCTCTTGTTTCTTATTGCATATCATGATGCTTGCTAGTTGAAATATGTGATTTATGAATGATATTTTACCGTTAGCAATTTTACACCATTTTCAACATGCTTGTGTTATGTATACCTATATATGCATTAATTGAGGGCATGCTTAGATTATTAATTCGATTAAATGGATGTTGAGTAGAGGCCTATCGCGAGATAGGATGAGAGGGGGTGTTTTAGTCCGTCGGGCTCCTTCCCCTCTCATTCCATAATCCCCGGACCCAGTTAATCTTTGGTTTCGCAAAAGATCAGTTTGCTTTAAAATGGTTTCTTAATTTTCCTTTTAAAAATTAAGTGGCGACTCTTCGAGTATTTGAATTGGAATTTGAAAAAGTGTTTTAAAAACTAAAGTGGGCCCAAATGCCGGTATCCACAGGTCGTGATTATAAATCAGCCAGATCTGGGTCATGATGTTGTTGCGACCAGATCTGGCTTGTGAAAGGCGTGGAACGACTAGATATGAGGTCGCTAGAATAGACAAAGTCTCGCCGAAAATTATGAGAACTGCTAAAACTTTACCACTCTGTATACATTGTGAAATTTTAGCAGGAGGTGGCGATGGTGATCGGTGGTGTTGATGAGGTCGTTGGTGGTAGGAATGGCAACTATTGGAATTTTCCCACTCTGAAACATGTTGTGAAATTTCATAAGGAGGTGGTGATCGATGATGTTGATGGAAGTCGTTGGTGGTAGGAGTAGAGATTGGTGAAATTTCACCACTCTAAATAAGGTGTGCAAAAATTTCAAAAGAGTTAATACACATTTGAGGCAAAATTGTCATAGATAATAAAAAAATAATATCAAAGGATCTTAATCAACACAATTACCTTAGCGAGAGACCTAAACCAAAAAGAAAACATTTCCAAGTCCTTAAACCACTTAATTGATTCTCCTAAATTGTCCTTAAATCCAAAATAATTTGATTCAACCCCCTTCTTTATTTTCTTGTTATTGACTTTCTTGACTTATAACGACTTTTTATTTATTTACAAGGAAGACGCCCCCCTCCCCCCGTGCAAAGCACGGACATTGGATTTCTTAGATAAAATGTAATGTATATTTTTTTATGTATACAAGAAAGAGAAATAAGTTCTATTAATTCTTAAAATGGTGTTGGAAAAAATACAATAATGCTAGGCACATAAGACATTTCACAACACATTCCACAATCATGCTTTAAATGCATGTACCTGTGCGGCCTAAAAAGTGTGGGCCATGTGTGAAAAATTCACACAACACAAGGTATATGCATTTTAAAACATGGTTGTGAAATGTGTTGTGGAATGTGTTCTGTGCCTAGCATTATTATTTTCAATTTGGTGAAAAGTCCCTCGCTACCCATAGATAATATTATCTATCAACTTTAAACCACCATAACTCACTCGTATAACCTTTTTGGGTTTTTTTTTTCTTTTCGATTTCATGTATTTGTTTGAGATCTACGCATTGGAATTGAAAATTGTACAAAATAAAAGTAATTTGGAATCTTGTGTTTCGATTTTATCTGTCAAAACATATGATATTATCTGTGGACAGACAGATAATATTGAGTTTATAAACAGCCACAAAATTTTATTTTTGGCCTTTTTTGATGATTTTTTTATACATATATTTCATGTGTTTCTTCGAGATAATTTTACAAAAAAAGATACGTTGTAGCCTGATTTTGAGATTTTATTTATCTAACATGTAATATTATCTGTTTGCAGATAGATAATATTATCTGATTGTGTTAAGGGCGATAACTTTCTCAATTCTTGGGCTTTTTAGGTTTTTTTTTTCTTCCTATATTTTTTCGAGATCTATGCACTTATGGTGCCAATTTTACAAAAGAAATATATTTTTTGTTATATATATGCAAAAAAAAAAAATACGATTTCCATATTTGTTCAATTTTTAGTTTTTTCCCCCAGAATTTCATGGTTAATATTGATCTCGTTTGATAGATCTTCTTTTGCCAATTCCAAAACATTGAATTTTACGAAAAATAGACTTGTAGAACAGAGGTTATATATAGCAATTTGAAGTTTTTTAGTTATAAAAATGACCTAATGAGTTAAAGAAAAATAGCATTGGTTTTAACGTGAAAGGGTTTTATTTTAGGGGGCTATGGCCGAAGCTCCCATTCTCTAATATACCTAAAAAAAAAAATCAAATTTAAGAACACTTAAGCCCAGCCCCCTTAATATTTTAGAAAACTAAGCTCCCTTTTTTTTGCATATTCGAATTTTTGTGTTAATTTTCATAGAGTTTGAAATTTCAAGCCTACCCACTTTGAAAACATGTATATATATATTGGACAAGATTGTAAATCTAACATAGATATTAATGCAACACTAATTGTAATCCAAACCATCCAAAACCACGGGCTATGTCATAAGTTCTAAATAAAGAGTCACTGAACTAATAGTAACACGATTGTAATCCAACTCACCCTAAATCAAGTTCACATTTTCTTTTTTACTTCTTCAATTAATCTAATTTAAATTGATTTAATATTATCTCAAGCTAGCTTTAAAGAAATTTTCACATTAAATGTGTATAAATAGAACCAAAAAAACCCTTAAGAGCGCTGCCCCGTAAACTTAACCACCACAATTGTCACTTCTAAGTTTTAAACTTAACAATCTCCCAACGCCAAATTTCTGCACTGGCGTCCCTGGTTTAAGTAATGATGATGCCAAAAATTGGTGTTAGGATAGAGAGAGATAGACCAGAAAAGTTTGTATATGGTTCGGCCCTGTTAACTAGATGACCTACATGTGTGCGTTGGAGCGCCTGTACTAACAAATCACCAGTGGCCTTTGGTGAACCAACAAGCTGGGCGATACTACCAGAGACCGACCGGGTATATGCATATGAGTATAGGTGTATTGTAGTTCTATGAGAGTAGAATGCGGTCCCCTTCAATGAGGGTGAGGGGCATCTTTTACAGGTGCAAGAGGCCACTCGTACATGGTAAGTTATTAGATTAGGTAGCCCAATCTGATTATAACTGATTCACTTGATTTTAGGAGAGTTTCCTAAGTGGTTTAGGAAACTATTTCCCCCTTCTATTTGTACTCTTCCAGAGATAGGAAACTGTCTAGGGCCTTGCAGAACAAGTCATAGCCCGTGCCTGGACTGCACCTACTGTGGGGTCAGCCCGGATCGTACGCCCGAGCTGCGGGTCGGGCTGGGAGGTCGGGGAGGGACAGCCCAAGATTGTTGAGTAGTCAGTGTCCGTCCCAGATGGCTTGGCTCTCCGTTGCTGAGGTGGCAGAGTTGACTTTGACCTGATAATCATATCAACTGTACCCCATTTTAGAGGCTAATGTGATGCTCTATCAGATGAGGATAAAAAATCCACACAATTTGGTGAACCGCGCGGGACCTTACCCGGGGCATTTCTCGGGGTTAGACCCGCCGCCTTGGTCTGCTCAGGAGTCGGACCAAACGGTACCCTCGGGAGTCAAGGTCTGTAGTTGCCATGTGTCAGGGAGTGATTGGACTGCCCGAGTAACAACAAGGGGTGGAAGAACAAGTTCTTCTAAATGTACACCCCTAGGCTCTATGAGGCGGCCCCGGGAATCCAGCTGAGGACTTCCTTGGCGGGGGAGCTAAGGAGTAAGCCCTTCATGCGTTTCTCTCTTTCCTTCTTTCACCTTTACCAAAATTATGGGGCTAACCATTTTGTGCTCTGTTTTACAGTGGGGTCAGTTGATCCACCGAGCATCCCCGAGGAGTGCCAGACTAGGATCAGGCATTTGGTGAGGTTGCCCACCAACATCTGGAATGTGCTGACTCGGACGGGAGAGCGGAAGGTCACCTATAACCCAGACCATCCTGTTAAAGCTCCTGCCTTTCCCCCAATCATCACCGGTGAGCTTTCTTTGCCCTGGAGGATTCCTTCGATTTAGCAGTTCATCTGTTTCTGTCCAAGTTATTCACCTTCTACCTCTTTTGCAGATATGGGCCCCAGGAAAGATCTGGAGGTGTTAAGAGCCAGACAGGCCGCCGCCGTCGAGTGGCAAACAGAGGGAAGAGGCTAGCTGTCGAGGCCTTGGACAGCTATCGTCCTCTCAGGCGGATCAGGCATGGGACCCTGGCCATTGAGATGGACAAGGTTAAAGGCCTAGCCCTTGGCCTGTGTGCTGCTCAGGCGAAATTGGAAACTGCCTGGGCAAGCTTAACTCCGGCGTAAGCTCCGGAGAAATCCCTGGTAGAGGCGACTGTGGCGGCAGGATCCACTAAGGAAGCCTTCGACGACGGCTTCTTTCAGGGCTACGAAGACCTAAAAAGAAGGTTGGCCTGGGACCACCCCGAGTGGGACTTCTCGTCCTACAAGGGGATAGACTCAGAATACTGGGACATGGGTTCCATTGTCGTCGAGGATTCTGTTGCTGCTGGAGGTTCCGCTGCTGGTGGACGACACCAAGCCTCTCTTGTTTCTCTCTTTTTTTTTTGGGAGGGGGGGCGGGAGGCTGCAATAATTGCCCCCCATGCCTTGTACATATTTATGGTTTTTGGCCCAAATGTGGAAACCTTAGAGGGGGGGTGAATAAGGTTTTAGTAGAAATTAACCTTTTCAAAAAACTCAATTGCAAATTAAACAAGATCACAAGCAATTAACTAAAGAGATAAGGGAAGAGATACTTGCAAACCAATTTTTCAAGTGGTTCGACAATCGCACCCCGCGGCCTACGTCCACCCCTCAAGAACACCTCTTGAGGATTCCTTTAATCCGATCTACTTCACGGGTGTAGACCAAACCGTTTCCGGAGCACTTACGAGTGTGCACCAAACCGTGACAAGAGCCTTCCATCTCTCCCAAAGAAGAACACCTTTTCTTTGCACACAAGGGTTACTAACCCTCAACCTTTACGAATTGATTTGAATACAAATTGATAACTCTCTCTCTAGAGTGGATAATACAATTAAAGCTCACTACAATTTTGCTCTCTCAAGAAATACAAATGAAAGATTTGAGCAAATTGATAAACTCACATAACTAGGGCTCAAATGATAATGCTTAAAGATCAAAGAGATGTGTTATCAATACTATGTTTTCTAATCAAAATCTCAACCCCAAATAGCTTGGGAAAACATGTATTTATAGGCCTTGGAAGATTATAGCCTTTGGTGGCGAGTTTGGTAATTAAAAGCCCCTTTAAAAACTAGTCGTTATTGCCTTTCAAGGTCGATTCAGTCGACTGGACCTTAAAGCAGTCGACTGGGCCTTGAAGCAGTTGACTGAGACATGTTTACAGAGGGTTTTGTTTGTATTCTGCTCACTTCAGTCGACTGCATCGGGCCCTCAATCGACTGCCCCTCCCTGTTTGACAGCTATACACATCTCCACTAAAATGGCCATAACTCCCTCTACAAAAATCGGATTTGTGATCCGTTTGATGTTTTGGAAACTAGATTCAAATACCTTTCCAACCATATAAGATTAAGCATTTAATTATTTTCCAATTGGTTGGGGAATTGCTTTAAAGATGACCTTCTTAAAATTTATTTCCAAAACTTTAACTTTTAGAGTTTGTTTGAGCCCCTATGAGTATGAGATGAAGATGCCTTACAATGATGGTCCTAGACTTCAACCAAGGATGAAATATCTTCAAGTCTTCAAGCTTAATCTTTGTTGAGCTCCTTGTAATCTTGATCTACATCAATTAAATCTCATGCACACAAAGATGTTAAAACATTGATACAATATTAATACATGAGATTATATATGAGCATAAAAATGACTATGATAATAACAAGGAATGAAACAATATGAATCATGTAATTATCATAGCATATTTGAAATCATCAAAACATAATTAAATATGCCTTAATATACCTTAAGGCTAACAATCTCCCCCTTTTTGATGATGGCAAACAACAAATGAAGGATACGCCAATATAAGTACATTTGGTCATTTTCATATTATCATTCATAATGGATATCATATGTTAAAGAACATGAATGATAACTATCCAAATACTTCTCCCCAATACTTCTCATATTTCTCCCCCTTTGACATTATCAATAAGATTTTGGGATAAAACACAAAGCTCCCCCTTGCAATAGGCATACAAATCAAAAGGCCAAAATGATACCAATAATAAACAAATATAACCACATGTGAGCTAATAAAACATGAAAGTTCTCACCCAAAGTATGTGCAATGATAAAGGATACCAAAAGATATGAATAGAGAGCGTATTCTCCCAAAAGATACCAACAATAAAGTTGGAGAACTCAAAATATAAGATAAACAACAATTCAGTCAGATCAGTCAATGCCTGGGTCGATGAGACTAGGCAGAATGATAAAAATTATCAAAATAGTCGACTGGATCGACTTGTCAGTCAACTGAACCAAGAAGATATTTTGAAATTAAATTTAAATAAGCCTCAGTCAATGAAAACAAACAAGCATCAGTCGACTGTGCATTTGATCAGTCGACTCCTCAGTCGACTTAACAAAGCAGAATCAAAAAGTTCAAAGCCTCACACCTGAATTAGTCGACTGTGTCAGGGTACCAATCGACTACTTTGTTCAGCAGTCCATAAAAATGACAGTTCAGTAGCAAAAATTTGAATGATTCACAAAACATCATTTGGTCTAACCATTATTAAAACTTTGTCTAATCAAACAAAAGCATATCATTATTTTTTAAATAAGCAATATCAAGAGCATGATGATTTATGTAAAGACATATCCAAATCAAAAGAGGATGAAACAAGATTATGCAAAAAAAATCAAGTATGCATATCTAAACAAAAAAAATTTAAGTAGGATGATGAAAACAAATCAAAACAAAATTACTTACTTACCTACCATTATCAAATCAATACTTAACCTTTGTCCAAGCATTTCTTGGATGCTCCATTTACCGAGGTGGTAGGAGAGGCCCTTTCCAATGTCATGAGGCAAAGATTGACAATCTCTTCACCATTTGAGTCGTCGTCCGATGATTCACTCTCGGAACTACTATTAGTGGCCTTGATTGTCTTCTTTTTGTGTTTTTGCTCCTTGGATGACTTCTTTCCTGATTTTTCTTTCTTTAGAAACTTTGCAAATTTTTGGGTGATCTTTGTCATTTCCTCATCCTCATCACTCTCAACATCTTTCCTCTTTTTCTTTGAGCTTGAGGATTTTAAAGTCATGTCTCCCCTTTTGGCCTCTTTCACTTCCAATTTCTTGTCTTCACTTTCGAAGACTGCCAATTCCATTTCATGAGTTATGAGAGAACCCATGATTTATTCCAAGTAGAGTGTTGAAAGCTCCTTTGCTTCATGAACCGCCGTGACCTTTGGTTGCCAATCCTTTGGTAAAGACCTAAGCACTTTCTCAATCATTTCTTCATTAGTATAAACTTTACCAAGGTTTTTCAAGTTATTAATAAGAATGGTAAAACGAGAAAACATATCTCCAATAGATTCATATGGCAACATTTTAAACATTTCATAAGTTTGAACAAGCAAATTGATTTTAGACTTTTTAACTTGGCTTGTTCCCTCATGAGCATTTTCAAGTTTATCCCAAATTTCTTTTGCGGATTCGCAAGATGAAATTCTATTGTATTCATTTGGGTCTAAACCACAATATAATAAATTCATTGCCATAGCATTTATTTTTATGAGTTTCTTATCGGCATTATTATATTCATCTACCGTCTTTGGAATAGAAAACCATTTTCAATTTTTGTAGGTAGATGAGGCCCTTTGACCACGATTTGCCATAAATCAAAATCTTGAGAAATCTTATAGATTCTCATTCTATTTTTCCAATAGGCATAGTTGAGCCATTAAAACATGGTGGTCTTAATGTCGATTGACCCTCACAATAATAAATGCAAGAAGAGTCGGTTTCCATTGGATCTTATCTCTAGTTTTTCAAAAATCTTTTGAAAGAGAAGAGTCGAGGCTCTGATACCAATTGTTGGCCCAAATGTGGAAACCTTAGAGGGGGGTGAATAAGGTTTTAGCGGAAATTAACCTTTTTAAAAAAACTTAATTGCAAATTAAACAAGATCACAAGCAATTAACTAAAGAGATAAGGGAAGAGATACTTGTAAATCAAATTTTCAAGTGGTTCGACAATCGCACCCCTCTACAAAAATTGGATTTGTGATCCGTTTGATGTTTTGGAAACTAGATTCAAATACCTTTCCAACCATATAAGATTAAACATTTAATTATTTTCCAATTGGTTGGGGCATTGCTTTAAAGATGGCCTTCTTAAAATTTATTTCCAAAACTTTAACTTTTAGAGTTTGTTTGAGCCCCGATGAGTGTGAGATCAAGATGCCTTACAATGATGGTCCTAGACTTCAACCAAGGATGAAATATCTTCAAGTCTTCAAGCTTGATCCTTGTTGAGCTCCTTGTAATCTTGATCTACATCAATTAAATCTCATGTACACAAAGATGTTAAAACATTGATACAATATTAATACATGAGATTATATATAAGCATAAAAATGACTACGATAATAACAAGGAATGAAACAATATGAGTCATGTAATTATCATAGCATATTTGACATCATCAAAATATAATTAAATATGCCTTAATATACCTTAAGGCTAACAATGGTGTAAATGAAAAGGCCCTTTGAGGTCATATTTATCAAAAAAACGTTGCATTCTTGTACTTGTATGCCTGTGTTTGTAATTGCCCATGTCTGGCCGGCTGTAAGCCTTATTAGAGCCCTGTCCTTACCAAAAGCTTAGGACTATTATTGGTCGGGGTAATGAAATATTACCCGGTCATTAGACTCTGGGCACTATGGGTACCTGGGACTGTTTAAGGGAGGTTTATACCTAGTCCCGGGTCCTATTAGTTCTCAGTGTGGTTGCCTGTTTTAGTCTAATGTCCCCCTGCCCCCTCCCCCCAAGATTTTGCAAAGGTAGGCGTTAACGGAAGGAGTGACTGTAGGGAACCGACCTAGAATGTTGGTAGTTGTAGGGTCTTTTTCAGTTTTCCGTCTACAATCACCTAAGGAGTTGGTCTCCCATCGTAGGTTTTGGACCTAAGCGAAACTGGTGCCTTGGGTATGATCCCGGGGTGTTTTTGTGCCTCGGGTGTGATCTGGAGGTCTTTTGTGCCGGGGGTGTAATCCCGAGGTCTTTTATAGCTCAGGTGTGGTCTCGAGGTCTTTTGGTGCCTCGGATGTGGTCCCGAGGTCTTTTGTGCGTGGAAGAATGGTAGGGAACATTTTTGCTAAAAAAAAAAGTTTTATTTCTTTTTGAAAATTAAGATAACTGCTCGGTAAGAACTACAAATGTCCTAACCAATACTAATTCGAACTTCACTGAAAGTATTTGCGGAGATGTTGCACGTTCCAGGGATGAGAAAGGTCTGGCCCGTCCAAGGTCTGTAACCAGTAGGTTCCCAGGCGATTAATTTGGGTAACCTGATAGGGTCCTTCCCAGTTTGCCCCCAACTTCCCATAGCTTGGGACTTTGGTGGAGTGGTTAACCGCTTTTAGGAGTAGGTCTCCTACCTGAAAGCTATGGTGTTTGACTTTGCTGTTGTAGTACTAAGAGACCCACTGATTGTAGGCTGCTTCCTTCAAATATGCCCGATCCCTTTTCTCTTCTACAAGGTCGAGCTCCCCCCTAAGGGCTTTCTCGTTGCCTGGTACGCTGTAATTTGCCACTCGATATGATGGCAGTCCGAGCTCCGTGGGCACCATTGCCTCAAAGTCGTAGGTGAGTGAGAATGGTGTCTCTCCTGTGGTTGCTCGGGGAATGGTACGATAGGCCCACAGAAGGGTTGGTAATTCATCAGCCCAAAGCCCCTTTGCCTGTTCAAGCCTGGTTTGATGGACTATAAGATCGTCCGGTTCGTCACCTCGGCCTGGCCATTAGATTGAGGATGCTCGGGAGAGGAATAGTGCTTGGATACACCATGGCCCGAGCAGAACTGCCTAAATACCGGGGTGTCAAACTGTCTGTCGTTGTCGCTGACCAATGCCCAGGGGATGCCAAACCTGCTGAGGATGTTTCTTTCAACGAAACTCTCCTTCTTTTTTCTCTATGATTATTACTAAGGGCTCGGCCTTGGACTACTTATTGAAGTATTCCACGACGATTATGGTAAATTTAACCTGACCCTTAACCACGGGAAGGGGTCCGACTATGTCGATGCCCCACTAGGTGAACGGCCAGGGATTGAAGATCAGAGTCTGGAGTTCTCTCGGCCGATTGATCATAGGGGCATACCTCTGACACTTATTAGACCTCTTGACATACTCTTGGGAATCCTGGGCCATCATCGACCAGTAATAGCCTTGAAGCAGGGCTTTGGGGGAGAGTGCCCGTCCCTCGACATGACTCCCACATACTCCTTCGTGGATTTCGTATAAGATTCCCTGGACTTGAGCAGGATGGACACATCAGAGATAGGGGATAGAGAATCCTCTTTTATAGAGCACACTGTCGATGAGGTGGCATCGGGCCGCTTGGTATTTGACCCATCGGGTAAAGCACCAGTCCTGAGGAACTTTATGATCGAATCCATCCAACTGGGCGTCAGGTCGACCGGGTCGACCTCTATGGCCCCTGAGTTAAAGACACTGGCTCGGGAAAGTATTCCACCCTTATCCCGGGTAGGTCTGACTCAGAGGACGAGGTAAGACGGGCTAACCGGTCGGCTCTTGTGTTCTCTTCTCTCGGGATCTGTCTAACTGAGAAGCCGTCAAACTGCTTAGCGACTGACTGGACCAGGGCTAGGTAGGCCACCATATTATCTTCCTGAGCCTCATACGCCTGATTAACCTGATTGAACACTAGTTGGAAGTCACTATATCCCTGGATTTGTTGCGCGCCCATCGAGTTAGTCAACTGCAACCCGACCAACAAGGCTTCATACTCGGTCTCGTTATTGGAGGCCTGGAAGCCAAACCTTAATGCATACTCTAACTGGATCCCATCGGGTGTGGTCAGGATAATCCCTGCCCCGCTTCATTCTTTGTTAGAGGATTCGTCTACATGGAGCACCCAGGTCGGGATATCAGATTGTAGCCCGGGCGGTAATTCGGGCGGGGTGAGCTCTTCAACTGGATCTTCCATGTAGGTGAATTCTACGAGAAATCGGCTACAACCTATTCTTTGATCGCTGTTCGCGGCCTATAGAGCAATTTGAATTCCTCTAACTCCAATGCCCACTTGCTAAGCCTCCCGGACGTTTCAAGCCAGCTGAGAATTTGGCGCAGCGGCTGATCCATGAGAACCACAATGAGATGGCCCTGGAAATATGGGCAGAGTCTCCTGGCAGAGGTGATAAGAGCAAAGGTGAGCTTTTTGATGCGAGAGTATCAACTTTTCGCACCTTAGAGTGCCCGGCATATGTAATAGACAGCGAACTGTATCCCGTGCTCCTTTTGGATGAGTGTCGAGCTTATCGTCGAAGGTGATACTGCCAGGTATAAGTACAGTTCTTCCTCGGGTATAGGCGTTGAGAGCAGATGAGGCAATGTCAGGTACTTCTTGAGGTCCTGAAATGCCTCTTCACACTCTTTTGTCCACTGAAAGGCTTTGCGGAGGATTGTAAAGAATGGTAGACACTGATCGGTAGCTCGAGATATAAATCTGTTCAGTGCGACCACCCGTCCGGCTAAACTGTCCGCTTCTTTTGTTGACCTGGGCGACCGCATATTAATGATCACTTGGATTTTTTCGAGGTTTGCTTCAATTCCCCGTTGGCTGACCAGGTGCCCTAGGAACTTCCCAGATGTGGTCGGGTTCAACCTCATCCTGGATTTTTTTAAGATGCTAAAGGCCCCGGCCAAGTGTTCGAGATGGTCGGATTCATCTCGACTTTTGACGAGCAGGTCGTCTACGTACACCTCCATAGTTTTTCCGATTAGATCTTTGAACATGTGGTTGACCAGGCGCTGATAAGTTGCCCTGGCTTTTTTGAGGCTGAACGACATTACCTTTTAGCAGTACGTCCTTTGGTCAGTGATGAAAGAAGTTTTCTCTTCGTTATTGGGATATATGTTGATCTGGTTGTATCCCGAGTAGGCCTCCATGAATGAGAGCAGGGAGTGACCAGTCGTGGAATCCACCAGGAAATCTATCCTCAGTAGCGGGTAGCAATCCTTGGGACAGGCCTTGTTTAGATCAGTGAAGTCTACATACATTATCCACTTTCCGTTGCTTTTCTTGACCAACACCGCGTTGGCTAACCAATCGGGATACTGGAATTCCCTAATGGACTTTGGCTTGAGAAGTTTTTCGATTTCCTCGTGCATAGCTTCCTGCTTCTCAGGAGCCATACCCCTTCTCTTCTGCTTGACCGGTCGGGCGCTCGGATCGACGTTGAGACGGTGAGACATGACCTGGGGGTTAATCCCGGGCATATCTTTGTGGTTCCAGGCAAAAACGTCCTAGCTCTCCCTCATGAACTAGATTAATTTTTCTTTGAGACTTGGTTCTAGGACAGTGCCAACACTGACTGACCGGTCGAGGGCCAGGAGGTCCAGTACTGCTTGGTCAATCTCTTCTATCGGGCGTACTCCATCCCTCATGTCTCTCGGGTCCATCTCCTAAATGTTCAACATTTCTAAGACTACCTCTTTACACAAGGAGCTGACATAGCAACTCCGAGCGGTTGTTTGATCTCCCCGCAAGCTCCCGGGACCCTGGGGGGTTGGGAAATTGATCGTCAGGCTGTAGGTTGACACAGTCGCCATGGTTTTATTGAGTGTTGGCCTCCCTAGGATGACGTTGTAGGCGGATAGAGCTTCTACCGCCACAAAATTAGCGAGTATGGACACCTATTGGGGATATGTCCCCTTGAGAACCAATAATTCGATTATTCCGAGCGGTTGCGTGCTGGACTCGTTGAACCCTACTAGGGAGTAGTCACTGGTCAGAGCCTATCCCTCGATATCCCAAACTGATCGAATGCTGAAGCAAATAGAATGTCTGAGGAACTACCGGTGTCCACCAACACTCTCTTTACCATATAATTGGCTATGGAAAGTGACAAGCGGGGGGTATTTGTAAAATACAACCACGCTAAAAGAAGAAAATATACTGATTTAGTCTACAATTCCCTTGTATATCTATAATTTGAATTACAATGCCAGTTTTTACATAATATGATTAATCTATGATAAGTGGTATAGTTTTAGTGGTTATTTGTGCAGATTGCTATTGCTGTGTGAGGAACTAAATGAGCAAGATAAAAGGAAGTGTTTGGTTTTAATGAAGACAATTCAAACATGAAAGGAAGTTTCGAGCGATTGAGGAGGGCTCGAGTGATCGAGGTTACGATTGATCGAAGTATGTTCAAGCGCTTGAAGATCCCAGAAGTTCAAATGATTGAGGGATGTTCGATCGATCGAACATGGCTTTTATCAGAAATTACGCACACGCAGCAGAAACAGGGTTTTAACCCTAGCCTTAGGTTTATGTGTATATAGTTGTATTATATACGTCCCAGAGGACGGCCACTTCATTTTTTTTTATTAGTTTTACATAGGGAGAAGAGAGTTTATTCTTGTTTTGTAGGTTTTATCAAGGATTTATATTATTTTTGGTTGGATTCTAGTAAGTTTAATAGAAGTTCGTCATTCCAGGTTATTTCTTATCATTTTGTTTAAATTCTATTTGCTGTTTATTGTAGGTTAATCTGCTAGAATCATAGCTTTGCATGTTAGATATGGTTAAATCGTTAGTTTACATAGATTCTATATTTAAATCGCAAACAAACAAAACTTTAATGGACTTTTACGTTAAAAACAAATCTAAGATACTCCAGACCATGTCTGAGTAGTCCCAGGTTGGGAGATCATGATGAAATCGTGATCTCAATCCTCTGCCATGCAGCAGAATAATTCCTGTGTTGGATCAATCGAAGTACGTTTGATCGATCGGACCAGAGACACTGTCAATCGATCGAAGACATTTCGATCAATCGAGAGATGAAGATATTCGATCAATCGAAAGCGCGTCGATCGATCAAACTCTCTGATTCTTGAGAACATTCTATGCAGTATTCTTAAACTTTCTGCTTTAGAGATTTGTTATCAAACTGTCCACAAATATCTTTTGAAAACCACCTTCAATGCTAACACCATTGTAGGTGCGAGTCTCAACTATTGTTTTAAACCGCTTTCATGTGTTTCAAATTAACTATGATGATATAGTCCCGGTCATGAAAGGACTATGGATTTTTTATTCTATGAGAAATACAGAATACTTTAGAAAATGTGCTCCATTGAGCTTCAATATATTTGCATGATAGATGGCTAGGTCACGGTGGATTTGTGTAATCCCAACATTCTCTTTTATTAAGAAAAACATATTTTAAAACATCGTTTTAGTTAATTAGTTAATCATTAGTTTAATTTACTTTAGTTGCTTTAATTTTAGTAGTTAATTTGTGGAACTTCGTGTTCTGCAACCTTTCATATATTGATTTTTCTTTTCCTTTTACAGTTTAATCTAAGTTTTTAGTTTATCACCTTCCCTGTGGGATCGACCTGGTCTTAACCAGATTACTACTTGCACGATTACCTACACTTGGGTATAGCACATAAGAGCACACACATTTTTAGGCGTGTCAAGTTTTTGGCGCTGTTGCCGGGGAAAGCGACAAGCTAACTATTAGATTACCTTAATCTATTCTTATCTTTTTCTGTTTTCTTTTGTCTTTTATTCTTTAGATTAAAACTACTTAGGATCTTTCCTTTTATGTCCGATAATTCCATCGAAGGAATCTACGGAAATCCATTCTACTTAGTCGATTCCTCTGATTCTATTAATCCCGTTGCCACACCTACCGATTCAATGGCCGACAATCAAAGTGAAAATGGTGAGAATCTGGTTGTACCAATTGATGATTCGCTTCATCCTTTGTCCGATCTCATGACACCCAAACACGCACCTACACCTTCTTGTATTCTCATTCCACCTCATGCTGGCGAATTTCAATTTCACAACGGAATGATTCAACTCCTTCCAACCTTCCTTAGAATGGATAGCGAGAAGGCATATCTACACGTCAAGGACTTCGAGGATGTTTGTTAACCATTCTTGTAAAATTTCCTTGTAGATGTAACACGTCTAATGCTATTTTCTTTCACTTTAAAGGATAAAGCAAAAGCGTGGCTACTCACCTTGAAGCCGAATTTGATTTATACTTGGCATGCGATGAACACTGCATTCTTAAAGAAATTCTTTCCACCTCGCATGACCACTGAGCTTAAACGACAAATTAACTCTTATAAACAAAAAAGCAATGAAACCTTCACTCAAACTTGGGACCGTTTCGAGGATTTACTTCTATCATGCCCACATCACAGGTATGAAAAATGGCGAACCGTAAGCTACTTTTACGAAGGGTTAAATGGTGAAATTAAAAAGTTGGTCGAAACCATGAGTTTAGGGCCATTTCTTTGCAAAAACATGGAAGAAGCAGAAGCTCACTTCGAGTGACTAGCTGAACATGCCCACGAATGGTCCAATTCGGAAGATGTCCCACGCTCACAGATATCCTGTGTAGAGGAGAAAAGTCTATATCAATTAAAAAGTGAGAATCATCTAATGAGTAAATATGAAGAACTAGTTAAGAAGGTAGAAGAGTTGGCAATGAAAGGAGAGAGTTCTAGGCAGGTTTTACCTGAAGAACTATGCGGCATATGCAATATCTTGGGACACACTAATCAATATTGTCCCAATATGCCGTACTTTCAAGAACAAGCCCCCATGGAAATGAATGCCATGCAAGGGTATAGGGGGACGGGGAATTCCTACAATAATAACAATGTTCAGAATAACAATCGATGGAATCACCCCGAATTTGATTGGAAAAATGATGCTGGGACTCAAAACCAATATCAACAACAACAGCCCTACAATAACAATAATCACTATCAAGGGCAATACAATAGGTAGTCCTAGCCATTCAATCAAAATAGATCAAATAACTATAACCATGCCCAACCCTCTAATAATCCGCAATCAAATATTACTTGCCACCGCACAAAAAGGTGCAAGAGGAAGATCCAACCTCTAATACAAATTTAACACAACAGTTAATTCAAATGATGAGTAAAATGTCCGCAACATTAGAGAGAATGGATGCACGACAAGAGGGGTCGAGTGGAACGCTTCCTGCTCAACCACTTCAAAACCCTAAGGGATACAATAATGGTCCCACTAATCACGAACAAGCAAAAGTCGTAACTACTCTGAGAAGCGGCAAGATTATAGGGTGCATTTTACCCTTCTCTACCCCTGAAGAGTATAAAGAGGATGAAGTGGTAAATAAAATCAAACCATCTACTCAAGAAGAGGAGTCATTCACTGATGACAAATCACTAGAATCAAATGATGACACCCCTAAAGAAGTAGAAGAAGTCGAGAGAAGGTCCGGAAAGGAGCCTATCATTGATGAATTAACAAAATGCCCTTTCCCTGTGCCTTTCCCTCAAAGGCTTAAGAAACCTAAAAATGAGGCAAAGAATCAGGAGTTTTTGGAGTTGTTTAAACAAGTCAAAATCAATCTCCCACTCTTTGATGCAATCAAACAAGTGCCGGCCTATGCTAAGTACCTTAAAGACTTATGCACGGCCAAAAGGAGGCAAAGTGTAAAGAAACACGCCTATGTCGCTTGTCAAGCAAGCGCAATCATCCAAAATGAATTGCCTCTGAAACTCAAAGACCCCGGTACCCCAACTGTCTCTTACCGAATTGGGAATCAAAGGATAGACAACGCACTCCTTGATCTAGGAGCTAGTGTAAACCTGTTGCCATACTCAGTTTATCAACAATTAGGGTTGGGTGGACTTAAACCTACCCGAGTTGCGTTACAACTGGAAGACAGGTCAGTCAAATACCTTAGAGGAATACTGGAGGACGTTCTGGTGCAGATAGATTTATTTGTCTTCCCGGTCAATTTAGTGATTTTGGACACTGAACCTGTGTCTAATCCATGTGCACAAATTCCGGTGGTATTGGACGTCCATTCCTCAACACCATAGATGCCACAATCAAAATAAGAAGTGGTATTATGACCATCGTATTCGGGAACATGACTCTAAATGTCAAGATTTTTTCAAATCCCCGACCTGAAGAATACGAGGATGAGGAAGAACTCAATTATATTGAAATGGTCATCGAAGACGAGTCTGATTTTGTAGATTACAAAGATCCCTTGGAGGTAGTTGTGTCACAATTAGATGCTATCTATCAACCTAACGATTCTACCCCATTGGATGCTGCTTTAAATCACACTTGCCTCATGATGAAGACGAAAGAGGACAACAGAACTGAATGCATGTGGGTAACACCATATGAACCACTACCTCTAAAAACAAAACTAGTCATGCCTTCCAATTTTTAGTTTCCTGATCTAGAGTTAAAGGAGCTTCCAATAGAGCTCAAATACGCCTTCCTAGGAACTGAAAAGACTGACCTTGTCATAATTTCATCTACATTAAATCCTAAACAAGAGGGTAAGTTAATCTAACAGTTAAAACAATATAAGGGAGCATTAGGATGGACGATTGCCGACCTCAAAGGCATAAGCCCATCCGTGTGCACTCATAAAATATACTTGGAGGAAGACGCTAAGCCTTCACGACAAATGCAAAGGCGTTTGAATCCCAACATGCAAGAGGTAGTTAAAAAGGAAGTGTTAAAACTACTTGATGTTGGGATTATATATTCTATTTCTGATAGCCCTTGGGTTAGTCCAACCCAAGTGGTGCCCAAAAAGGTAGGGATAACAGTAATCCCAAAAAATGACGGTGAATTGATACCAACACGCGTCCCCATCGGATGGCGGATGTGTATTGATTACTGAAAATTGAATACTGTGACCCGGAAAGACCACTTTCCATTACCATTCGTGGATCAAATGCTAGAGCGAGTGGCGGGTCATAAATATTATTGCTTCTTGGACGGATATAGTGGCTATATTCAAATCGAAATTGCTCCTGAAGATCAGGAGAAAACGACCTTCACTTGTCCGTTCGGTACATTCACCTATTGTCGTATGCCCTTCGGCTTATGTAACACACCTGCTACCTTTCAGCGGTGTATGTTGAGCATATTCAGTTATATGATTGAACAAATACTTGAGGTTTTCATGGACGACTTCTCAGTTTTTGGCCATAGTTTTGATAACTTCCTGGAAAATCTTGAGAAAGTGTTAGCGAGATGCGAGGACAAACACCTAGTATTAAACTGGGAGAAGTGTCATTTCATGGTGACTAAGGGAATTATCCTCGACCACATTATTTCTGATAAGGGTATCCAAGTTGATAAAGCAAAAATTGATATTATCTCGAACCTACCTATCCCTCGTACAGTTAAAGACATCTGTTCTTTTCTGGGACATGCAGAATTTTATCGTCGCTTTATCCAAAATTTTAGTGCAATTTCCCGACCACTTTGTCAACTCTTAGATAAAGACACACCTTTCGAGTGGTCAGATAACTGTCAAGCATCTTTTGACGCGCTAAAAGAACACCTTACCTCTGTACCGATAATACAGGCACCCGATTGGAGTTTGCCATTTGAACAGATGTGCGATGCTAGTGACTACGCCATTGGTGCAGTCCTAGGACAAAGGAAGGATAATAAGCCCTATGTAATATACTATGCCATCCGAACACTTAACAAAGCTCAAATGAACTATACGACTACCGAAAAAGAGCTACTGGCAATAGTCTTCGCTCTAGATAAATTCAGGTCATATCTGATAGGGTCCCCAATCGTTTGTTTTATAGACCACTCGACCCTCAAGTACCTGCTATCTAAGAAAGACGTGAAGCAAAGGCTTATCCGTTGGACACTCCTACTCCAAGAATTCGATATCACAATCAAGGATAAAAAAGGAGTAGAGAATGTGGTCGCCGACCATTTGTCTCGGTTGGCATTTACTGACAACACTGAACCCATACCAATTAAAGATGAATTCCCAGATGATCAACTGATAGCGGTTTCTAGTTTGCCTTGGCATGCGAATATAATAAACTATCTTGTTACGGGAGAGACTCCGAGCCATTGGTCAAATCAAGATAGGAAACGGTTCCTCTCGTTTGCACGTCATTTCTTTTTCGATGACTCTTACTTATTTAAGTATTGTGCTGATCAGGTCATCAGACGTTGCATCCCAAATAAGGATATAACCATGATTTTAGCCTTATGTCATTCTAAAGCCTGTGGAGGCCATTTTGCTTCGTAAAAGACCGCACAAAAAGTACTACACAACGGATTTTATTGACCCACTGTGTTTAAGGATGCCTACTCATTTTGCAAATCGTGCCAATGCTGTCAAAAGCTAGGCACAATTTCAAAAAGGAATTCTATACTCTTAACTCCCATCATCATAATTGAAATATTTGATTTTGGGCATGGACTTCATGGGCCCGTTTCCAAAATCAAATAACTGTGAATACATACTCCTAGTTGTGGAATATGTATCAAAATGGGTAGAAGCGATACCGATGAGACGCAATGAACATAAAATAGTAATTTCCTTCCTTAAGGAGAATATTCTGTTGTGTTTCGGAACCCCGAAAGCATTAATAAGTGACCAAGGCAAGCATTTTTACAACAGGTCTTTGGAGTCACTTCTCAAGAAATATGGGGTGAACTACAAGATCGCTCTAGCCTACACCCTCAAACTAACGGGCAGGCATAATTGGCTAACTGTGAAATCAAACATATACTCGAAAAGACGGTTGGTTTCAACAGAAAGGACTGGGCATATAAACTGACTGATGGTCTATGGGCGTACCGTACAACTTATAAGACAAACCTAGGGATGTCCCCATATAGGTTAGTGTATGGCAAAGCATGTCACCTTTCTGTCGAAATTGAGCACAAAGCATATTGGGCAACACGCTCATTGAACTTTGACATAAAAGAAGGAGGTCATCTCCGGAAACTCCAGTTAACTGAACTGGAAGAAATACGTCGAGATGCATACGACAATGCTAAACTACACAAGGAAAGGTTGAAAGCTCGTCACGATAGAACGATTTTTCGCAAATCATTCAAGCCGGGACAGAAAGTTTTGTTGTACGATTCTTGTCTCCACCTTTTTCCAGGCAAGCTCTGATCCCGGTGGACAGGTCCATTCCTTGTCAAATCCATTTTTTCCACATGGGACAGTCAAGCTCATAAATCCCAAGAACGATGATTGTTTCAAGGTTAACGGTCAAAGGTTAAAACTGTTCTTGGAGAACTTCTTACCTGAAGCTGAGCACATCGAGCTAGATGAGCCCAGCTATCCTTCCGCCTAAAACACCAAAGCGTGTTCACATGTTGTTGTTGTATTCTTTCTTTTATTGTACTGTGTTAATTTCATTTATTTCTATTTTTTTAGTGTGACTTTGCTTCTAATCTGCCATAATCTATCTTTCCCCTGCAGGCTGTCAAAATATAAGGGATGATGACATCCATTCGATCGGGTGATGGGCTAACTCCGAATATCCTAATCCTCCATGGACTCCTGAGCAGATTGCCTTCTGTCTCTCTCCTTATCAAGGGCCTAGAGCAGATGATGTCATTGACTTAACCCATGGGTACATCCCTTACGATCTGACACTCCTCCAAATTAATCCTTTCGAGTACATAGAATTTCCTGAAGAGGAGGGAGAACCTGAAGGATATTTGTTGGGGAAGTCGATGATGCCCTTTTGGAACAATGGGAGAATGATTCAATGTAGGAACCATGGGAAGAAGAAGATTTACAGGATGTGGTGCCGGAATGCCATAATGTTGTATTCACATATGTTGATGACTTCCTTGTCATCGAATTGGTTCCCTACATTTATGTGCACATGAGTTATTTGTTGTTCCGACTTCAATGCCCTCTACCTGCTAGTGCACATGGTTTTTCCTGTCAATAGTGAGGTTAATTCTTGGTCACATTTCTTTCTTTTTCTTTTCATCGTGCTTTGTTTATTCCTTTCCATTAGTTATTTCGTTTGTTTTCTTTTAATTTCTTTCTTCCTTGTTTGTTCTCTTTTGGTTTCCTTTGTCAGGATTTTTTACTATGAATCCGATGTTACTGCCGTTATTCCTTCCACATCAATTATTTCATGGTTTTGGACTGTACATAGGGTCCCCAGGTACTCCGTCGCAAGAGGAAGGTCAGTTGAGAAATTACACTCCGATATCGTTATCTCCATCTGGCTCACCTTTTGCCTGCGCAATCAATCCCTTGGACAGTTCAGACTTGCTCGATAATGTCCTGACTGCTTTCTAACTATTCTTGGAGAGGGAATCATCAAGTTTAGACTCCACATTCGGAGATTTGGCAGAGAAAGAAGAAATGGTGGAAGAAGAAATTTTCATGCTTGAAGAGTAGTGCCTCACTTCAATTGTTTTCTGTCATTTGGGTTTTCTGTTATCAATTGGAGTGTAATCCTAGACAAAGTTTTATTATTTTCAGTTTATTTGTATAGTTTTTCTTTATTAATAAGGTCTTCGATGGGGGTGTATAATTTTTCCATTTAGTGATATTGTAGAATTTCCAGGTTCGATCGATCGAACTCACTTCGATCGATCGAATAGGACGCATCCTCAAGCGCTTCAACAGGTCTCAATCGATCAAAGGTTCGATCGATCGAACTTTCTCGATCGATCGAGACTTGTATTTAAATGAGGCGTCTTTCATACACCTTCTCAGTTTTATCATCACCCTCATCTCCTCAAGCGATCGGAGACAGAGCATAAATGTGGGCTTGAGAATACCCTGGGTTCGTGAGATTTGAGGAATTTCAGATCCCTCTGGTCATCATCATCATCACCCTCATCCCCTCTCAGCACGCATACCCGAGGTACAGCCCGAGACCCCCTCTTTTTCATTTTCTTCAAATTATTGTGGGCTTTTCCCCCATTGTTCCTAAGACCAATTTTTTCGTTATCTAGTTCTTGTTTTCTTTCCATTTCCATTCTCGTTTAGTGTCACTGCTATTTCACTGTGTTTGATCGATCGAACTGGGCTCGAGCGATCGAACCCAGTCCCTTTTCGTTCGATCGAACTAGGCTCTAGCGATCAAACCTTGTGTCTTCTCAATCGATCGAACTTTCTTCGATCGATCGAACATAAGCAGTAGCAGTTTCTTTTCCTTTCTTCCCTGTTTTGATTTGTTTTATTATTTTTTCTTCCATTTTAGGTCTTTTGCAATGAACCCTATTACAGTGGATCACAAATCCAAGCCACTCGACCTCACTATACCCAACCCTGTACCAGCTCACGGGCTCAAAAATGAAGAGGAACGGGTATGGTTTACTCGGTGGTTTCAGACTCGTAAGGTGATGTTGGAGCGGCCACTGGAGTCCGTATGGCTTTTTGCCCCATGGTTTCTTCCACGTATCCGTGCCATGCCCAGTTGGTTCATGATGTTGATGCAATCCAAGTGAATCAACATCACATGGGTACGAGAGGCGTGTGCGACTATGATTAAGGATCCTGCGGTGCCGTTCACTTACCTATCATTCTTCCGGAGTTGCGAGATCATTTTCAGCTCGGCTATCATGGCCACAACTTTGGGTGTACTAGAGACGCCCAACCACTATTACCCGCACATACCCGGTACACCCAAAACTCTGCCATCTATCATCATCCAGGAGATTACCGGCGGTGTAATTCAGATCTAGAATGGCATCTCCCTAATTGAGGACCGATTTTTGACTGAGGAGTACCATCTCCTCCACCTGGCGCTCGCCAATTGCATATTGATGACTTCGTACCACGAAAAGGTGGCGCCATGGTATGCTCAGGTTCTGTATGCCATTGGGACAGGGCAGAGTGTCTATCTCCCTTGAATCTATATCGATTTCTTTGTCCAGCCTACGCGGTACATTGCCGCCAAGCGTCATCTGAAGGGCGTTTGGCCCATCCATAGGGTGATTGAGCAGGTTGGATTGATCCCATTGGCCACTAATACGATTTCTCAGGCCTCGAGTCAGTTTAGAGAGATAGAAGTGCCCCGCTCAGATGGGTAGAAGAAGAGGAAGCTGAAAGGAAAGGCCAAGGTGGGGGCAAAAAGGAGGAGAGGAGGAGGCACCGATATAGAGGGTGTAGCTTCTGGGACACCCACAGAGGTTGAAGAGCTAGATTCTAATGATGAGGTTGATCCTCGTATTGAGGTTGCACAGTTCGAGCTGAGATAGCGGTCTCAGGCTCCTGCCCAGGGAGAGTCTTCTTCTTCTGTGCCTATCCCGACTGTTCATGAGTTACTACTAGAGGAGAGAGAGGCCCGGATCAGACTCGAGGGCAAGATAGACCGCATAACAACTCTACTTGAGGCTATATTGGTTCAGATAGGGGTCGACCAGTCTCTACATACACCTACACCACCCACTACCAGACCTTCATCCTCAGCTGCACCTCCACAGGTTGATCTTTCTACTCCATCTACTTCGGTGGCATCATCTACTACTTCTGTTACTCCACCACCTATTGATCCCTCTGCACCATCATCATCATTTCCACCATCTCCAGTCGTGGCTAACCCATTACTATCTACACCAGCTGCCCCAACTGTGAGTGACCCGACGACGGTTCCCACTATTACTGAGGGTGCAGGTGAGGATGATCCTGCCACACCGATTGTGATTTTATCTGATATAGGGGATGAGTAGGGTATGTCTTGTGCGAGGGAGCGTTCCATTGTATTTTGTTTATTACTGCTTCTCTCTCTTCATTTATTTTGGTGGTTTGGTTATGATTGGACATTTGGATCACTGATCTGTACTTATATTGTTATATCATGCCAGTGATTGGGTGTTTGTATTCTATATAGCCATTGCTTTATCAGTAGTTATGATTTCTTGTGATATTGGCTGCTTGGAGTTTGTATGTTATCTTTAACAGATTGCTATGCATGTGGTTTTGGCTTTGGTGTTATTAGGTGCTATATATCTATCTATATTTGAAAATCAACTTCTGTAGACATTGCAATTTTCAGTTGGGGGTGGGATGTAGATAGATAATCACCTGCACATGTTTATATTTAGCAATCTGGATCACTTTATTGCACATTTCATACAATCTTGATTAGAATTAGAGTACATCCACAAAAAAATTACAGAAAAATTTAAAAAAATAAAAAATTTTATAAAATAAAAACACATTTTAAATTTCAAACTATTAAGGAATTGTTGAATTGAATTGCTAGAATAACTTTGAATATTCACTTCTATTTAGCTCTTATCAAGCAATGACACAAGCATTTTATTCTCACCATTTTATGAACTAAGTTCACGCGTTTTTCCAGTTTCACTAGGATAAATGCATATGTTGACCATTCGTGTATCCAAAAATCTATATGCACATGTTAATAGTTATGCAGACAACCTAAAATAAGAGTTAATACGACTTTTGTGCTGTAAGGAATAAGTAGTGGAAATTAGTCACCCATAGTGAGCTTTTGAATCCAATCTTCAATTCTGAGGGAATTATCACATTAAATTCGAATTGTTTTTTCTTGAATACGCGTATTAAATTCGTTGAATAGTCTCTAATTCTTCATTTTGGCTGCGTATTAGAGGAAAACGTTCAGGATTTACCAACTGAACTCAATGAACATTGAAGTGTTAAAACTAAGAAGTTGGGAAAATGATTTAAGCCATCGTTATTCGTTCCTTACCTTTCCATATACATGTATCAACATTCCAGAATATGCATTGTTCTTAACCCATACCTAGTAAATATTACCAAGTCTATTATGAAAATCTACATCCCTAATCTTTTACTTCGACTTCAATGAACCCATTGCATATCTAATGTGATTAAATTATTGAAGTATGTGATGAGGAGGGAGTAGTTGTGGGAGGGACCACATAAAGAAGAGAAAAGGAAAGAAGGAGCATTCCCGGTTCAAAAAAAAAAACATATATGAGAATAGAGGATGGTTGGAATGGAGTGAAATAAAATTACTAAAACTCAATAACATGCTGAAGATGTGCAATTTCTTACCCCTCTCATTTCTTCCCTACTATATAAAAAAAATGAAAAGTTAAAGCCTTAATGATTTTCAACAATTTAGTTTGAATATGAATGTGTAATTTGAGTTATCCACGGTATTTCGTTCCTCTAGTAAGTAGTATTCCTTCTTGAGACTATACACTCTAAATGTTCGTCTTTTATTGAGTCAGGTGTGAAAGCATTAGAAACTAAACTTTCAATTTTTATCAAAGTTTTCACACCATGTGCGATCATTATTAAACCAGTTTCTGTGAGATGTTCATTCCTGAGTGTAAACCCATGTGAGAATTGAGTTGAAACTACAAGTTCTGAGAGTATGATAGTCGAGACAACTCTAAATAAGGTTCTATGCATAGCTGTTAACTTCACACACACACACACACACACATAGATACATGGATGTGATGCATATGTTATTTTTTATCTTGGTGACATGAGGAACATGTGAAGTTCTTTCATGGTTTGAATGAGGATGATATGTTTTGTGGAGCTAAGTTTACAGTTGTATGGGAGGGAGTGTTTACAAGTTATTCTATATCTTTTTGAGCTTAAAATCGGAGAATTTTGTGGGTACATTCATTGCAAACCCTCATGAGACAACACTCGTCCACTAGAGGGAACCTAGGGGTTTAACGGCTTGTTGCATTTACTAAGTGCAACCGCGATTCCGACGAAAGTGAGTTAGGTAGTTTCTTTCTTTTTATTTTAGTTTAGATTACCTGAGTTTAATATATTTTAGTTCAGTCGTTGTAGTATTAGTTTAGCTAGTTTTATTTTCGCTTAATTGCTAAGGACTAGCAAATCGCTAGTTGAGGGTTGTGACAAGCGGGGGTATTTGTAAAATACAACCGTGCTAAAAGAAGAAAATATACTGATTTAGTCTACAATTCCCTTGTATATCTACAACTTTAATTACAACGCTAGTTTTTAGACAATATAATTAATCTATGATAAGTGGTATTGTTTTAGTGGTTATTAGTGCAGATTACTATTGCTATGTGAGGAATTGAATGAGCAAGATAAAAGAAAGTGTTTGGTTTTAATGAAGACAATTCAAACATGAAATGGAAGTTTTGAACGATCGAGGAGGGCTTGAGCGATCGAAGCTCCGATCGATCGAAGTATGTTCAAGCGCTTGAAGATCCCAGAATTTCAATCGATCGAGGGATGTTCGATCGATCGAACATGGCTTTTATCAGAAATTATGCACACGCAGCAGAAAATGGGGTTTTAACCCTAGCCTTAGGTTTATGTTTATATAGTCGTATTATATACGTCTCAGAGGATGGCCACTTCATTTTTTTATCAGTTTTACATAGGGAGAAGAGAGTTTGTTCTTGTTTTTGTAGGTTTTATCAAGGATTTATATTGTTTTTGGTTGGATTCTAGTAAGTTTAATAGAAGTTCGTCATTCCAGGTTACTTCTTATCATTTTGTTTACATTCTATTTGCTATTTATTGTAGGTTAATCTGCTAGAATCATAGCTTTGCATGTTAGATAGAGTTAAATCGCTAGTTTTCATAGATTTTATATTTAAATCGCAAACAAACAAAACTTTAATGGACTTTTACATTAAAAACAAATCTAAGATACTCCAGACCATGTCTGAGTAGTCCCAGGTTGGGAGATCACGATCTGAAGCCTCTGCCATACAGCAGAATAATTCCTATGTTCGATCGATCGAAATACGTTCGATCGATTGGACCAGAAACACTGCCAATCGATCGAAAACATTTCGATCGATCGAGAGATGAAGATATTCGATCGATCGAAAGCGCGTCGATCGATCGAACTCTCTGATTCTTGAGAACATTCTATGCAGTATTCTTAGACTTTCTGCTTTAGAGATTTGTTATCAAACTTTCCCCAAATGCTCAGTTTGTCAAAACAGTCTCTGAACTAAAGGCCTTAAGGAATTTTTCTTCTTTATCTTTTGCAAACCACCTTCAATGCTAACACCATTGTAGGTGTGAGTCTTAACTATTACTTTAAACCACTTTCATGTGTTTCAAATTAACTATGATAATGTAGTCCCGGTCATGAAAGGACTATGGATTCTTTATTCTAAGATAAATACGGAATACTGTAGAAAATGTGCTCCATTGAGCTTCAATGTAATTGCATGGTAGATGGCTAGGTCGCGGTGGATTTGTGTATCCCAACATTCCCTTTTATTAAGAAAAACATGTTTTAAAACATCGCTTTAGTTAATTAGTTAATCATTAGTTTAATTTACTTTAGTTGCTTTAATTTTAGTAGTTAATTTGTGGAACTTCGTGTTCTTCAACCTTTCATATATTGATTTTTCTTTTCCTTTTAGAGTTTAATCTAAGTTTTTAGTTTATCACCTTCCCTGTGGGATCGACCTGGTCTTAACCAGATTACTACTTGCATGATTACCTACACTCGGGTATAGCACATAAGAGCACACACATTTTTAGTCGTGTCAGAGAGCGTTACAACCAGAGGTCGTCGTGAGGGCAGTGCAGGTCCTTAACATCGGCAGATGAGAATGTTAACACATCGGTTAGTGGGGAGCCGACGGATTGGACATGTAGGACATCTGCTCGGGATGCCCGAGCATGCCTCTTCCTAGTCGACTGTGAATCCCCTCCACCTGATGTCCCTCTTGAGATCACATTGATTTGACCAAGGGGCTGCTACTGGGGGGCTTGGTCCTCTTGCCGCGGTCTTCTGTCTGTGGTAATGGACTTGGAGAGGTGACCTTGCTCGATGAGCTTCTCAATGGCAATCTTGAGTTTAAAGCAGTCCTCGGTATCATGGCCGTGATCCCGATGGTAGCGGCAAAACTTGTTCCGGTTCCTCTTCTCCGGCGGGCTTTTCAACATTGCCGGCTGTTTGAGCAGCCTTTGTGCTTCCGCTGCAACCATGACCTCGTGGATAGGTCGGGAGAGCGGTGTGAATGCGACCAGGGCTTGATCCCGGATGCCTCGGGGCTGATCCAGTTTTGGCTTCTTTCCCAAGTACTTTTCAGAACCTTTGCGTTTCCGCTTTGGCTACGGTGAACCTTGAAGGAAAAATAGGTTTAAGGTTATTTTTAAATGCGCAGCGGAAATAATTAAGTTATAAAACTTTATTGGCTTGTCCGGATCTACTACCTGTCAACTCTATAGATGCGTACTAACAAGTGGGAGAAGGATTATACCTTAGTGTCTTGATGAACCCAATTCTGAAATCTCTGACTTTCAGTAGCCTTCACTAGATGGTCTTCACCCTGATGACTCCTGTGGATGCTCGCGGACAGGCTAGGGTTGGTGGGAACCCTAATAGAGAGGATAGAGTAGGTTTGGAAAGATTATAATAGTTTCTGTAGCTTCTACGTATAAAAATGACGATTATTAAACCCTGTACACAGCTGCCCTATTTATAGATTTCCAAAACTGACTTTAACCTTTGAGCGATCGAAGTGGTTTCGATCGATCGAACCTTCGATCGATCGAGCCACCTCCGAGCGATCGAACATGTCTAGAATTTGATCGATCGAGAATACTTCGATCGAGCGAACCTGCCTTGACAAGATCCTCTTCTACCTTTCCAAACATCCTAGCGGAGCTAAGAGTGGGACCTCCTAGGCTCTTTGTTGTTGGCTCAGATCAGTTTGTTAATTCCCATGACCAAACTCTTTGATCAGCAAATTAACCGACTGATTAGTTAACGTTAACTCCACTATAAAATGATAACTGAACTCCAACGTAAAAGAACATATCCAAATCGATAAATAGACTTGTACGGTGTACTAATGTCTCTCTACCTTCAGCATTCATAATCATATTCAAGTAGTCGGATAACTGTTACTGTCAACTTGAATCATGATTACTTCTTGTATTCCTTGAGTCTCATTCACCCCTCATGATTATCAAACATGTTGATAACTACTTATCAACAAGACTGCAGTACTTAGTAATCAACTTGGTGACATTCTCAAGAGAATGCTTACTCTGAATCAGAGGGTAGATTCTATCTTGACAATATATGTTTACAGCCCTATGAACATGACACACCCAAGATACCAAAGTGTTGATCTTTTATAGACCTCACTGATTGGTAAGTCAAAGCAGCCATATCCACAGTCTATGTTTATAATCGTCTCAAGATTGAGAACACGCACCTTATTCAAGTTATGAGTTCCTATCGACTATTGACAGCCTTAAGCGTCAATAGCAAAGCTCAGGTCCGTCAATGAACTATAAGCACTAGTATATTAACTACGAGTTATACTGACAAACATTGAATATTACACATTTATGTGCCAATATAATAGACATAGTGCTCATTTAATCCCCCAAATCCCTAGTTTTACACGCATATTTAAATTAATATAATTTAATGGTGATGTCACTTAAATGCGTGTAATTATTTGTTTTTACATATTTTATATGTTTAGGTAAAAATGAAGTGAAATAAAGGGAAGGAAAGAAGTAGCAACCACACCGAAGCATTTGTCATATACTCATAAAAAAAAAAAAAAAAACTAACGAAAGAACATCCAAGCATTAAAAGCTTGGATGTTAAAATATATATAATATATAACTTTTTTGTTTTCTTTCACTCTCTCTCTCTCTCTCTCTCTCTCTCTCTCTCTCTCTCTCAGAATCTGGAAGAATGCAAGAAGTCCAAGGAGCTGTCAGAAGCCAAACACGCGAAGGAAAAAACGATGCAAGATGATGGACGCAATGACGAATGCTGTGAAAGCATTCGTCTATAAAAGCAAGCTTCACACAACACAGACAATAGACAGCAAAACAACACACAGCTTCACAATCACAGTTTGGAGAGAATAGTTTAGGGGAGGTTATTACGTGAGCACTTTATATTGTTCCTAGAAATAGGAAACTTTAATTTTTCTTTGCATTTTCTAGTTCTAGTAGTTGTAAAATTTTACTTTTATATAATTGATGATTTTATGTTCAAAAAATATGTAGCAAAATTTTGTGTACTGTATTTCTTAAATTTAAAATATTTGTTTTCTTGTACAACCTTTGTCAATTTGTAGTAGTAAAATATTCCTATTTAAAATTAGATTTAATATTTCTAGTCTAGTAGTACTTATAGTTGCCCCCTAAAATAGTTAGAAACCCCAAATTTTCAGTTTTTATAGTAATATTTTTATTCACTAGAAGACAGATTTTGCAAGCAAATATCATATTTCTTAACCACGTAGTTGTTGTAGTCACCTACTAAAGTCCAAAAGTACACCCCATCCATATCTCACTCCAAAAGTAGATTAGGATTTGGTTTGACCTTATTTGTGTTCTTGGAGCTCAACCACTGTGACCCCACAAGAATCCAAAGTCAAAGGTTTAGTATTTTATTTTTGGTTCAATATTTCCATTTATGTATATTTTATTAGCCTAGCTGTACTAAACTTTGCTATTTTGCAGATTCCACAAATTCAACCCCAGTTCATGTTATGTAAAGAAAATAATATAATAATATTAGTTTTTATCCTTACCTTAGTTTTACAACTTTAATTTTAATTGGACAGTGATTGCGTGCATCTATTTAACTTATCTTTTAATTTTATTTTGATGACAGTTTCAATTCCAAAATGGTAGGCTAAAACTTTAATTGGGGATATGTAATAAAAACTTAGAAACCACAGCTTCTGTGCACTAATCTTAAATGGGCAAATTTATCTAGATGGGTTGTTTTTCCATTTATGGCAAAAAATATCTATGTATCTATAGTTTATGATCATTTAACATGTTTATATACTATGGCTATATTGGGCTCAAAATAGTACATATTTTAAATAAAAAGCCTAGTTATGTGGATTGTCAAATTATGCATTTTGTCATAAAAAAAACACCTAGCATACTCAAACAACTCATATGACAAAGTTAATATTTCAAATATGTGTTTATATATATTTCTATCCAATAATGGATAGGCAATTGTGTAGTGGCAGAGTGGTGGGGACTGGACGCCGAATAACCCACATCCGCAGCGGGGCACAGTTCGAACCTGGCTACTGCCCAATTGCCTTTTTATTTTTCTTTAAACCAAACGACGTCGTTTCATATCAAACCTGACACACTTGATATGACCCTGACTAGTGAAAGTTTATTTTTAAATAAAGAATGACTCTACGGTATTAAATGCCAAATGCTTTTTAAATGCACAAAAGTTGTGGGATCTAGTGTTGGTTTGCATATTCCCAATTCCTTTAAATCATTTTCCCCTAGTTAATTATTATTTCATGTTTTATAATAGTTTTGCTTAAATATCTGTATTATTTCCATCTTTTGCTATTATTAAATCTAAAAAGTTTATCTCACAAAAATTTAGCTTTTATTTGTTTTTCTTCCTTTTCTTACTAGTATCTTAGTTAATTTATTTTGTACTGTGAAAATCTTTACCGTAAACTAATTAGGAAAAAATAGTTTTAATTACTTTTATTGCAAAACTATAAAAATTAGTAGTTTAGTAAAACCGCACAAAAATCCATCATCTTTTATTTTCTTTTTAGTGACAAAATAGTTATCTGGTTAACTTTATAAAATTTTATTCCATACCCTGTGGGTTCGACCTGGACTTCTAGAACTTTATTACTTGTACGATCACCTACACTTGGGTGTGATAAGAAAACTCATCAATAGGATGTTGTCAAGCTTTTGGCGCCGTTGCCGGGGAACGGTTAATAAAAAATAAATAAATAAATAAGATAGGTTTTAAAACTATTTTCTCCTACTATATCTATATCTATATCTATATGTATACCTATTCTACCTTATAAATAATCTAGTTTTGTTTTTATAAAAAAAATGATAACATAAAAAAATAATATATGAAAAAAAAACTATATATAATCTTTCCTTGAGAAATATATATAAATATATAAATTTATAAGTATTTACTTGTGCATCTTCTAAAAAAAATAAATATATAAAAAATATAAAATAGAAAAAATGAGTTTTATTTTTACTTAGCTAATAATAATAATAATCATAATAATATTATTATTAGTTAGTTTTCACTTGATTCTTATGTCCTTAGATACTACTGAGGCTTTATATCAAGTACCACATAATTATAATATTTCTACTGATTCATTTAGTATACATTTTTCTAGAATCATGACTGAAATAGAAGGCATGAAAGGAATAACTGATGATACTCATAATGATCATGGGAATAATATACCACAACTTGTTTTATCAGAACGTGAGCGATGGTTTTTACGTGGTATATTTATGCCAGAACAAATCATCACTCCTTCTTGCATCACACTACCTAGATATACAGGAAATTTTTATTTTAAATATAACATGCTATCATGCTTACCAACTTACCACGGAATTAAAAAAGAATATGCTTATGTCCATATTCGTGAATTTGAAGAAGTTTGTGAAACGTTTACTGATCAAACTTGTCCTATTGAGATAATCTATCTCAAACTTTTTCCTTTTTCTTTAAAAGATGAAGCTGAATCTTGGCTTTTATCTCTCCACCCTGGATCTATAACTTCATGGCCAGATATGAATCAAGCATTTCTAAATAAATTCTATCAAATGAATTTAACTTATTGCTTGATGCGAGAATATAAACTTTTCACTGAAAAAGAGAAGGAACCATGCATTAAAGACTGTGAATTTTTTGTAGATCTCCTACAAACCTGTCCACATCATGGATTTAAAAAATGACGTATAATTAATTACTTCTATGAAACATTAGATCCAGAGTCAAGGGAAATAATTGAAGCCATGTATCAAGGGGAATTTTTTAAAAATGCCGACGAAGCTGAATCGTATTTTGATTGGCTTAACAAAGACGCTCCACAAAGGGAAAAAGAAGAAAATGCTAGGAAAGAAAAGGCTAAAAAATCACAGCAATCACAAACTGAAGATGAATTAGTCATAAAAATTGAAGAATTAACTCGCAAGCTAATATCTGTTAAACTGGAGAAAACTAATCCTCCTCTATCTAAAAATAAATTAGAACTTTGCAGTACATGTCATATGATGGGGTACTCTACAGAAAAATGTCTTAATACTCCTGTTTATCAAAGATTTACCCCCGCACAAAAAGTTCTATTATAAAACTCAAAACTGCATCTTATTAAAAGAAAAATGAAATCTCGATGGACTGGTCCATATATTGTAAAAAATATTTATCCTTATGGAACTATCGTGATTGAAGACCCTAAAGATGGAAATACATTTAAAGTCAGTAGGCATAAATTAAAACCATTCTTAGGAGATTTTGAAACTGAATTGGAGTCCTTTCCTTTAGAGGACCCCAACTGTGATACCTCTTAAATTCATAAATCATAATTAGAATTGTACATAGTAGGAATTTTATTTTTATTTTTATTTTTTTTTCTTACTATTTAATATTTTTCAGGAATTATAACATATTATCTGATGTTACAGGTAACAAAGAGATATGAACCCATCTAATCATCGCAGAACTGCAAGAATGAGTATAAACCATGCCAGTTCGTCTAACAATAACAACTATCCTCCAGAGGATATAACTTCGTCAGATGATGATACACCCCCAAGATTTGAATATCTCATGGACTCTGATGAGGATGAAATGTTCTACGCTAGGTGTGTCGATAGAATTTACGACACTGATGAAGAAATTGATTATTTAGTGGAACCTGACCAACCTAGGGAGTGGGATGGTGAGCCAATATTTGATGGATTAGATGACTGGCAGAACATTAGCACAAACTACGATGAGTGGGAACAAGCTCAATATGAGGTGTTCCAAGAACTATATCATGAATATGAAGAAAATGAATGGGAGCGATACTTAACATCCCTAGTACAATTCCCCATTTATGATGATAATGACAATATTTTTGGATTGGGACGTTTGTTAACTAGAGTTGTTAACGGGGAAATATTAAGGTACGCCTTTCAAAGGGATTTGTTCTTTTTCCTACTCGAATGGGGGACATCTCTAATCCCTGTCTTCATTGAACAATTCGTGCCTGAAAGAGTCATTGTTAGATATGATATATTCATGGAAATAACACTCTATGATGATCCTGAAAGATATAGCTCTGACACCTATTTAAGGTTTCGAGTCTATTGTCCTAGACCTCGAAATGATCATCTTTCATGAGCAATAATCCCAGTCAACGTCTAGATATGTTAAAATAAAATTTCTGTCTTTATTTTTATTGTAATTGTACTTTTCTTTTATATATAAATAAAAAAAAATTAAAAAAAAATCATCACTGTGTTTTTAGTATCAGAATCACTTGCACTTATTATTTTATGAGTTCTGATTTTTATCAAGTCTTATAAATCTCAAGTATTGGTATCTAATAATTGTACTAAGTTGTATGTTTAAATTATACCATTACAGTCCAAAATAAAAAGGCATACCAGAAGTATTGATACCATGTTGCTGAAACTGCTAGATAGCAAAATTTGAATACAAGATTGATCCTTTGAAACTGCAGTTCAAAAGATCAATTGTACAGTAATTCTTGATAACTTTATCTCAAAACAGTGATAGTACTTTTACTTTATATATATATATAAGTTAATTTTGTCATTATTATTATCTTTTCTTTTTGTATTTCTTTTTATTATAGGTGTTATCCTTAGCTTCTTTTTCTCATCTCACTCATTGAGGACAATGTCAGACTCAGTTGGGAGGGACGGTTTCACGATTAACACCTATTTATTTATTTTATCTTTATTTCATTAAAAATTAAAAAAAAAAATTAATCTTTTTAGAGAGAGATGCACTGAAAAAGAGAAAATGACTATATATAGGGCTTTGAACCCTAAAAACTTTTCCCTGTCTCTCTTTTTCCTTTCTTTTTCTTCTTCCTCTCTTTCCTCTTGACCCGATCTCCCTCTCTCATTTTCTTTCCATTTTTTTTTATTTTCTTCGATCCAAAATCAAGATCCACTCTACTGATCACTAAAGGTAAGATCTATAATCCAGAGAAAAGCTTGATTTTGATTTTATTCTCTATTTTTTTCAATTTCAGCTTAGTTTTTATTTTAGATTTTTGTTTTCTCTCTTTTCCATTATTTAACTGCATAAGTTGTAGGTACCCACTCATCAAAGAAGCTTGGAAATATCACTCAATCCACGACCCTACCAGGTTCTCAGATTTCCAAGAAACAGGTGATATTTTTCCATTTCTTTAAAAAAAAAAAATGAGAAACTCAAAAAAAAAAAATGTACATATGATAAAAAGGAGAAGAGAAAGAAGAGGTTGGAATGAATTGCGCAAACACTCCAATCACATGCTTAGAACAAATACACCCCAAATCTCCTACTCATCTTAATTTCTAACCTACCAGTCAAAGTCCTAATGATTTAAAAGAAATTGATTTTTAAATTTAAGTGATAAGGATGTTCTCCACGGTAGATCGCTCTTCTAATGCTAAGTATTCTTTCATGAGACTTATTGTACTCTAAATGCCTGTATATTGAGTCATCAAAAATATGGAAGCAACTTTTCTGTCTTTGCTTCCCTACCAAGTGAGATGTTCTCTACACCGGTTTCTGAGAGTTTCTCATTAAAAGAGTGAAATCCTAGTGAGATTTGAGTTAAAACTACAAATTTTATGACTGTTAATAGTTATGTAAAACTTTGAAGTTAAGATCAGTTGCTTGACTTTTCAAGTACACACTGTAAGTTTAAAGAGTATAAAAAATGCTACCATTGACAAAACTGTGAGTATATGTGTTGCATTACTATTACATACTTGGAAATTTTATTTTATTGTCAAATTTAATCTTATCTGTTGTAAAAGGAGAAAATCTACCTTTATTTTTATTTTACTTTATTTTTACATTAAAAAAAAAAAATTTTTTTTTTTGAATTTTGTGGGTATATTCACTACAAACCCTCATGAGACAACACTCGTCCACTAGAGGTAACCTAGGGGTTTAACGGCTTGTTGCATATGCTAAATGTAATCGCGATTCCTGCGACAGTGAGTTAGGTAATTTTATTTTCCTTAGTTTATTCATACTCTTTAATAAAACTTCTAGAACAATTTCTCTTTTCACTTCATTGCTAGGGACTAGCAATAAGTTAGTTGAGGGGTGTGACAAACATTGAATATTGCACATTTATGTGCCAATATAATAGACATAATGCTCATTTAATCCCCCAAATTCCTAGTTTTACACGCATATTTAAATTAATATAATTTAATGGTGATGTCACTTAAATGCGTGTAATTATTTGTTTTTACATATTTTATATGTTTAGGTAAAAATGAAGTGAAATAAAGGGAAGGAAAGAAGTAGCAACCACACCGAAAAATTTCTCATATATTCATCAAAAAAAAAAAAAAAACTAACGAAAGAACAACCAAGCATTAAAAGCTTGAATGTTAAAAAATATATAATATATAACTTTTTTTGGTTTCTTTCACTCTCTCTCTCTCTCTCTCTCTCTCTCTCTCTCTCTCTCTCTCTCTCTCTCTCTCAGAATCTGGAAGAATGCAAGAAGTCCAAGGAGCTGTCAGAAACCAAACACGCGAAGGAAAAAACGATGCAAGATGATGGACGCAATGACGAATGATGTGAAAGCATACGTCTATAAAAGCAAGCTTCACACAACACAGACAATAGACAGCAAAACAACACACAGCTTCACAATCACAGTTTGGAGAGAATAGTTTAGGGGAGGTTATTATGTGAGCACTTTATATTGTCTCTAGAAATAGGAAACTTTAATTTTTCTTTGCCTTTTCTAGTTCTAGTAGTTGTAAAATTTTACTTTTATGTAATTGATGATTTTATGTTCAAAAAATATGTAGCAAAACTTTGTGTAGTGTATTTCTTAAATTTAAAATATTTGTCTTCTTGTACAACCTTTGTCAATTTGTAGTAGTAAAATATTCCTATTTAAAATAATTAGATATAATATTTCTAGTCTAGTAGTACTTATAGTTGCCCCCTAAAATAGTTAGAAACCCCAAATTTTCAATTTTTATAGCAATATTTTTATTCACTAGAAGACAGATTTTGCAAGCAAATATCATATTTCTTAGCCACGTAGTTGTTGTAATCACCTACTAAAGTCCAAAAGTACACCCCATCCATATCTCACTCCAAAAGTAGATTAGGATTTGGTTTGATCTTATTTGTGTTCTTGGAGCTCAACCACTGTGACCCCACAAGAATCCAAAGTCAAAGGTTTAGTATTTTATTTTTGGTTCTGTATTTCCATTTATGTATATTTTATTAGCCTAGTTGTACTAAACTTTGCTATTTTGCAGATTCCACAAATTCAACCCCAGTTCATGTTATGTAAAGAAAATAATATAATAATATTAGTTTTTATCCTTACCTTAGTTTTACAACTTTAATTTTAATTGGACGGTGATTGCGTGCATCTATTTAACTTATCTTTTAATTTTATTTTGATGACAGTTTCAATTCCAAAATGGTAGGCTAAAACTTTAATTGGGGATATGTAATAAAAACGTAGAAACCACATCTTCTGTGCACTAATCTTAAATGGGCAAATTTATCTAGATGGGTTGTTTTTCCATTTATGGCCAAAAATATCTATGTATCTATAGTTTATGACCATTTAACATGTTTATATACTATGGCTATATGGGGCTCAAAATAGTACATATTTGAAATAAAAGGCCTAATTATGTGGATTGTCAAACTATGCATTATTTCATAAAAAAACACCTAGCATACTCAAACAACTCATATGACAAAGTTAATATTTCAAATATGTGTTTATATATATTTCTATCCAATAATGGATAGGCAATTGCGTAGTGGCAGAGTGGTGAGTACTGAACGCCGAATAACCCACGTCCGCGTCGGGACACGGTTCGAACCTGGCTACTGCCCAATTGCCTTTTTATTTTTCTTTAAACCAAACGACGTCGTTTCATATCAAACCTGACACACTTGATATGACCCTGACTAGTGAAAGTTTATTTTTAAATAAAGAATGACTCTACGGTCTTAAATGCCAAATGCTTTTTAAATGCACAAAAGTTGTGGGATCTAGTGTTGGTTTGCATATTCCCAATTCCTTTAAATTATTTTCCCCTAGTTAATTAATATTTCATGTTTTATAATAGTTTTGCTTAAATATCTGTATTATTTCCATCTTTTGCTATTATTAAATCTAAAAAGTTTATTTCACAAAAATTTAGCTTTTATTTATTTTTCTTCCTTTTCTTACTAGTAACTTAGTTAATTTATTTTGCACTGTGAAAATCTTTACCGTAAACTAATTAGGAAAAAATAGCTTTAATTACTTTTATTTTAAAACTATAAAAATTAGTAGTTTAGTAAAACCCCACAAAAATCCATCATCTTTTATTTTCTTTTTAGTGACAAAATAGTTATCTGCTTAACTTTATAAAATTTTATTCCGTTCCCTGTGGGTTCGACCTGGACTTCTAGAACTTTATTACTTGTACGATCACCTACACTTAGGTGTGATAAGAGAACGCGTCAATAGGATGTCGTCATATACTCTAGTGATTGAGAATAATCACTCCATCCAATGACAGTTAATTATGCTACAGTGTAGACCTGATGAGGTATCCAGTCTCATCATCCACAGTGACAAGTTCTAAGTATCAAAGAATAGTAAATCATATCTCACTTGTATGTATCTCATACACACACGAATTACTTACTATGATACTTAAGGATAAAACAATCATCTTATGAAAGAAACATACACAATGATATGTAAAACTGATATCCATATATTAAAATGCTAATGTCTCATACATAAAGTAATGGTTTGAGGGCACAAACCGTCCTCTGCTTGACTGGCGCGTTTGGACTTTAGAAACTCCTCTGTATAGATATACTTCCCTACCCTTGCCGAGAGCTCTACCAAGGTAGCCGACCGGTTGTGGTGGAACGATATGGCTACTTTTGTGTTCTGAACTCCCGAGCAGAAGGCGGTGATCACGACTGCTTTATTCAAGTCATGGATCATAAGCTTCTATTGGTTGAACCAGTCAACATAGTCCTTCAAGGACTCTCCTTTTCGCTGCTTGACGGTAAGCAATTGGAGGTCTTGCTATGGCCTTCCGAGCATGCCCCTGAATTGACTGACAAAGAGCTTACTGAGTTCCTTAAAGTCATTGACCGAGCAGGGCTTCAAGGATTGGAACCACTGCGCTACGGGGCCCCGCAAAGTGCTAAAAAAGTCCAAGCAGTGCAGCTCGTCAGCGTCGGTCGCCAGCGCCATTTGAGCCTTGTATGTCCAGACATGATCCACCGAGCTCCCCGAGCCATCATAGGAGTCAAGGTGAGGTTGTTTAAACTTACGCGGGATAGCGTACCCCGTCACCCGTTCAGTGCACGGCGATTCAGTTTCTGTGTTGGTGTGGTGGTGATCTGGCTTCTTTAGTTTCTCGATTTGTTTTTCCAGGTCGTTGATCTGGGCCTGCACGCATTCCCGGTCGGCCTACCGCTCTGAATCTCTGTGATAGGTTAGGTCAAACAAAGAGGCCTCCTCCTCAAAGTGTGCCGTCTTCAGAGACATGGCTTGGCTACGACTATGGTTAATCGTGTGCCTAAGATTAGTCCAGCTCTTGGCTGGACAGTCTTAGGCCGATTCCTGGGTCTATTGCTCCTGCCCACCCCCTCGAGCGACGCGCCTGCTGTTGATTATTTCTCTGGCGTCTTCCTGGCGGTTTAGAGTGGCCCGGGCATGTTGCCGGATCTGTATAGGATCCCGGCAACGCTCATTGTTCCCAGGCTGTTTAGCCGCCTGAGAAGCCAATGGGTTGCGGGCGCTTCGTCAGGGCAGCTCGGGCACACAAACGTGGTCATCGTTCGCATCCCGAAACACGGTTTGTTGAGGCTAGTCCTACCGGGCTAGCAGAGCCTCGATCTGGCGCTGAGTCTGGCGCTGGCTCTCAAGGAGTTTAGCCAGTGCCTCGGTGACTTGCTCAGGGGTCATAGGAACAGCGGACCGGTCGGCCGGCCCTTCTTCCTGATTCATCTGCTGAGCGGTCTTCTTATTCTTTTTCGGTGCCATGGCTATCACCTAAGAGATTTGTTTTCAGAGAAATCTGTCGATTCCCACAGACAGCGCCAAGCTGATGATGCCAAAAATTGGTATTAGGATAGAGGGAGATAGACGAGAAAAGTTTGTATGTGGTTCGGCCCCGTTAACTAGGTGACCTACGTCCACGTGTGCATCGGAGCGCCTGTACTAACAAATCACCGGCGGCCTTTGGTAAACCAACAAGCTGGGCGGTACTACCAAAGACCGGCCGGGTATATGCGTATGAGTATAAGTGTATTGCAGTTCTATGAGAGTAGAATGCGGTTTCCTTCAATGAAGGTGAGGGGCCTCTTTTACAGGTGCAAGAGGCCACTCGTACATGGTAAGTTATTAGATTAGACAGCCCAATCTGATTACAACTGATTCACTTGATTTTAGGAGAGTTTCCTAAGTGGTTTAGGAAACTATTTCCCCCTTCCATTAGTACACTTCCCGAGATAGGAAACTATCTAGGAGCTTGCGGACCAAGTCATAGCCCGTGCCTGGACTGCCCCTATTGTTTGGTCAGCCCGGATCGTACGCCCGAGCTGCGGGCTGGACCGAGCGGTCGGGACGGGACAGCTCGAAATTGTTGAGTAGTAGTCAGCGTCAATCCCAGATGGCTTGGCGCTCCGTTGCTGAGGTGACAAAGTTGACTTTAACCTGATAATTTTGTTCATATCAAGTAATACACTTTATATATTATAAGTTGAAAGATTTGGAAATCTTTAGGCTCACATATAGTAATGCTTATCAAATGATTATTTATAATGTAGAGTAAAATGTGTGTCCTCATCTTCAATTTATTGGGAAAGTAACGACCCTAGTGCAAAACGAACGGAAGTGAGAAGGTAGCTAGAAAACAAACCAAAACAAAACAAAAAGTGATTTATTTTATTACGAGCTTTTATGTCGTTGCTCTAGAGAATGCGATTTTATATTTAGAAAATTTATTTAATGAGCCGCCACTAGGGATGGCTAAGTTTTTCGTCCCGCTAGATCTCTGTCTCGCTCCGCTCCTAATAAAACGGGTTTAGAGGAGTTATAATACGAGTAGAAGTTGATTTGGTATGAAAAAACAAAAACCCTATAGGAGTCGGGACGGAGTTGATATCCGTCAAATACTACCATTTAAAACTCACCCCGCCTCAATTAAAATCATTAAGTTACTAAACTACAATTATACTTACACTTATTTACAACAAATCAGAATATAAATATATACATATCTTTCTCTTCAGTATTAATATTTCATTTCTGAATTGTGTTTAACAAATTTAGAATCATTTGTGTGAAAGTGATTTTTAGGAAATTAAGCTAAAATATAAGTGAGTTTTGAATTATAAAAGAATATTTAATTTTAGAATGATGATTAACAAACAGAGTAGGATTGTAATAAGAATACCCGATAGCAAATGAAGTAGGAGTAGAGTAGGGATTGGTATTTTACCTAAACGGAATGAGTCGGAGTCAGAGTAGAAAGAAAATAAGCGAATTAGGAGTTGATATAAAAAGATTTCATACCAACTCTGACCCGTTGTCATCCCCAACAACTCACAACGTGTGATATTCACCATGAGCCTTTCGTTATTATAAAATCCGAGTGGAATCCACTCTTCAACTTCGCACCAAACAATAACTTGGACTTGCCGTCTTGTCTAATTGAATCTCAGTTTCATATATAACTCTACACCTACATACTCTCTCTCTCTCTCTCTCTCTCTCTAAGATGGCCGACCGGAAGCTGGAGAACAATGGTGTCTCTGGAGAATCTATCAAGCCTATTCGAGGTTTTGACTCCCCGAAGAAACCAAAAAGAAACAAGTTTGCTTTTGCTTGTGCACTTTTAGCTTCAATGATTTCTATATTACTTGGTTATGGTAAGTCAATTCTACAGTTTACTATACTCTTTGTATATTCTTCTTATATTCAGGCATTTGCCCTATAGCCTTTTTATATTTGCTAGAGATATTAATATTTGCCCTATACAATTGCCCCTCTGCGATTGAATTACTTAAAATTGTACTCCTTTTGTAGCTTCTGCAAATGCAATTTAATGTCGTGGACTCACAAGTAACCTTTAGTAATTGAATTACATAAACTGAGGTCATCAAATGATTTAATAATAATTTTGGAGTCACACCTGAGCGGTTGCAAGGTGTGTTTAATTGACAACAACTTCCGCGTCTATGGAATCAAACTTAAAAGCTGTCAAATGTAGCTTTTGACGCATCTGAAACGTCAGCAATATTTTACTCATCTTTTTGGATTGAATTGCCAAAAACTAATTTTTCAAATAATCTCATTTCGACTTTTGTAAATCCACAATCACATATATAAAAAATAAAAAATAAATAAAAAACAAAAGCTAAAGAAAACACTGAGCCTCTTATTTTCATTTTTTAAATTTTATTTGCTAAATTAACAAAGCAAACTGAGCCTAGCTAACTAATTCATTTACAGACTTCGGAGTGATGAGTGGGGCAGCAATTTACATAAAGAAGGACCTGAAGATCAGTGACGTTCAAGTCGAGATCCTAGTCGGAATCCTCAGCCTCTATGCTCTTCTGGGCTCCGCGGCCGCCGGCCGTACCTCTGACTGGATTGGCCGCAAGTACACCATAGTCTTCGCCGCCACAATCTTCTTCGCCGGAGCTATCTTGATGGGTTTCGCCACCAACTACGCCTTCCTCATGGTTGGCCGGTTCGTTGCCGGAATCGGAGTTGGGTATGGCCTCATGATTGCTCCAGTCTACACCGCCGAGGTCTCTCCCGCGTCGTCCCGTGGCTTCCTCACTTCTTTCCCTGAAGTCTTCATTAACGTCGGTAAGTACAAGGCCGGAGTCGGGATTTTTTATTAGGGAAGCTGCGATTGTGATGTATGCATGCAGACTGTGTGTCTTAGACAATTTTTTTTGTCTATTTATACATATTTATAAGTAGAATTGATTTTACAACACTATTATTACTATTATTAATGATAACTTATTATGATTTGTTAAGTTTGACCGATAGTACCATTTGGTTCCGCTAAATTGAAAAGTGACAAGAAATATAGTGGGACAAATATACAAGGAGAGCTAAATTATATTTGAGAAAAAATATTACACATAATTTCTTATTTTTCAAAATTCAGGAGGGCTAATTGCATTTTTTTTGGGCCATGTAAAATTTTTTTCCCCAAAAAAATTGGGTGGGCTAGACCTCTCTGCCCTCGGCTAAGTGTAAATATTCTTGTGTTTTGTATTATTTTTAGATGTAAAAAACCTGTAAAAAAAATTAGAATCTTCATCATTTGTGCATTAATGCGAAGTTTACTTTCCAACTCAAGATTTGGTAAAATTTCAATAAGAAATTGAGCTTATTTCATTGCAGTTGGTAATAAAAGTTATGAGACAAATTTAAAAAAGTTATGAGACAAATTTAAGAATCATAGTATTACTAGTTTTACAGTTTTCAAATATATATGTAAAATTTAACTTTTAACAAATATGACAATAAATCACTTGAAACGGCTTTTAACAAATATTTAGTGGTTTACTATACTTAATGTGGTTCTACTCAATTATGACATAGATTGAAAAATTATTATTATTTTTGCAATTCGAAATTGAAAGATATTTGAGAATTGTTCTATTTTCATGCGATCAAAATAAAAAGGTATGCTATCATGTAATTGTGTGTCATGATTTTGTCCAGTATGACATTACTATAATAAGTATGCTTTTTATAGGTATATTACTTGGATATGTATCCAACTTTGGGTTTTCCAAATTCCCAACTCATTTGGGTTGGCGATTCATGCTCGGAGTTGGAGCTGTTCCATCTATTATCTTGGCTATCGGTGTGTTAGCCATGCCTGAGTCACCACGTTGGCTGGTGATGCAGGGTCAACTCAGCAAAGCAAAGCGAGTTTTGAACAAGATATCAGATTCAAAAGAAGAAGCCACATTAAGACTCGCTGAAATCAAAGAAGCAGCAGGTATTCCTGAAAACTGCAACGACGAAATCGTTCAGGTTAGTAAACATAGTCACGGTGAGGATGTATGGAAAGAACTTCTCCTTCATCCTACACCCTCCGTTCGTCATGTCTTAATCGCAGCCATCGGTATACACATATTCCAAATGTTGTCAGGCGTAACCGTCGTCGTTTTATATTGCCCAAGAATATTTGAAAAGGCAGGTATGACTAATGACACTGATAGGCTACTCGCCACCATGGCCGTCGGATTCGTCAAGACAAGTTTCATTTTGGTGGCCACTTTTTTGTTAGACAGAATCGGACGGCGGAGATTACTTCTGAGCAGTGTTGGAGGTATGATCATATCGTTATTGTTACTAGGTGTGGGCTTGACAATCATCAATCATTCTGAAAAGAAGCTTGAGTGGGCCATAGCACTGTGTATCTCCACCTTACTATCATACGTAGCATTCTTCTCTATTGGGTTTGGTCCCGTCACATGGGTATACAGCTCTGAGATCTTCCCATTGAAGCTACGCGCCCAGGGTATGAGTATAGCAGTGGCCTCGAATTTGGTTACGAATGGGATCATGACTATGACTTTTCTCTCCCTCTATAAGGCCATCACAATTGGTGGGGTCTTCTTTTTATTCGCAGGAACTTCATCAGTGGCTTGGGTGTTCTTTTATGCGCTACTCCCAGAAACAAGGGGTCGAACCCTGGAAGATATGGAGATGTTGTTTGGCACTTTCTTCAAGTGGAGATCAACCATGAGAAATTTGAAAAACAAGAAGAAGGAATTTAAAGGTGAGGGTGAGACTGAGATTCAAATGGGTACTACGGGGCAAACTTAGGTAGGGTCAAGGGAAGTTATGTAAATGAGAAGTGCTAAGCACACATTTCAAATCACATCTTAAACCACCCTATGTTTTAAATGCATGTACTCTGTGCTGTTTGAATTTTTCACACTTTTTTGTGCACCACTTACACAGCACATGGTACATGAATTTAAAGCGATGGTGTGGTTTGGAGTGTGTGTCTAGCATTATTGTATGTATGTAAATACGTGGTTTAGATTATAACTAAGATAAGAGTATCGATGTCTTTTTAGGTAATCCCATGCATTCTCCCATTTAGAACGGAAATTTAATGGTATTCAGTTCGCAAGAGAATGTTTTGGGTACTTTTAAAGGAAATGAATGAAATTAAAGGGTTAAACTTTAGTTTTAATATTGATGTGAATTATAATTTCCGAAGTTGTGTTAATTTTCTTTTTTGTGTGAAAGAAAACAATTTTTTTTGAGTTTTTAGCATGAGTAATACTTGGGGCACAACCAAAGCCACAACCTTTTTTGCACAACCTTTATTTTGTGTCTATCTCTCTCTTGATGGGTCCCACAGTACCAGTGACCCCACAGTGCCCACTAGGAGAGAGATAGACACAAAATGGAGGTTGTGCAAAAAAAGTTGTGGCTTTGGTTGTGCCCCAAGTATTACTCTTTTAGCATTTTCCATTTTCTCTTTGGTTTACTCTGTAAAGAGCAATGCTATATATACTTTCTAAATTTGATTTTTCAAAATCTTTGCAATTACCAGATAATTGCTACAGTATCTTTTACCATTGTTAAAGCCACCTAAGAACCAAAATTGAGATTTGACTTAAGAAAGTGTAACGTTGCTCCTTTTTAAAACACATATGGTCAAGGGGAAGAAAAAAACCATTGAACTTGATTGACGGAGACTGAAAGTGGACTATTACATGGCAATGTTGACATAATATACTTGTTTTTTGTTTTTGTTTTTTGTTTTTTTGAATAAGACATAACATACTTGTCAATATTAGATATACAACACCTAATATGAGATCATCTGTGAGCAAAAACAAGAGGTAATCGTTTAATATATGATTATCGTCATTTTCTATTTGACCAAAAAAAATATGGTCATTTTCTCACTAATGTTGTGGTTTATATATATAATTAGTACGAAAAAATTGTTTATCCCTCTGTAACAATCGTTCGATAGATTGCACTGGCCTACATTTATTTAACCATAAATATAAAGAACCCTGAAAATGCCTTCACCTTTCTATTTTTGGTTACCATGGTTAGTGTACAGGATAAGGGTTGCCATGGGTTGGGTTAGGCTGTGTCTGAATCATGTCGAACCCTACTATGGTCTAAATTTTGAAATCTTAGTCTGAACCCTACATTTATTTGTGCTGGGCTTGCAGGGCTGGATGGGCCAGAAAGCCAATGCCACCCCTACTATGGTTGAGAAAATATTGAATTACGGGGATACTAGTATACTACCTCACAAACCATATACGATATCACAATCAAATGAGAAGCTAGCACGTGTTCAAGAAAAGTCACACCACATCAGAATACTATGTGGCATGACCTGTTTTATCTAGACTATACAAATGTCCCTTATTTCCAGGGGGATTATGACAAATAGAGTACTTGTCATGCCCCTCCTAGAAATACAAGGTAGGTGTATGATTTAGATTAAAAAGCAACGCCACAACAACATGCTGACTTACGTGGTATGACGATAATACTGAATAATTTCTCTTGATGCCCATGCTTTTGGAGACGTGGTGTCACTGTTACATTCAATATTTTCTCCTATTAAGGGTAGGAATGAAACTTTATGACAAACAAAAAATTATATTTTCTGTGGTTTTTGTTAGAATAATATTAGAATATTTGTCCACATTCTTGTACCTATTGTATCTTACTATACTTATTGTCTAGATACATTATACTACCAGTTGTACTACCAGCCTAGGTACTTTTCTTTCCCTTTTAGGATTCTCTCTTGGCCTATATAAAGGCTACTCATTGTAAGGTTTTATCACATCATTCAATACATAATTCATAGTATTGTCTCACTCTCTCTCCTTCTCTCTTATATATTCTAACATGGTATCAGAGCTATAAGCTCCTGGTGGCCTCTTCCTCCCCCTGGTAACTTCTTAAAAGGAAAGTATGCTCTGTGGTTGCCACAATAGTGGATCCTCTACATCAGAAATCCTTCTTGTAGTTGCCTCAAGTTCGTAATCGTGCCACCTTAGCCCGATCACCTCCGCTGCCCAACTACCACCATCCACATCTACCATACCCGACGTCCTCCTTCCGGTCACCTCGCCATCTCAACTTGGGCTCTGCTGCTGTCACCGCCTTCGTTGCTCGGTCACCACCACTGCCGCCAGGTCACCACCACTCGGCTGCCTCCATTGCTCGGCTGCCACTTCCTCATCCAGGCTTCCTCCGTCATATCACCACCCGACCACTATCATCCAAATCAATTCTACTACTCTCAGACTTATGTTACACATCATGGAGCCTCTCACAGATCCCTCCTGCAGATACTGTCACAAACCAGGACATATTCTGTTGCATTGTCCTATCAGAGTGTGTACTTTCTGTCACAAGCGTGGACCAGGGCACTATCTTGATGATTGCAATGAGAATCCTACCAGATATTCACAAGATAATCGATCCTGAGGTTGTTCATCATCATCCACTGCTATTTCTATCAAGGGGTCATCATCTTCTAAGTCGTCTACCTCTTCATCCATCTCTGATTCTCTCCTTGCGGACATCATCAAACGAGCTCTGGATCATTCTAATAACACGTCTCCTACTACTCTATCTGTTGCCCCAGATACATCTTCTTGGTTCTTTGACTCTGGTTGCTATAACCATATGACCTCTGATCCCACTACATTCTCTACCAAACATTCTACTCTCAATGCACCATCCATACACACAGCTGATGGTTCCCGTATGAACGTCAGTCATATAGGGCAAGTCTCCACCACTCACACATCTCTCCCTAACACTTATCTTATTCCTAAACTCACTTTAAATCTCATGTCTGTTGGTCAATTGTGTGAACTCAGACTTACCGTCTCTTTCTCTAATTTAGGATGTCTAGTACAAGACCCAAAAATGGGCCAGACTCTTGGGACAGGTCGTAAAATAGGACGATTATTTGAACTAAACAATCTCCATATTCCATCTTACTTCATTTCACCAACTCAAGCTGCAGCGTCAGTATCGTCCACCTCACCTTTTCACCTTTGGCACTCTCGTTTAGGTCATGTTTCGTTAAGTCGGTTAAAATCCTTAGTGTCAAGTGGTCAGCTAGGTTCAATTAAAGTCGAAAATGTTGATTGTTTACCTTGTCAACTTGCCAAACAACCAGCTTTACCATTTAATAACAGTGATTCTGTTTCCTCTGCACCTTTTGATTTAATTCACTCTGATGTTTGGGGGTCCCTCTCCAACTGTCATAATGGGAGGATCTAGATATTATGTAATCTTTGTCGATGATTTTTCACGATACACTTGGCTATATCTAATGAAAAATCGATCTGAATTACCCCAGATTTACTTTGATTTTGCTAACATGATCAAAACTCAATTTTCTTGCAATATCAAAGTGTTTCGAGCTGATAATGCCTAAGAATACAAAGAAAAAGGTGTTCTAAATTTTCTTCGCCAGCATGGCACTCTTCCCCATCGTTCCTGTCTAGGCACCTCCCAACAAAATGGGAGAGCTGAGCGTAAACACTGTCATATTCTTAATACTGTTCGAGCTCTGCTCACATCTGCTTCATGTCCTGAACAATTTTGGGGAGAGGCTGCCCTCACTGCCATTTACACCATGAACCGTATCCCTTCTCCCACTACTGAAAATCAGTCACCATATGAGCGTCTATATAACCATCCTCCTAACTATACTGTCCTTAAAGTCTTTGGTTTTGCCTGCTTGGTCTTACTACAGCCATATGAGCGCACAAAACTAGAATCTCGAGCTCGCTTATGTTGATTTATGGGGTATGGTATTGAACACAAATGCTATCGATGTTGGGACCCTTACTCCAAACATCTTCCTGTGTGTCGTCATGTTGTCTTCTGGGAACAAAAAATGTTCTCATCCATGTCCCAGTTTCATCTATCTCCTGCCAGTACTCCTTTCTACTTCACTGACCCCTTAGTAGATCTATTTCCTGACACCCCTGATATAAGTTCTCACTCTGAATTAGCAACTTTACCTGCCCCTCTACCCACATCCACATCTACAGACACTTCATCTGATTTATCCACCACAGTCTCTACTGAACTGCCTGCTCCATCTGATGGGTCTGCATCAGACCCTAACCTACTTCCTAGACGTAGCGACCGAGTAAAAGCTCCTCCAATTCATCTTTGGGATTACCACTGTTTTTCTACAATTCTCTCTCACCATGAGCCTCAATCTTACCATGAGGCCAATTCTAGTCCTCTTTGGCAGAAAGCAATGGATGATGAATTGCGGGCACATGAACAAAATCACACGTGGGATTTGGTGGACTTGCCAAGTGGCAAGAATGCTATGGGATGTAAGTGGGTTTACAAGATCAAAACTCACTCAGAAGGATCCATTGATCGCTATAAAGCCCGTCTAGTAGCCAAAGGCTTTACCCAGGAGTATGAGATTGATTATGAGGAAACATTTACCCCTGTTGCCCGTCTCACCTCTGTTTGCAGCCTCATTGCAGTTGCTGTAGTTCGCCGTTGGGACTTATTCCAAATGGATGTCAAAAATGCCTTCCTCAATGGTGACCTCACTGAAGAAGTTTATATTCGTCCTCCTCCTGGTTATCATCATCATCCTCATCAAGTTTGCAAGCTCCGCCGAGCTCTATATGGTCTCAAGCAAGCTCCTCGGGCTTGGTTTGCAAAGTTCAACACCATTGTTGAGCGCTTTGGGTTCACAGGCAGCTCATATGATTCAGCTCTTTTCATCCATAGAACTGACCGGGGCATTATTCTACTTCTCCTCTATGTGGATGACATGATTATCACAGGAGATGATACATTTGGAATCTTGGATCTCAAAACCCATCTCAGCCAACATGTTGAAATGAAAGATCTCGGCAAACTTAACTATTTTCTGGGCCTTGAGATCAATTCTAGTTCCGACGGTTATTATCTCTCTCAAACCAGGTATGCCTCAGACTTGTTTACACGGGCGGGACTTACAGACAGCAAAACTAGTACCACTCCTCTCGAGCCTAACTCTAAGCTCACTCCTATGGATGGTATACCCTTGGATGATCCTACTCTATATCTTCAGCTTGTTGGAAGTCTCATTTATCTGACAATTACTAGACCTGATATCTCCTATGCTGTCCATATTGTAAGCCAATTTATATCTGCTCCTCGTTCTCCTCATTATGCAGCAATTCTCCCCATTCTCAGGTACATCAAAGGGACCTTATTTCACGGCCTCCACTTCTCTGCTCACTACTCTTTTGAGCTACGTGCCTAATCAGAATCAGACTGGGCAGGAGATCCTACTGATCGTCGTTCCACCACTGGGTATTGCTTCTTCTTGGGTGACTCTCTCATCTCCTAGCGCAGTAAGAAACAAACTGTTGTTGCCCGATCTAGTACAGAAGCTGAATATCGTGCCCTTGCTGATACCACTTAGGAACTTTTCTGGCTACGCTGGTTACTTGAGGACATGGGGGTCAATCATCCAACAGCTACAACCATCAGTTGTGACAACCAAAGTGCCATTCAAATTGCTCACAATGATGTCTTCTATGAACGTACAAAACACATTGAGATCGATTTTCATTTTGTTCGTCATCATATTTCTTGTGGTACCATTCGACTTAACTCAGTCTCTTCCATCGATCAGACTACTGACGTATTCACCAAAGCTCATCCACCGGGACATCTTCAAGATTTAGTTTCCAAACTCAAGTTGGTTTCCATTCTACCACCTTGAGTTTGAGGGGGGCTGTTAGGATAATATTAGAATATTTGTCTACATTCTTGTACCTATTGTATCTTACTATACTTATTGTCTAGATGCATTGTACTACCAGTTATACTACCAGTTGTACTACCAGTTGTACTACTAGCCTAGGTACTTTTCTTTCCCTTTTAGGATTCTCTCTTGGCCTATATAAAGGCTACTCATTGTAAGGTTTCATCACACCATTCAATACATAATTCATAGTATTGTCTCACTCTCTCTCCTTCTCTCTTATATTCTAGCAATTTTAACGAAAGAAAAAAAGAAAGAATTAAAGGCCACAAGGTAAAATATTTATTGCAACAAAAAAATTGTTGATATGATGTCACGGCCAATAAATCTTACCACAGATTCTTTAAAAGATAAGTCTAATAATATGCCTCTATGATCAATGTTAACAACTAAGCACTATCCTAACAACTTCTTTTATATTCAAATTCAAAATTTTCATTTCTTTATGACCTACGCAGCTACACTACAAAGCAATGGCATCAAGAACCAGACTATATTAACATATAAAGGGTTCTAGTATGATAATGATTCTTAACATATACGTAGTGTACATGGTCGGCCCAGAGGGAGGCAAAAGAGACAACCGTCTCGGGCCACCAAAGTTCACAAAATTTTGAGAGTTTCCATAACCTTTTTATAATTACATTTTTACTTTGAATTTTTTAGTAATTTACATTTAGGCCTCCCTCAAGGCCCAATTCAGTGTCATCAGCTACATATATATTGATATACATGTACATAAAACTCAAATGCAAAGGTCCTAGAATTTTGAAAATTACACTTCAGTGTAAGCATTTTTTGAGTTTTAGAAATAGGCTCCTCTAGAATTTTGAAAGATATCATACAATATTTAAGTTTCACAAATAAACTCATATTATAAGTAGAGACCTCCAAAAAATCGCCAATTATGTATAACCAAATCCTAAAAAATTGACAATTATATACAAGTAGACCCCAAAAATCACACCTCGGAGGCACTGCCCCCGAACCCCCGTATAAGGGCCTACCTTTTAGTAGTTCGTCCCGGGCCTCCAAATACTCAAGACCGGCCCTGGTAGTGTACATGCTTAAATATTTGTAGAGAACAGTAAAAATAGAAGAAACATAATTTTTCCTTTTTGGGTCCGTAGGGAATGACTGGTGAAGTCATTGAATTGTCCACACCACGTGATTCTAAACAACACTGTATTAAAAGATAGTAATATAAACAACTGTGTACAATACAAACATCCTAGCTATAAATCAGAGTTAAAATAGAAACACAATCGTCTTTAAGGCAACAGATGCCCATTACAAAACATACGAATAATACAGTCTAATAGAAATATAGAAGCTAATATCTATCCACTCTTCAGCTGGCGTAGACGTAATCGTCAGCATATTAGTCCTCCCCGGCATATCCATCCTCAATGGGGTCACCCTCCGTGTACTCACCCTTTGGGTAGTAGCCGTCATTATAGGACCCATCACCTGTAGTATAAGGAACAGGGAAGTCTGGACGGGAAATGTCTTGACAATAAAGGCCTTCAGCTTACTGATAGCTGAGTGAATAGAAACTAACAAAGTACCAGCTCTTGAGGCATTAACAAGTTTTAAAGACACGAATTAAGTCCTACTATAATAATATCTTCCCTTTGCTCCAACGTCATTCCCAACCATTATTGTCTTGTAGCCCTAAGACCGACAACCAACATACTTTTGAATGAATGACTCAATCGTTCAACTCTAGAGATATACCATTATTCCGTCCATCAATGTTAAGGACATAACCGCCCACTACTATCATGGACACCACGTCAGTCCATCCCCTGCTCGTTAAGGACATCAGTGACTACTGCATATCAGGGATATAACGTTTGAACAAAAGCGTATCAATCTATTGACATAACTTAGCGACATCTACCAGTGATCCCCGCCCACTGCTCGTTAAGGACATAACCGCCTACTGCTCGTTAAGTACATATCATGGATCACCTGGCTATCTTAGGACTACTTGGTCCCGCCCACTGCTCATTAAGGACATCACCGCCTACCGCTCGTTAAGAATATATCATGACCAAGTGTCCGCTCACGTATAATTCCCATAACTTATCAAACCTATCTATGTTCCGTACTAAGACTGATACATGACTTCCCATTGTGGCCTAACTACATTGATTGAAATGAAACGGAGAACAAACTAAATAATGAACATCATATATCTGACGTCGTATCATAAACCTCTTATTATGAAATCACACTATTCTCTAATGGTACATTATTCCCTTATCAACCTGTAGTCGCAGAATGAAAGTAAGAAACGATCTTGGAACAATCAACAACTTATATAATAAATAAGAGAAACTATCCATGTTCTATAACCTCCAATCGATTGGGACAAAGGTCTGATTAATTGGGAAAAAATCATAACAATCGATTGGGGAAAAGTCCAATTTATTGGATCTCAAATTATGTCAATCAATTGCAAACTTTGGCAATCGATTGGGAGTCACAACTCATGGAAATCGATTGGATAAAAGCCCAATCGATTGGTGTCTATAGTAATCGATTGGGAAAAAGCCTAATCAATTGGGACTTCGTCTTCTCTAGCAGAATGACAACTTGTAAAACGTCAAAATAGAAGGGACCAAGTGAGTTAGAACTCACCTAGTTGTGTGTGGGTGGCTTTGGAGTTTGAAACTCAAGCTTTCTCTCTCATCTTCCTCTTTCTCCCTGTCCCTCTGTCTCTCCTCTATCTCATCTTTTTTTCCTCTTCTTCTTTCTACTCCTTTCTTCTTTTTTCTTCCCTTTGTCTTTCCTTGACAGTGTGTGTGTGGGGGGTGTATATATATATGTGTATGATTGCGTGTACTTATAGGATCTCTCTCTCTCTCTCCTAAAATTCTGTAAAACAAAACCAAGGCATAAAATGAACTCATATATATAGGAAAAGAGAGTGCCACATGTCAAAACATGAAGCAACTTGGACACCAAGTTCTGTAATTGGCAATGGATTTGGACTAATGGCAATCGATTGGATACAGATATTTCTAAGGGCAATCGATTGGATAAGAGCGCAATCAATTTGGACGGTCCACGTCATGGATTCAGGTCGACATGATATCAATCGATTGGGATTTTAAAAGTGGCAATCGATTGGTACCCAAGGCCAATCGATTGGGACCAAAAATTATCCAAAGAAGGGTAAGGATCATACATATATACATGGAGCAGTAGCAATTCTTATTTATTAATATACATCTAAAAATATAGGGTATTACATCATCCACCACTTATTAAAAGCTTTCATCCCCGAAATCTAAAGTAAGTAGGGTCTAAAATAAAAATGGAAACCATCTCTGACCCTAACTCCCAAGAAGTCTCTCCTTCATCATGGTGTTTTTATTGAATCTTCACTAGTGGCATTCTTTTTTCCTGAGCTTTTTGATTCGCCGGTCTAGGATCTGCACTGGTCCTTCGTTGAACATGATGTTGTCATTGACTTCAATATCCTCAAAGTTGAACTTATGCACTGGGTTGTGGGCACACTTCCTCAGTATACTGATGTGGAAAACGTTGTGCACTCCTGACATCTTCAGTGGAAATGTAAGTCTGTAGGCAACCTTTATAACTTGCTCCAAGATTTTGAACGGACCGATAAATCAGGGCAATAGCTTGCCTCTCTTCTGACCAAATCTGACGATGCCTCGAATATGTGAGACCTTGAGCAGCACATGATCTCTAATTACGAACTCTAAGTCGTTGCGGAGTTTGTCAGCATAGCTCTTGTGTCGGGTCTAAGTCGTCTCCATATTCTCACGTATAATTTGAATCTTTTCACTGATTTCTCGTACCATTTATGGCCCAAGAAGTTGATTATCTCTAACTTCGGCCCAACATAACGGTGATCGGTAAGGTCTTCCATATAAAGCTTCAAACAGCGCCATTCCTATGGTTGTATGATAGCTGTTGTTGTAAGCAAACTTGATCAATGTCAGACGCATCTCCTAAGAGCTCTCGAAATTGATGACATAAGCTCGTAGCATGTCTTCCATTACTTGACTAACTCTTTCAGTCTAACCGACAGTCTGTGGATGAACGGTTGAACTTAAGTTTAGTGTAGTTTCCATCGCGGCTTGGAGACCCTTCCAGAATTCGACGATGAAACACGAGTCTTGATCTGACACGATTAAGACAGGTACACTGTATAACCATACAACATGTTATAGATACATCTGGCTCAATCGTTCTACTATATACGTCATGCTATAGGCTATAAAATGTGCTGTCTTCGTAAGTCGATCCACTATTACCTAAATCATATCATGATTTTGCTGTAACCTTGGCAAACCTACCCCGAAATCCATAGTAATATGTTCCTATTTCCATTGACAAATTGGTAGCGGCTGTAGAAGTCCTGTTGGTTTCTAGTGTTCTACCTTTACTTGCTTACAAGTAATACATTGAGCTACATACCCAGCTACTTCTCGCTTCATTCCTTCCCACCAAAAATTCCTCTTTAAGTCCTTATACATCTTTGTACCTCCAGGATGAATAATCATTTGTGACTTGTGTGCTTCGTCCAATATGTCTTTCTAGGGTTTATCTTCATCAGGCACATAGAGTCTACCTTTACATCTTAGGGCTCAATCCGTACTAATACTCCATACCTATGGTTTTTTCACTGACATCTTTATGAATCATAGTTTCAAATCCTCAGTTATCTGTTGAGCCTCTATGATACGGCTGAACAGAGTCGGTTGGATAACAAGACATCCAAGATGTTGTCCTTCCATTGATTCCACTGGTTGAAGATCAAACTCGGATAAAACTTAAAAATGCTTGCCATTCTCGAATTAATATGGCAGCGATTACTAGTTGGGGTCGACGCCTCAATGCGTTGGCTATAATATTTGCTTTACCCAGATGGTATTGCAAAGGGAAGTCGTAATCCCCAAGTAACTCCATCCATCTTCATTGTCACATGTTCAACTCCTTTTGAGAGAACAAATATCTTAAGCTCTTATGATCCCAAAATAGATCAAACTTTTCTCTGTAGAGATAGTGTCTCTAGACATTCAGAGCAAACACTATCGCAGCTAGCTCCAGATCATGCGTAGGATAATTCTTCTCATGAATCTTTAATTATCTTGATACATACATGAAAATCTTACCATCTTGCATGAGTACACAACCAAGTCCTTGGTGAGATGCATCACTGTAGATGATAAACCTTTCTCTACTCTTAGGTATCACAAGTACCGATGCCGAGGTTAATCTTTCCTTTAACTCCTGAAATGAACCTCATGCTTATCCATCCATTCGTACTTCATTTCATTTCTTATCCAATTCATCAGCGGTCCTGTGATCTTAGTGAATCCTTCCACGAATCTGGGTAGTACCCCACCAACCCAAGAAAACTTCTAACTTTGGTCGTGTTGGTCGGTCCATTATAGCTTAAGACTGTATTGATCTTGGATGAGTCTACAGAAATACCATCTTGAGATATTATATGTCCCAGGAATTTGACTTCCTATAGACAAAATTCACACTTACCAAACTTAGAAACAACTTACTATCTCTAAGTGTCCGTAGAGTAATTTGTAAGTGTTCCTTGTGATCTTCCTTTGTCTTATAGTAGGTTAGGATGTTGTCAATAAAAACTATAATGAACTGATCCAGATAGGGTCTGAATACTCTATTTATTAGGTCCATGAACACTATTGGGGTATTGGTTAGTCCAAAAGGCATAACCACAAACTCATAATGCATGTATCTTATCCTGAATGTAGTCTTCGACACATCTTCTAGTCGAACCAATAACTGATGATATCATGACCATAAATCAATCTTCGAAAACATCATTGATCCCTGTAACTGATCAAATAGATCGTCTATTCGAGGAAGTGGGTATCTATTCTTGATCGTAACCTTATTCAACTCTCTGTAGTCGATACAAAGTCGTAATGTCCCGTCCTTCTTCACGAACAGCACTGGTGCTCCCCAAGGTGACATACTTGGGCAAGCAAATCCCAAATCTTTGAGTTCCTGAAGATGCTTCTTCAATTCCAACATCTCAATTGGCGGCATCCGATATGGAGTGTGGGATATCGATAGTGTTCTAGGTACTAATTCCACACAAAAGTCAATATCTCTCTTCGGTGGAAGTCCTACAATATCCTGGAAAAAATATCCGTAAAATCATCGTGTACGGTAGGTGACAAGCGGGGGTATTTGTAAAATACAACCGCGCTAAAAGAGGAAAATACACTAGAAAAGTCTACAATTCCCCTGTTTATCTGTAGTTTGAATTACAATACCAGTTTCTACACAAATTGATTAAACTATGATAAGTGGTATTGTTTTAGTGCAGATTACTGCTGCTGTGTATAAGATTGAAAAATGTTGATAAAAGGAAGTGCTTGGCCCTGATGAAGACAACTCAAAGCTGAAATATAGGGTTCGAGCGATCGAACACGGTTTGAGCGATTGACGTTTCGATCGATTGAGTGGCGTTCAAGCGATCGAAGTTTATGGAAGTTCAATCGATCGAGAGTTGTTCGATCGATTGAATGTGCCTTTTATTAGATTATGCGTGCATGCAGCAGAAACGGGTTTTTACCCTAGGATTAGGGTTAGGCTATATATATAATCATTTTGTTTACGTCCAAGGGGGACACACTTTGTTTTTTCATCAGTTTTCATAGAGAGTAGAGAGTTTCCTTGTGTTTTTGTAGGTTTTATCAAGGTTCACCATTGTAGCTTGGATTTCTTAAGGTTTAATAGTAGTTGCTCTTCTCCAGGTTACTTCGTTCTATTTTGTTTACATTCTGCACTTATTTACTTCATAGTATAATCTTTAATATCGGAGTATTACATGCTAGATAAGTTAAAATCATTGATTTTCATAGTTTTCATGAAAAACTCGCAACCAAACATGACTTTAATGAACCTTTACGTTAAAAATAAATCTGAGACTTCCTAGATCATGTCTGAGTAGTCCGGGGTTGGGAAATCGCGATGAAGCCGTGATTTCAAGCCTCTGCCATGCAGTATATTTATTCCTGTGTTCGATCGATCGAATGTAGTTCGATCGATCGGACCAGAGACATAGTCGAGCGATCGAAGATATGTCGATCGATCGAGAGATGAAGAAGTTCGATCGATCGAAAGCGCTTCGATCGATCGAGACCTCTGATTCTTGAGGACATCTAATACAGTATTCCAAGACTTTCTGCTTTACTGATTCGTTATCAAACTGTCCCCAAATGCTTAGTTTGTCAAAACAGTCTTTAAACGTTAAGCCTTAAGGCATTTTCTTTCAATATAATTTGCAAACCACCCTCAATGCTAATACCATTGGAGGTGCGAGTCTTAACTATTGAATTAAACCACCTTAGTGTATTTCGAACTTAATTGTGATGATATAGTCCCGGTCATGACAGGACTATTGATTCTATATCCTTAGAGAAGTACGGGATACTGTAGAAGTTGCCCTCCGTTGAGCTTAATTGCATTTGCATGGTAGATGGCTGAGTCATAGTGGATTCGCGTGATCCCAACACTTTCCTTTATCAAGAAAACCCATTTTCAAATCTCGCTTTAGTTAAATAGTTAATCATTAGTTAATTTAATTTAGTTGTTTTTAAGTTAGTAGTTGTTAATTGTAGAACTTTGTGTTCTACACTTTTCTAAAAATCTTGAATTTTCTTTTCTTTTAGAGTCTAATCTAAGTAATTTAATTCTCAACCTTCCCTGTGGGATCGACCTGGTCTTACCAGTTACTACTTGCACGTCTACCTACACTTGGGTATAGAACACAAGCACACAAAAAAATATTCGTGTCAAGTTTTTGGCGTCGTTGCCGGGGAAGGCGACGAGTTAATATTTAGGTTACCTCAGTCTCTCTTCATCTCTTTCTGTTTCTCTTCTTTTCAGTTCTATTGGTAAACACTCACCTTAGGGACTCTCCTAGTTCATGTCCAACACTTCTATTGAAGGAATTTTTGGAAATCCTTTCTACCGCTCTGACTCTGATAGTTCCATTAACCCGATAGCCACTCCAACTATATCAATGGATAATAATCAGAGTGAACATGGTGACAATGTTGTGGTACCAATTGATGAGGCGCTACATCCTCTTTGCGATCTCATGCAACCAGAACATGCACCTACGCCCTCTTGCATTCAAATCCCACCGCATAATGATGAATTTCAGTTTCCCAATGGGATGATCCAACTGCTTCCCACCTTCCATGGGATGGAAAGTGAGAAGGCGTACTTACATGTCACTGATTTCGAGGATGTTTGCAAAACATTCTCGCAAAATTGTCCTAGGGAGGTGACGCATCTAATGTTATTCCCCTTCACTTTGAAAGATAAAGCGAAGGCATGGCTCCACTCCCTCAAACCTAATTCAATTTTCACCTGGCATGCGATGAGCACCGCGTTTCTAAAGAAATTCTATCCTACTCGCATGACCACAGACCTTCAACGTCAAATCAATTCCTATAAACAAAAGAGCAATGAAACCTTCACACAAACGTGGGAGCGTTTCAAAGATTTGCTTCTCTCGTGCCCACACCATGGGTTTGAGAAATGGCGAACTATCAGCTTCTTTTATCAAGGATTGAATGGTGAAACGAAGAAGTTGGTCGAAACTATGAGTTCCGGACCATTTCTACGTAAAAACACCTAAGAGGCTGAAGCCCATTTCGAATGGTTAGCCGAGTATGCTCATGAATGGTCAAATTCTGACAATGTCTCACGCTCACAGATATCTTGTGTAGAAGAGAAAAGCCTCTACCAACTAACTAGTGAAGATCACCTCATGACTAAATATGCAGAACTGGCAAAGAAGGTAGAAGAGTTAAGCATGAAAGGAGAGAGTTCTAGGCAGGGTATGCCTGAGGAACCATGCGGAACATGCAACATGTTGGGACATACAACTTAGTATTGTCCTAATGTGCCGTATTTTCAAGAGCAGGCCCCTATGGAGATGAATGCCATGCAAGGTTTTCGAGGGGCGGGGAATTCCAACAATAACTTTTAAAGTAACAATAGATGGAATCACCCCGGTTTTGATTGGAGAAATAATGCTGGGACCCAAAATCAATATCAACAGCAGCCCTACAACAACAATCAATATCAAGGGCAAAACAATAGGCCGTCCCATCAATACAATCAAAACAGAACCAATACCTACAACCAAGCTCAACCCTCCAATGCACCACAGACCAATGCCTATGTGCCACCACACAAGAAGGTACAAGAAAAAGAGCCACTTGCTAATGCCAATCTAACGCAGCAACTCATACAGATGATGAGTAGAATGTCTGCCACATTAGAAAGGATTGATGCACGGCAAGAAGGTTCAAGAGGAACATTCCCTGCCCAACCACTTCCGAACCCCAAGGGACATAACAATGGTCCTAACAATCAAGAGCATGCTAAAGCCGTGACTACACTGAGAAGTGGAAAAATCATAGAGAAAAGTATGCCTCTATCTACACCCGAAGTGTACAAAGAGGAGGAAGTGGTGGAAAATGAGCTTGAGCAACCATCTACTCAAGAGGAGGAGCCGTTAACTAATGACGAGGCAATAAAGGCAAACATTGAAGCTCCTAGAGTAGAGGAAGAAGTTGAGCAAAGGCCTGGAAAAGAGTCTGTTGAGGATGAACCACCAAAATGCCCTTTCCCTGCACCTTACCCTCAACGGTTGAAGAAACCCAAGAATGAGACAAAGAATCAGGAGTTTCTGGAATTGTTTAAACAAGTCAAAATTAACCTTCTACTCCTGGATGCTATCAAGCAAGTGCCGGCCTATGCGAAGTATCTCAAAGATCTATGCACGGTCAAGAGGAGGCAAAGCATGAAGAAACATGCTTATGTCGCGTGCCAAGCAAGTGCGATCATTCAAAATGAGTTGCCTCCAAAACTCAAAGACCCCGGTACACCTACTGTCTCATGTAGAATTGGGAATCAAAGGATAGATAACGCACTCCTCGATCTAGGAGAAAGCGTGAACCTACTGCCATATTCAGTCTATAAACAGCTAGGGTTGGGTGAACTCAAACCCACCCGAGTCGCTTTGCAATTGGCAGACAGATCTGTGAAGTACCCTAGAGGGGTGTTAGAGGACGTCCTTGTCCAAATAGACTCTTTTGTCTTTCCGGTTGATTTCGTGATACTGGACACAGAACCTATGTCTAATCCTGGTGCACACATACCGGTTATCTTTGGACGTCCATTCCTCAACACTATTGATGCCACGATCAAGATTAGAAGTGGTATCATGACTATCGTATTCGGGAATATGACATTGAATGTCAAAATTTTTTCTAATCCCCGACCTGAAGAATACGATGATGAGGAAGAAATTCATTACATTGACACGGTCATTAAAGATGAAGTTGACTTGGTCGACTACAAAGATCCTTTGGAAGTTGTGATGACTCAATTTAGCGATATCTATCAGCCTGCAGAGTCAACTCCATTGGATGCTGACCTAAACCAGACGTGTCTTATGATGGATACAATAGAGGAGGATAGAGCAGAATGCATGTGGGTAATGCCATATGAACAATTGCCTCCTAAAACTAAGTTGGCAATGCCTTCTAGTTTTTAGTTTTCGGAGTTAGAATTAAAGGAGCTACCCAAAGAGCTAAAATACGCATTCCTAGGGACTAGAAAAACTTATCCTGCGATCATTTCATCTGCTTTAACTCATGAACAAGAAGGTAAGCTAGTGCAAATGCTGACCAAGCATAAGGATGCTATGGGATGGACGATTGCTGACCTCAAAGGCATAAGCCCATCCATATGCACTCATAAGATATATCTGGAGGAAGACGCTAGACCCTCAAGGCAAATGCAAAGGCGTCTGAATCCCAACATGCAAGAAGTAGTTAAAAAGAAAGTGCTCAAACTACTTGATGTTGGGATGATTTATCCGATATCTGATAGTCCTTGGGTTAGTCCAACCCAAGTGGTTCCAAAGAAAGCAGGCATAACGGTCATCCCAAACAAAGATGGTGAATTGGTACCAACACGTGTTCCCACTGGATGGAGGATGTGTATTGACTACAGAAAGTTGAATACTATGACCCGAAAAGACCATTTTCCTTTGCCATTCATGGATCAAATGCTAGAACGGGTGGCAGGTCACAAGTATTACTGCTTTTTGGATGGATATAGTGGATATAATCAAATTGAAATTGCTCCTGAAGATCAAGAGAAAACCACATTCACTTGTCCATTTGGTACATTTGCCTACCGTCGAATGCCGTTTGGCTTATGTAATGCACCGGCTACCTTTCAGCGGTGCATGCTAAGCATATTCAGTGACATGGTCGAAAACATCCTTGAAGTCTTCATGGATGATTTTTCAGTGTTTGTCCATAGCTTTGAAGATTGCCTCAACAATCTCGAGCAGGTATTAATGCGATGTGAGGATAAACATCTAGTTTTGAATTGGGAAAAGTGTCACTTTATGGTGACCAAGGGAATAGTCCTCGGCCATATAATCTCCAATGAAGGAATCCAAGTGGATAAGGCCAAAATCGACATAATCTCAAATCTACCTGTCCCCCGTACAGTGAGAGACATCCGTTCGTTCTTGGGGCATGCGGGATTTTATCGTCGGTTTATCCAGAATTTCAGTGCAATCTCTCGACCCCTTTGTCAACTTCTTGTCAAAGAGGCACCATTCGAGTGGTCAGAGAGTTGCCAAAAGTCCTTCGAGGATCTAAAAGAGCTTCTCACCTCCGCACCTATAATACAGGCACCTGATTGGAGTTTGCCTTTCGAATTAATGTGCGATGCTAGTGATTACGCCATTGGCGCGGTCCTAGGCCAGAGAAAGGACAAGAAGCCATATGTGATATACTATGCCAGCCGAACTTTGAATGAAGCTCAAATGAATTATACAACTACTGAAAAGGAGCTGCTGGCTGTAGTATTCGCCTTGGATAAGTTTAGGTCTTATCTGATAGGGTCACCAATTGTCTGTTTTGCAGATCATTCAGCCCTCAAGTATCTGTTGTCTAAGAAAGACGTTAAGCAACGGCTCATTCGCTGGATACTCTTACTCCAAGAGTTTGATCTAACAATCAAAGACAAGAAAGGAGTAGAGAATGTGGTTGCGGACCATTTGTCACGGTTGATTTTTGTCGACAATACTGAATCCCAATCCATTAAGGATGAGTTCCCGGACGAACAGCTACTGGCAGTAAGTAGTCTGCCTTGGTATGCTGATATTGTGAACTACCTTGTCACCGGAAAAACACCGAATCATTGATCAAACCAAGACAGAAAATGGTTCCTCTCGTTCGCGCGTCATTTCTTCTTTGATGACCCATATCTTTTCAAGTACTGTGCTGATCAGGTTATCAGGCGCTGCGTCCCCAATGAGGATATAACCGTAATTTTAGCATCATGCCATTCTGAGGCATGCGGTGGCCACTTCGCGTCACAAAAGACTGCACAAAAAGTTCTACAAAGCGGTTTTTACTGGCCCACAATTTTCAAAGATGCATATTCCTTTTGCAAGACATGCCAACGCTGTCAAAAGCTTGGAACTATTTCTAAAAGGAATTCTATGCCTTTAACCCCTATCATCACAATTGAGATATTTGATTGTTGGGGCATAGATTTTATGGGCCCATTTCCCAAGTCTAATAACTGTGAATACATACTCCTTGCCGTATAGTATGTGTCAAAATGGGTCAAAGTGATACCAATGAGACGCAATGACCACAGAACGGTCTTGTCCTTCCTAAAAGTGCATATCTTGTCTCGTTTTGGAACTCCGAAAGCTTTACTAAGTGACCAAGGCAAGCATTTCTGCAATAGGCCCTTGGAGTCACTTCTCAAGAAATATGGAGTCCACCATAAAATCGCTCTTGCCTATCATCCACAGTCAAATGGGCAAGCGGAATTGGCTAACCGAGAAATCAAGCATATTCTCGAAAAGACGGTTAGCTCCAACCGAAAGGACTGGGCATACAAGCTGACCGATGCTTTATGGGCATACCGTACTGCCTACAAAACGAATCTAGGTATGTCCCCGTATAGATTGGTTTACGGGAAAGCTTGCCACCTCCCTGTTGAAATTGAGCATAAAGCTTACTGGGCGACGCGCTCATTGAACTTTGATATCCAAGAGGGAGGTCAGTTATGCAAGCTCCAACTTGCAGAGCTAGAGGAAATATGATGAGATGCGTATGACTCTGCAAGGTTGCATAAGGAAAGGTTGAAGGCTTGCCACGATCGTACGATCTTTCATAATCATTTGAGCCGGGGCAGAAAGTTTTGCTGTATGACTCTCGCCTCCACCTTTTTCCAGGAAAGCTCCGTTCCCGTTGGACAGGCCCATTCATTGTGAAAACTGTCTTTCCACACGGGACGGTTGAGCTCGTCAATCCAAAGAACGATGATTGTTTCAAGGTCAATGGCCAAAGATTGAAACCGTTCTTGGAGAACTTCCAAACTGAAGTTGAGCACATCCAGCTGGATGAGCCCAACTATTCTCCCACTTAAAAATCCAAAGGGGGGTTCCATGTTGTTGTTGTATTCTTTATCTTTCCCTGCATTTTAGTTTCTCTCTTTTGTTTTTAAGTCTTTGTTCATTCTTTTGTGTTTGTGATCTTATTCTAATCCGTTATACCTTAAACCACTCTATTGCAGGTGCATCGATGCGAGGTGATGATGTTCATTCTATCGGTTCATGGGCTGATTTAGAATGTCATTGTGGCACCTGGACTGAGGGTGAACTCACACCCTGCCCCTTGCTTCATCAAGACCCTGAAGCTCACTCTCTCATTGATGCTGCTCAAGGGTACATTCCATACCCAACAGCCCTCCTTGACATCAATCCATATGAAAATATGGGATTTCAGGATGACGATGATGTGGATGAGGAAGAAGACCTGTACATGGGGAGAGTGGTGGATGATGCACTCATGGCACAATGGGAAAATGATGATATGTGGGAGCCATGGGAAGATCATAACCTCCAGGATGTCGTCCCAGAATGTCACAATGCAGTTTTTGTTTTTGTTGACGACTTCCTTGTTCCCGAGTTGGTCCCATACCGCTATGTGCACCTGAGCTTTCTGCTATTCAGGCTCCAATGCCCTTTACCAGCTAGTGTATTTTGGGGATCTATGCCAATAGTGAAGTTGGAATTTAGTCACATTTCTTTGTATCTTGTATCCGTTCCTTGTTTTTCTTTTCGTGTTTAATCCTTGTTTCCTGTGTTCCGTTATCTTAATATCAATTTGTTTGTCTTTTGTTTTTTATTTCCTTTGTCAGGATTGTCACTATGAATCCACCGTTCCCGCCGCTTTACCTTCCACATCAACTGGTTCATGGTTTTGGGCCCTACATAAGGCCCCCACACACTCCGCCGTAAGAGGACAGTCCGTTGCGCAATTACACTCCTTTATCCTTGTCTCCATCTGGATCACCTCTTGCATGGACTTTCAATCCATTAGAGATGCCAGACTTGCTTGATGATATCCTCGTTGCTTTCCGATTGTTCTGGGAAAGGGAATCATCAAGTTTGGACTCCACTTTTGAAAATTCGGCGGATCATGAAGCGATTGTGGAAGAGGAAATCTTCATGCTCGAAGAATAGTGCTGCATTTCAATTGTTTCCATTCATGTCATCTTTCATTTATCAATTGGAATGTAATCCTTGACAGAATTTTATTGGTTTTAGTTTGATTTTTGTTTTTCTTTAGTTAAATAAGGTTTCAAATACCATTCGGGAGAATATTGTTACAATATGGATGCTATTAAAAGGATTTAATTGCAATTTTCAATTATGAGGATGAGTTTTGGCTTACATGTTCTGTCAAATACACTGTTTTTCACTTTTCTGGTTGTCCAGAACATTGGTGGCTTATTGGGGGTGCTAAATTTCTTAATTCAAGGTCAGTATAAAATTTGGGTGTTCGATCGATCGAACTAATCTCGATCGATCGACAGTATCAGATCCTCGAGCACTTGACGAGACCTCAATCGATTAAACTGTCGATCGATCGACCGTTCTCGATCGATCGAGATTTGTGTTTAAACGAGGCGTCTCCAGTACACCTTCTCATTTTTTTTCTCTCACACCCACTCAATCGCTCGAGAACAGAGATCGCATCCCACAAGTTTGGCCTCCCATTTCTATATCTCGTGATTCACGGAGCTCCGGGGTCCCCTGATCAGTAGTGGCACTGCAGGCAATTGTCACCTCGCGCGTCTCTCGAGGTGAGGCCCCACATTACCCCTCGTAGTTCTTTCCTTTTCATATGTACATGGGGGTGCCCCTAGTGGTTATTTAGACCTTCTCTTTCAGTTTCTATCTTGTTTTGTGTGTGTGAGGGCTCTTTCTATTCTCGAAAGTAGTCACCGCACATTCGCTGTGCTCGATCGATCGAGATGGTTTTGATCGCTCAAACTTAGCCCTTGCTCAATCGATCGACAGAGTCTCGAGCGATCGAACTCTGTCCTTTCTCAATCGATCGAACATTGTTCGATCGCTCGAACACAAGCAGTTTCAGTTTTTTTTTTCTTTCTTTTTTCTTTCTTGTTTTGATTTATATTCTTCATTTCTTCTATTTTTCAGGGACCCACAATGAACCCTATAACGGGGTATCACAAATCTAAACCTTTTGATCTCACTATACCGGACCCCATACCTGATCATGGGTTTCGGAGTACCGAAGAGCATGTTTGGTTTAGCCGCTCTTTTCAGAAGCGTAAGGTGATGCTCGAGCGGCCATTGGAGTCCGTATGGCTTGCCGCTCCATGGTTCCTAGCACGGATCAAAGCCATGCCATTGTGGTACGACATGTTGATCCAGACCAAGAAAATCAATATCCATTGGGTGCGTGAAGCTTGCTCTTCCATGATCAAGGATCCCGCGGCCCCGTTTACCTACCGATCATTTTTTCGCGGGCACGAGATCGTTTTCAGTCCGGCCACAGTCTCTGCAGCTCTGGGGGTTCCTGAGGTCCCTTACTATTTCTATCCCTCATTACCATGAGCCCTAGAGATCCCGTCCACCACCATTATCCGTGAGCTTACAGGGGGTGTCGTTCAGTTCTGGAACGGCGAATCAAATATTGAGGATAAGTTTCGGACTGAGAATTACCACCTCCTCCACCTTGCATTGGTCAATTGTATTCTGATGACGTCCTACCACGAGAAATTTGCGCCGTGGTATGCCCGTGCTCTGTACTCCATTGGGACAGGACAGCGTGTCTGTTTGTCTCGCCTGTATATCGACTTTTTCGTTCAGCCTACGCGGTACATTGCCGCCAAGCGCCATCTGAAGGGTGCTTGGCCTATACATAGGGTTATTGAGCGGGCCGGATTAGTCCCGTTGGCCACAGATTCCATTCTTCAGGCCTCTAGTCGATTTGGGGAGACAGCGGCCCACCGTTCTGATGCTCAGAAAAAGAGAAAAGCAAAGGGTAAGGCGCCAATGAGGGTGAAAAGGAGACGTGGAGGCGGGACGGACACAGAGGGAGCCGCTTCTGGGACGCCCACTGAGGCTGAGGAGAATGATTCAGACGAGGAGGACGATCCCGTTCAGGAGGTAGCACGTTTTGAGCTGAGACAGAGATCTCAGGCTCCAGCCCAGGGAGAGTCTTCATCTGCACCTCCCCCATCTATTCATGATTTACTTTTGGAGGAGAGGGCAGCCCGGATGAGACTCGAGGGCAAGGTTGATCATATATCCGCGATGCTTACCACTCTGCTGGTGCAGCTTGGGTTCGACCCTATCATACCCCCATCGTCCACACCATCTGCACCTCCACCACCCACTACTGGCCCATCTTCCTCTGCACCTACTGGTCCCTCTCCCTCCGATCCCCCGGTTGATCTTTCTGCACCATCGACATCAGAGGTTCCATCTACCGCCCCATCATCATCGGCCGCACTTACTGCTTTGGAGACATCACTTTCACCTGCTCCTGTCATGACCGACACATCTGTCACTACTGCAGCTGCCACGACGACGAGCGATCCGGCTACCGCTACTACAGGTGTCGAGGGTGGAGTTATGGATGCTCCAGATTTATTGATAGAGATTTCGTCGAATGTTCCCGATGATGGGTAGTCATTTGGTGTATTTTGGTAGATTTTTTTTTGGATGTTATGGGGTGGTTTGGGATGTTGTGGTTTGTTATGTTTTTGTTGGGTAGTTTTTTGGACACTGTTAGGTTACTGTGGTTTGGTTTGGCTGTACTTTCTTATCACTGCTCTATTAGTTTCGTTGTTTTATCTTTACAGTGATTGGTTATGTTATTATATATGGATCTTGTGCTTTATATTTCTGTTTATTTGTCTTTTGATCCTGTCCGCTTGGAGATTGTCTGTTTCTTTACAGGTTATTATGTGCGCCGTTTTTACGTTGCTTTATCAGGTGATATCACTCTATCTATCTATTTGAAAATCAACTTCTGAGGTCATCGCGATTTTTAGTGGGGGGTAGGATTTAGATAGGCCATCACCTGTGCATATCTATACTTAGCAATCTGTATCACTCCATCTATTGCAAATCTCCATTATAATTAAAAATCAACATTGAAAATTTTGAAATAACCAAGCATTGGAACTAAATTTGTCGAAAAATTTTGAATTTTCTCTCCTATTTAGCTGTTATCAAGCAATGACATATTCATATTGATCTCATCCCTTTATGACTTAAGTTCACGCGTTTTTTCTAGCTTCACTAAGAGGAATGCATTTGTTAACCATTCTAGTATCCAAATCATTTGCACATGTTAAGAGCTATGCAGAAAACTGAAAATAGAGTTAATAGGACTTTTATGCTTCAAAGAATAAATAGTGGAGACTAATGACCCTTAGTGAGTTTTTGAACCCAATCTTCAATTCTGAGAGAATTGTCACATTAATTCGAATTGTTTTTCTTGAATATTCTTGAAATTCGTTGAATAGTCTCAAAATTCTTCATTTAGGCTGTTTATTAGAGGAGAACGTTCAGGATTTACCAATTAAAACTCAATGAACACTGAAGTGCTAAAACTAAGAAGTTAAGAAAATGATTTAAGCCATCGTTATTCATTTTGTTTACACCTATATCAACATCCAAGAACCTTCTAACCCCACACTGATTGAATATTGCCAATATGAAAGCCTAAAACCCCTCATCTTATACTTTAACCGTTATAATCCCGATTGCACATCTAATGTGACTAAAAAATTATTGAGGTATGTGAGGAGAAGGGAGCAGTTGTGGAAGTGATTGTATAAAAAGAAAATATGAAAGGAGATGTTGCAGGTTAAAAAAAAAAAAAAAGAGAAAAAGGAGTAAAGAGAAATAAATATATATGAAAATAGAGGATGGTTGGAATGAAGAAGAAATAAACTAGTCTCCATCACATGTTAAGGATGTGCAAATCTTGCCTTTTCTCTATCCTACTAAAAAAGGAGCCGAAAAGTCAAAGCCTTAATGATTCTTGACGACGTAGTTTGAATATGAAAGTATAAGTTGAGTTATCCACGGTATTTTGCTCTTCTAGTAAGTAGTATTCCTTTTATGAGACTATATTACTCTAAATATTCGTCCTTTATCGAGTTCGGTGTGAAACACTAGTAGCCAGAACATCACTCATATTAAAGTTTTCACACCATGAGAGATCATTTCTAAACAAGTTTCTGTGAGATGTTCATTTTTGAGTACAAACCTATGTGAGAATCGAGTTGAAACTACGCGTTCCAAGAGTATGATAGTCTAAGCAATTCTAAATAAAGTTGGATGCATAGCTGTTGACCTCACACACACGGATACATGAATGTAACGCGTATGTATACTTATCTTGGTGACATGAGGAACATGTGGATTTCTTCATAGTTTGTATGAGGTTGATATGTTATGTGGAGCTAAATTGATAGTCGAATGGGAAAAAATGTTTATAAGTTTTTCTATCTCTTTCTAAGCTTAAAATTTAGAATTTTGTGGGTTTATTCACTAAAAACCCTCACGAGACAACACTCGTCCACTAGGAAAACCTAGGGGTTTAACGGCTTGTTGCATTTGCTAAATGCAACCGCGATTCCTGCGACAGTGAGTTAGGAAGTTTCTTTCATTTTACTAGATTAGTTGTTTTAGTCTTATTTTTGTTATTTTAGTCGTTGTAGTATTAGTAAGCTTGTTTTATTTTAGCTTTATTGCTAGGGACTAGCAAATCGCTAGTTGGGGGTTGTGACAAGCGGGGGTATTTGTAAAATACAACCGCGCTAAAAGAGGAAAATACACTAGAAAAGTCTACAATTCCCCTGTTTATCTGCAGTTTGAATTACAATACCAGTTTCTACACAAATTGATTAAACAATGATAAGTGGTATTGTTTTAGTGCAGATTACTGCTGCTGTGTATAAGATTGAAGAATGTTGATAAACGGAAGTGCTTGGTCCTGATGAAGACAACTCAAAGCTGAAATACAGGGTTCGAGCGATCGAACACGGTTCGAGCAATCGACGTTTTGATCGATCGAGTGGCGTTCAAGCGATCGAAGTTTCTGGAAGTTCAATCGATCGAGAGTTGTTCGATCGATCGAATGTGCCTTTTATCAGATTATGCGCGCATGCAGCAGAAATGGGTTTTTACCCTAGCATTAGGGTTAGGCTATATATAATCGTTTTGTTTACGTCCAAGGGGGACACACTTTGTTTTTTCATCAGTTTTCATAGAGAGTAGAGAATTTCCTTGTGTTTTTTGTAGGTTTTATCAAGGTTCACCATTGTAGCTTGGATTTCTTAAGGTTTAATAGTAGTTGCTCTTCTCCAGGTTACTTCGTTCTATTTTGTTTACATTCTGCACTTATTTACTTCATAGTATAATCTTTAATATCAGAGTATTACATGCTAGATAAGTTAAAATCATTGATTTTCATAGTTTTCATGAAAAACTCGCAACCAAACATGACTTTAATGACCTTTACGTTAAAAATAAATCTGAGACTTCCCAGATCATGTCTGAGTAGTCCGGGGTTCGGAAATCGCGATGAAACCGTGATTTCAGGCCTCTGCCATGCAGTATATTTATTCCTGTGTTCGATCGATCGAATGTAGTTCGATCGATCGGACCAGAGACATAGTCGAGCGATCGAAGATATGTCGATCGATCGAGATATGAAGAAGTTCGATCGATCGAAAGCGCTTCGATCGATCGAGACCTCTGATTCTTGAGGACATCTAATACAGTATTCCAAGACTTTCTTCTTTACTGATTCGTTATCAAACTGTCCCCAAATGCTCAGTTTGTCAAAACAGTCTTTAAACGTTAAGCCTTAAGGCATTTTCTTTCAATATATTTTGCAAACCACCCTCAATGCTAATACCATTGGAGGTGCGAGTCTTAACTATTGAATTAAACCACCTTAGTGTATTTCGAACTTAATTGTGATGATATAGTCCCGGTCATGAAAGGACTATTGATTCTATATCCTTAGAGAAGTACGGGATACTGTAGAAGTTGCCCTCCGTTGAGTTTAATTGCATTTGCATGGTAGATGGCTGAGTCATAGTGGATTCGCGTGATCCCAACACTTTCTTTTATCAAGAAAACCCATTTTCAAATCCCGCTTTAGTTAAATAGTTAATCATTAGTTAATTTAATTTAGTTGTTTTTAAGTTAGTAGTTGTTAATTGTAGAACTTTGTGTTCTACACTTTTCTAAAAATCTTGAATTTTCTTTTCTTTTAGAGTCTAATCTAAGTAATTTAATTCTCAACCTTCCCTGTGGGATCGACCTGGTCTTACCAGTTACTACTTGCACGCCTACCTACACTTGGGTATAGCACACAAGCACACAAAAAAATATTCGTGTCAGTAGGAATCTGGTCTATACTAGGCTCTGTACTTGTACTTCTGATCGCAGTTAAAAAACTTATGAGAAACATGTCGCTCATTGGCTGGAACTGAAATCTGATCGTAGGATGTCCTGATATTGGAAACTGTCACGCCCCGGAGTAAGCCAAAAATAGGGAAAATTAAAATTTTCTTTATGGGTCCGTGGACACGTGACTAGTTAGACTACTACTCGTTTATGGGTCCGTCTACACGGCTGAGAAGTATATTAGAGCACTAGCCGGACGTCTTCAACGATACATGAGACGTCTTCAACCACGTAGGCACATCACCGAACGTCTTAAACAGCGAGAGGCACGCTAGAAACCCTAACCGTTCATGTCCACCCGGCTCCTCAGCTGTTGATCCATCGGATCTAGCAATCACATCTCTTTCACATTCACATATCTCATCTCATTCACATTCTCATCAAACACCTGTCTTTTTCATACAATGCATGCTAACACATGTCATGAAATGCAAGTGAGTCCACTATCGATACCCATATGCAAAACTACTTTCATTTCTCTTTACTATCAACATAGCATGCCTTATCTAGTCTGATCAACAACATCGTAAAACGTGCATTTAACAGTTAGTAGCAAAAACATAACATATAAAACATGGATCACATAACATGGATTTGATACCAATTATCATATAGATAAAGGCCTTAACATGCTCACGTATGCGATATCACTACCATAACATGCTTTGCATAGTCTTACAATTATTGGAATACATGTAGCATCATAAATCAGCATAATACTTATACAAAACATCATACAGATAACTTTAAAACATCTTATATTAATCTTATTAGGATTAGAGTGAGGTTAGGAAACTCACCTCGAGTCGCCGATCCTCAGAAAGTAGATAAACGTCAAGTTCTACAACAATAAACGGAAGAAACAATAATAAAGAATAAGTGCAACTATAGGGGCAAAATGGTAATTTTACCAAATGAGGTTATAAATCTCAAGGTAGTGATCTACGTGTCATTCTAAGTCCAATGACATTGACTAGTCTCAAATCGGAGTCCGTCGTGTTTTACGAGATAAAAAGTAGGGCTTACTACACTAATGCGGGCCCTAAGGACAAGCTGTATTTTCGACCGAGTCAAAAAGTCACCAAACTTTAGGAGAATATTCTAGGCATTATTCTAAGACTCTGGGAACTGACCGCGTAATTTTCGGAGTCTTAGATTATTTATTATGAATTATTGAAAATAGTATATATCAGAAAATACCCGAGAAGGGATTTAAAGACATAGTTATACTTATGATGAGGAATCAGAACTTAGAAGAATTTTTTATTAAATTCTAGATATTAAAATACACTCCCAATATTTATCTCATAATTTTCGGATCTCGTTTGATATTTTTAATAATTAATATACACGTAAAATATCTCATTATTAATTATTAAAAATACTAGACTATAATATTATAGCTTCATAATTTATATTATACAATAAAATAGTCTCAGGGTCATTACCCTAATTTTCTAGACTTTGTAAATACATATAGGTATTTAATATACATTTAATACCCTTAAAACTATTTATTTTACACATATAAAATACTAAATACTTAATAATTATATTATTATCATAAGATAATTATACTCATTATAGTGGGAATATTATAAATTGGCATTGGGACCCCTTCCCTAATTTTTTTTCATAATTTATTAAAGCTCATAAGTATTTAAAATATATTTAAATACTAAGGAAATATAATATTTATTATTTATTTAATACATACTAAATAAATGCTAATTATATTTTTAGAATAATATAATTAGTCTCAGAATATTATATAATAATGTTCCGTAATTTAAATGTACTAATAATACACCTTAATATTATTTATAAAAATTAGAATCATTTAAAATCTATTAATATTAATAATCATAATAATAATAATAATATTCATAATAATAGTAATAATATCTGACCCGCCAGGTCAACCCGAACCGACCCTATGCTAAATGGTTATCTATTTACACTCACAACATTTGACCCACTGGGTCAAACCCGACCCGACCCCACCCCACCCAAAACTAATTGGACTACCCACTTATACTTACAACCAAACCCAAACCAAAAACTCATTCGGGTTAAACCAACCCGAACCCACAACCCAAAGACACTAACAAACTAACCCTAACTGTTAATCCAAATCCGAAACCAACCCGGACCATACCCAAGCTCACTTACACTCACACCGCGACCCAACCCACACACCTGAATCCTACCCGAGCACGGCCCGGCGTCAAAATGACGCCGTTCCATTAAACCTAACCCATGGGTTATTAAAATCCGACCATACCCATGACCCCGACCCATTCTCTCTCACATCTAGACCCTACCCAAACCCGACCCGGACCCGGATCTTATAACCCATTATCTTTTTCTTCTCCGACCAACCCCAACTCCGCCGGCGAAGTGCGAACTACCGAAAAACTTTCTCTCCCTCATATCTCGCTCATCTCTCCATCAAAACGTGTGACATCAATGCCATTAGCTTCGTCTCGAGGTCCTCTACATCATGCTAGGAGCGTATGGTCTGGTTCATTCATTTGGGTCTCCTACTAGGCCATTATCCTTTCGGCCAAAATAAAGAATAATGCCTTGCATGGCCTACTAAACGTACACCATTACGAAAACTGCTACTAGGGGGTTCATCTGGGTTCATTAGGGTCTATTTGGTATAATCAAAAGGGGTCTTGATCATACTTGGAAAATCAATCTCTCAAATGGGGCTTTAATGGTCGGCGGAGTGTGTATAGAGCTTAAGGCTCTGATTGGTTGTGTGCATGCAGGTTCTAGGGGTGTGTGTGCGACATACAGAGGGTCAGAGAGGGTTATAACAGAGTGGGGGTTGTTTTGGTTACCTCAGGGAGCTTCGGTTCCCCTCTAACTTTTCCGATCAACTCTTCTTCTTCTCTCTCTCCTGCGTCTCTTTCTCTTCCTCCTCTGCTCTCTGCATGTGTACAGGGAAGGAGTGACAAAGAGTGGAGTGTGTGTGGTGGTTGTACAGAGAGGACAGAGAGGGGGATGTGTGGTGTGGTGTTTTGTTTTTTCCCTAAGCTTACTCTCTCCCTCACTCTCGGATCTCTCTCTCTATAATCTGTATAAACAGATTGGGGTGGCAGGGAATGAGAGTAATGAGGGTGAGGGGGTGTTCATTATATAGAGAGAGGAAATAAGGAAACTTAACCCATGTACTGGGTGCACCCACGGGTGTACAAGTGTGTGTACAAGGGTAGACATGGGTGGTCCACATGACTGTCAAGGGGGAGGTGTGGGTCCCACTCTTAGGTAATATCACTGGGATGTATGCCTGCACGTCCTAGTATAAGTGAAATGCTGGGAATGTGTGTGCACAAATGAGAAGACGTATGTACGAGGCTGTGCACAAGCCCTAGGTGTGAGTTGTCTCATGGATTCTAAATGAAATGTAACGTCGAGGCTATGACCACTCTAATCCAATCGTGGTTACGTCTATTCTAGTAGGTATTAGGTTATTACTAATGTCGTCATTGTCAAGACGATTACTATAGGATCCAATAGAGATTTCTAATTAAGGTCATCTTAATGGACCTTCTGTAACCCTACCACGGTGACTTCATCACTTCTAATCCTACATGGAATTTCTGGGGAAATTCAAGGTGCTACAGAAATACAATAGTCTGGGTAAGGCAATCCAAGTTGGCACCATACTTGGTAAGCGAGTTCATTCCTAGGATAATGTCAAACTCCGACATTCCCAAACTACTAAGTCTACTGGAAGATTCCTATCTTCCAGGGTTAATAGGGCAGTCCTTGTATACCTTACCTAACTTAACAGCCACTCCCAATTGTGACACAACATTAAGGGCCGGCTCAAGTGCCTGGGGTTCTAAACCCTACTAGTGTACAATCTTAATAGCAATAAATGAATGTGCAGCACCAGATTATGTTATTCCTCAACGTTAAAGCCCGCTCCCTCTGGGATGGTGGCATTTACCCGAGTCTGAGCTGGGGTCCTTGTATTCCTTAGATAGGTGCCCCGTAATATCCTCCGTAAGGTGCACGAAAATCCTTACTTAAGTGGCCTGGCTTGTTGCAGTTATGGCAGGTAGCATCTGTCTAGTTGTGGATTCTGGGGACTATGCAGAACTTAGCAATGTGTCCAAGCAATCCGCAATTAAAACATCCCCCATTGCTTGATTATGGGGTAGCAATTTGTGCCTGTGGTGGCGGTCCTCATTGTGGATACTGTTGAGGTTAGGGATAACTCAACTGAGGCTTCTTGGTTCCATACTAGGTTCGTTTATTTCCTTGAAAATTAACCTGAGGTCTCCAACCTTGGTTATTCTTTGGTGGTGGGTTCTAGAAACTCCTCGACTGAAAATTCCTCGGCGGAGGGGGTCGATTTATCTGTTGTCACTATGCGAGATAGGCATCCTTCTCCAGACTCACAACAAGTCTTACCAGTCCCTTGAAACTCTGATTGGGGTGACGGATCATCATGTGTCAAAGGTGGGGGTTCAGTCCCTAATAAAATCTCTTCACCTTCTTCTGAGGCGTATCAATCATGTACAGAGCAAATCTCGACAATCGCTTAAACTATGTAGTATATTCTCTCACGGTCCAACTTCCCTGGACTAAGCTGAAAAGTTCTTCTCCTACTAATCCTTCTCGTCCTCTGAAAAATACTTCTCCAGGAATCTGCCCTTGAACATCTCCCAAGGCATCACCCTCGCAACATTCATTCCAATGATAGCGTGTTCTACCTCCCACCAATTAGCGACGGTGTATGTTAACTGAAATGTAGCAAGGTGGTGCTAGTCTTGCTCGTTACACTCCAAGGCTTCAAAGATCAATTCCATCTCATGCACCCATTGTTCCGCCTTCTATGGCTCTCTTAATCCATTAAACTTTTTCGGGCGTAGTACACAGAAATGTTCTAGCAATTTATCCCCTGCTTGTCTTGGTGGAGGTGGTGTGATAAGATATTGGACAAGTCACTGGTGCATAGCGTAGCTATAAGTGTCTCCAACATGTTCCCTCCTTTGCATGAATGCCTCAAAGACACCGCTTCGGTCCATCCCCTCTGAGATAGGTGCTCCCAAATGTGGTGGATTCCTTCTAGCTCCTACCATAGTGTTCTCGTGTGCTGGGTACCTACAAAAAAGTCCTATCGATTAGCTGATAATCTTCTCGAAGAAACGACATCAAGATAAAGCAATAGATGGGAGGATTTAACAGTTCTAAATAAAAACAAAATCAAATCGAATCACGTTGTAGATATCTCAAAAAGAGGATACTCATATATATATGTATATCAAAAGATGTACCACAGAGTACACAATAGTCAAACTGTGTTTCGCGTGGAACATAAACTAATACAATGCTAAAGTCAGCTATATTCAATGCCACTACTGGTGGCTGCTAAGTATACAAAAGAGCTATGGTCAATAGCTATCTATAAAATCTCAAAACGTGGACAACATGTCCTGGTATATACTAACAAAATCTAAGTCCTACAAATCCCGAATCAAAAGTTATTAGTATATGAGGGAACTGGTGATGCCTCATTCTCAGATGTAATGTCCATCTCCTCCTTATGGATCATCCTCCATTAGTGCAGCGAGATCTCCTAAGTCCTACCACAACCTTGATATCCCAATCATCAACCATCATCTCATCAGCATCCCCCGCTATATCCTCCATCACCTGGTCGGCCGTGTCGGCGGTGTTGACGGATACTGCGGTAAATCTCTCGGCTACGGCAGTAGCCTTTGCTAATGTAGCCTCCCCTATAATGAACTTGTCTAGCTAAGCAGGCATCTCTGCTACCCATACTGCTACCATCTGGGCTATGCCTGCCATCCGTGCTATAGGTCCTGCTAGTATCTCAGGTACAACTCCCTCCTTCTCTAGGACATCATCCTCTGCTATCTCAACGTCCTCTCCAGCTATGATATCCATATATGTCGGTTCTGGGTCTTCTAGACCCTCCTCTGGGTCATCCTCTGGCTCCTTGTCATCATCCACAGGTTCCTCCTCTCCGTTCTCATCTATATCCTTATCATGCTCCCCATCCTCTGGCTCCTCTGCGAGCCCTCATGCCCTTGAATCGGCTTAGACTCTAGATCATCAGGTTGATCCTACGGCTCTAGAACTGGTACATTGGGTACCGGTACTAGTGGTACTGCCTATGCTGGTACAGCTATAGGTACTGGCAGAATTGGTCCTCCTAGAATGGCTCATAACTCGATCGCATCCATCTCTAGCTTGCTCTGGATCAAGCGAGTCATCTCTTGGTATATAGCCTCTCCAGTCCTCGCGTAATGGCATGCATCCATAGGCATCTGGGTCGGGTGAGTCCGTCCCTCGACATAGAGTGCTCTCCACATATCCTCAAGATAATGACTAGTTGTATGTCGTACATGCTCCTGATAAAACTCTGGGTCAACCGGCTCCACGGTATCCCCATGGATCGCATGTCCTCCGTAGTAATCATCCACAAATTTATGGAAGTTTGGATCCATGCTAACCTGCAAAGGAAACTATCTAACTTCAGGATGACAAACTTATCTTAAACCATGTCTCAGGGATTTTAAATTGCTAGGACCAGATGGTGTGGGACAATTAGTAAGCAAGAGTATCAAACCTAAGCTCTGATACCAAAATTCCTGTTATGCTCCAGATCAGCAAAAATAGAGAAAAATTAAATTTCCTTTTTGGGTCCTTAGGGAATAACTGGTGAAGTCACTGAATTGTCCATACCATTCATTTCTAAACAACAATATATTAAGAGATAGTAATATAAACAACTGAGTATAATACAAACATCCTAGCTATTACATCAAATATAAAATAGAAACACAATCGTCGTTAGGGCAACATATGTCCATTACAAAACGCACGAATAAAAACATAGAAGCTAATATCTATCTACTCTTCAACTAGCGTAGACATAATCATCAGCATAGTAGTCCTCCCCAATATATCTATCCTCAGTGGGGCCACCCTCCATGTACTCACCCTCCGGGTAATAGCCGTCATCGTGGGACCATCACCTACAGTATAAGAAACAGGGTAGTTTGGACGGAGAATGTCCAGGCAATAAAGGCCATCAGCTTACTGAGAGCTGAGTAAATAGAAACTAACAGGGTACCAGTCATTGAGGCATTAACAAGTTATAAAGACACAAATTAAGTCTTACTATAACAATATCTTCTCTTTATTCCAACGTTATTCCCAACCATTATTGTCTTGTCTCCCTAAGACTGACAACCAAAATACTTTTAAATGAACAAACTCAATCATTCAACTCTATAGATATACCATTATTCCGTCCATCATTGTTAAGGACATAACCGCCCACTGTTGTCATGGACACCACGTCAGTCCATTCCCCGCTCGTTAAGGACATCACCGCCCACCTCATGTCAGGGATATAACTTTTGAACAAAACATATCAATCTATTGCCACGACTTAGATTGATATAACGGCCCCCCGCCCACTGCTCGTTAAGGACATAACTGCCCACCACTCGTTAAGGACATATCATGGATCACCTGGCTATCTTAGGACTACTTGGTCTTGTCCACCGCTCGTTAAGTACATCACCGTCCACCGCTCGTTAAGGACATATCATGATCAACTGTCCGCCCATGTACAATCCAAGAACTTATCAAACCTATCTATGTTCCGTACTAAGACTGATACATGTCTTCCCATTGTGGCCTGACTACTCTAATTGAAATGAAATGGAGATCAAACTAATTCATAAACATCATATATCAAACATCGTATCGTAAATCTCTTATTCTGAAATTGCACTATTCTCTGATGGTACATTATTCCCTTATCAACATGTACTCGCATAACAAAAGTAAGAAATGATCTCGGAACAATCAAACAGCTTATATAATAAATAAGAGAAACTATCCATGCTCTGTTTTCTAATCGATTGGGGCAAAAACCATATAATCGATTATGAAAAATTCCAATCGATTGGATCTCAAATAATGCCAATCGATTGCAAACTTTGTCAATCGAAGTTGGCAATCGATTGGGAGTCACAACTCATGGCAATCGATTGGTTAAAATTCCAATTAATTGGTGTCTATGGCAATCGATTGGACAAAAAGCCCAATCGATTGGGACTTCGTCTTATCTAACAGAATGATAGTCCAACAAATTTAACGTTGGCAAGACGTAGACGTTTTACTATGTCTTTCCTGTTTTAAAACTTGTAAAGCATCAAAAAAGAGGGGACCAAGTGAGTTAGAACTTACCTAGTTGTGTGTGGGTGGCTATGGAGTTTGAAACTCAAGCTTTCTCTCTCCTTTTCCTCTTCCTCCTTATCTCTTTGTCTCTCCTCTGTCTCTTCTTCTTTTCCTCTTTGTGGATATTGCAGTTTAACTAGGCTTTTTAAACTTTTTCAAATTCAAAATTCCAAATACAAGTCGCCACTTAATTTTTTAAAAAGAAAATTAAGAAACCATTTAAAAAGCAAACTGATCTTTTGGAAACCAGAGATTTCTAGGTCTGGGGAGTATGGAATGAGAGGGGAAGGAGTCCAGCAGACTAAAACACCCCCTCTCATCCTATCTCGTAATAGGCCTCTAGTCAACATCCTTTTAATCGAATTATTAATCTAACCATGCCCCCAACTAATATATATATATATATATATATATTTGTACATTAGAAAAGCATGTCAAAAGGGGTGCAAGATTGCTAATGATAAAAGGTGTACAAAACCACGTAATTCAAATAGCAAACTAAGATGATATGCAATAGAGAATAAAGAAACTTACCCGAGATCCATCAGCGAATATTAAATGTGCAATGCATACATGAGTAGAAATCCTAAGAAAAGGTCTCTAATCACATACATATATATATATATAAACATAAAGCAAGACCTAATCTAAGGTGGCGCACATGAGGTCGAAAATCAACTAAAATCAAGAAATAAAATGAAAGAGATAAAAGTTTGAGGAATCGTACCTAGAAAGCGCTACAAAACAAAGGTTAGTCCACATGCTTTAAGCAAGATATAATATTAAATCCTAAACATTAAACCCCTAAATTTTTATCTTAAATCTAACAAACATAAAAGGAGTTGGCATAATCATGAATTTTTTCTAACTAGTTGGAATCACATCACCTCTATAGATATACAAGTCTCAACTAGGAGCCAATGTAATGTCCATATAGAGATGATATAATCCCAACATGATCACAAGGAACCTGTAGCTATGTTCAATTGATTATGGCTTAACAGAGTACAAGATGATGTCCTAAATGCTAGAATCTATGAATGCATGAATATGAACATGAATAAGCTATAAATCATTCATTGATTTGGATCATCGAACCTCTGGATTTAAGATCAATTAGTCATAATCAAAACATGGTTTATGCCTTGGGTTATAGAAAAGTCATTTGGATCATGATAAGTAAGTTTTATTAAAACTATAATAGAGTTTTAGAATTTACATAGAAGAAACCTAAAATTAAAAAATAGAAAAAACATAGATCCCATGGTTTGATCTTAATGATTTTTGGATACAAGATGCCTCTGTGAGTCTAGTTTCTAAGCCAAAAAGAAAATCAAAGATCAAACGGTCCAATCTCTGGGAATTGGACCAAGACTAGACACTACACAGAATCTAATAACTCTCTGTTTAGAGATTTTGTATGATTTTCTAAAAATAGTAAACGAATCTGAATGACTTCAATCTTTTTAAGGGATCTCACTCACATTTAACTATATATAAAAATTAGGATCAATTATATATTAGAACATTCTATTATAAATATGTTGGTTTAAGGACAAGTTAAAAAAATATGTTGATTTAAGTCCCTAAAAATTTTTTTGGACAGAAAAACCCTCCCTAACTCCCAGAGCTCACCACGTGCGCCACACTGTAGACACCCCAATTTTGACCTAACTATTAAACTTAGGGGGATTTACCTCTGGAGATCAATGATGCATATGTCTCGTCAGAATCAAGACACTTACAAGCAATCTGATTCTCTTCCAAGAAGAATCTCGGTCCAAAATCGTCCTTTTTAGCCAAAAGACCAAAATTCTCATTTACCCGTCACCTTATAGACCACGAGTTTTGAACATGTATAGGAACACGATAATTGTTTTCGGAGCACCTTAAAACCATTTTCAAAAGGAGAAAAATTCAGCATGAACCCCAAACAAATCATCAAAAGTCAGCAATTGTCCAGTGAAAAGTCAACAGGTCAAAAGGGGGGTCAATCGTAAAATTTTTTGAATTTCAAGATGAAAAGTCTCGGTAATTTTTCATTGGGTCTCCCTCATGCTAGATATGATTTTTACGAATTTTAAATGAAAGGGAACATTGAGAAATCGAAAGGTCTTTCAGAAGAATTGTGCAGGAAATTAGAAATTTTACCTTCGGAGGGAGAGTTGACTTTTTTTCCTTAAGGGATTTGATTTTTTAGAATTTTTATTGAATTCAAATGGGGGGTATTTCCTTAATTACAGTTAATGTCTAAAGTAAATTGACATTTACTTAAAATGACATGAAATAAAATTAAGGTGCTGAATTGCTGTGCAGCGGCAGTCGGGGAGCACGAGCAGCAGTCAGTGAATACCGCTGCGGCACTCACTAAGTGCTGTTCGGCACTTATTGAGTGCCGCATCATCTTCATTGAGTGCCGACCTGGGCTGCTAATTGGCATTTTTAAGTCAAAATTCTTTTTCAATCTTAGATAAAATGAATGCACCAAATGCTGTTGTTTTTTGTGTATGTGTTTACTACACTTAGGTCATGCAAACCATGCTCCCACCATCCCTAATTCATCTATACCCTTATCTTAGCCCCTAAGAAATGAAAGTCTATAAAAACCCATTTTCTCTCATTTTGAGAGGTTAGAGACTTGAATCTTGAGGATAAACTTGAATCTTAGAGAGAGAAGCTGAATTTTGGAAATTGATTTGTTCATAGAGAAATATAGAGAGAGAAACTCAAAACCCCTAGATACCTTACCCAATTGACCCAATCCTTCAAATCACCATTGAAGGATCCTCTTCTTTTTCTTCTTCCTTGAAGCTTCAAGGAAAAAGAAGAAGAGGAAGGCTTGTAAGGGTTGAATCTCTCCCAATCAATCAAATGCTGAGAAGATCTAGAGGTTAAATCCTTATTCCTATACTTATTATACATAATTCAATCACAATTCATATATTGAACTAGGATTTTTACACAATTTTTAAAAAATCTCTTCCTACCTCATTTCATCACACACCACTTGAATTGTGATTGAATCCTCATTCATAGTTGTTGATTTGGATCTTAATAACCTTGGATTTAGTGTAAAGTGAGCTCTCAAAAGGAAATTTGATTTTGATCATTAATTTAGTTTGAATTTTCTTTTTCATTTGTTCATACTCTCCCTTTTCTAGTCATCAATTTTGTTTGATCTCTAAGGACCATTAACTTGGGAGGAGAATTATATAAAATGAGTTTACATTCCTCAAGGATCATCAACTTGGGAGAGGTATCAAGCATAATCCTGGGTTGAATTCATTGATTGGATTCAAATTGGGATTCAAATGTTTTAAGTTCATAGGATTAAGTAAGTCCTTGAGGTTTTCTTGCTAGATCTTCAAACATGAGATCTATGATGGAGATCCTCTAAGGTTAAATCCATTAATCTATTTGTATTTCATCATTTATTTCAATAATCACAATCATACTTGATCTTGATTCTCTCTAGAATTATAGATCAAATTTGATTCAAATTATGAACACCAATTCGACAATGGTGCAGTGAATCCATTAATCAACTGTGATCAAAGAATGGCCCATTGGAATTGGATGAGACCAATTGGAATGTGTTCATAACACAAAGATCTACCACAACAATTTTTATTTTGATGGAATTTTATTGTTAACATGGTTTGATCTTAGGATTTGTGATCTGGTCACTCTCTGTCCAAAATTTCAGAACAGTAAGTCAGTTTTGATTTGAATAGATCGAAACCTTAATCAAGTATTTTGACTTCAAATAATTTTTTCTATGTATTAAAATATGTTAATAAGATCTCCTAAAAAGAGTGAAGTTATTCCAATTCGTTTACTATTTTTAAAAAATCATACAAAATCTCTGGACAGAGAGTCGTTAAGTTCTGAGTGATGTCTGGTCTTGGTCCAATTCCCAGCGATTGGACCGTTTGATCTTTTAATTTCTTGTTGGGTTAGAAACTAGATTCACAAAGGCACCTTATGTTCAAAAATCATTAAGATCAAATCAAGGGATATATGCTTTTCCTATTTTTGAAAGTCTGGTCTACTCTTTGTAATTCTTGAATTCTATTATAATTTTGATAAACTTTGTAAATGATGATCTAAATGACTTTTCTATAACATAAGGCTTAAACCATACTTTGATTATAATTAATTGAACTTAAATCCAGAGGCTAAATGATCCAAATCAACAAATGATTATTAGCTTACCCTTGTTCATGTTCACACATTCATCACCTATATGACAATTTGGATATTGTTTGGGATTGTGTTAAGTAGTTGAACCTAGTCATGAGTTCCTTGTAACCATGTTGGGATTGTACCACCCCTATATGGAAGTTACATTGGCTCCTAGTTGAGACTTTTATATCTATAGAGGTGTTGTAATTTCAACTAGCTAGAAGGAATCCATGATTATGTCAATCTCTTCAATGTTTGATAGATTTAAGCTAGGAGCTTGATATCTAGGATTTGATATTACATTATGTTCAAAGCATGTGGACTAGCCCATTGTTTTGTAGTACTGTGGAGGTACAATTTCTAAACCCCTCTCTAGTTTAGTAATACTTCTTAATTTATTAATTTTGACTTCATGCGCGATAGCTAGATTAAGATTCTTGCCTTATGTGTATATTTAGATTAGAGGTCTTTTCTTTTCTTAGGTTCTTTAATCGTTTGTATGCATTGTACGTTTCCTATCGCTGCTGGATTCCGGGTAAGTTTTCTTGTTTTCTATCGCATATCATGATGCATGCTACCTAAATTATGTGGTTTTGAATGCCATTTTATTGTTAGTAATTTTACACCCTTTCCAACATGCTTTTATAATGTATATTTATATACATGTATTAGTTGAGAGCACGCTTAAATAATTAATTCAATTAAAAGGATGTCAAGTAGAGGCCTATCACGAGATAGGGTGAGAGGGGGTGTTTTAGCCCGCCGAGCTCCTTTCCCTCTCGCTCCATAATCCTCGGACCTAGAAATCTCTGGTTTCCAAAAAGATCTATTTGCTTTTAAAATGGTTTCTTAATTTTCCTTTCAAAAATTAAGTGGTGACTCGTACTTGAATTTGAAAAGGTTTTAAAAAGCGTGGTTAAACTTTGAATATCCACACACACACACTAGCATTTTTAAATACCAACGATAAGAAAAAGCAGCATACACGCGGGTCATGACGCACGCCACGCGCGCGACTCTTTGCCTAACCACTCAAACGGTCTGAGTAGATACACCTGTGGACACGCGGAATTCCATTTTCCTTTTTGTTTTGAAACTGGTTTGAAAGGAAAGAATGAAGGTCTATTGAAAATAGATACAGAGTCACCACTTGGTCTTTAGGCAACCAAGAAACCCAATTTGACTCACCCAAACGGATAAAGGGCACCGGTCCTTCATAACCAAAGAACTTGGCTCGGGATTTTGGTACGAGAGAGGAAGGAGCCTTTGTCACAACTAAAACACCCTCAACTCGCCCCGTCTCTCGACGGGCCTCAATTAGCATCCAAATAATCATCTTATACTATGTTTAGTTCGACAGTTAATATTTATGATAGGTATATTACATCACATAAGAAACTTGAAATGGAAGATCTAAAGATAAGATATCATTAATAAGATCTAAGCCAAGTATCACACAATGCAAAGTGAAAGATCACATAAACAAACCTAGAAAAAATCGTCTAATCACATATCAAGTAATAATGTTTTCCTAATCTAAGGGGACATGAATTGTTCTTGAAACAAATTAATCAAAGAAATCAAAAAATTCTTAGCAAGCTAATATGATGCATGTTAATCTTTGAGAAAATAAGACCTCTCAATCCCCGGGATGGATGAGAAAGGAAGAATTAATTGAGGGGGAGCATGAATGTATGATCTAGTTCATTCCTTATAATCTTCTTAGATTAGGGGTCACAAAAACTCCAAATCTTGCATGAATGCAATGCATGATCCTAGGATGTGCAAAGGTTGTTGTGTGTTTGTGTACATGGACTTTCTAAAGTGACTTATAAGTCTAAAAAGATGAATGAATGCATGAATAAAATCATCATGGGATATGTACAAATGTATTATGGACTACTTCCTAAGATATGAATAAATTTGGAGTGCATGTAAGCATCAAATCAAAGAATGAAAGTAAAAGAATGTTTGCTGTGAATAGTGGACAGAACAGTAACTTGATCTTGTGGAAAATGAAAAGTAGGGTTAGGAATGTTTTAAATGATTGATTTTTTATGGGGATCATCCTTATTGTGTCTAGAACACAAATCAAAAATCTAATCATCAATAACTATTACAGATTAAGAGAAAGCATATAAACAATGGAGGTCGCTCAGAAACAAAGTTTGTACTGTCGACTAAAATGTTGAAATATATTAGAAAATGAAAACAAAGCATCTAGAGGCCCATATTATACAGAAAGTTTCCTAAGACATTGAAGTTTAAGGGAAAAATAAGTTGGGACCACTCGTTTCGGAAACGTTTTCTGAAAAACAAGTTGAAATTCAACCAAGCTGCTATGACAGTAAAGACAGAATGTTTGGAAGGAATGTTTGGACAAAAATGGACCCTTTTCAAGTGCTTTCAAGTCAAGCCAAAAATCAAGGGTGTTCTATAATGAGTTAGGAAGACTTTCCAAGTGGTCTTGCCATACCTTGAGTATTGAACTCAGAATAATTCTTTGAAATTAAACAGCTCACTGTTTTGAAGATTTTTTGAGAGAAATAAGGTTTATTTCTTGGTATCCCAATATCGGGGTTTTAGAGAGGCTTTGAAATAGGGTTTTGAAAGTATATTTTCAGCACTCAAAGAGGATTAAAACTCCTTAGAACATCAACATCAAACTCATTTGGATAACATCCAATATTGTTGGAAAGTCTTGTTTTATTTTGGAAATAACCTCAAGAATACATAGGGATGTATTGAGGTTGTATTCATCTTCTATCAAAGATGTTTTTGAGGTCAAGAGCTACTATCCATAAGAATTCACTCACCTCAAACTTCATGTCCTCATCTAGATGATGATGAACTAGTAAGTAAACAAGAAAAAGAAAAAGAAATGAGATAAGAGGAGATGATCATCAAAGTAAACAAACAATTATATAGCAATCAATAGATGATATTCATGATGATTTTGGACTTGTAGCTTGATGTTTCACTCATATATGGTGACTTTGGACATGGAAGTAGCTTTCTCTCTCATAAATACCCACTAAATTGGTAGTTGGGTGTATTGAAAGTGAAGTAAATAGAAGTAATGAAATAAAAACAAAGTTTAGAACTCACTTTCTTGTTTGAAAATCAAAGAAGGAAGCTTCTTTTCTCTCTACTCTAACCTTATCTCTACAACTTTCTCTCTAAAACTTTTCAAAGTTTGCATTTGACATCCCCAAAATGTGAAGTCAGGGGGGTTTATATAGGCCAATTTGGGGTGGTTTTGGGGTTTTAGAAGTACTCCCATTGGTCCCAAACAACTGAAAACATAGAGCTACGTCATTTTGGTTTCTAATTAATCAAAATGGACCCCCAAAAGAAATTGCAAAAATGGACTGTTCTGGAGGAGAGTGCCGCGGTGGCATTGGGCCTGTACTGCGGCGGCAGTGGACCAATGCCACGACGGCATTGGGCCAGTGCCGCAGCGGCACTGCTCCTCATTCGTCCAGATAATTCTTTTTAGGCCCCCAGAGGTCCCGGTATTCGCGAAAAGGCCCTATTTCGTCCGAAATTCACAAAAAATGTATACAAACTCCAAATTGAGCTTGTGATATACTGTTGGAAAGGTAATAGAGTCTATTTTCTGTAAAAAAAAAAAAAAAAAGTTTGGAGATAAATCACTTTGAAAAATTTTGCGGTATTCGCGATAAAAGTCGATTTGATCGTCTTTTTCACCTTCGAAAATTCATAATAAATTCGTTTTAAATCTAGAAATTATGTGCGATATACCGTTGAAAAGCTATTGACCTCTAGTACCCATGAAAAATATTTTAAAAATGATACGGTGCTCAGGTTTCAAAGTCAACTATTGATCAAACTGGTCAAATCAGGGACCTCCAAAAAGTTCTAGGAACCTCTGGGAGCTCCCAAGAGCTGATGTTTTTGTATGTTTTTCTTTTGAAACTCGTTGTAGTACCTTTCACATGATCTAGCATGATCTCTGAACTTTTCGGAGAATTTGGACGATTTTGGTCAAACCTGGTTAAACCTTGGTCAAACCGGTCAATAGGGATTTTCTGGGAACTTCCAGGACTTTCGGGAGTCTCTAGGAGCCGACGATTTCATCTGGTTTTGCTTTAAAACTCATTTTGACCACTTTTCTTATGACGTAGTATTTTTCCAGAGCTTTTGGTCCCAAATTTGGGAGTTTCCGAGCTTTCCGGGGTATTTTGGTCATTCTGAGCATTTTGAGAGATAGAACTAATTTCCAGGAGTCCTTTTTGAGTCTTTTTCGATTATTGTGAACCACCAAGCTATTGGTTTCCTAAATCTAATAGTCGAAAAAATGGGGTTTCTACAACACCATAGTAATATTATTTCAAAGAAAGTTTTTAATCTTTAAATCTCCATATCTTTTGATCTATAACTCTATTTTTTGCAAATTTTATACTGTTGGAATCGTGTTGACAAGATCTACAAAACTAGTACCATTGTTGATATGTTTTGCGCAAACCAAAATTAAAATTGTTTAACATATCTTGACAACTTTGTTCGTGAAAAGTGGTGAAATTTCACTACTACTTTATCACATTTCAAAAGTGGTGAAATTTCATCACTGTTTTGAGCACATTTTAAATTTCAGATATAGTACAAATCCCACAAGTAATATATAGTACAAATTTCAGATATAGGAAACATTCTTCTATGGATTGCGTGCACAAACTTGTTACTTTTCCTTCTGCTTGTCCATTCTTTAACTTTCAATTTTAGTATTATTCCAAACAATGCTTAATATATGTTTTTAACAAATAAAAGAGAAATTATTCTAACTAGATAGACAAGCAGACCCGAACCCATCTGGTTTGATAATTGTGTCTTGCAATGGTCACATGTCATTGTTTAGAAAGCCATACGAAAACAGAAAGAACACGATAACCAAATTCAAAGCGATGAAATTTCACCAGTGTTTTGATCACATTTCAAAAGTGGTGAAATTTCACCATTGTTTCACCATTGTTTTGAGCACAATGCTATTATAGTATATATATATATATGAATACATGAAATTCAGTATATGAAAACTCGTGAAATATATGAAATTTTTTTTACCACAATCATAATTTCACCAATTTGATAAACATAAACTTTACCACATTCAAAAGTGGTGAAAATTCACCAATGTTTTGTGCTCCTTTTAAAAAAGTGTGAAATTTCACTTCGAATTCTGGATGTCAAAACTTATGAACTTTACCATATTCCTTACCACAATTATAATTTCAACAATTTGATAAGCACAAATTTTATCACATTCAAAAGTAGTGAAATTTCACCACTACCACATCCTTTTATGAGCAACTTTTTGTGACTCCTTTGTGTTTCAATAATCCCTTTGAAGAACAAGGCTATCAAGGTATGTAAAAAAATATTTTTTACTCAAAACATATCAACAATGGTACTAGTTTTGAAGCTTTCGTTGACATGATTCCAACGGTATAAATTTTGCGAAAAATTGAGTTGTAGTTCAAAAGTTATGGAGTTTTAAAGTTTAAAAAACAAATTTGAAATAGGCATTGCTATTTTGTAGCACTCACTTCGTACGAAAGCTTCATTTTCTTTGGCACGCGCGTGGTGCACATAGCGCACATCAGCCGCTTGGACGCGCGCGTGAAGGTTGTAATGGGCATCCCTTTGTTGTGGCACTCATACCGTGTGAGCGCTTCATTTTCCTTTGGTGCGCGCATGGCGCACTACTGTTCGGTGATGTGCTGGCGTGCATGAGGTTAAATTTGACTTTTTTATTTTTTAATTTTTTTTTATCCTTTTGTCTAACATATTTGTGTAGTAAAGGATCTAAATTAAAATGAAAATAACTAGTTATCCTTAAATTACTATATTTCCCAAACTAGGGATTCACATCTAATTTTTCCAAAAAATTATTTGAAGTCCAAAATGTTTGGTTAAGGCTCTGATCGATTCGAATTAAAAATGACTGACTATTCTGAAATTTTGGACAGAGAGTAACTAGTTCATGAATCCTAAGATCAAACCATGTTAGCTATGAAATTTCATCAAAACAAAAATTATGGTGTCTTTATGTTATAAATACATTCCAATTGGTTTCATTCAATTCCAATGGATCATGATTTAATTAAAAATCTTTGAACATAGTTGGTTAATTAGTTAACTGCACCAATGTTGATATTTAAGCCATGAAAATTGACAAGTCTAATTCCTCTCTCAAGTTGATGATCCTTGAGGAATATAGACTTATTTTATTCAATTCTTCTCCCAAGTTAATGACCTTGGAGATTAAACATGATCAATCCATATAAACCTCAATGGAATATGGAGATAATTCCATGAAATTTCAAATTGAAGGATCCAAATCATGAGCCATAACTTGGATCCACTAATTATATATTGATATAACTATGATCAACCTTATTTTCCATACAAATCATAAGATTGTAGAGAATTAAAGGATCAAACTCATGGGAATCAAATGAGATATGGAAGATTTCATAAATCCCATGAGTCGAATAAAAACAAAGAAGAGATGAAATCAAAATTTAATTAATGATCCAAGTCAGAGCTCTTTTTAGAAACTTGTTTTGTCTCAAAACCCTAGCTACTTAGATCCAATTTAATGAAAATAAATGAGAATTCAATCACAATTCTAGTGTTGTGTGATTGAATTGGAGACAAACTAATTCAACTTTAGAAGACTACTTCTAGAAATCCTCAAATGAAATGCTTTGGTTTATGAAATGCCTTCCATCATGTTTTCTTTACCCAAGTAGGTGTGATGCGTGCTGAAATGGTTAACCAATGGAAGCAGAGCATTGTGACCACATCAAAGAGCACCAGCTTGAAGCCAGTGTCCAACCTAAGCTCGTTCCTCTATCTCCGACTGAGTCGACCGGTATGCTAGGTCACGTGGACCTCGACCTATGAGTCGGGAATGTCGCCCATGCACGGCTTATGATGGGCATGAAGGAAAAATAGATTTAAATTAATTTTATACGCGCAACGAAAAGATTAAGTTTCAAAAAACTTTTTGGTATGCTCGGATCTACTACTCGACAATTCCATATATGCGTACTAACAATAGGGGACAAGAATTTATACCTCAGGTCTTGAACCCAATTCTGATTGTCTTCTTCCTTGATGGTGAAGCAGCCTCCACTAGGTTATCTTCACCCTTATGACTCCTACGGATGTCTGCCGGAAGGACTAGGTTTGGTGGGAACCCTAATAGAGAGAAAGGATAAGGTTTGGGAGCTCTAAAATTAGTTTCTGCAGCTTCTGGCGTGTTAAAAAACAAACTCTTTTTTCTGGACGCAGCTGCCCTATTTATAGATTCCCAGAACCGACTTAATGTTCGAGCGATTGAAGTGGATCGATCGAGGCTTCGATCGATCAATCGAAGTTTTGATCGATCGAACCAACTTCGAGCGATCGAACCCGCCAAGACTTCAATCGATCGAGACACCTTCGATCGATCGAATCCACCTTGACAAGATCCTCATGTGCCTTTCCAAGCATCCTAGTGGAGCTAAGAGTGGGACCTTCTAGGCTCTTTATTGTTGGCTCAAACCAGTTGTTAATTCCCATGACCAAACTCTTTGATCAGCAAACTAACCAACTGATCAGTTAACATTTACTCCACTATAAAATGATAACTGAACTCCAATGCAAAAGAACATATTCGAAGTGATAACTAGACTTATGTGGTGTACTAATGTCCCTCTACCTTCAGCATTCGTAATCATATTCAGGTAGTCGGATAACTGTTACTGTCAACCTGAATCATGATTTACTTCTTATATTCCTTGAGTCTCATTCACCTCTCATGATTACCAAACATGTTAATAATTACTTATCAACAAGACTGCAGCTATCAGTAATCAACTTGGTGACATTCTCAAGGGAATGCTTACTCTGAATCAGAGGGTAGATTCTATCTTGACAATATATGTTCACAACCCTGTGAACATTGTTAGGGATATATACTAAAAGCCATGCTTTATGTAGTTGATTTATTGTTCATTTAATAAAATCAGTTGATCCATTTTTATGAGAATATGTGTGGGCAATGTTTGTATTATATTATTTAGTTAATTTATGCATGTGTGTCTCTCATTCTATATAGTAGGTGGTTTGGTGCGTAGAGTTCGGCTTACAGATGGAAGATCAGGCCATCAGATATTATAGAATGTAAGATTTTGGTTTACAGTCTTAGATGGGATTGGACACACCATCGGTAGGACTGCAGCATGGTGTTGTAGTAGGTTTGTCTTGACTACAGAAAATGGTATAGTTTCAACTCACTATGCTGGTACACTTTGTGTATTAAACGGGACTGACTTGGGGTAATTATCTTTATACTGACTTATAAGATAATTAATAACTCATGGCTATTATGAGTGCTTATGCTCTAAATCCTAAGTTAATTTGTAGACACGTACATTTGATATTTACACTTTGATCCCTAAAAGGGTGAGATCCTTAAATGGGTCAATATCTCATTGGATTGGGTGGCAATATTAATTCTGTGGTGGATATTAATTAATGATGGAATCCATGTCTCAATTTTGGGATTGATGATATCCCCTTGAGAAAGCTTATAAGTTTTGATTATGTCAAACTCTGCACGTGGATTTTGTATCCCACATATCAGATAAGTTAAGCAGAGGATCTCAAGGAATTTTAAGAAATTAATTAAATATGATTGTCAGTAATTATATTTAATTAATGGATTTCTGTAATCTTAACATGGGGAGATAATAAGCATTTAATAACATGGAGCTCAAAATATATTTTTGAGATAAGGGTAGGAGTGCAATTATAATTCTTTAGTGGTATGAATTATAATTTATGGAAATAGGAATCTGATTCAGTTTGAATTAGGGTTTCCTAATTCCATAAGGACGCCTATTCCTTATTGACTTCTTATGGTCCCTATCGTAGCCTATATATATGCTGCTTTGGCTCTCTCATCAGCTAGCATTTTTCTATATAGAGAATTATAACTCGGAATAGAAAAGAGAGCGTAAAAGAGGGAGAGCAGAAAACAGAAAGGATTTCGAAAGAGCCCACACTCAGTTCGATATTCTGGCAGCAAAGGAATACGGTAGAAGATCGTGAACTGTCATCGAGCCTGTGTTCTCGATTCGTCTACTATAGCAATCCGTTTTAGCAGTTTAAGGTAACCCTAGTTCCGCCCTTGTAGGGTTATTGTAGTTTTCACGTAAAATTTTTGCAGTACCAACTTATACGCGCTGTCAATGGATTCTGGGAACGCAGTTTCCTAACAGTGGTATCAGAGCAACGTTGATTCTGCGTATAGGTTGGACGCAACCATGTTGTCCAATAAAATAGATCTTATGCGTGCATTGATGGATGGATAGAACGTAGATCTATGCTAACCCTTGTTTTGCAGCGTTCTTATTCCACCATTATGGTCACTGGTTTTGTGTGATTGGATCCCACGATGGGTTTATTCGTGGTTAATATTGCTGTTTTGATATAGCATGTGAACTCCTTTATGGAGGCATAGGATTTGTATGTATTGGATCCCACGCTTGATTGATGTGTGGTTAATTTACTACAAATATATAGCATGTGAACTCCTTCACGGAGGCATAGGGTTTATGTAATATATCTCAAGTAAATCTGTGAAGATGGTTCGTGAGAGGAGTTTTACAAGCTGTTTTCGACAGCAATCTAGAATGTAAGATTTTGGTTTACAGTCTTAGATGGGATTGGACACACCATCGGTAGGACTGCCCCGGAAACCCCACGAGCTGACCGGGCAGCTCGACCCCCGTTGCGTAGTGGCGACATAGAGCTAATCGGGTTCAATGAAGATTTCTTCACAAGAGTTGCAGCTTGACCATAATAGTGGGATTCCTATTTTATTTTGGTTTCCTTATTTATGTGTGATTGAATGATTATTATTGTTTCATGTTTAATGAATAGGACAATATGGATAATTATTCCTAGACCTATTTCAGATGTCTAGCTGCATGTTTAATTTATATTAATTTAAAATTATGGACAACTACATGTGTATTTAGAAATAAAACTAATTCCATAATTTGAAAATATACGTACTTATTTTCTAAAATCATGAGAATAGAATAATTTTATTATCTACACATGTGGGTTTCACTAGTAAGGATGAATTAATCCTTGTCAAGTATTCCATTATTTTTTATTAATTAAATTAAAAGTTTTTTCTAAAAAATTATAACCCTCAAATTTTTTTTAAAATTCTAAGTGGGAGAGGGAATTTATCAAGTATAAATCCCATGGTCTCCATCACTAGTTTGTAGATGATATGATTAATTTTGTGTGATGGCTCTAGTGTCATCCTCCCTATCGGATGTAGTTGATCATGGAATCATCAGTACAAACTTCTTTAAAAGAAGGTTTTGGGTGATTGTTAGTGTGGGTCACCTCTCCATCAGAGGTGTTCCTCATGGAACTCTTGACCTAGAATTAAGTGATGGTATACACTTAGCTATAAATAATAATATCCTCTCCATCTGAGTCACTGTTATTATTTATAGGACCAAAGCAAGTCAGCAGTTTAATTTTATTAGGCAAAGTGCATTGCCTGGATAGTAAAATTAAAAGACAATTGTCTATCTGAACAAATGATGGATAGTATATGGCTTCCCATCGAGTCATACTATTCGCGGTGTATCAGATTGCTGGCGGATTCCTTTCAAATATGGTAGAGGGAACCAATATTTTCAACTCGAATCCATAGTAATTTTTGTCCAAACGTAATTATTTATGTTATGTGATTCTCAGGCTTTTAAATGGGTACTTTCAATCCACTTGCTGTTATACTTAAAGAAAACAAACTTACTGGACCAAACTATATAGACTGGAAAAGGAATTTGGATATTGTGTTAACTGCTGAAGAGTACAAGTTTGTGCTTACTGAAGAATGTCCTGAGCAACCTGGTGAGGGGGTAACCGCTGAGGAAACCCAGGCTCACAAGAAATAGGTCAAGGCTGATGAGATGGCGCGGTGTTATATTTTGGCATCCATGTCAAATGTGCTGCAAAATCAGCATCAGTCAATGGCCAGCGCCTATGACATGATGGAGAGCCTCCGAGAGATGTTCGGGGATCAAAGTCGTGCTGCTAGGCAGGTTGCCATGAAAGACTTGATGAACACAACCATGGCTGAGGGGACGCCTGTAAGGGATCATGTTCTTAAGATGATATCTCTTCTTAATGAACTAGAGATCCTTGGAGCTACAATCGACGGGGAAACCCAGGTCGATATCGTACTCCAGTCACTGCCAGAGTCTTTTAAACAATTCCGCCTCAATTACAACATGAATAAATTTAAATATACCTTGGCGGAGCTGTTTAAAGAACTCCAGGCAGCTGAGGGTCTCAACAGAAAGTTAGGGAGTGCTCTTGTGTTTGAGAAAGGTTCTGCTTCAAAGCCAAAAGGCAAGAAGAAAATGAAAAAGGCTCAAAAGAAGGCCGCGGGTCCTCCGCCAATCCAAAGGCCACGAGGACAACCGGGAAAGCCTAAAGGCAAATGTTTTGTTTGCAAGCAGCCAGGGCACTGGAAGAAGCAATGTCCAGTTTATCTCGCCAGACAGAACAATCAAGGTAAATCTCATTTACTAGTTGTTGAATCGTGTTTAGCGGTCCGATCTACCGGAACCTGGTGTGTAGATACGGGAGCCACTGATCATGTATGCAATTCTTTGCAGGGGTTCCAGGGAACCAGGCAGCTCAGTGATGGAGAGATTTATCTATATATGGGAAATGCTACGAGAGTAGCAGTAGTTGCAGTAGGAGATCTACATCTTAGTTTTGGTAGAGATAGAATTTTAATATTAAGAAATTGCTTTTATGTACCTTCTATTAGAAGGAATTTAGTTTCAGTCTCTAGTTTAGTAAAGGATGGATATTCAGTTCATTTTAATAAAGTAGTAGTTATTAAAGAAAATAAACGTTTTATTTGTTCTGGTCAATTGGTGGATGATCTTTATATTATAAATCCTATCTCTCCTATACTGCAACTTAATGAATTGAATAACACAAATAGTTTGCCATTTACGAGAAAAGAACCTTCGAGGATGAACCAAACGCATCTTTGGCACTTACGCCTTGGTCATATTAATTTGAAAAGGATTCAAAGACTGGTTCAAAATAGGCTCATTGGAAGTGGAGGCACTTCCAGTCTGTGAATCCTGCTTCGAAGGTAAAATGACCAAGAGGCCGTTCTCAGCCAAGGGCTATAGAGCTAAAGAGCCGTTGGAATTGGTTCACTCTGATTTGTGTGGTCCTATGACTGTCCAAGCAAGAGGGGGATTTGAGTACTTTGTCACTTTCATCGATGATTACTCAAGGTATGGGTACATTTACTTGATGCGGCGTAAGTCTGAATGCTTTGAGAAATTCAAAGACTTCAAGGCTGAAACGGAGAAGCGTCTAAATAAATGTATCAAGACACTACGATCTGATCGTGGTGGAGAGTACCTCTTGGGAGAGTTTAGGGAATACTTATTGGAGCAAGGGATTACATCCCAATTGTCTGCACCCCGTATGCCTCAGCAGAACGGTGTAGCAGAAAGTAGGAACAGGACTCTCATGGACATGGTAAGATCTATGATGAGTTACTCAGATTTACCAATTTCCTTTTGGGGACACGCATTAGAGACAGCTGCATACATTCTAAACTTGGTACCATCTAAGTCAGTCCTACTACTCCTACGGAATTGTGGACTGGGCAAAAACCTAGTCTGCGGCATATTCGGATCTGGGGTAGTCCAGCACATATGCTGAAAGGAACGCAAAAAAGTTGGAATCAAGAACAGAAGTATGTTTCTTTGTTGGGTATCCAAGAGGAGCTAAAGGTGGTCTGTTTTATAGTCCTAAGGATCAGAAGGTTATTGTTAGCACCAATGCCACATTCTTAGAAGAGGACTATGTTATGGACCACAAGCCCAGAAGTCGTATTATTCTAGAGGAAATGAGAAGAGAGACACCGAGACATACTTCTTCGATACCAACGGTACGAGAAGAAACACCACAAGAAAGAGTTATCGATATTCCATTACCACGTCGTAGTGGGATGATTATCGAAACTCGTGTAGATCCCGAACCAACCATAAACACGCAGGTTCTCGAACCAGTACAACGTGTAGATAATGGTGTATTAGGTTCAGAATCTTCACAACGAAATATTAGTGATGCACAGACACGGGTTATGCCTCGTCGTAGTGGGAGGGTTATTATTCAACCTGACCGGTATATGTTCTTGGGAGAGTCTTATGACCGGGTCCCTGATGAACAAGGTACCGACCCCTGTAACTACAATGAAGCACTCCAAGATAAAGATGCAGATCTTTGGCAAAAGGCTATAAAGTCTGAAATGGAGTCCATGTACTCCAATCAAGTCTGGGATCTTGTAGAACCACCCAATGAAATAAAACCCATTGGATGTAAGCTGATCTATAAGAAGAAGACAGGAGCAGATGGTAAGGTGGAAACCTTTAAAGCAAGGCTTGTTGCGAAAGGGTTCACTCAAAAAGAAGGAATCGATTATGAGGAAACTTTTTCGCCGGTGGCAATGCTGAAGTCTATCCGAATTCTCTTATCCATTGCTGCACATTTTGATTATGAAATTTGGCAAATGGATGTCAAGATAGCATTTCTAAATGGAAATCTTGACGAGTGCATTTATATGATGCAACCAGACGGGTTCATTGCAAAGGGCCAAGAACACATGTTGTGCAAGCTTAAGAAGTCCATTTATGGACTTAAGCAGGCGTCTAGGTCTTGGAATATCCGCTTTGATCAAGCAATCAAGTCATTTGGTTTTGATCAATGTGCGGATGAATCTTGTGTGTACAAGAAACATGATGGAAGAGTGGTGGTGTTCTTAGTACTTTATGTGGATGATATCTTGCTAATCGGAAACGATGTGGGGGTATTATCTTCTGTAAGGGTATGGTTATCCAGTCAATTCGATATGAAGGACTTGGGAGACGCCAGTCACATCCTAGGGATCAAGCTTATGCGAGATCGCAAAAATAGGATGTTGGGCTTGTCACAAGGCACTTATATTGACAATATTTTTGCAAGGTTTAGCATGCAAGATTCCAAGAAGGGATTCCTTTCCTTCAGACACGGAATTACTCTATCTAAGGATCAGTGTCCTAAGACACCTGATGAGATAGAGAAGATGAAGGCAGTTCCTTATGCCCCGGCAGTAGGAAGCCTAATGTATGCTATGCTATGTACTAGACCTGACATCTGCTTTGCTGTTGGCATGGCTAGTAGATATCAATCTAATCCAGGGCAAGAACATTGGACTGCGGTGAAAAATATTCTCAAGTACCTGAAAAGGACTCGAGACTATATGTTAGTTTACCAAGCAGACAGTCTTGTACCCATTAGGTACACAGATTCTGATTTCATGTCAGATAGGGATTCCAGAAAGTCTACCTCAGGATATGTGTTTACCCTAGGAGGTGGAGCCATTAGTTGGAGGAGTATCAAGCAGTCATGTATTGCTGATTCTACCATGGAAGCCGAGTATGTGGCTGCTTCGGAAGCCACTAAATAGGCCTTTTGGCTCAGAAACTTCCTTATACATCTAAGAGTGGTACCTGCGGTACAATCGGCTTTTACCCTTTATTGCAATAATAGCGGAGCGGTTGCTAACTCAAAGGAACCAAGGGCCCATAAGAAGGGAAAACACATTGAGCGTAAGTATCACCTGATACGAGAGATCGTGCAAAGAGGTGATGTTGAAGTGACCAAGATAGCATCAGCAAATAACCTGGCAGATCCTTTCACCAAGAGCTTACCGGCCAAGACTTTTGACAGTCATGTAGAAGGGATAGGAGTGAGGTGTGTCGCATCATGGCTTTGAGTCTAAGTGGGAGATTGTTATGGATATATACTAAAAGCCATGCTTTATGTAGTTGATTTATTATTCATTTAATAAAATCAGTTGATCCATTTTTATGTGAATCTGTGTGGGCAATGTTTGTATTATATTATTTATTTAATATTATGCATGTGTGTCTCTCATTCTATATAGTAGGTGGTTTGGTGTGTAGAGTTCGGTTTACACACGGAAGATCAGGCCATCAGATATTATAGAATGTAAGATTTTGGTTTACAGTCTTAGATGGGATTGGACACACCATCGGTAGGACTGCAGCATGGTGTTGTAGTAGGTTTGTCTTGACTACGGAAAACGGTATAGTTTCAACTCACTATGCTGGTACACTTTGTGTATTAAACGGGACTGACTTGGGGTAATTATCTTTATACTGACTTATAAGATAATTAATACCTCATGGCTATTATGAGTGCTTATGCTCTAAATCCTAAGTTAATTTGTAGACACGTACATTTGATATTTACACTTTGATCCCTAAAAGGGTGAGATCCTTAAATGGGTCAATATCTCATTGGATTGGGTGGCAATATTAATTCTGTGGTGGATATTAATTAATGATGGAATCCATGTCTCAATTTTGGGATTGATGATATCCCCTTGAGAAAGCTTATAAGTTTTGATTATGTCAAACCCTGCACGTGGATTTTGTATCCCACATATCAGATAAGTTAAGCAGAGGATCTCAAGGAATTTTAAGAAATTAATTAAATATGATTGTCAGTAATTATATTTAATTAATGGATATCTGTAATCTTAACATGGGGAGATAATAAGCATTTAATAACATGGAGCTCGAAATATATTTTTGAGATAAGGGTAGGAGTGCAATTATAATTCTTTAGTGGTATGAATTATAATTTATGGAAATAGGAATCTGATTCAGTTTGAATTAGGGTTTCCTAATTCCATAAGGAAGCCTATTCCTTATTGACTTCTTATGGTCCCTATCGTAGCCTATATATATGCTGCTTTGGCTCTGTCATCAGCTAGCATTTTTCTATATAGAGAATTATAACTCAGAATAGAAAAGAGAGCGTAAAAGAGGGAGAGCAGAAAACAGAAAGGATTTCGAAAGAGCCCACACTCAGTTCGATATTCTGGCAGCAAAGGAATACGGTAGAAGATCGTGAGCTGTCATCGAGCCCGTGTTCTCGATTCGTCTACTACAGCAATCCGTTTTAGCAGTTTAAGGTAACCCTAGTTCCGCCCTTGTAGGGTTATTGTAGTTTTCACGTAAAATTTTTGCAGTACCAACTTATACGCGCTGTCAGTGGATTCTGGGAACGCAGTTTCCTAACAAACATGACATACCCAAGATACCCAAGTATTGATCTTTTATAGATCTCACTAATTGGTAAGTCAAAGTAGCCATATCCATAGTTTGTGTCCATAATCGTCTCAAGATTGAGAACATGTACCTTATACAAGTTATGAGTTCCTATCGACTGTTGACAGTCTTGAGTGTCAATAGGAAAACTCAGGTCCATCAATGCACTATAAGCACTGGCATATTAACTAAGAGATAAACTTTAGTGATTGAGATTCATCACTCCATCCAATGGTAGTTACACATGCTACAGTGCAAACCTGATGAGATACATTGTCTCATCATCCACTTTGACAAGCTCTAAGTATCAAAGAATAATAGTTCGTATCTCACTTGTATGTATCTCATACATACACGAATTACTTACTATAATACTGAAGGATTAACAATCATCTCATGAAAGAAACATACACAATGAAATGTAAAGCTGATATCCATGTATTAAAATGTCAATGTCTCATACACAAAGTAACGGTTTGAGGGCACAAACCCAACAAACTCCCACTTGTACTCACAACCATACAGGATTACATCTGAGACCTATACTATCTAAATGACGATCAAAGACCTTCTGTGGCAAGGCCTTTGATAACGGATCAGCAAGATTGTCAGCGGTGGCAATCTTAGTGACAGTCACATCTCCACTTTGAACGTTTATCTCGGATTAGATAATATTTCCACTCTACATGCTTTCCATTTCTGTGGTTCCTTGGCTCCTTGGAATGAGCCACTGCACCACTATTATCACATTATAGCGTAATAGGTGACAGCAACGCTGGTACCACCTCGAGCTCTATAAGGAACTTCTTGAGCCAAACAGCTTCCTTTGCGGCTTCACAATCAGCCACATACTCAGCTTCTGTAGTTGAGTCTGTACCACCTCCTGAGGTAAAGAGATGTCCGGATGTCGACTTTCTCGAATCTTTATTTGACAAAAAGTTCGAGTCAGTATATCCCACTAGAATTAACTCACTACCGCTATACATAAGCATGTAATCTTTAGTCCTTCTCAAGAACTTAATAATGTGCTTAACGGCTGCCCAGTGCTATAGACCTGGATTCGATTGATACTTATTGACCATGTCTACGGCAAAGCAGATATCCGGTCTAGTGCACAACATCGCATACATGAGACTTCCCACTGCTGAAGCATAGGGAATTCCTGCCATGCAATTCCTCTCTTCCTGTGTCTTTGGACACTGGTCCTTAGAGAACGATAAACCATGCCTGCAAGGTAACAAGCCTTTCTTCAAATTATCTATTGAAAACCTAGTTAGCACCTTATCGATACAACCATCTTGAGATAATCCCATTAACTTTTACTTACGATCCCAAAAGAGCTTTATCCTAAGAATATAGCTCGCATCTCCTAGATCCTTCATATCGAAAGTACTAGCTAGCCAAACTTTTACCGTTGACAATGCCGCTACATCATTTCCAATGAGTAGAATGTCATCAACGTAGAGCACAAGAAAAGCCACCACTTACCCTTCACACTTCTTGTATACACAAGGTCCATCCAGATTCTGTATGAAACCAAATGATTTGACCACTTAGTCAAAATGTATGTTCCAACTCCTGGATGCCTGCTTAAGCCCATAAATGGACTTTTGCAACTTGCATACAAAGTTACCTTTCTGACTAGCTATGAACCCTTCTGGTTGTTGCACATAGATGTCCTCCTCAAGATTGCCATTCAAGAATGCAGTCTTGACGTCCATGTGCTAGATCTCATAATCTAGGCATGCAACAATGAATAAGAGTATCCTGAAAAACTTGAGCATGGCTACCGGCGAGAAGGTTTCCTTATAGTCAATGCCCTCCCTCTGAGTATAACCATTCGCTATAAGCCTAACCTTAAAGGTCTCAACCTTTCCATTAGATCCTCTTTTCCTCTTGTAGACCCACTTACAGCCAATGGGTTTAATATTGGCTGGAAGTTCTACAAGATCCCAGAGCTAGTTGGTATCTACAGATTCCAATTCAGTCTTCATAGCTTTAATCCAATGAACTGAATCAACATCAGTCACTGCCTCTTCGTATGTGGCAGGATCAGATTCAGATTCTATGGAGACAGCTTCAAAAACTTCTCCTAAGAATATGTATCTATCAGGCTGGCTAATAATCCTCCCACTATGACGAGGTACCGGCGCAGAAATGGGCAAAGAAGTGGTATTTTCTTGATTTACATCATTATCAACTACGGGTTGGACTAAGGGCTCTCCTTCTATATCTCTAAGATCTATCCTTCCCTAAGGTTTATGGTTCATGATATAATCATCCTTCAAGAAAATAGCATTTGTACTAACAAACACTTTATGTTCTCTTGGATCATAAACATACCACCCATAAGTACCCTTTAGATACCTTATGTAATAACGTACTTCTAATCTAGAATCCAACTTGCTTATCTTTTCTTTCAGCACATATGCCGGACACCCCCATAGCCGGAGATATTGCAAAGAAGGCTTGCACCCAATCTACATCTCCCGTGGTGTCCTGGGAACTGATTTGCTTGGTACTAGATATAGTATGCACGCTATGGTTTCCAAAGCATAACCCCAAAGGAATAAAGGTAACTCTGAATAACTCATCATTGACCTAGTCATGTCTAAAAGAGTTCGATTCTTTCTCTCTGCTACACCGTTCTACTGAGGCATGCCTGGTGCAGTTAACTGTGACAGAATCCCATTCTACACAAGATGATCAATAAACTCATTAGAGAGGTACTCACCACCTCGATCAGATTGAATGACCTTGATATGTGTTCCTAATTGATTCTCCACTTCAGCCCTAAACTCTTTGAACTTTTCAAAGGCTTCAGACTTATGCTGCATTTGGTACACATAACCATACCTAGAGTGGTCATCAGTAAATGTTATGAAATACTCATAACCACCCTGTGCTATAATATTTATTAGTCCACACACATCAGTATGAGCTAATTCCAACAATACATTGGTCCGATTGCCCTTTACTGGAAAGGGCCCTTTGGTCATCTTACCCTCTAAACAAGACTGGCAGACTTCCATTAGTGCAAGGACCATATCGCCTAAGACCCCTTCTTTGACTAGTCTGCCAATCCTACTCAGATTGATATGGCAAAGCCTCATATGCCAAAGCCTTATTGGATTAGTGGAAAGTTCCTTTCTTTTAGATGGTATAGTTACCATTGAGTTATTACGTTCTATACAAGAATCTTTAGAAATATTGAGAGTAATCATATACAAACCATTTAATTGAACACCAGAACAAATAAAAGAACCATTGCTTTTAATCACATCTTCAGTTTCAAAATGAAAAGAATAACCATTATTCGATAAATTAGAAACTAAAATTAAATTACGTCATATTGAAAGGACGTAAAGTACATAAGATAAAATCAAAACTTTATTGTCTAGAAATTCTAAAACTACAACTCCTATAGCAACTGCAGATACGGTTGCGCTAGAACCTAGAGTAAGTACAATTTCCCCATCACTACACCTCTTAGTTGATCTGAACCCCTGCAATAAATTACAGATATGGTTAGTCGCACCAGAATCAATGCACCAAGTGTTTGAAGTATCCGTTATAAAACTTCAATCACATGTGATTCAATCATACCTTGCACTCTTGTAGCTAAGAATTCTGGACAGTTCCTTTTCCAGTTGCCTTCTCACCGCATTGGAAATACTTTCCTTTGACTTGGCCACCCACCTTCCCTTTGCCCTTACCTTTTCCCTTAGATTTTGCAATCTTAGGGACTGGTCCAACACTTGGACCACCAGTGACAGCCTTCTTCTTTCGTCTCTTAACTTTTGGCATAGAGCAGGAAGAAGAAGAGCCTTTCTCAACATTCAGAACGTTGCCCCTAGCTTTGATCACCCATTCTGCTGGCAGTAAAGAACTCATTCATTTGCTTATTGAAAAATCCATTTTATTCATATTATAATTCAGTTTAAATTGAGCGAATGACGTCGACAGCGTATTGAGGATCATATCAACTTGGGTCTGTGCATCGATGTTGGCACCTAGGGTCTCCAGCTCATTTAAATAAACAATCATTTAAAAAAAAATTCTTTGGCTAGAGTCCCTTCTGACATCTTTGCACTCATTATCTTCTATATAGCTACCTGCCTGGCAGGCCTGCCATGCTTCCCAAACATCTTTTTCAGGGATGTAATAATGTCACTGGCAGAATTGTTCGATTGGAATTGGTGTTGTAACACACCAGACATTGTGGCCAGAATGTAGCAACGGGCTATTCCATTCGACTTCTTCCATTTATCGAACTCGCATCTAGCAACTGTCGATGCATTTGCCACGGGTTCTTTGGGGTATGGGGTGGTGAGGACATATATGTGATCCTCCACAGTTAATACAATGTCAAGTTTTCGTTTCCATTCTATGTAGTTATTTCCAGTTAACTTGTTTTGAGTAAGTATGGTGGTAAGTGGACTAAATGTAGATCCATACATTATGATTTACTGTAAAAATCAAAAGACAAAATAAATCTGAATATCAGAATTTGACAATTTTGAAGTAAAAGAATCCTTAAAACTCGTATTTTAAAACAAAGTCGGCGGAATATTGAAACGAAAAAATAAAGCCTCCGTGTGGTGGTCAATACTCAATCTTTCAATTAATCATGACTTGTCCGCTATGCAACTCTTGCAAAACAAGTTATGACTCCTGAACCTTTTTGATCTCTAAGTTTCTGAATAATGCCCCGTGTGGGATCCCTTATCCATAGCTTAGCTAATGTGTACCATTAACTAGGATCGAATCACAACTGCCTCAAGTAGTGCCTCCGTGTGGTGGTCACCCTCTAACACGTCTGATTGATCCTATCTGTAGGAAGTTCACATCTAGTAACCAATGAGTAGTGTACCCTCCGTGTGAAATAATCACCCCTGGCGAGGTGACACAGAATGCACTACTCATCTTACAATGAACCGTTAATGGAAGATCGTGGGTGTTGTAGGAAGACCCTCTCCCACTAGATTTAATAAATAAGGATTTTGCTTTTTGAAAAAATTTGTTTCTACACATTACCTATAAACATACAATGTTTACTAATGCGTTGAAAATAGTGTTTGAATTTTATTTTAGAAAACTTTTTTTACGTGCATGCAAGTAGTAACAATATAATTAAATGCCAATCACAAACCAAGCACATAAAACAAAAAACTAAAATTGAATACAAAGGCATTCATATGCCTCTATCTCCCATGGCTCTATCTCCATAGAACCTTCTTGTTGGATTGATCGCCTCCAGCTCCATCTTCATGGACAACGGCTGCTCCTCCATCTTCATGTATATTCTAATTCTATTACATTGCTCCTATGCTTCTTTCGAAGCTTACAATTTATCTAGAAATAGAAATTAACAACAAGAAAATAAAGAAGGCTAGGGAAACCGGTGTGACTTTCCTTTTCGTAAGATTGAAGTCGCAGTGTCCTTTACACATATTAAAACTAAACCAACAATAAATAAAATTTGGGCTTATGTACTGCTTCAAATCGTTGTTTCTATTTAGTGTCATAAGTGTTTTACTTGATTTTGAGATTCTTCGTGTAAGTTGAGACGTGATAAAGTGAGCATATTTGTGTCTATGTGATTAAGCGATTCAAATGACCTATGTGCTTAAGTGTTTACATCTTCTTGTTCTTTTTCTTATCGTATGTTGCATGTTGGTGTTGTATCTTGGAGTGACTAACTATTAATACTTGACCATCGACCGAACAGGGCAAAACAAGTATTTATATATATATATATATGAGGGTTTACTTGTTTGGATTATTCGCGTACTCTGCATTGTAAGATTAATGGTTAGGTATTGACTATTGAGTTGCATCAAGTTGTATGCGTAATTTATTTATTTAATTATATATATTGTTGTGCGTGATGACACGCGCAATGTAGCTTATGTGATGTGATAATTGGACTACTTTACAATTATTAGCGATGGCTTATTCTATTAGTTAATTAATCCATGTTGTAAGTTATTAATCCAGCATGCTTAGATGTTATATGCCTTCGGGATTATGTGTTTATATGCTTTGTGCATGTCTTATATGTTTACAATAGTGTTGCATTGTAAGTTAATCAGTGCGTTATACCTTACTTGCTTAAATGTTTAAGTTTGGTTAAAGTGGTTTACAACTTGATGTATATATATGGCCTTGCATAACTACTTGTAATATATGTAAGCTAATTTTGAGCCATGTGTATCTCATATAGTGTCATGAGGTATGGTCCCTTTATGGAGTGTCTTGTTCATTGATCCTTGGGATTCTTCCTTGATCGGTTGCTTATTAAGTTTTGTGCAAACTCCTTTGAGTAGTTATTACCCTTTCTATCATTTGGGCCATTGATTTAGAATTCAAATCTTGTACCCTTGCGTAGATTATTCAAATCTATTAGTTGTTTTACTTGATGAATTTTTGCACGGGAGCAAGCCTTGTTGTTCTAGTTATACCCTCTTTTCGTGAGGATATGCGCCATTGTGGTTGTGAATTTCCTTTTTCAACCTTGTTTTGTGAAGCTTCTTTTGCTACCGTGCTTTATTTACCTAAGTAGTATAATGGGTAAAATTTTGTTGCTTTTGAGCTACTTCTTTTGATTGGTGATTGTCCAGACCTATAGTTTGTCGTCGATGTTGTGCAACTAATATTTAGCCTTCTTTCTTGAAATACATATAGTTTCGGTGTTTCTTTTCTTATTAGTGAGTACGGTTCCTCACGGTGTATCTCCTTTTGGAGTTGTCTTGTTAGTTAATCTTCATGATCTTTACCTCTTGAATGGACATATACTCTAATTGTTTATAGTTTTCTTGGAGAAACACTTTTATCTCTTGTTTTTGGCCTTACGTGGTGGAGAGCTTATGTCTCCTTGCTTTTGGCTTAGCTCACCTTTAAGTTTTCTTTTTTACTTGTGAGTGCTTCTACTTTGTCGTTTGTGACATCGTTGTGTCCTTTCTTTTGGACTTCTTGTGTTAGAATTGCATTTCTATTACATGTGTTTGTTTGGTTGAGTACTCCAATTTCTTTTATCTTGTTGAATTCAAGAGCTTTGTACTCTTCGCAAGTGGTGTTATTATTCATCTTTGACTTACTTGCTAGGTGGCCTTATGTCACTGTTGATAAGATGCCAATTGATTTATTGAATTTATGAAATAATTGATTCTTGTTTCATATCTTGGAAATCCTTCATTGTTTGGATTTGTTTTCACTCGAGTATTTTGTGAATTGATTTGAATCATTTGGTTGAATTCTTCAACCTTTGTTAGGGTGTTAGGCTCGAATGTGCATATTTTTTTATGAGTTAGTGTTGTTCCCTAACTTTCTAAGGGACTTTCCTTTGTGTTGGTCTTGCTCTTTGTCTAGTGAGGAATCCATCGAGTTATTGGAGGTTATGAAATTAATTATTTATTCATTTCATAACCTAAGGTGGATCCTTCTTCCTTGTTTGACCTTTTATCATGAGATGTTCACCTATTTGGTTGATCCTCGTGTCTTGATTCCTTGGTTTGGATTTATGGGCATTGCCTACCTTTTTCTTGGTGTGATTGATCTGTAGTGTTATTTGATCAACTATCTTGAGTTGTTCATCTCTTTCTTTGGCTCGTATTATTGTATATTACCTTGTCGTTGCTTTCCCTTTTGTTTGATGGGAATGAAGTGTTGTTTAGACTCTTCCGTCTTTGATTCCATGTCAATTTGAGAAACAAGTCCTTTAATTTTCACTAATGCATATTTTATTTTAAAGTACTAGTGATTGTTTCGTGTTTAGAGGTGAACTATTGGGGTTCTTCGCTCCTTATTATTTACCTTGTTGTAGGTCTTGTCCTGTGGGACCGTGTTCGTCGCTTTTGCAAGTTTTTGAATTTACTACTATCTTGTCGCATTCTAAAGTTCTTTTAAATTCAGCTTTTATTTTATTGCTCTATTTTGCCATTTGAGAAGAAAGTTGTTTTCCTTACCCGTTGGGGGAATCATCATACATTGTGTATATATAGCTTTGTGGGAGGTTGCCTAAACTTTCGGTCTTCGCCCTTACCTAGTGGTACTAGGGGAAGAGTCATTGCGCTACCCCATTTATTTAAACTATTGGTTGGTTAGTGGGAGTGTAAGGTGACTCGTTAGAAGTTCCTTCCCTTTTGTGAGTGCTCGAGAGTATTTTTTTCCCAGGCGTCTCCTTTGTTTTCGTTACTCGTGGAGTTGAGTTCTTGCTAGATCTTATAGAGGGCAAGATGTTTATTTCGTTTCCACTTCTTTTTCTTGTGAGGTTTTGGCGTATAGGAGTGAGGTCCCTCATCGCCTTTGTTTCGATAGCTTGACCCTTATTGACTCTTTTGAGGTTAAAATTGTGGTACCTTGTCATTGGTTTGTGTACTGATTTTTTGTGATAGACTTTCTTATCTATCCCGTTTGATTTCCTTTGGGAAATTGTGTGTGTATAAGTGATTTCTTTTTTAGACTCATACTTCTTGAGTGTCTTGGTGCTAGAAAATTGTCTACCTTGTTTTATTCCATTGGTGAATTTGGTGTGTAAGACTGAACTTTCTTTTGAAACTCATACTCCTTGTACGCTTGGTGATAGATGTTGTTCATCTACCTTGTTTGATTCCTTTAGTGAGTTAGGAGTGTATCGGTGTTTTCTTTCTTTTTTTTTTGAGACTCATACTCCTTGTATGTTCAGTGATAGGCTTCCTCGTCTATCTTATTTACCTGCTTTAGTGAACTCGGTGTGTATGAGTGCATTCCCTTTTAGACTCGTACTTCTTGTATATTTTGTTGTAGACTTTCTTGTCTACCTTGCTTATTTCCTTTGGGAACTTGTTCGTGTATGAGTGATTTTCTTTTAAAACTCATCTTTTTTGTGCGATTAATTTGACCCTTTGCTTGTTCTAATACTGAATGCTTTCGGTAATCTTATTGAGCCTTGACCTAGTTTGTCAGGGATTCGTATCTCTTTGTGAGAATGATCAAGTCATTGATTTATCTTGGCTTTGAGTGTAAAGGAGTAATATTTATAACTAGCTTGGAAATTTCTTATCTCTTTTGGTTGATTCATCTTGATGATTTCCCTCCATCCTCCAATAATCTTGATTGAGCTTAACTAGGGTTCTTGGAACCAAATATGGCATTCTTGTTTTTGGAACTATCTAGTCTTTCTTTTGGCTTTGACGACTTTGAATTGAGTCCATTTGTGGATAAGTACTTTGGTTGAGGTTGCCACCCTATTGTTTATGGCACTCAACGGTGTTATACCTCTTGGCATGTGATTGTTGTTTCATTTCATTCTGTGAGTGTGGCATATATGATTCTACATTGTCTCCTTTTGTTCCTTTGATCTTGTGATTGTTTCACCATGGTTGGTTAACGTTGAGTGTTTATTCCATTTTGTGGATCACACTCTGTTTTATGTTGATTGATTGGTTCTCTTTTTGGTATCAATGTCGTACCTTCCCTTGTGTGCGCTATATCTTTTGTGATAGTTGCATATCCGTGTTTTGCTTGCCTTTCCCATTTTTCAAGGTGCGTTGTAGCTCAGAGTTGTATATTGTTCTTTGGAGTGCCTTGGAATCGGATAATTGGTTTATCATATTCAGTGTAGAGATAAGTTCTCCTTTTCTTGTGTTCATTAGCTAATGTTAAGCTAATTTTTGTTGCTATGCTTGTTGTTCTCAAATGCTTGGACGGAATTCTTTTAAGGGGATAGATTGTAATGTTTCTAAAATTATTTGGTATTGTGGTGCCCAATGTGTGGACCCATTCTAACTTGTGCAATTATTTGCCTAGCATGTGTTATGGATTATTGCATATGCTTTTAATTATGTAGGATTGTGAGTATCTATATATATATGTGTGTGTGTGTGTGAGAGAGAGAGAGAGAGAAGCATCCAACCCAAACCTACTTGATGTTTGGCTAGCTACCCCACCTCATTTCTTTCTCTTTTCTTTCTCCTTCTTTGTTCTCTCTCTCTCTCTCTCTCTCTCTCTCTCTCTCTCTCTCTCTCTCTCTCTCATTCATTTAAATTTTCAGAAAAACTAAGAGGAGAAAACCTCCATTGCTTCCCCTCCTTCAAGCTTATGGTTGATCATCTTAGAGACATTTTTGGGCTTGTCCCTTTGGCCAAAAATGATCTCCTTCTCAAGGGCTTCAAGTGGGTGTTCTAGGATTTCATTTCCAAGAACTTTCTTCGGTGTATGTTGGAAGCCATGGCCTTGGAAGCATCTCGTCCTCCTTCTCTTGCCTTCCTCTTGATATTCTTGGAGAATTGCTTAAAGATCTCTCTACCTCGCTTGTCTATTTGCTTCAAGTGAGGTAGATTTCATAGTCTACTACCCTATCTTCTCTATATATGTATATATGTATATGTATATAGAGTATGATTTGTGAATCAATAGCTAAAGTATGAAGAAATGGAATAAAAGGAATTTTCCCAAATCATATTTGAAATATGTGAAGTGTAGGTGTTTGATTAAAGGCCAAAGATGTGTTTAAATGCTAAATTGCTTGGTTGACTAGGTGCCTAAGTGAAATTATGTGTTTAAATCCAAGGGTGAAAGCATGTTAGAATGTATGGTGGATTTTGTGGTGCTTAATAATTGTTAAGCATCAATGAGGTTTAACTGCTTAATTACCCTAATTATGATATTAAGCATGTTGAAGTGCTGCTTATGGATGTTCTTGATATGTCAGAAATCCATGTGTTAGTATTTCTTAATGATTATAGAAGTTCATGCATTAGTGTTTCTCAAAGGATTGTAGAAATTATGTTGAAGTATCATGAACTATTCATCTCCTTATCGTTGGTTAATGTCAAATGATCAAGAATTGCTAATTAACTACACCAAAATAGCAAATTTGTCACCCTTATTTTCGTTACATTTGTCACTGCCTGAAGCAGTGACAAAATTGTCACTGTCATTAACCGTGACAAGTCAAAATTAGTGACAAAAGTAATATATTGTTACTGCCTATAGCCGTGACAATGTTTGTGGTACAATTGTCACTGCCTTTGACACTGACAAAGTTGGCCTAAATGGAATATTCTCACTTCAAAAACATGCTGAACAAAACCCCGCCCCACCCTTTTGGTTTCCCCCAACCCCTTATTTTCCCTCACTTTAACTTCTCTCAACTTGGAACCACAAACCCTAGCCCCAAAATCGTCTTCCTCTTCCTCACCAACACTGATCTCCACTTATGACAACAATTCTTCGATAGCCACTGGAATCGATACAATATACACGTACATGCTGATCCGTAAGCGAAATTGATGGGTGAAGGCATCACCACCCCCATATTCTTCGATGGCCACCACCTATTCTCTACTCCCTCTCTCTGTCTCTCGCTCTAGGTGACCACCACCACTGCTGGAGTCAATCCCCGCCACTTTCGTCGACATCAATCCCTGCCACTACTGCCGTCATCTGCTACCACCACCGTCGTCGTCCGCCCTGCCATCCAAAAGGTAACTCTCCTTCTTCTTCTTCTTCTTCTCCCTAGATATAAAACCCTAGATCTGAAATCCCCTTCTTCACTTCCTTTTTTTCACCTATTTTAAATCCCTTTATATATATATTTGTATGCATATGTGTGGAATGTTGAAAATAGGGGTTTGAAGCTCGACATTGGCTATGGTGAGGTGTCTGTGATTCAGAAAAAAGAGTGAAAAATGTTAGAAAAGGAAATCCTATAGTACCTATACCTCTGAGTCACTACTTTTTTTTTGGTTAACTCCTCTATCATACATGGTTTAAGCCTCTCTATCTATCTATCTATCTATCTATCTATATCTAACATTCTCTCTTCTTTTTTTCTTTCTTTTGGGGGTTTTCTTTTGGTTTCTTTATTTTTTGTGTGTATTCTTTCACTGATTTTTCTGTAGTTACTGTAAAAAAAAAAAGGGGCAACCTTTGAATTTTGTTGGAGAGGCTCAATGAAATGAGGCTGAGGTATTTAATTCGCCTTTTCCAAGGACTTGAGTCTTTAGCTTTTGAATTTTTGTAGCTCTTCTTTTGCCTTCCACGTTCCAATTCCTGAATCAGAAACACGAGAGAGAGAGAGAGAGAGAGAGAGAGAGAGAGAGAGAGAGAGAGAATTATGCATGTTGCCATCGAACAAAACATCTAATCACTTCTTCGCTTTTCCTATCGATTTCAAGCTTGACCCAAGTTAGATTCAAGGCTGAAAGTAAGTGGGTCATTTCTAGAATTTGCTCAAATCAGCCCCACACACCCACATATAACATACTTTATATATATGTGGACACACACATCAATGTGAAAATTCTGAAGTGTACTTTCCATGATTTCATATATTGCAGGTAGATCAATTCCTAAGTTGGTTGAGATTTCCCAAATGAGAGAGCTATATTAATTAAATTAGTTCCATGTTGATCTTTTCTTCCACCTAAACGCCTCCCCTATTTGAAGAAGTGATGGTGAATATTAAGTGAAATTTCAACTTACAAGAACTTTTTAACAACTAAGAATCAACTTGCTATTTAAATTCTCGGCATTTGCTTCAAGGAACTCTCACCTGAATTTCTATAAATATTTTGGCTTTTTTCCCTGTGGTTTGTCATGTGGTTAGAATGCATTTTTAACTCATTTCTAGTTTATGTTGAGTTTACATGTTTCTAGTTTATCCTCTATTTTTTTTTTTTAAACTTTTGCTCATTAATATGATTCTTTTTTTTTTTTCTCTTTCATTTTTTTCCTCGAATTATTAGGACAATAATGTAACGAAGCCTGAGAAATCACCTTCTGAGGTCGACAATGCGGCTGAGCATGAGGTTAGCTCTTAGGTATGGCTTTCAATCAAAATTTAGAGGATTCAGTGCTCTATTGTCAATCGCATATTAAAGTTGAGAGATATCTTGGATAAATCATTTTAAAAGTCATGTTCTACTATTCTCTATTCAGTTTCATCTGAATATGCATGCTTGCTTATAAATATCACGTATTACTATGATTTTGGGCTTAGTGGTTGGTGTAAAATATCATCTAGATAGGTGAATGTAGATGCTTTCAATACCCAATCACATGTTTCATGTTTGCATACTGAGTTTATGAATAGCAACCCAAATCAGCCCCACCCTATCCAAAATTTAAGCAAGATGGAACTGTAGGAATAACTAAAATAGGTGCACTATTAGCTATCACTTCATATATAATTTAACCTTTTCTTTTCAATTAATTATGCTGATACTTCTACCAATTCAAATAATGATTAGCAGAAACCCTTATGGTTGTCTTATTCTATTTTACTCATTCAAAGTTAAAACATAAAGTCACACTTACTAGATACAGGCCACTAAGATTCACATCTTATGCAAGTAAATACACTAAGGGTGTGTTTGATAACCCAATTAACTGCTACAAATGAAAAGTTTCAACAAGAAAAAAAAATTTTCCAGTGTGTTTGATAATGCACCACTTCAATGAAAAACAACCAAAAATCTATTGAGAACTTTAGGTGAGTTTTCTACTTAAAAAAAACTGATTGTAGTCTATTTCACCACTTGAAACACTATTTTAGAACTGCAAATTCAGTAGCTAAAAATTTAGTACTTAATCTTCAATTTTATCAAACGGGACCTAAATTAATTTAATTTAGTTTTCTCCGTACGGGCAATTGTCTCTAATATTACCATAGTGTAAGTGAGTATTTTCACTAAAAAGAAATATAAGAAAGAACCTTATGTTTACAAATAGCCCATTCACGGGTGGCATCAAAGTACTTAGTAACTTTTTCCACTTTTTGTGCCACCATAACATACTATTCTAGGAAGTGGAAAATGATGCCTCAAAATGAAAAACAGAAGTAAAAGTCATGTACATTCATGTTACCATAAGTAAAAGACTTCATTTGTCCAGTGATCTAGGTTTGCCAGTGCTTTTGATGTTAATTCATAGTTCCTACGAAGCAATCATGTATTGTTCTAAACTATTGATGCATTGGAGATTAGGTAATGAGGCCATACGGTATAGTGTATATATTTATTGTGTAATTACCATGAAATCCTTTATAAAGTTTGTAATATTAACACCGAAAGTCCATAAGTTAAGCCACAAAAGCCATAGGAAAGTCCAGGCAATCCATATGTCTCAACCACTGGAGCTATTGTAATTTGTTGTCTGTGATTTCAGGTGTTGGATCTTTGAAATAACATTCTCAAGCCACTGGAAAGTCTGCTGAAATAACATAGTCATCATAGCAGGGCTTAAGCCACTTAGTTAAAAAGCCCCAATGCACATTCTCACATGATTTCTGGGATTGCCAAAGCCATCAAATTTGTCAATCTCTGGCATCTTAAATCTGGCCGGCAATTTTTCCCGAGTTCCTTCAAACAGACCCTCCAACTCTAGCAGATAACTGTCAACCCCATTGGACTTGCAGATGACTTTTTCTAACTTTTCCACTTTTTCTTTCATCTCGATATGTTCTTTCTCAGCCTTTTCAACTTTCTCTCTTTCTGCCCTATTTGCACCAGCTCTGGGTTGTTCCAAATCCTCATACCAATCATCTTCCCCATTTCGAGCAACCGATGGAGGATCAATTATTGGTAGATCAACTATAGGCTTTTGGCGAGTCAGTGTCTCCAGCATCATCATCATTTGATCCATTCTTTCTTTTAGCTGAGCTATTTCTGCGGCATTTTGTCCCCGATCCATTTCTTTCTCTGACTTCCTTCTCACTAATCTCGTAGCTGAATCCCTGACCCAAACTGTGCTTGTTGCTGTTTCTATCTTTCACCTACATCCATACTTTATTATTTCAATTTTGGTCCATTTTTTAAAAAGATAATTTACCAAATGATATGATGATACTTGGATGGTTCATATGTCACACGGATGCGATGCATGTGTGCGTGTGTGCCTATTCTATATGCCAAAAGAAAGAAAATCCTAATCCTAATATATAAACATATAAGCACATAAAATCCTCCTCCATGTCAAGTGTGCTAATTTCTCCTTTCACTATGATCCTCACTTCCCTTTCAAAGATTGGGTATTTTATTTGGAAAGTGTTTCTCAGATGATAAAATCTTTCTTTGAGTATTTTTTAAACATTCCTTTGAGATTTTTGTTTTGAAAATAATTTCCAAGACCTTTTTTGATTTCCTTTTGAGGATGTGAACATTTAATAGAAATGATTGAGTCGAAGCTTTGCTTTGAAATGTATTTTGAAAAGTGTTTCTTTAAAAAACAATTCCCCAGAAAAAAAAAATTTGTTTGGATGACCGTGTGAGAACACATCTTAACAAAAAATTAGTTTGGAGCTTTGATCAAGAAGTGAACTCCAAAGGCCTTTTGTTTTTTGAAAGGGGGGGTTGAAAACTTTGGAATAAAGTTTGGCAAAAATCTGTTTGTTTTCAAAGATGGATTTAAAATTCGTTGGGTAGAAGGATCATATGATCGGATTATTATCGTACTTTCCATGAATTCGGATACTTACAAGGTCAATAATGCTTAGCTAAACATGATATAAGAGATGTAATCTTATAATCAAGATTCGGCATGTTCTCAAAATGTCATAAGACATGAAGAGGAATTGCTCGAAAGTGATTAAGAGATTACATATCTTTCATTAAGCAAGCATCGTCATCATCTCAAGTAATCCCTTCCGGGCATTCAAAACTCCCTAGCACATAAATCCTAATCAAGAATTATTTTCCTAAGATTGAAAGGTTCTATAGAAACTATTGTGCAAAGGGCCAGGTTTTGGTCAAAATAAAGGACCCTTGACACACACCCGATAGGCTGCTTCATATACCAACACATGGTACGAGATCAAGGGTGATCACATAGTCCCATGATGACTTGACCGACCGGGTTGCCCCGAGCCTCCAATGTCATAGTTCCGTGCAATCAATTGGAGAGACATGTAAGTGTAATGCAACGGGCACACAAAAATTAAATAATTCGATTAAGAGGATGCTTTCAAGTCTAATCCTCGAGTGAAGTCAAAATCAGAATTCTGGTCTGCGAAACCAGAGATTCTAGGTTCGATCCCCAGCAGAGTCGCCAGATTGTGGATGCCGGCATTTGGGGCCCACTTTTGTTTAAAATATTTTTCAAAACAAATAACAAGAGTCACCACTTAATTTTTAAAGGAAAATTAAGAAACCATTTTAAAGCAAACCGATCTTTTGCGAAACCAAAAATAAACTAGGTCCGGGGATTATGGAATGAAAGGAGAAGGAGCCCGGTGGACTAAAACACCCCTATCATCCTATCTCGTGATAGGCCTCTACTCAACATCCTTTTTAATCGAATTATTAATCTAAGCATGCCCTCAACTAATACATATGTATATATACATTACAAAAGCATGTCAAAAAGGGTATAAGATTGCTAACGACAAATTAGCATCCAAGACCATGTAATTCAATTAGCAAGCAATATGATATGCAATAGGGAACTAGAAAACTTACCTGGGATCCCGCTACGAATATTAAACGTGTGATGCATGCAAGAAAATAAAACCTAAGAAAAGGTCTCTAATCACATATACACATAAGGCAAGACCTAATTCTAAGATGTCGCGCATGAAGTCAAAAATCAATAAAATCAAAAAGTAATATAAACTAGAGAAGAGATAGGAAGTCATACCTCCAAAGTGCTACAATACAAGGGTTAGCCAACATGCTTTAGACACAATATACAATATCAAATAATCAATCCTAAAAAAATGTCTAGCTTAAATCTATCAAGTAGAAAAAGAATTGACATAACTATGAGTTCCTTTTAACTAGTTGGAAACATAGCACCTCTATAGATATACAAAGTCTCAACTAGAAGCCAATGTAATATCCATATAGGGATGCTATAATCCCAACATGATCAAAAGGAACCCATGGTCATGTTTAATTAGGTCCAACTAAATCCAACTTTATCCAAGAACTTGTTCTAATCATAAGCATCAACACACATGAATGAATGCATGGACATGAACAAGAATGAGATATGAACTTACCCATTGATTTGGATCATTTAGCCTCTAGATCTTGCTTTATCTTCTTTCCCGAGCCCTTCTTAGAGGCATCGCGCATCCGCTTTGATCCAGAGGACTCGTCTTCTGCCAAACTAATGTGCGTGGCCTTGAGGAATTCCTTGGTGTTGATGTACTTTTTGACCCTTTCCGAGAGCTCCACCAGGGTTACCAGTTGGTCGTGGAGAAATGATGTGGCAACCTTGGTGTGTTGAACTCCTGAACAGAAAGCTATGATTGAGGCCGTTTCATTCAGATTATGGATCTGGAGCTTCTGTTGGTTAAAACGGTCCACATACTCCCTTAGGGATTCCCCTTTTCGCTACTTGACGGTCAGCAGCTGGGTGTTCGGTTGTGACCGGTCGAGCATATCCACAAACTGGTTGATGAAGAGCTTGCTCAACGTCATGATGTTATCAATCGTTCGGGGTTTCAAAGCATAGAACCACTGCGCTGTTGGCCCTTTAAAAGTGCTGGGAAAGGCCAGGCATAATAACTCATCGATCGTGGTAACTGGGGCCATTTGAGCTTTGTATGTGTGGACATGGTCCACTTGGCTCCCTGAACCGTTATAGGAGATAAGATGTGGCGGCTTAAATTTCTACGAGATAGGAAATCCCGTTATTTGGGCGGTATAAGGCGACTCAGTTTCTATATTGGTGAGATCTTGGCCAGATTTGTGATTCAACTTTTTGATTTGATGCTGTAAGTCCTCAATCTGGTCCTTTACATCTCGCCTGGTCCTCCCCTCTATATCCGAACGGTATGTCGGGTTCGATGATGAGGCCTCTTCCTCGAAATGCGTCATCCTCGGGGATAGAACCCGGCTCCGACTCTAGGTAATCGGGTGCCTCAAATCTCCCCGACTTCTAACCGGAGGGTCTTTGGCCGATTCCCGGGCCTTTTGTCCTGATTCCTCCCTTCTGGTGGCGCTTCATTTGTTGATGATATCTCTAGCACCTTCCACCTGGAGTGGAATGGTCCGGACTCGCCATCTGGTACGCTTGGCGCTCTACTACAATCACTCTACCTGTCGGGTTCCCAATCCGACTGGGACACTGGCACAGAGTAGGTGATGATGCCAAAATTTGGTAAGAGTAAAGTAGAGTAATTTTAGGAAAGAGAGAGTGAGAGACTATTTTTTGTATATGGTTCGACCCTATTAATGAAGGTACCTACGTCCACGGGTGTGTCTGAGCACGTTCACTAGCAGATTACCGGCGAGCCTGGTGAGCCAACAAAGAGAGGCGGCACTCCCAGTGATACCAGCCGGGTATATGCGTATAATGGTGAATTCTATAGTGGTGTTGTGTAGACTAAAAAGTCATCCCCTTCAATAGGGGGTGAGAGGTCGCTTTATAGATGCCAGAGACCTACTCATACAAGGAAAAGGAAATACAATCCAACTCAAAGTGATTAGCATTAATTGTGGGGGTTTCCTAATTGGATTAGGAAACAATTTGTTCTTTCCATTAGTCTTCTAGCTTGAGTAGGAAACTGCCCGTAATGCTCAGGATCATGCCTGTGGGCCCGGATGAACTGTTCCCGCGGTGGGATGTGCTTGTGCGATTTTCCTGACCTGTTGGCCGGACATGATGAACCGCTCGGGATGATGAATTTTGGGTAGACTGTACCGCTCGGGCTGATTCTTGTCCGAGGAGTTGTGCATGATTTGACCGGGACATGGAATGGCTGTTGATTTGAGCCGCTCGGTCATAGTATAGAGCCAATTGTGGGTGTATCAGCTGTCCCCCATTTCCAAGGTTGGCCAGATGCTATATCGGGGCAAGTTTGGAAATCAGTCTGATGTCACTTGCCATTGTCTGAGTGCTTGGGGAAGCTGCCTCGTGGTTTCTGAGCCTGGTGAGTCCTCGGGAACTGACCGGGAGTTGAGACCCAGCCTAGCTCGGGACCTTTAGGTGCTCGGGAACTGACCGGGAGTTGAGACTTAGCCTAATTTGGAGTCTTTGAGTGCTCGGGAAGTGATCGAGAGTTGAGACTCGGCCTACTTTGGAGTCTTTTTGCTTAAGTTAGCCGCCAGGATGGTTATCTTCTGCCAGTGAACCTTTGTCAAGGTTGTGGGTAGAAGAGTTTTACCATGTTGGAGAAGCCGACCTAAAGCGTATTGCTTTAGGGTGCTGTTATGTTAACTCCCCAGGATGGTTGTCTTCCATCCAGCCAGCCTTCGTCAAGACTGTTGGAAGAAGAACTTGACCATGTTGGTGGAGCCGACCTAAATCACGTTGCTTTAGGGTCTTTTTTGCTCCTCTATCTTCGGCCAACCTAAGAGATTTTAGTCATCTCTATCGTCAGTTTGGACCTAAGTGGAGTTAATGCCTCTGAGTACTGTAGGTGCTCGGGTTGTCCAAGATTTTGACTTGGTTATCCGCGAGGCCTGTAAATACCCGGTGTGATTACCTATTTAGTTTACTATGACGTCTTGCCCCCCAAGCTTTCGCTAAGACAAGGGTCCTACAGAGGCTATGACTGTAGGTAACTGACCTGGAACATGGTGGTTGCACGGTCTTTTGAAGCTTGCCATCCTCAGCCACCTAGGGGGTTTAGCCCCGTCGTCGGTTGGACCTAAGCGAAGCCAGTGCCTCGGGCGTGACCCCGAGGTCTTTGGTGCCTAGGTTCGAAGCCCGAGGTCTTTTCAATGCCTGGGTTTGGAGCCCGAGGTCTTTTTTATGCCTCGGGGTTAGGTCCGAGGTCTTTTTATGCCTCGGGGTTAGGCCCAAGGTCTTTGTAAGAGCTCTCTGACAATCAGTGGAGCCTCATGTGGTGATCAGGTAAGTACCACTGTAGTCGGGCTCATCTAAACCGATGGAGACAGGAGGTTAGGCCGGGATCACCGAGCTCCCGACTACTCTGAGCTAGATTCAAGGTCGGGATCACTAGACCCTGACTGCTGTGAACTAGAGGTCGGGTCGGGGCTGCCGGACTCAAACCGCTGTGAACTGGAGGTCGGGTCAGGGCTGCCGGACTCAGACCGCTGTGAATTGGAAGAACTGTCAGAACTCCCGGGCTGATCTATCTTTCGCTTGCTTCTGGAAGACTTATTGCTTTCTTGCCCGAGGTATTTGATCTTTAGAAATTCTTCAGTGTCTATTTTCCAACCCTCTCTGCGAGTTCAACCAAGGTTACCGGTCGGTTTCTGTGAAATGATGTGGCGCACTTGGTGTGTTGAACTGCCGAGCAGAAGGCTATGATGGCGATTGTCTGTTTTAAATTACAGATTTGAAGCTTCTGCTGGTTGAACTGGTCGGTGATCTCCTTGAGGGACTCATTATTCCATTGTCTGACCTTCAGTAGCTGCATGTCTGGCTTTGGCCGGTGATGCATGGCGAACTGGTTGATGAACTGCTTACTAAGTTATTTGAAACTGCAGACCGATCAGGGCTCCAAGGAGTAGAACCATTGCATGGCCGGGCCTTTCAAAGTGATGGGGAAGGTTAGGCAATGTAGTTCATCGGAGTTGGTGGCTAGGGCCATCTGAGCCTTGTAGGTCCGGACGTGGTCTGCCGGGCTTCCCGAGCTATGATAGGGATCTAGGCGAGGCTGCTTAAATTTGTGCGGGATGGAAAACCTCGTGATCTGGCTAGAGAATGGTGAGTCTGTCTCGGTATTGGCCTGATTCTGAGTGTGATTTTGACTAAGCTTTTTGGCCACCCTGTCAATCTGCTTTTGCAAGTCCTTGATTCGGGCTTCCACTCCTTCTCGACCGGTATCTAAAGGGTTGGTCGGGTCGGTGGAAGAGGCTTCTTCTTCATGGTGGTGTGCTGTCCTCTGGGATCGGGCTCGGCTATGACTCCGGGTAACCGTTCGCCTAGGGACAACTCGGCTCTTGACCGAGTGACCACGGACTGATTCCTAGGCCATATGCTCCTGCCTTTCCTTTCAGGCAGCACGCCCACTGTTGATGTCTCTGGCATCCTCAACGGGGGACGGGTTAGCTCGGGCACGTCGTCTGGTCAAGATCGGTTCCCGACCGTACGCAACGTTCCCGGGTCGTTTTCCGGCCCCTGGAGGACTGCTTTCCTGGGCTAGCAGGGCTTCGATCTGCTGCTGGATTTGACGCTGGCCCTCTAGGAGCTGTGTGAGGGTCGCGGTGATCTGCTTAGATGTCATGACTGCCGCAGCCGGTGCCGGGACCGAAGGAACATCCCGGTCGGACTGCTGATCAGCCTTCTTACCCTTCTTCGGTGGCATGATGATCAGTCAAGAGATTTGTTGATGAGAATACTTGTCGTTTCCCACAGACGGCGCCAAGCTGATGATGCCAAAAATTGGTAATAGTGAAGTAGAGCAATTTTAGGAGAGAGAGTGTGAGAGACTATTTTTTTTATGTGGTTCGGCCCTGTTAATGAAGGTGCCTACGTCCACGGGTGTGTCTGAGCACGTTCACTAGCAGATCACCGGCGGGCCTGGTGAGCCAACAAAGAGAGGCGGCACTCCCAGTAATACCGACCGGGTATATGCATATAATGGTGATTTCTATAGTAGTGTTGTGTAGACTTAAAAGTCGGCCCCTTCAATGGGGGGTGAGAAGTCTCTTTTATAGATGCCAGAGACCTACTCATACAAGGAAAAGGAAATATAATCCAACTCAAAGTGATTGGCATTAATTATGGGGGCTTCCTAATTGGATTAGGAAACAATTTGTTCTTTCCATTTGTCCTCTAGCTTGAGTAAGAAACTGCCCGTAATGCTCGGGATCATGCCTGTGGGCCCGGATGAACTATTCCCGCGGTGGGATGTGCCTGTGCGGTTTTCCCGACCTGTTGGCCGGACATGATGAACCGCTCGGGATGATGAATTTCGGGTAGACTGTACCGCTCGGGCTGATGCTTGTCCGAGGAGTTGTGCATGATTTGACCGGGATATGGACTGGCTACTGATTTGAGCCGCTTGGTCATACGATAGAGCCAATTTTGGGTGTATCAGTAAGTATGGTTCCGAACTCATGCGGGCTCCCGGTCGGGGACGCTTTTCTCGTGTTGGTTCTCGGATTGGGGACGCTTTTCCTGTAGGGCCAACAGCGCTTCGATTTGCTGCTGGCCTTCCAGAAGTTACGCGAGCACCGATGTCACTTTCTCGGAGCTCATGGAGGCAGCCTGCTGCTCGAGTTGCAAGTTCTCCTGACCGGCCTGGGCAGTATTCTTCTTACCCGTCTTCGGTGGCATGTTGATCAGTCAAGAAATTTGTTGGTGAAAAACTTAGTAGTTCCCACAGACGACACCAAACTGATGATGCCAAAAATTGGTAAGAGAGGTTTAAAGAGAGAGAGACAAGAGATTGTATGTGATTCGGTCCCGTTAATGAGGTGACCTACGTCCACGGTTGCGTCAATGCGGTTTCACTAGCAGATCACTGGTGGTGTTTAGTGAGCTAACAGAGTGGGCGGCACTACCAGAAACTGACCAGGTTTATGTGTAACAGTAAGTTGTTCATATGCTATCCTTTTGAGTCAGAATGCGATCCCCTTTAATGGGGGTGAGCGGCCTCTTTTATAGGTGCAAGAGACCTCCTGTACATGGTAAGTTTGTAGATTAGGAAGCCTAATCTAATTACAAATCGATTAGCATGATTTAAGGGGGAGTTTCCTTAGTGGTTTAGAAAACTACTTGCTCCTTCCATTTAGTCTTCTAGCTGGGATAGGAAACTATCTAGGGGCTTGCTGGGCAAGCCACCGTCTCTTCTGGGAATGCGTCACTGCGGGGTCGGTTCGAGATGAACGCTCGGACTGTGGACCAAATCGGGCGGTTTCGTCTAACGGTCCGGGATGACTAAGTAGTCAGCCTAGATTCAAGGTGACTTGGCTTCTCTTTGCTGAGGTGGCGAGGTTTGACTTCGACTCGATATTTTTGTGCATATCAAGCATTTCTTCCACCAGTATTTCCTATGCTTTTGCTGAGTTCAAGGCCCCCTGCCTAAATAGAGGTGTCGATTAAAATGTTGCCACGGTAATGGAAACTAAAAAAGAAAATAGCAATTTTTGCACTGAGCTGCCATTCATTTAACATATAAAAAAAATGTTTAATGCATGCAATGTTTCCCAAATCTTTTCCCAATCCTCATCCCATTTGATGTGCTAGTGGGACCATATCAGTGCCTACAGAAACTCCAAACAAAATCCTACAACCCAGAAGAGACATCATTTGGGGTTGCAATTTTAGGGAAAAGATTTGGGAAGCATTCAAGTATCGTATTCATCTATTAAAAGTTCGGTAAAAATGTTCATGTACAAAAATTGCTTCTCTTACACTCCCTGTATGATATTCCTAAATAGTCATTAGAGTGAGTTGAAATGGTTTATCCTTAAGATGACTGCAACTATGAAGCAAATTTACTACCCTTTCCTCGATCATGAGGGTCAGCGTGGACAACACCCCTTTTGATGATGGAATTTGGTCCAGAAGAGATCAACATCAAATTTAGATACATAGCCTATGTTAGATTTATTTTGACATGGATAGAACAGGGCAACATCAAATTTTGATACATAGCTTACCTTAGATATTTTTGACATAGATAGAAGAGGTCAACCACCTCAACTTCAGTAGATAGTGCATACCAATCTGTGTACACAAACCCAAGTATGAAATAATAAATTAAACCACTGAAAAATAAAAAGTAGAGGGTGAAAAAAATTAGCAATAAAACTTACAATCGGGCAAATGTTAGAGTACATAAAGGTTAGGTATATAGCAACGAAAAGTTATCAATAAACTGATTTTCATCTCTACATAATTTCTAATCAAAGCATAAGTTCATGTGCCAATACAAATTTGTTTAAACCCCATATATTCATTATTTCAACAATATGATTGTCAAGAATACGTGTGAGTGAGAGAGATTACCGAGATAGGGAGGCACTGGAGGGAAGAGAGAGAAAGAGAGAGGCACTAGAGGAGAGAGATAGAGAGGGGGGTAACGTTGGGACTCTAAAGGATTTTGATCGATTCCACTAGACCTTTTCCCTATTCAAATTGAAAAGTAATAAAAGCCAATTCTTACAAAGATGGAGAGAAGCACACACAATTGAATTCCTTAATCCACAATGTTTTACCCTGCTTATGACATCATTTTTAATTTATTTGCAGCCAAAAGAGAAAGTAATGTTCAACTGATGAACTTTCCGAGAGAGAGAGAGAGAGAGAGTGAGAGAGAGAGAGAGAGAGAAAGCAACCAACCTCTGTGTGCATTGTACAGCCACTACCAAGTCAACCTACAACCCGCACGTGCGCAGCACCGTGAGTGAGCACCCTTCCGTGCACACTATTTTTCAGACCTCTTTTACGTGCTTTTTCTAGCCAAATGTGTTAAAATGTAATGTCTAAATGTACTATAAAAGCACTACCATATCTCTCAAAACTGCTCTGGTATGGGCCGTGGCACGTAGCCGTGCGCGCACAACACGAACACTGGTACTCTCTCTGTGCACACTGAATTTAGAACTTTGGCACTTGCCCTTTTTCAGACATATGATTTTAAAACTTTTGCGCATGCCCTTTTCTAAAGTAAACAGAAGAAGAGCTATTAAATGGAAAACAAAAATTCAGCAAATCACAAAAGAAGAAAAATAGAATAACATAATCTTGCATGATACAGAACCATTAAAAAGAATAATCAGTGACATAATAAGAATGAAACGTCGAGAGAGAGAGAGAGAGAGAGAGAGAGAGAGAGAGAGAGAGAATGAAACGTGTCAGAATTCCAGAAGGGTCTGCTCCCCAATTCCAGAATTCCCAACGGAAGAAATTTAGGAGTTTAATACGTTATGTAACTTTCAAAATTAGAGCATATTTGAATTATGAGAATAGATAAAAATCCCAAATCAAATCAGGTTTCAAATATGAGATTAATAAATCAAAATTTTACCCTACAATTTAGAAAATCAGATTATATTAGAAATAAATTTCAAACTTTGGAAAGGAAAAAATTTAGGAAAAATACCAAATATAATTTCCAAAGAGACATATTAGAATGAATTTCAAAGTTTTGGAAATCATATTAGGAAAAATTTGAGATTAAAAAAAATTTGAGATTAGGGAAAATTTCAAAGTTTTGAGATTATTAAGGAAATTTTCAAATTTTCAAATTTGTACATGAACTTGCTGAAAAGACAAAACTCAAAAAACTTTTTTGGGGAAAAAAAGAGACAGATCCTAAAGATCTGAACACATTAACATGAACTTAGGAACTAAGTAAAAGAAAAGTGTATTAGGAAAAATTTTGAGATTAGGGAAAATTTCATAGACAAAAAGAAAAAACAATGAGACAGATCCTAAAAATCTAAACACATGAACTTGCTATGAAATTGTTATGAGGAAATATATATATATATATATATATATATTTTTGTGAAAGATGTATCCATGAAGTTAAAAAAAATAATGAGATGGTGTTGTACCTTAGAAATCAAATTAATCCCAATAGACTCTTCCAAAACCCCAAACTCCGATTCATCAAATTAATCAACGGACCACCAACCTTTTTCTTAGCAGCGTTTGATTCCCAATTCGATCTTCCACCGCGACCACCGTAACCGGTGGAGCGGCATCGATTAGGGTTTAAAAATCTAGGGATTTGAAAGGGAGGGTTTTGGGGGTTTAGTAGTTGGGAAGTGACGATGATGATGGGACAGTTATTGAAGGTGGAAGCTGAAGTAGATGAACAGTCCCCATTGGACAAAATCTCTTTCGGCGGGTCATGGAAAAAGAGTAAAAACCCTTTCTTTTTCAGATCATGGGTTTTGGCCACAGCAAAGATTTTTGAGTGAGGGAGAGAAAGAGGAAACGGAGAGGGCTTTGATCGACAATGGAGAGAGAGAGAGAGAGCAAGAGATTTTGAGAGAGAGAGAGAGAGAGTTAAAGAGATTTTGTATCAGATATTATAATGAGAGAGAGAGGGGGTGTGGCTGTGTCTTGGCATGGGTCTAATATGTGGCACATGTTATTATGTGGCATAGATTAATTGGTCTAATAATTGGACGCACATTTAGCTCCAATATTATATCTATTGTACATACGTGTATGCGCGTGTTGTTAAATCAGGGAAAGAACAGAGAGAGAAAAGACGAAGGGAAAAGAAAATAGAAAATCGAGGGAATAGAAAGTCGATGAGAGTGAGATGGTTTTGGAGACTTCTTCCACCGCCGATAATCGTGGAAACTTCGAACCAAACGTATTTTCGGACTCCAGGAGGTAAGTTGTACACATTGATACCCTTGAAATTCTGTCAAATGGAAAGATAGCTGCTGTCTTAATTTTATAGTAATGGTAGAAACAGGGCCGGCCCTGAGGTTTATGGGGCCCTAGGCGGAATTCAAAATGGGGCCTCACATACTGATGAGAGTATTTTTGCTCACCCAAAAAATGATTCACCAATGCTCATCCAAGCATCACATTGGTCAATGCAGTGGGACCCAAAATTAAATTAATGGTATTTAATCATGAGTCCCACTGTATTGACCAATAAAATACTTGGGTGAGCATTGGTGAACCATTTTTTGGGTGAGTAAAAGCATTTTCCATACTAATAAAGCAAGATTTTTTTTTAAAATGTCCAAGGAATACATGATTAACTATATCGGAAAACATGCAAAAATTTCCACAAATTAGCACAGTTTTAGGTAGTAAAATGCATAATACTTGAACAAATTAAGGTTTGGAATCAAAGAAAATGGTTAAACACTTGAACTAGCTGCTGGCAAAATTAGGAGTCTTCACTGGACAACTAACCAAATGTAAACGAATAGAAAACCCCAGAAAGTTTTGAAATAGCTACTAGTTAGGTTGTAAATATTGAGCCAAAAAGGCAAAGAAAAAGATAGAGAGAGAAATCCACAAATAGAGACATTTAGAGTCATGAGTTAGAGAGCATTTCAAAAATGGAGAGAAGTAAGAGGAGAACAATGGGAAGGTTTGGTGACTAAAATTTGTGGAAATTTGAGAGAGAGAGAGAGAGAGAGAGAGAGAAGAATTTCGAAGAGAGAGAGAGAGAGAGAGAGAGAGAGAGAGAGAGATTTTTGGCAAAGAGAGAGAAATAGAAAGAAAAAAGCTTATTTTGGGGGAAAAGACTCAAAGACTGTATGGAGAGAGAGAGAGAGAGAGAGAGAGAGAGAGGAGCAAATTTGTTTTTTTTTTAAGGGGGGGGGGGGGGGGGGGGGAATCAAGACGGTATGGGAGAAAATCATTTTTTTTTTTAGGGATTGTCTTGTCTCTTTTACTTTTATATTTTAATATTGTATAACTAGTGGGTCTACAATAATGACTATGTCAGTCAAGTGGTATTCAAATGGAGAAAAGTGGACTGCGTTGGAGATATATGGACAAGTGGCAAGTGAACTGTTTAAATTAGGTGTTGACTCGTTGCAGAATTGGGGGCCCCTAACTTTTCTTCCTTTTTGGGAGGCCCTAGGCAACGGCCTATGTGGCCTATGCCCAGGGCCGGCCCTGGACCGTAGAAATTGTATTTTTTTTTTTTCCCTTTTTCTTTTGGTAAAATTGGGGGAATTAGGAGTAATTGGGTGAACACTGATGGAAATTCAGCCTATAGAGTCTATTTTGTTGAGAATTGTCTAATAGGTGAGTAAACTAAGCCTTTTTGAATGTATTTACATAAATTGTGTTCCATCTGTTACTTAAATTGATGGAATTCATGCTAAATAGTTGTTAAGAGTACAGATTTCAGCATGTTATAGTTAATACGTTTGATGAAATGCTTAGTATAATTTTATTGCCTAAATGTGTATGCTTGTGTGCTAAACGGGATTTACAAGTGTCCAGTAGTTTGATTGAAATAAGGTTGGAGGGAGATGCTCCTTGTGTGGGGGCGAGAAGAAACCCATTAAGACGGGTGTACAAGTTATAGAAGAGACACGTGGTCCCAGGGGGCTGAGTTGGGTGATCCTAACTACTTGGCGCATTATAAATCGTTTTGGGTGTTTTCCTATGTTACATTATCTTTTTGGCATGTTAATACATTCATACTTGTGTTTAGTACATTCACTAAGCGAAAGCTTAGACATTTTGTGGTTATTTTGACCAATGACGGAAAGCAAGAGTGACACGTTGGGGAGTTGGGCATGGTGTTAGCTTGTGCGCAGATGTATTAAAGTTTATAAATGTCGTTTCATTGTTTCTTGTAACTTCAGCGTTTAAATTAGAGTTTTGGTTCATGTGTTGTCTGAATGCAAATTTTGGTTCTTTTGGGCATATCCTAAGCCTTTGACATATATGTAAGCGTGTAGCATGTGGAGAGTCCTTCTTATTATGTTCAAGACGGTTATAAGTCTTCGTCATGGACTCATGTTGTATGTAGCTGCCCTTGTGTATAGCTATGAAAATCTGAGTTATGTTTCTTTGTTTCATTCTCGTTGTGCAAAATGTTATAATCGATTGTGATTGTTGCGGATCCTTATGTATTCTCTTGGTAATGACCTGGATGTTGATTAGGTTTATGTTTGAAGTGTTGTACTTGTTAACGTATAACAGGTTGGAAAGAATGGTACAAGTTTGAGTTGAATGTGCTGTTGCAGAACTCAGAGGAATTCTGTTCAGGGCACATTCGACCGGTCAAAAGGGGCATTTCGACCTGTCGAGTGTACTTTTGATTTGGCTTTTGATTTAAGTTTTCTCAATGTTTTAAATTCAATCTTTTCACTTCTAAGGGGTCTCTTTGGACTCCTTTGAACAACCAAAAAGTAATTTTGAAATTGGACTATTTTAAGGGTACGTTTGGATGATTGTACATTTGTTTAAAACAAAGATATTACCAAATTGGAGGTCCTTTCTGAACTCACGTTTTAAGCTTTAAAGAGATTCTTTGGGAAGTTATAAATCCCCTCAAGTCTTAGTTTGGGTTGATTGAACCAGAGGAGGACATATAAGAATCGTTTCTCTTCAAAAGGGTTTGAAAACCGCCTTGTAAAAGCTTTATAGTTAGAAATTTAATTTCTCTTTTAATTCAGAACTTTAAATAATTGGTTTGCAGGGTTAATCTCTTAGATATATGGCCTAATCCATGCTTAGCGGATTGGGGTGTGGCATTGGCTGAGGATGAAGAAACATCATGAGTACGAATAGCATCAAATTCAGACTTTGTCATGGTAACCTGCTCCTCAGAAATTGCGTCAGGATTGGGATATCAAGGTCAGCTTGGTTAACCCAAGTGGGCTTGCCGTGAAGAGCCCAACAAGGATGTTTTATGTCTCTTTTTGACTTGTGAAATGGTAAAACAAGAAATAAAACAAGGTGTTTGCTGGCCTGTTTGCGTCTCTCACTCTCAGCAGAGGAGTATATGTGTATACATATTTGTATAGGTGGGATGTGTATTTTGGTGTGAGAGGCAAGTGAAAGACCAAATTGCCCCTAAGTTCTAATATGATTGTCCTCAGGTGACACTCCTCTGTTAGTGTTTGTAACGGATTTTAACGGATGAACCATATTGGCTGACTTAACAAACTTGGAGTACTAAATTGACATAAAAGAAAGTTTAGGGATTAAAATGACACAGAAACTAAACTACAAGATTGTAAAATGTATTTAATCCATGGTTTGTTAATAGTACATAATTTGAACATGGATCTATATTCTACAAGTAAGGAAAAGGGTTGGCTCAGACCATTACAGATCTTGAAAGATATTCAAGGGGGCACAAAGCCTAGAACATTCTATGATTTGTGGGAATACACCAAATAGGATCGAAGTATAGTCCGTTGTTCATACTTGATTCTTAAAGGTTGATTTTTTCAAAGAACCAGTTCGAGGACATATTTTAGATTAAGGCTTAGTTTGGCCACACGTGGCTTTTAAAAGGAGCTTATGAAATTTATTACTAAGTTGTTTGATAATTTTATTCAAGTGTCACACTACTCTTTAAAAAGACATCATGAAACCAAAAGGCAACTTTGAGCTGTTAAAAACTTCATTCTAGAGTTTTTAAAAGCTCCACCCAAAAAAGCCTTAAGGTCAATTTTTACAAAGCTCATAAACTAGATATCAAATAAATTAACATAAAATTGTGCTTTAAAAAAGTAAAAGCACCAAAATGGGGGCCAAACTAAACCTAAGGCCACTCACGAGCTCAAAATATCTCTACAAAAAATTTGAATTTATAGAAGCAATTCACTTTTAAACCACCTAATAGTTCTACTCCTTCCCAAGATTCCTGAACAAAATTGAACTCAAATAATAAGGTGGTGGTGTTATTGCTGTGGAGAATACCAATGTTGTGAACTTACAGATGATACGAATATTAATACAATCACATTGCACTCCCTGGGGAATTGATTCTACAGAACACATTACAGTCACAGAAATATCTGTACAGTGTATTGTAAGTATAACATGGGTTATGTGTCACCCACATATGCCTGGACTCGGGTCCACGGGCTTTTTGCTTAGGCTCCAAGCTATCCTAATTAGCTTAGGATAGTGGAGCCCTAAGAAAACTATATAGCTTCGCTATCTATACATATATGGATACGAATGTATTGGGTATAGCAAGTGACAATTCTAACTAAATTCATATGCCACGTGGCTATTCATAATGATGCTGCACCTATACATACTGCTATATATGTATAGATATCACTACCATTCACCAACACAAATGCACATACCCAACACAAATCTCATTCATTAACTGCAAACCCACTACCTCACCTCAGTATCAAAAATCGTCACCCACAAACTGTAACCTCTCACACATTCTGTATGTAATTTTTTTAAAACTTTGTTCAATTAGTGCAACTCTCTCCCTCTCTCTCTCTCTCTCTCACACACACACACGCGCGCGCACACACACCTTTATGTCACATTGCACGCTCTCTTTGGTCACACTCAATTCCTCTCAATCTCTCTCTCTCTATCACCATTGGACTCTCTTTCCTGCAACTTCACTACCTCTCGGCCAGGTATGCATGTGTATGTGCACTGTGAATTTGTGATTTGTTTAGCATCACACCATTTAACCACTCCAGAATAATATATACATGATCTAGGGTCATCTTTCCACAATTTGCTCCTTCTTCTAAATAGACAATCGATATGTTTACTAAACTAGGTGGACCTTCTCTCTTAAAGACTTCTCTGGTCAAGCTTGGGCTCTTGAATATCTTCGCTCCAGCTTGAGGGGAAGTGTTGGAATATTTTGTAATATTCCCTTTGTTATTTGTCAAGATAATTTAGAATCTTTGTGATTATTACTTTATTTCATTGTAATCTTTAATTTTATATTTTCTCCTTTTTCTTTGTCTTTCCTTTTGTATATATTGTGTAATATATTGGGTTATTCAATAAGAATTTTATTTTGCCCTAAAACTTCTTCTTATTCCAATTTTATTTTGCCCATAAATTTTCAACATAAGTATTGGAATGAGGCACATGTCACCTAGTAGAGACCTGAGTGAGCAATTGTGAAATAAAAATGGGTGAACAAAATGCTCTCAATTTCATTAGGAATTTATAATTTAGATTTTAGTGAGGATATAAACTTCAAATACCATATAAATGGATATTTACATATAATTTTGCTACCTCCTACATGAACATGCCTCCTACCCACTCATGCCTGGATTCCCTTCACTACTTTCGTTGAGAACACTGGTTTTCGTGATAACAAAATGTAATAAGAATTGGTTTGAGCCTAGTTTTATTTTCATCACAATAAAGCAAGCTCGCAAAAATATCCCAAGAACTGATTTTATTCCAAATCTTACCAGCTTTAATTCAGAAAACCAAATCAAAATGAAACTTAATCTCGACCCTACCTCTTTTAAATGCACCACTATAAAAATTCTTGGGCTGATCTAAGCACGCCCATGGGAAATAGCCAAAAGTACGAGTTTTAAAAATGTTTGAGCTGATCTAATCAGATGACAATAGCTTGACATTATGACATGCCCAAATAAGTGTTAAAATGGGAATCACATTTGGAAGGAGTTGGATAGGATTATCGTTTTGCACAGAGTATTATTTTGGCCATAAACTCCATTATGACAACGATATCTCTCTAAACTTTGGCTAGAGGAAGAATCTATAGTAAATCAGCTTTTCAATGAGGAATCATACATCATACATAATGTGACCAAGAGGGCATCCGATCCAGACTACATTCCAATAGCTCCATAACTAGAAGAAATTCCATACGATTACAACTAACGTATCATCACACATGTTCATCACAATTAAATGAAGGGAAATAAAAAGGCTATGACGAATCCAATTTTTAGTCTATAACATAATGGATATCTCATCAAAGCATTTTAAACAAAATGATAAATTTTGAATTTTTGGTAGAATAGGTCGAATAATTATATTTTTTAGATACAGTGGGAGTACAGTATGTGATATGGACGGTTGGATTGCAAATGTGATAACTTGTGACTAGATTCTTCTTTCATACTCTTGGAAAATACAAAGAACTTTACAACTACAACATAGAAATAAATGTTGTGAAACTCATCCATTCGTGTGTTTGGTGGTGTGTCTAGAGATTGCGATGGTGGTCTCAAACTGTATACCTTTACACACACACACACACAGAGTATGGTGACTACTGAAGAGCCACATTTGTTGTATCAGGTAGAGGAAGTAATGTCATTCAGTCCTTACAGATAGATACTTGCAAGAACCTAAGTGGCTAGACTGAATTTGCGACCACATGCAATCATGGTCATTACTTTTGAATGTGCCAGGACATTTATAATTGGGCGGAACAAACTTACACAAACGGCAGGCAACGAAAGCAGCTAGATATAGCATAAGACTTCATTTCCTTTCTTAAGTCATTTTCCTGAAAACTTCCATTTCCCCTATAACCCTAATTTCCTCCCTTTCATGACTTCATTTCCCCTGTACCCCAAAAAAAAAAAACAAGTTTAATTCGTTTAAACAAGGTCCGAAGATCAAATTGCGGATATCTTCACAAAGCCATTAAAGAGTGTAGCATTTTACAAGCTCAGGAATTTGCTTGGTGTTACTATTATTGGTGAATCAAGTTTAAGGGGGGATGTTGAAAGATAAACTTGATTTAGCCCAAGAGAGGTTTCTAGTTTAAGCCCAAAATATTTGTATCTATGTAATATGCCCAATTAATGAGTCCAAAGTGTCTAGTAGCTTCAAGATAAAGTCTAGAATAGTAAGAATAGTCTTGAAGTTGGTAGTAGTTGTACTTAAGTAAATGTGGTGGATGGATGTTGAGTAAATGAAGTAGTTGTAAAATAATTATTATAGTAGTTGTAAGTTGTAGTAATTGTGATCGTTGAAAGCTTCCTAGAATGTTCTCTTGGTTAGTATAAATTGGTGAGTCCTCAAGTCATTTGTATCAAGCCAAAAAATTTGGAGATCAATACCAATACAAAGAAGCTTTCTCCATCCAAGTCCCTACTCTTTTCCAAATATAAATTCCTCTTCACCTACTTCCAACAAAATCTTCCCAAAAGGAAAACACCTAAGAGATTAAAATCAGACCATAGTCAAACTCAAGAGCAATAGGACTTTAATCCAGAATCGCACATTACACAATGGGTAGATGAATCATCACAAGCTGTTTAGTTACTACACAGTATCATGTTTTCATAGTTTCCTAATAGAAGGTAGTCATTACACGGGCGCCATAAAATAAGGCAGTCAAATGCACGTATTATCTAAAAGAAGCAGAACTCCGAAGTAGTGTCAGCGTTGGCTCAAGCCTTTCTTCAAGCCACTCAGCGTCATTGTCTGCAGATGTGCCGTTCAACTGCAAATACCAAAAGCAAATTTACTATCCAACACCTATTAAATCCAAACTACTAAAATAACTATTTGCACAAACTGCATAAGAAGAAGAAGAATGTGTTGAAGGAAAAAAAAACAATTACAATAGAATATCAAAACAACAACAAATGCAATTACGCAATGAGGATAAGATCTTGGTAGGTTCCTTATCCTTCTTGTTTGACCCTTTCAATACCTTAAACACCAACCTTTGGATGTATGATCCAATCAAAAATTTCCTTTTCAGCATGTATTGCCTGGAGACTCCGATTCTAAAGCATTTTTCCATAGCCCTCAACTCCCCACTCTGGTCCAAAAGAGTTTTGAATCTCATAGTAATGCTTGCCTTCCACCTTGTCATACCCATGGCCAATAATCAATACGGTGTGCCAATACTCTACTTCAACATTTTTGTTGTCTTCTGCTTTGGCTTTAGACTTGCTTCTTTTGGATTTGAACTTTGGTTTCTTGGCTTTGACTTTAGCTTTGGACTTGAGTGGGGGTCAGTATATCGACTAGGATAACATTGACAAGAAATAAGACATTATACTTATTAACTATTAAAGAATGTTTGTCAACGTACATTTACAAACCTTTTGTAAACTATCAAACGATTTAGTAAGCACGACAACACCGATTATTTGTTGTTATTCAATGTATGAGATAATTGTCTCGCCATTCATCACATCAGCAATACGTTGAATCTCACTAAGTTTCGTTACCCTTGAGATAACAAGATTTAATATATGTGAAACACTATTCATTTTGTTTTTTGAACAGCAATATGATTTTCATTAATGAAGTCCCAAAAGAGGAAAGATACATCATTCAATCACCACCCTTAAGGCATATACAAAACATGAACCCAAAATACAAAAAACAAAACCCCTAAACCGATATCAAACCACTACTATAAACCAGCACACTAGATAGCTCTGATATGCCCCTAAGAGCCACAATAGAAATCAAAAGATGGTAAATAAAAAGTTCCACTAGTTTCCAATTAAGACTACATGAATTTGAGCAGTTTCAGAAGGAAACCCAAAAACTAAACATCCCAAAGCTGAGCAAATGAAAAAGAAACCCCATCCCTGACAAAACCACTTCCTACCAACAATTATGTTCCAAATTTTGTGCGACTCTAGCTCATCCCGAAAAGAGACAAAAATAAGCATAGAAAACGCCAGCTGCAAACCGCAGCAGATATGTTAACAACCTGTAATTTGAAAAAGGAAGAAAACTCAAATGAAGCACTAACCATGTAAGTTATCCAAATCTGCATATTTCTAAGTTTAAGAAACTACCTGCATTAGTTTACAAGGACCCCTCATCACCTTAAAAGGATACTCTTTCTCAGCAACAACGCCCATTATTTGAATGTAATTTAAACCAACTTTAACTTCAACTTCATAGCAACCCGTCTTGTTCATTTTAAATCTTGACTTCTCCACAATACTCGCTGATATGTCCAGAAATATTCTGTAGCAGTCCAACCGCCACGTGGTCAGCCAATAGCCCGGGTAATCTGGATTGGGAGCATAGAGCCCACACTCCCGAGGTGTCCACCTGTAACCGTCCGGGATACTCGGTAGCTCGGATACCAGGCGTGGTGAAACCCCAGGAGATGCGGCATGGATCACGCTTCCTACCGTTTTCTTACACGGCTATGACTCTATCAGGGAAGAATCAGTGGTTTCCTAAACCACTTAGGAAACTCTCCTAACGTTGTACAAATTTATTGTGATTAGATTAGGCTTCCTAATCTGATAAACTTACCATGTAAGGGTGGACTCTTACATCTATAAAAGAGCCCACCTATCCTCCCTAGGGGGGATCCGAAGATCAATTCTCTAAGCTTGCTAAAGCACATTAGAGAACTCACCACCATACACGCATATACCCGGCCGGTATTACTGGGAGTGCTGCCCATCTTGTCAGCTCACCAGGCCCGCCGGTGATCTGCTAGTGAGAAATGCACAGACGCAACCGTGGACGTGGTCACCTCATTAACGGGGCCGAACCACATACAAACCTTTTGTGGGTTTGTTTTCTGTCCAAATTACTCCTACCAATTTTTGGCATCATCAGTTTGGCGCCGTCAGTGGGAAGCTCGACACGGTTTCCTCATCAACAACAATCTTTGACTGATCGACATGCCGCCGAAGAAGGGCAAGAAGACCGCCGATTCAGCCGGTCAGGAGGACCTGCAGATCGAGCCTCGGGCAACCTCCATGACCACCGAATAGGTCACAGCGGCGCTGGAATAGCTCTTGGAGGGTCAGCTCCGGACGCAACAGCAAATAGAGGCGCTTGTGGCCCAGCACGAAAAGGTGGTTGGGGACCATGAGAAAGGCCCTTCGTCGGAGAAGCGACCTAAAAAGAGCGCTCCCAGCCAAGGGCCCGCTCGAACACGCGGGAAAACACGATCTGCTCCAGTGTCCCAACCAGATCGCGAACGTCATCCGGAGGGAGAACGTAGCCAGGCTACCAAGCGCTCGCAGAGAGGACCTCGATACATCCCTCGCCGAGCGCGCCAAGTGGAGGACTTCAGGATCCTCATTGAACGGCGGCGAGCTGCGAGGGAAGAAGCGCCCGGACGAAAAGCCCGGGAATCGGTCGATGATCGGGCTCCTAAGCCGGGGGGATCTTAGGCACAGGCTATCCCGAACAACACAGCCGAGTGCTATCCCCGAGGTCAACGCGCTTTGAGGATGAGGCATCATCGTCCGACCCCACCTACTACTCAGACGCAGAGAGGAGGACCGGGCGCACTGACGTCAAGGCCCAGGTTAAGGAGCTACAGCAGCAAATTGAGAGGCTGAACCGCAAGTCCGGTCATGACCTCACAAATATAGAGATAGAGTCACCCTACACTACCCGGGTGACGCAATTTCCAATTCTGCGGAAGTTCAAACCCCCTCACCTCAGCTCATATGACGGCACGGGGAGTCCGGTGGACCACATCCGCACCTACAAGGCGTAGATGGCACTGGTCCCTACGACAGACGAGCTGCTGTGCCTGGCCTTCCCTAGTACTCTCAAGGGATCAGCCGCACAGTGGTTCCATGCCCTGAAGCCCCGGACGGTTGACAACTTTAAAGCCCTCGGCAAACTCTTCATCAGCCAGTTTGTCGGGATGCTGGACTGCTCGCAACCGGACACCCAGCTGCTAGCTGTCAAGCAGCAAAAAAAGGGGAATCTTTAAGGGAATATGTGGACCGTTTCAACCAACAGAGGCTCCAGATCCGCAACCTCAATGAGACGGCCGCCATTATGGCTTTCTGTTCGGGAGTTCAGCACACCAAGGTGGCCACGTCTTTTCATCGCAACCGAACGGCAACCCTGGTGGAACTCTCGGAAAGAGTTGGAAAGTATATAGACACCGAAGAATTCTTAAAGGCAAAACGCGCCAGCCAGGCGGGAGATGGATCCCCAAAAGCCAAACGCAAACGCGAGGGACTCGAGAAGGGTCCGGGAAAGAAGCCGAAGCAAGACCAGAGGGATGCTAGAGGTCTAGGCCAGCCCCCAACGGCTTTTACACCCCTTTCCCGACCTATACAAGAGGTGATGGCCACTGTAGAGGCACAGAGGCTGCTTCTGCAACCAGCTAAGCTCCGAGCCCCGCCCGGTAAGAGAAACCGGGAAAAATTTTGCCATTATCATAGGGATCATGGCCACAAAACGGAGGATTGCTTCAAATTGAAGATAGCAATCGAGAAGCTGATTGAGCAGGGCCATCTTGCCGAGTTTGTCACAGCAGACAGACGACCCCGACAAGATGCCCGAGCTCTGGGTCAGCCCCCTCCACCTCTCGGCCACATTAACGTGATCTCCGGAGGAACACCTGGCGGGGGTGATTCTCAGTCGGCACGGAAGAGGCATGCCCGAGCATCCAGAACGGATGTATGGCAGGTCCAATCCACCGGCCCCTCACCAACTGACGTTTTGACATTCTCGTCCGACGACATACAGGGCCTCCACTGCCCCCATGACGACCCGCTAGTAGTGATGCTTTCTATAGCTAACTACATGGTCCAGAGGGTACTGGTCGACACAGGTAGCTCGTCTGACATAATGTTTACGGCGGCATTCGACCAACTCGGGATCGCCCGGGATTGGCTCCGGCCGGTGGCTACTCCCCTGGTCAGGTTCAACGGCTCCAGCACGCAACCACTCGGTACAATCGAGCTCCCAGTTCTCATGGGGACCTACCCGCAGCAGATTTCTATGCTGACTAATTTTGTGATAGTGGAGGCCCCCTCGGCCTACAACGTCATCCTCGGAAGGCCGACCCTCAACAGGGCCCGAGCAGTCGTGTCCACATATAGCTTAACCGTGAAATTCCCGACTCCCCATGGACCTGGATGCTTGCGAGGAGACCAAACCACGGCTCGAAGTTGTTATGTTAGCTCGTTCCGCCGGGGGGCAATCTCCGAAACACTGAACGTCCAAGAAATGGACCCCCGGGACCAGAGGGACGTGATAGGGCCTTTGGAAGAATTGGAGCAAGTTGTGCTGGATCCAGAGCACCCAGGCCGCACGATCAACATAGGCGCACTGCTGGAGCCCGCCTTGAAAGAAAAGTTGACCCAGTTCCTGAGGCGAAACCAGGACGTTTTTGCTTGGAGTCATGAGGACATGCCCGGGATCGATCCCCGGGTATTGTCCCATCGTCTCAATGTCAACCCGAATTGCCGTCCGGTAAAGCAGAAGCGAAGGGGCATGGCCCCCGAGAGACAAAAAGCGGTAAGTGAGGAGGTCGAGAAGCTCCTAAAAGCTAACTCCATCCGGGAGGTCCACTACCCCGATTGGCTGGCCAATGTTGTCCTGGTCAAGAAGAGCAATGGCAAATGGAGGATGTGTGTAGACTTCACCGACCTCAACAAGGCCTGTCCCAAGGACTGTTATCCGCTGCCCAGGATAGACCTCCTTGTCGACTCAATGGCAGGCCACTCACTCCTCTCGTTCATGGATGCCTACTCGAGGTATAATCAGATCAGCATGTACCCCGGGGACGAAGAGAAGATGGCGTTATCACCGACCAAGGCACGTACTGTTATAGAGTTATGCCCTTCGGCCTCAAGAATGTCGGGGCTACATACCAGCGCCTGGTCAACTTCATGTTCAGAGACCTCATCGGAAAGTCCATGGAAGTGTACGTGGACGATTTCCTGGTCAAGAGCCGGGATGAACCCGATCACCTTCAGCACCTGGCCGGGGCCTTCAGCATTTTAAGAAAGTTCAGGATGAGATTGAACCCGGCCAAATGCACCTTTGGGGTCTCATCTGGGAAGTTCCTCGGTCATCTAGTCAGCAGACGGGGAATCGAAGCAAACCCCGACAAAATCCAAGCCATCATCAACATGCGGTAACCTAAATCAACAAAAGAAGTTCAGAGCTTAGCCGGACGGGTGGTCGCACTGAATAGATTTGTGTCCAGAGCAACTGATCGGTGCCTGCTGTTCTTCAAAATTCTCCGCAAAGCTTTTCAATGGTCGGAGGAGTGCGAGGAGGCATTCCAGGAACTCAAGAAATACCTGGCCTCTCCTCCTCTATTGTCGACACCTATAGCCGGAGAGGAACTGTTCCTGTACCTGGCAGTGTCACCATCGGCGGTTAGCTCGGTACTTATTCGGGAAGAGCACGGGATACAGTTTCCAGTGTACTACACCAGCCGGTCGCTGCAAGGTGCGGAAAGCCGATACTCCCGCATCGACAAACTGGCCTTCGCCCTCATTACCTCAGCCCGAAGGCTCCGACCGTACTTCCAGGCCCATGCCATTGTAGTACTGACCGATCAGCCCCTCCACAAAATTCTCTCTCGGCCAGACACGTCAGGGAGGCTCGTCAAGTGGGCTTTGGAACTGGAAGAGTTTGAGGTAACTTATCGACCCCGGACGGCAATCAAGGGACAAGCCGTTGCGGATTTTCTAGTCGAGTTTACGTATCCGAAAGATCTGGTCGAGGAACCTGAGCCTCCGGCATTACCGCCCGGATTGCTCACCGGCATCCCCACCTGGGTATTACATGTCGATGGCTCTTCAAACCAGCAAGGTAGTGGAGCCGGAATCATCCTGACTACCCCTGATGGCATCCAGCTCGAATATGCTTTAAGGTTTGGGTTTCGTGCCTCCAACAACGAGGCCGAGTACGAAGCCCTCTTGGTCGGGTTACAGTTGGTCGTCTCAATGAGTACACAGCAGGTCCAGGGCTACAGTGACTCCCAGCTCGTGGTCAATCAAGTAAACCAAGAATACGAAGCACGGGAAGATAGCATGGTCGCCTACTTGGCCCTCGTCCGGGCAATTTCCAATCAGCTCCGAGGATTCTCCATCAATCGGATACCTAGAGAGGAAAACACTCGAGCCGACAGGCTAGCTCGCCTAGCCTCATCAGCTGAGTCAGACTTACCCGGGATAAGGATACAATCCTTACCCGAGCCAAGTGTGATCAACTCAGAGGGCATGGAGGTTGACCCGGTCACTCTGGGACCCAGTTGGATGGATCCAATCGTGATTTTCTTGACAACAGGAAGGCTGTCGGATGAAAAAGAGGAAACAAGGTGGGTCAAGTACCGGGCAGCACGATACCATGTTCTCGACGGTGTCCTTTATAAGAGGGGGTTCACCATCCCATACCTCCGCTGTGTTCATCCTACGCAAGTTCAATCAATACTGTACGAAATTCATGAAGGCGTGTGCGGGAACCACGTAGGAGGTCGGGCACTCTCCAGAAAGGCCCTATTACAAGGGTACTATTGGCCAACTATGGCCCGAGATTCACAGGAGTACGTTCGAAGGTGTGACAAGTGCCAGCGGTACTCTCCCCTAATCAACCAACCGGGAGAACTTCAGACCCCGGTCCATAGTCCCTGGCCTTTCGCCCAATGGGGGATCGACATCGTTAGCCCCTTACCAACAAGAAAAGGGCAGGTTAAGTTTGCTGTGATAGCTATTGACTACTTCACCAAGTGGGCGGAGGCCGAGCCCCTGGCAACGATAATCGAGCGGAAAATGGATCATTTTGTGGAAAGAAATATCCTCAGCAGGTTCGGTATCCCACGAGTCCTGATCAGCGACAATGGAAGACAATTTGATACACCCATCTTTAGGCAGTTCTGCTCGAGATATGGGATACTAAATCATTACTCTTCTCCCGAGCATCCACACGCTAATGGTCAGGCCGAGGTGACCAACTGCAAGATCTTGCAGTCGATTAAGACGAGGCTTGAAGGTGCCAAAGGCCTGTGGGCTGACGAACTCCCAGCCCTCCTGTGGGCCTACCGCACCACCCCCCGGGCAGCTACAGGCGAAACCCCATTTTCCTTAACTTATGGTTTTGAGGCAGTAGTCCCCACAGAGCTCGGGCTGCCCACTTATCGGGTGGCTACCTTCAATAACCCAGACAATGGAGAAGCCCTCAGGACAGAACTAGACCTAGTGGAAGAGAAACGAGACCAAGCTTATCTCAAGGTGGCAGCTTACAAGCAAAGGGTCTCGCGGTATTACAATAGTAAGGTGAAGCATCGTAGCTTCCAAGTCGGGGACCTCGTCCTTAAGGCAGTGAACCAGTCCACCCGAGTTCCAAGCCATGGGAAGTTGGGAGCAAACTGGGAAGGACCGTATATAGTGACTCGGGTCAACCGACCGGGAACCTACTGGTTACAGAGCATGGACGGGCACGATCTCAGTCATCCCTGGAACATGCAACATCTCCGCAAGTATTATCAGTAGCATCTGGCTACGGGAATCTAGTACTATAGGACAAGTTCTTTTTGTGTAGCCCTGATTGGGCAACTATTACAGATTGGTATTTTCTAAATAAAATGGATAAAGTTTGTTTCGAAAGTTTACACCGTGCAAAGAATGCAAGACCTCGGGCCTAACCCCGAGGCACTAAAAAGACCTCGGGCCTAACCCCGAGGCACTAAAAAGACCTCGGGCCTAACCCTGAGGCAGAAAAAAGACCTCGGGCTCCGAACCCAGGCGCTGAAGGACCCTACAACCACCCATGTTCCAGGTCAGTTTCCTATGGTCCATCCCCAGCACGCCCCCGCCTTAAAAGGAATCTCGGGGGTAAGAGGGTTCTACACCTAAATAGGAAATTAACTAAAACTTCGCCTAGGTCCAGCCGACGATGGGGCCAAACCCCTAGGTAGCCAACGATGGCAAGCTTCAAATGCTCCTGCAACCACCCATGTTCCAGGTCGATTTCCTACGGCCATTTAGTCCTGAGCACCCGCACACCCGCCTTAGCAAGATGCTTAGGGGGCAGGGGACAGAGGGAAATACTAAGGCCAAAGCAGGGAATTACAATGCTCTACTAGGTGTTCTGTGGGTTACGGTCCTAAAGCATTTGCTAAGGCAGATGTTAGGTTGGCCAAAGCCATACGGATACTAGCAAAAGTTAGGTGTTCTGTGGGTTACGGTCCTAAAGCATTTGCTAAGGTAGATGTTAGGTTGGCCAAAGCCATACGGATACTAGCAAAATTTAAAACACAGTACAACAAAATTAATAGAAGGATGACCTCAGGGGCCTTTTCATTAATTAAAACAAATGTACAAAGCCTGGGGGGCAGTTGTAGTGGCCTCCCCGAAAAGTAAAAAAAACTACAAGCAATGAAAACAAACAACAGGAAGGAGGGACCGGGGAGTCAGTCTTCCATATTGACCACATTCTCGGTCTTCCCGGTCTGCTCCCTTGGTACAGCAAGTCCTTCGTCCCCCAAGCCCCCCCCTGGGGCGAGTTCTGTGGCCTCAGCAATGGCCGCAGGGTCTTCACCAATCGCAGGAGCTTCGCCAGTTGTGGGATCTTCACCGATATCCCAGTAATCCGAGTCAATCCCCTCGTAGGCCGAAAGGACCCATTCGGGGTGATCCCGAGCTACCCGCCGCTTTAGATCGTCATAACCTTGGAAGAAGTTGTTGTCAAACGCGCCCTCCAAGGCCCCTACAGCAGGTGTCTCGACCGCCGCCTTCGCCCGGGCTTCAACTGCCACGGTCAGAGCCCGGGAAACCTCCAATTCGGCCAAAGCCGCTGCCAGGTCTGCCTGAGCCACCCCCAAACTCAAGGCCAATGACTTCGTCTTACTTGTCTCCACGGCTAAGGCGGCTTTCGCTACTTGCAGCTCTTTCCGCTCCTTCGAAAGGGCGGTTTCAACAGCGCTGACCTTCTCGGCCAGAGAGGACAGGACGGACTCGGATCCCGCGACCATGTAGCCAACCTACGGCAAGAGGATGAAAATCAGTTAGGCAAGTAAGAAGGGGAGCAAGCCAATGTTTGAAGGGGGACAGAACACTTACCAGATGGGATATACTATACAGCCACCCTTGGAAGCTTTGGGGAAATAGCCCGGCGCATGCTTCCACCTGGCTTGGGACAAGGACGGACTTCAGCCTTCTCCGGACCTCATCAGGCCCGCCCAGGGGCAGACCTGATGGAATATCAGCCCTGGGCATGGGCTCGTTAGCAGCCGGCCTATGGAGAGCCGACGTCCCCATAGGGTCGGGACGGTTAGTCGTCCCGTGGCGAATACGCCTGAGCGGGCGCTCGCCGCCCAGGGCCTCGGTGGCTGGCCTCTTCCCTTGGGCGATCGCCACCCGAGCGGCAGTAGTGTCGGCGGCGGCAGCCTGTCTCTTCTACAGCTGGTCCAAATTGCACTTGGGGGCCATTTCTGCAGAAACCAAGATCGCACGGTCAGAAGTGCAAGGGGCCAAAAAAAAAATATTTACAAAGTGCATGGTTAATGCATAATGTAACCAGGATACTCACCAGGAATGATGGGTGTAAAGCTGGGGGCCGGAACAGGCTCCTCAGGGGAATAGGTCTCGATAAAATCCCCCGTTCGGGACAACACGTTCCAAACGCTAGTGAGCAGCCCTGCTAGCCTCAGGATCCTGGCCTGGCACGACTCAGGGATTTTTGGGGGTTTAGTTGAGCCCGCTGTGGACAGAGAAAAGAAATTAGTCACTAATCCACTGTGTTCCCAAAAGACCAAGATAGCAGATGAGGTCGGAAGGGCGGTCTTACCCCTCAACTCTCCAGCCCAGGATGTCCTCAGCTGGATCCCCGGAGCCATGTCGCAGAGGCGAAGAGCAGACACCTGGAAGAATTTGCCCTTCTACCCTTTGTTATTGCTAGGGCAATTGTCAATAATTTTTCTGCCCGGACGGGCAGAAAATGAGAAAAACCCCAATTCCCGATGCATGGGGAATGGTCGGTGGGCCCAGAGAAACTCCTGGAGGGTAAGCTCATACCCGAACACTTGAGGCCACAATGATATACACCCCATCAGGAACCTCCACCCATAGGGGGCCAACTGACCGGGAGCAATATCGAGGTAGATCAGGATATCCCGAGCTACAGGGTGAAGCGAAAGCCGGAGGCCCGCAATCAGAGCGTCCTCGAAGAGGGTAACAAACCCCGACTGATAGAGGTGCGCGCCGCCGGTGTTTACTGCTAGGGCGCAACCATTGGGAAGGGAGTATTTCTCCCTGATCCGGAGAAGGTCTTCGGAGCGCAAAACAGAAGAAGTGGACTCACAAGCGAAAACTACGCGGTCAGTCCCCTCGGGCAACTCGTCGCCCGAACCCCTCGAGACGGAGGCAACGGGGGCCTCCTCAGAAGACTCACTGTCGGACAGACGAACGGGAATCCTGGCCCCACTTTGGTGATCGGACAGGGACTCAGGAAGCCGGCCCAGACTGGCACCAGGGGACCCGGACCGATATTGTTCACTCTCCGATCTAAACGCAGAGTTGAAGCCGGAGTGTTCCATCTCTGGCTCTCCGACGGAAAGGAACGGACACAAACCACGACCTGCGAATGGATCAGAAACCCCAAACCTGATATACAGGGGGGCATAGTTACTATCCTGAATGGTAACGAGTAGACACTCCTCAGCACCAGATAACACTCTCTCAAAACAGCGCAAGACACACCCGCTCAGTTCAGATGAATTAGAGTTCCACCCGACTCAAAAAATGCACGAAATCTGAGAGGGAAGAAAAGCAGAAAATATAAGATCAGGAAGGGATGCGAGAGGTGGGACGAGTGCTCCTTATATAAAGACCCTGAACGGCCAAGATCAGAACGGATCCAACGGTCCAGGAGATTTCCCGCCTAAATTGTCTCTTCAGTCACGTGAAGAGTCGCCTCAAAAGGCGTGCGTGTTAATTGCGTGATAAGACGGTTCAGTTAGCCAGCAAACGGTTCGGTTACGGCCACGTCACCATTGTTAGGTTTTAACTTGACTAACGATGGGTTGGTATGGAGCGGCAGTGACCCGTGCCCGAGTTCCTGCAACCCGGGCACTTTCATACACCGGTCGGGTATTAGCTGTCCAACGTAGCACAGAGTTAATAAACAATTAATGGAGCATAGTGTGAGCAAGAGTTGGCCTCGAGGACCTTTGTATTGCTATGAAAGGTAAACTGTACAGAGATCGGGGGCATTTGTAGTAACTTCCCCGACAAAAAAAAAAAAAAAAGAAAAAAGACCAAAATATGTGTGAGGCCTTCAAGTCCCTTTGTCCTTCAGAGCCTTGACCTCCTCCTCCAGGGCCGTCACCCTCACCACCAGCCCCTCTACGGTGAGCTCCAGGGCATGGAAGTCCACCCTCCGCAAGGCGGAATCCATCTGCAGCTCGTCGCCCATCTTCTCCACCTCTTGCAAACGGCTCTCCAAGTTCACAAGAGAGATGTCTGACCAGGAGCCGGGCACGCGAAGACCAGCGGATGTTTCTGGCCGGCTCCTTTTCGGTTGAGGCTGAGATTCTTCCTCAACCTCTTTCTCCTTGCCTTTCCTGGATGGGCCTGGTGGCGGGCTTGCTTCCTCAGATGAGGCGGAATCACTGCTGGTGGACAGAGTTACCGACCCCTCGGATGGGCCGGCCCTGCCGGTGGCACGCGGGCCAGTAGCCATGGAACGAGTATAGCGGTGCGAAACAGAAGCCGCGGTAGCAGGAGCCGCAGAGGAAGGTCCGGCGCCTGCTCCCTCCGCAGGTCCCCCGGCCAAATCAGAGAACGACAGGCCAGCCTCGATAGCTCGGTCAATCGCCTCCGTGTCATCAGCAGTAGGGGCAACGCCACGGGAGGCAGCAAAAGCCTGCTTGCAGAGGTCGGGATCAAAGGCTGCAGGAGGGCAGAGAGCGGCATCCTCCAGCCAGTTGCCGGCGACCACAACCCAAGGGTACCGCTGCCAGTTCTTGTTCGGGAAGTCCAGACCTTGGACAAGGTCCCTTCCCTCGGCCCTGGGGCGCAGATAAGGACCCCTGTGGTCGATGCCTAGGATGTAACACCTCGCCACGTCGACGGAACGGAGGAACAACCCTAGTCTCTCGTTCAGTACTGATTTTCCCCATAGGAGGCGGGCGACGTTTGGGCGGCACTTGTGGAGTGGGATGCGCAACCCCTCAAGCAGGTCGCAAAAGGAGACCGGGAGGTGGAAGCGTAGTCCCACAATAAGCAGCAGATAGCTGCTGATGAGGACGAAATGAAAGGCTATTTCCTCTGCCTCAACATACGGACGAACCACAACATCGTCCGGAATTCGACAGTCCTCTCGGAAGGCTAAGCCCTTCATCAGATGACAGATCAATATGCGAGGCCATTTGAAGGAAGTTTGGAAGACGAAAACAGCAGAGAAGAAGGAGCTCGGAGTGTTTGCTCGGGCGATTTAGCTGATGATTTGCAGTTAGAAACATATTGAACAGGCGCTCCATATATAGGCGTCGCGAACGGTTAGGATCAAAATTGATCGGACGGCTCACATGCTCTCCCGCCGAAACTGTCGTTTCGAGCACGTGGGGCGTCGTCTCAAAAAGCGTGAGCATTGAATGCACGACGTGATGGTTCAGTTGCCACCTGGACGATTCGGTTACTTCCAAACTGGCAGCTTTGGGTCCGAACCAGGCCAGTAACCAGTAACCAGTGGATACGTGGCGTCGGGGAGCCCGGTCCTGCAGGGTCACCGCTCGGTCGATGCACTGGCAGATTATTCCAAGCCGGCCCTGTTCTGATGGGGGTCCCGGTCTTTTCCCGGTCGGCGTCTGGAAGACATTTTTAATTTTCAAATTTCATCTGACAAGGCGTCATCTCAACTTTGAAAAGGGGGGGCAGCTGATATGTCCATAAATATTCTGTAGCAGTCCAACCGCCACGTGGTCAGCCAATAGCCCGGGTAATCTGGATTGGGAGCGTAGAGCCCACACTCCCGAGGTGTCCACCTGTAACCGTCCGGGATACTCGGCAGCTTGGATACCAGGCGTGGTGAAACCCTAAGAGATGCGGCATGGATCACGCTTCCCACCGTTTCCTTACACGGCTGTGACTCTATCAGGGAAGAATCAGTGGTTTCCTAAACCACTTAGGAAACTCTCCTAACGTTGTACAAATTTATTGTGATTAGATTAGGCTTCCTAATCTGATAAACTTACCATGTAAGGGTGGACTCTTACATCTATAAAAGAGCCCACCTATCCTCCCTAGGGGGGATCCGAAGATCAATTCTCTAAGCTTGCTAACGCACATTAGTGAACTCACCACCATACACGCATATACCCGGCCGGTATTACTGGAAGTGCTGCCCATCTTGTCAGCTCACCAGGCCCGCCGGTGATCTGCTAGTGAGAAGCGCACAGACGCAACCGTGGACGTAGGTCACCTCATTAACGGGGCCGAACCACATACAAACCTTTTGTTGCTTTGTTTAATGTCCAAATTACTCCTACCAATTTTCGGCATCATCACTCGCTACTTGTTCATCAGTATGAGTACAATCAAGATTTTGTTGGGAACTAAGTCTCAGAGACTTCTAGTTTAATAAATTGTGAGCTGCTTCAGTCGAGTGAGCAGCAGTTATGCACCAACAACAAGCTGAAAAATAACAGTAATCTATTAGTATAATTTTTCATTTGCAAATCCCAATTTTGGAGTGTATATATATGTACATTTTATACTCTCAATATTTTCTGATCTAGAACTTTTTCTCGTAGAACTCCTTTTCGAATGCCAAGAAAAAGAATTTGACTCCTTCATTAACAACAGTGAAAACAAATAAGTACTAACTCCTAAATGCTAATATTAACACAAAAATGCCACGAGCAGTGGTCGTGGCCATCAAATGATTTTCTTGCAACTATCCCTAAAAATACCACATAAAACATGACTGTTGTAATATTGCAAGTTTACTAGATTGCCCATGATAGCTATAGTCACAAACTCCATGCAATGCATGGGGAAAACAGAATAATAGATAAGTAATCAATGATAGTTTTAAAATTGGGACATAAATGAAAAGCTTGTAAAATTAATTCCAATAAACAGAAAATTAGATGAATGATTGGAAAGTTGACAGCACTGTGCCACATTAAAGGACAAAATTTTAAACTAATTTAGATGATCAAATGCTATGACTAATTTTTTTTTGTTGGGAATAAATTGAATTTCTTCTCCTTCTTTGAGTCTATTGGTCTTTTCAAGTTAATGTGGCATAAATAAAGAAAATTATGTTTGCAGCATATTACAAAAATTAAATCACTTAGCCCTGATTTGCTTACCCCGCCAATAGGAGAGGCCGGGGATACTGCTTCCCTCTCTCGTTTGGGTGACATCACAATGGCAAGTCATGCACAATAAAAGAAACTAAAGAAAATTATTGGAAAATCCCTACAAGTAACCCTCAAAAGTTTTAAACTCCAATTGTTTTGACCATTTTCTAAAAAGGACAAAAGGAATCTAATTCAGTGCTCACACGATATAAATACACGCACCATTAAAAATCCCACATGAACCTCCAGCGCTCACGCGCGCTTTTGTTGGTTTCAGCCACTCACACCGTGTGAGTGGCTGTACCATATGATATCCATTTCGAAAATGTATTTTTAAACTTTAAACCTCCATAACTTTTGATCTACAACTCTGTTTCTTACAAATTTTATACCGTTGGAACCGCATCGACGAGAGCTACAAAACTAGTACCATTGTTGATACCTTTTGAGTAAAAAAAAAAAATTCTATTTTTACATGTCATGTTCCAGACGAACCTAATAGAATTTTCACATAATATTCGTGTATTGGTTATTGAATTTTCACGTAATATTCATGTAAGTCAAGTTGATATATTGTGAGAAAAAAAAACCGAATGTTCACTTTGTTCTTAATGAGAGTTTTAGTAAAATTTCACAAGAATTTTACATTTGTTTGGGTTGAAAAACTATGTTTTACAATTGATTTGTGAAATTTGATTTTTTCGATTTTTTATTTAAACAAAATATGCATTGTTTAACATGAAAGAGAGAAAAAAAAAAAAAAAAAAAGAGTGAAATTTTACTTGGCATATATGACTATTAAGTGAAATTTCACTGAACTTGTACATGAATATTAAGTGAAATTTTACTTAACTTGACATTTGAGAAACTTTTTAACAAAGAAAGTATCAATTTAGACCTTAAACTCTAGAGAGTTAGTTTTAGCAATTTTTATGATAGTTAGTGAAATTTCACTTGACACACTAAGTGAAATCTCACTGAACGAGTACACGAATGTTAAGTTTAACTTCAAGTTTTTCATGAAGAATGCATGTACGGGTTCAGTGAATTTTCACTTAATATTTATGTCTGCCAAATTTATATGTTTTAAGAAAGAAAAAAAAAAGACGAATTTTAACAAGAATTCCTACATTTGTTTTGGTTGAAAAATTGTGTTTTATAATTGATTATGAAATTTGCTTATTTTAACAAAATATGCATTGTTTAAAAAAAAAAAAAAAACAAATCACCATGCCTATATGAATATTTAGTGAAATTTCACTTAACTCGTACATGAACATTAAGGTTTAGTTTGGCCCCCATTTTGGTGCTTCTCCTTTTTTAAAAGCACAATTTCATGTTAATTCATTTGGTAACTAGGTTATGAGCTTTGCTAAAATTGAACTTATGGCTTTTTAGGAGAGCTTTTAAAAGCTCTAGAATTAAGTGAAATTTCACTTAATATTTTATGTATATCCAGTGAAATTTCACTTATTATTCATGTATGTAAAAACATGAATTTTTTTTCCTCAAAACATATCAACAATGGTACTAGGTTTGTAGCTCTCGTCGACATGATTCCAACGGTATAAAATTTGTGAAAAATGGACTTATAGGTCAAAAGTTATGGATGTTTAAAGTTTAAAAACATTTTTCAAAATTAGAAATAATACAGTACACTGCTCGCACAGTGCGTGCATCATTTGAAGGTGATGCGCGCGTGGAGCGCGAGATTCTATGGTGCGCTCACTTATACCGTGCGAGCACCAACTGTCAACTTTTTTGTCCTTTTTGTTGAGTCACTCTCTAATTTGTACTTTAACTTAATAAATGGTGTACTGAGGTCCTTTTTGGTAAATGCTCCAAGAAACTATCAACTACAAATAAATATAAAACTCAAAACAAAGCAAAGGATCAAGCATTAGGTCTAAGATATAGCTACTCACTAATGAACAAAGGATACAATAACTAAACTAAGGCTTAGTTTGGCCCTCACATGGCTTTTTAAAAGTAGTTTATGAAATTTATTAGTAAGTTGTTTGATAATTTTGTACAAGTGACACATTACTCTTCAGAAAAAACATTATAAAACCAAAAATCAACCTCGAGCTTTTAAAAGCTCTTTCTAGAGCTTTTAAAAGCTCTCCCCGAAAATGCTCTAAGTTCAATTTTTGCAAAGCTCATAAACTAGTTATCAAATGAATTAACATGAAATTGTGCTTTAAAAAAAGAAAAGCATCAAAATGGGGGGCCAAACTAAGCCTAAATGAACCACTTATCCTCTGTTTTATGTTCTAAAAAGCGTATAGAAACAATAAGAGTATCATAAATTCGCATAGGTTGGCATAGCTCAAGTGGCGAAGAGCTTGGCATATATAAGTCCCCTTTAATGCATAGTTTCGGTGTTCAAACCACCTCCCCTTCCCCTCCCCCTCCCCCTCCCCCTCCCCCTCCCCCATTTCAAAAAGAAAAAGAGTATCATAAATTCTAAAGAGAGAAAATGAAGTCAAGATTCAAATGAATAAGGATACTATGGAAACAATAAGTCTCATAAATTCTAGAAAGAGAAAATGAAGCCAAAATTCAAAGGAATAATGAAGTTTACTGAAATTTGATGCATCAAAACCAAAATGTGTAAAACTAATACATAAATGGGAAGAAGGATTACCTAGATCTTCTCAAAATTTGTGGCGTCCTGAAGCTTTTACTCAAATTTAAAGCTAATGATGGGGTTATATAGACTTGGGAGGTAGATAGGGTATTTGCTTGGGTTAGGATAAAGTAACATTCTAGAACATTCTAAATTTAATTCCCGTTTTTGGCCAATGTATTACTAAATTTGAAGCAACTAATCCTTTATTAGCCATGTCACTTTGTCACTAAGAAATAGGCATCTAAATACCCAATGACAATAAAAAGTTTCCCAATGTTTTATCATAGCCCAGTTTAGCAGTTAATTGAGTGAGCGTTAATGTTTGCGATAGTAGGCTATTAGACAAAGAACATGAATAAACTTGTTAACAGTTTTTGGATTTGTGGGTCCCTCTACCCTTTTTTTTTTAGAATTGGGTCCCTCTACTAGTTGGCATCAAAACCCCCAAAATGATATAATAAGATGGTGAAACCCCTTTTTGTGTGTTTTTTTAGTAGAGCGAACCAAGCAAATATTTAAGGTTATGTAAATTTCTATTTTGCTTATATGCATTAACGTTTGCAACTACTGGAGAATGCAAATACCTCCATCATGCTAATAAACACAATTTTATTTATAACACTTAAATCACGACGAACACTCAAAAATGAAAATTTCTTTGAGAGCATTTTGTGCTCACTCATTATGTTCCACCATTGCTCACACAGAGGGTGATGTGTTTTATTCTGTTGGAATATTTCGTATTATTCCCTTTGTGATTTGTCAAGTTAACTTAGGATCTTTTTCTTTATTTCATTGTAATCTTTTATTTTACTTTCTTTACTTTTTCTTTCTCCTTCCTCTTGTATATATTGTGTAACATATTGGGTTATTCAATAAGAATTTTATTTTACCCTAAAACTTCTTCTTGGTATCAGAGTCAAAAAGGACCCTAACCCTCTCTTCCCCTCTCTTCGCCACCTTTCCAAACACCCAGCCACCACTGCGACACCCTTCACCCAGCCCCTGCACAGGTCCCCTACCCTTCACCCAAGTATTGCGACACCACCAAGGCCCTCACCCATCCTCTGCACAGCCTTGGTGATGTGCCTTGTCCTTGCGCAGCTTATCTTGCTGCGCCTTGCCCTACGGGTCTCTCTGTGATGTATTAGAGCGCTTGTCTGTGCTCTGTTGATTTCTTTTGGCTACCCATTGATTGTTGGTAGCCCTCTGTTTCCTTGTCCTTTTGGTTGGATCTTCTTCTTCAAGGTCTCTTTTTATTCATCCACCATGACCAACAATACATAGGATGTTGTTGCCACTGGTTCTCAACCTTGTATAGATCTCTCTATGTCTCAACATTCTCTAATACAACGGGTTACCAGTGTCCTATTGAATGAACAAAATTTTGCTGTCTGGCCTCATTCTCTTCGGCTATTTCTTGGTGGAAAAGGCAAGCTTGGTTGGATTTTTGACAAGGAAGCTAAACCTGCTGATTCTGATTCCAGGCGTGCACAGTGGGACATGGATAACTACACTATTTTGGGATGGTTCTTCAATTCCATGGAGAATCGTATTTATCAAATTTTTATGTACCATGAATCAGTACCTGGTCTCTGGTGTGCCCTGACTAAGATGTATGTATATGCCCATAATGCCTCTCCTATTGTCGAACATCACCAGAAAATTTATCAGGCACTCGGGACTCTTTACGACTTAGTATTGCTGACTACTTTGGCTTCCTCCAGTCTCGTTGGGAGGAATTGGCATACTGTGAGCCTATTTCTGGTTTTTTTGTCAAAGTTGCAGAAATTATTGTGCAGCGGTCTGAGAGTATACACACGTATCAGTTTTTGACAGGTTTGAAACTAGAGTTTGAATCTCTTCGCACTTAGATTTTGAACACATCGCCTCTGTCGTCTCTCTATGAGGCCTTTGCTACACTTGATGGTGAAGAGTGTTGTAGGCGCCTTATTTAGCATGTTCAAGCCTCTTTGGCTCTGATTACTAAGCCACCTCCTATTCCTGACTAGATGGCATTTGCAGCTAATACTGGTGCTCATCCGGGTAGTAAAAAACCTATTTGTCGCTATTGTAATGGCCTTGGTCACACCAAGGATCGGTGCTTCAAACTTCATTCGATATTGAAGCAACTGTATGCCCGTAAAACTACTAATGCTCCTGCTCCTCACTTTGCTACGGTTGTTGATACTGGTTCTGACCCCCCCCCCCCCCCCCCCCCCCCCCTCCCCTCCTTTTCCAGATATTGGACAGCTTCATCAAGCTCAAAGTCAGCTTCAGTCATAGCTTGGCCAGATTCAGAGTCAGGTTGGTTCTCTTCTTCAGCAATCATCGGGCTCCTCCTCAACAATAACTACTGCTCTTGCTTCAGGTACCTCCACTGCTTTGCATGTTAAGTCAGGAACTCTGACGTGGGTTCTGACTCTGGTGCTAACGATCATATGACTAGTGAGTTGTCTCTTTTTTCTTCCACACTTATACCTGCTACCCAGTCTGTGTATCTTGTTGATGGTTCCACTAATCATGTTAGTAGTCAGGGTGATGTTCATTTATCTTCCACTATTACCTTATCTTCTGTCATTCATATTCCTAATTTTTCCTTAAATCTTTTATCCGTTAGTCGTCTTGCCAAATGTTATGATTGTGCTATCATCTTCTTATCTGATCAGTGTTTCTTGCAGGACTTGGCTACCAAGAAGATTTTTGGTACGGGGCATGAGCGCACTGAACTCTATTATTTTGGGAAACCACCACCACTACCATTGATTGTGTCTTCTAGTCTCCAGGCGTCTGTTTACCTATTTCCTCTTCTAGTGTTTTTTCTTTTAAAAATTTGGAATTGTGGCATTCCCGTCTTGGCCATGCTAATTTTAAATATCTATGTTTCCTTTTCCTAGAATTAATAAAAGCCCATGAGCATAATAAATTTCATTGTGTGGTGTGTGAACTTTCTAAACATACTCGTTCTAGCTATATACCTCATATGTCTCGAGCCCTAGTGCGTTTGATATTATTCATTCTGATGTGTGGGGCCCTTCCCCTGTTATAGGTTTATCAGGTTATAGATATTATGTCACTTTTATTGATAATTATTTTTGTTGCACATGGGTTTATTGGATGAAGAAAACATCTGAGGTTTTTTCTTTATTTACTCAATTTTTACAAATGGTCAAAACCCAGTATCAAACCATTGTTCGTAGTCTTCATTCTAATAATGGACGTGAATACATCTCTAATGAATTTTGCTCTGCATTAAATAGACAAGGTATTCTCCAACAACTCACTTGCATATACTCCTGAACAGAATGGTGTTGTGAACGCAAAAAATTGACACATTATGTCTATTGTTCATTTCCTCCTTCGGGGCATGGTGGTACCTAAGTATTTTTGGCATTTTACTGTCCTTACTGCCACCTATCTTATAAATCGTACTTTGAGTCGCGTGTTGAATGGAAAGGCACCTCTACATGTTCTTCAGCCCAAATGCACTCTCTTTTATGTGTTTCCTCGTGTCTATGGTTGCACATGTTTTGTGCAAAATTGTAGTCTTCTCCGTACTAAATTAGATGAAAAGGCTATCTGTTGTGTGTTTCTTGGATACTTGCCCATATGTAAGGGATATCAGTGTTATGACCCTGTTTCTCGTAGATTCTATATCTCAATGGATGTTACTTTTTTGGAAGATGTTCTTTCTCTGCAGGTTCTTCCACTTTACTTGCCTTGCCTTCTCTGGAGACTCCGGTAGTAGTTGACGAGCTTCCTTGTCCTGTTCTTATTTTTGATGAATCTGTGTCTCCTACTGCCTCTCTGCATCCTATGATCACGTCTTCCCCGGAATATCATTACTCTAGCTGTCCATATGCTATGCTCCTATTCCACATCCTTCTCCGAAACTAGCTCCTGTACCTCTAAGACGGTCTACTCATGTGTCTCGCCCGATTAATCGGTATGGCTACTCTTGTTCCACTTCTCATCTTATCTCCTAGTATATTTTTTATCCTGCTCTTTCAGGGTCCTATCATGCATTTTTTGGTCAGGTTGACTCTGTTTCTAGTCCCTGGTCTGTGTCTGAGGCTCTACAGAATCCCAATTGGATTACTACCATGCAAGCAGAAATGAAAGCTCTTGAGCATAATCGTACATGGGAGCTTGTTCCTCTCCCTCTTGGGGAGAAGACCATTGACTGTAAATAGGTATTTACAGTTAAGCATCTACTCGATGGTACTATTGATCGCTATAAAGCTCGCCTTATAGCCCGAGGATTTACCTAAGTTCTAGGCAAAGACTTTAGTGCTACCTTTGCACCTGTTGCCAGGCATACTATAGTTCGGCTTGTTGTGTCTTTGGCTACCTCCCACTCTTGGCTTCTCTATCAGCTAGATGTGAAAAATGCATTTTTTAATGGGGATCTTCCTGAAACTATTTATATGAATCCTCCTCTAGGTTTTCGGGCTAAGGGGGAGTAATCTGGGAAAGTTTGTCGTCTTCTTAAATCACTGTATGGGTTGAAGCAATCTCCTCGTGCATGGTTTAACCGATTTAGTAAAGTTGTTCTTTCTACCGGGTTCACTAGGTGTCATTCTAATCATATATGTTTTATTTGATGACGTTCTGATGGTCGGTGTGTCATCATGTCTGTATATGTGGATGATATCATTGTCACTGGTGATGACTCTTCAAGTATTGAGGATATAAAGAAACAACTTGGGAAGTCCTTTGATGTTAAAGATCTAGGTGCACTACGATGCTTTCTTGGCATTGAGGTTACTAGGACTCGTCATGGCATATCTCTGTCCCAACTAAAATATGTTTTGGATCTTCTCTGCGGTACAGGTATGATGGGATGTTGTCCTGCTTCTACACCTATGGATTTGAATTTCAATTTATCATCCGAGTCAGGGGAACTCTTATCTGATCCATCTTCTTATCAACGTCTAGTTGGTCGTCACTTCTATTTGACCAATACAAGACCTGATCTTACTTTTGCTGTGAGTGTTGTGAGCCAGTTTATGCATGTTCCTCGAACTTCTCATATGGATGTTGTTCATCATATCCTGAGGTATCTCAAAACTTGCCCAGGGCTGGGTCTCTTCTTTGTTGCTGGAAAGCAGTCTGGAATTTCATGTTTTACAGCTACAGATTATGCCAATTCTAAGAGTAATAGATGGCCAACTTCCAATTTTTGCACATTTTATGGTAACCATCTTATCTCTTGGGAAAGCAAGAAACAAGCAGTTGTTTTGAGGTCTTCAATTGAAGCATGTATGGCACATGGCACTTGTGAACTTGTATGGATTCAGTTTATCCTACGAGAGTTAGGATTCTTTGTGACCGAGTCATCTATACTGTTTTGTTATAACAAGTCAGCGATAATGCTTGCCTCTAATTCTATTCTTCATGAGCGCACTAAGCACATTGAGGTTGATGTTCACTTCATTCGTAAGAAAGTTCAATCTAGGGTCATCTTTCCACAATTTGCTCCTTCTTCTAAATAGACAATCGATATGTTTACTAAACTAGGTGGACCTTCTCTCTTAAAGACTTCTCTGGTCAAGCTTGGGCTCTTGAATATCTTCGCTCCAGCTTGAGGGGAAGTGTTGGAATATTTTGTAATATTCCCTTTGTGATTTGTCAAGATAATTTAGGATCTTTGTGATTATTACTTTATTTCATTGTAATCTTTTATTTTATTTTCTCTCCTTTTTCTTTGTCTTTCCTTTTGTATATATTGTGTAATATATTGGGTTATTCAATAAGAATTTTATTTTACCCTAAAACTTCTTCTTATTCCATTTTTATTTTGCCCATAAATTTTCAACATAAGTATTGGAATGAGGCACATGTCACCTAGTAGAGACCTGAGTGAGCAATTGTGAAATAAAAAATGGGTGAACAAAATGCTCTCAATTTCTTTAGGAATTTATAATTTAGATTTTAGTGAGGATATAAACTTCAAATACCATATAAATGGATATTTACATATAATTTTGCTACCTCCTACATGAACATGCCTCCTTCCCACTCATGCCTGGATTTCCTTCACTACTTTCATTGAGAACACTGGTTTTCATGATAACAAAATGTAATAAGAATTGGTTTGAACCTAGTTTTATTTTCATCACAACAAAGCAAGTTCGCAAAAATATCCCAAGAACTGATTTTATTCCAAATCTTACCAGCTTTAGTTCAGAAAACCAAATCAAAATGAAACTTAATCTCGACCCTACCTCTTTTAAACGCACCACTATAAAAATTCTTGGGCTGATCTAAGCACGCCCATGGGAAATAGCCAAAAGTACGAGTTTTAAAAATGTTTGAGCTGATCTAATCCGATGACAATAGCTTGACACTATAAAAAAAAACAAATAAGTGTTAAAATGGGAATCACATTTGAAAGGAGTTTGGATAGGATTATCGTTTTGCACAGAGTATTATTTTGGCCATAAACTCCATTATGACAACGATATCTCTCTAAACTTTGGCTAGAGGAAGAATCTATAGTAAACCAGCTTTTCAATGAGGAATCATACATCATACATAACGTGACCAAGAGGGCATCCGATCCAGACTACATTCCAATAGCTCCATAACTAGAAGATAGTCCATACGATTACAACTAATGTATCATCACACATGCTCATCACGATTAAATGAAGGGAAAAAAAAGGCTATGACGAATCCAATTTTTAGTCTATAACATAATGGGTATCTCATCAAAGCATTTTAAACTAAATGATAAATTTTGAATTTTTAGTAGTATAGGTCGAATAATTATATATTTTAGATACAGTGGGAGCACAATATGTGATATGGACGGTTGGATTGCAAATGTGATAACTTGTGACTAGATTCTTCTTTCATTTCTTGGAAAATACAAAGAACTTTACAACTACAACATAGAAATAAATGTTGTGAAACTCAGCCATTCGTGTGTTTGGTGGTGTGTCTAGAGATTGCGATGGTGGTCTCAAACTGTCTACCCTCACACACATACACATACACATACACACACACACACACACACACACACACACACACACACACACAGAGTATGGTGACTACTGAAGAGCCACATTTGCCATATCAGGTAGAGGAAGTAATGTCATTCAGGCCTTACAGATACTTGCAAGAACCTAAGTGGCTAGACTGAATTTGCGACCACTTGCAATCATGGTCATTACTTTTGAATGTGCCAGGACATTTATAATCTCCATTTCTGGGCGGAACAAACTTACACAAACGGCAGGCAACGAAAGCAGTTAGATATAGCATAAGACTTCATTTCCTTTCTTAATTCATTTTCCTGAAAACTTCCATTTCCCCTATAACCCTTATTTCCTCCCTTTCATGACTTCATTTCCCCTGTACCCCAAAAAAAAAAAAAAAAACAAGACTTCATTCCCATTTTCTATTCCTTTCCTTGTCGGAATTCATTCATTTACAAGGTACCAAGATAAATGGAATTGATTTCCGCACTCCAAAATTGAACCAATGCACTCTATGAGATCCATAGTGCTATAAGGTATGTCTGTAGTACCATGAAGTACGTTAGTTCAATTTTGGAGAGCGAAAATCAATTCCCCAAGATAAATTAACTCATTTAGAGTTATCAAATGTCCTTGCACTCTGATTGGTTCATCGATTTAGGTGAGAAAAATACTAATGAAAATACTCTTCTTTGATTTAGCGAGTTTTAAATGCATGTTGAACTTTTAAAAATAATTAACATTTTTTTAAACATAAAGGAGAACACATATGAAGTATTATTCTTACTGCTTTTCTTTTCTTTTCTTTTCTTTGCCTTCTTTAAACTAATAAATCAAACAGGGCCTAATTTTCTCTGTTGCAGAAATATCTCGGCTACATGTATAAGTGTGCAATGTCAAATTCAACCACACAAAAGAAAAAAAAATTGAGGCCTTCTTCCACACAAAAGCCACATATATGTATGTAACTTCGCACAATTTGTTTTTTGAGAAAACTAATAAAAAATAAAAAATCAAAATGCCCCAAAAGAAAACTTTTCGAATGCATCATTTTTATTATAACAAGAAGAGAATGATATTGCCATGGGAATCCTAATCTACAAAAAGAACTACATTGTCCAGTAACAAAATACAAACCTGAGCCTGATTTTCATACCACTCGTGGAGGATGAACCAATCTATTCAATATGCCTCTGTAATACACCTTCTGACATTGTGATATTGTAAATCCTCTATATCAAATCATGAAACATGTAGAGACACTGTGCCTAATCACACAGAAATTATTCTCTAAAAACTCTGCATCAAGCTTTTCACGGTACAACCTAAGTAGATAAACTTCATCAGCCGTGCAAATAACTAAACAAATTGGGATTCTGGCTTGATGGGTTCAAGTCCATTTGCCTCACGAGAGCATCCTTTTCCAAGGCATCTTTATGATTTGGACCTTTACTTAAATGCGTCGAGGGTAAACTCGTACATCCACCATGCCCGGTTATGGTTTTTTCATTGGATAGCCAAGATAAGAGATTGACCTCATTGTTTGAACTTGTAGGCATATCTGAATAGAGAGACATAATATCTGGTCCTTTAGTAGCACCCACTTCACCGTAATTTACAGTCGAAAAAGTTTCTTATGATAGATCAAGGAGACCTTCCAATTGCGTGAAGGGGTCCGTCCACAAACGAGGCACTAGAACGATTGAGGTAGAGTTACAGGGTCCGTCCACAAACGAGGCACTAGAACGACTGAGGTAGAGTTACAGGGTCCGTCCACAAACGAGGCACTAGATCTATTGAGGATTCCTTCAAACTTACAACTCTTTGTGCTCTATATGTAGAAGTGTCTTGATCATCTGAAAAACCACCGTTCGGTCTATCCACAGATGCTGCAAGTTTTAAGGAATATATTGATTGTGAGAATTTTTATGCTCCTGGCTGGTCATAATTCGGAGTTCGATCTGGTGAGGAGTTGGATTCTTGGAATGGTGATTAGCTTTGTTAAGTTGAGTTGAATTGTATATTTTGTTAGTTACGGTCTTATTAATAAGGGGCAGTTAGTGAAAAGGACATTATGATAAGAATTTTTAGATTTAAGGACAATTAAAATCTATAATCAAGGATAAGTCCTTTTAATGCTTCATAGACTAAAAATATCCTTATCTCTATAATCAAACCCTAGTCACCATTACCACCACCCCTTCCACCTTCGGCCACTTTTGGCGACCACCCCTGTCACCTCCGGTAACATCGCATGACCTCCGGCGACCATCTCTGTCTCACCTACGCCTCGCTTGACCTCCGAAGACCACCACCCCCACGATCTCGCCTGAAATCCGGCAACTTCCATTACTTAAAAATATTAAGTGAATTTCGCTTAACTTAATCACATTAAATGAAATTTCACTTAATATATGATTAAGTTAAGTAAAATTTTACCTAAGATAAAAGGAAGTTAATTGAAATTTCACTGTATCTGTCCACTTTAAGTTTGCAATTTCATTGCCTTAACAAATAAGTGAAACTTCATTTTGAGATAAAAAAACTTTTTTTTTTTTTTTGGAAAAAGGGTGAATAAAAGAAAAAGCCAAGCGGCATCTACAAAGAATACAAGGGGCATACCCCAAGATATACAACAAGCACAGGTCACCGTGGATTAAAAATCAGACATAGGATGTGATACTATCTACACCAAAGGCGCAGAGAGAACCCCATCCCTACCATACAAAAAGGACACTATCAAACGACAAAAAATAGCCCAAGGATACTAACAAAGAAGGAAACAAGACAAAGCATAGATGATGGGCAACAAACAAAAAAAATATGGCCCTAGGACACCATCAAGATCTGTGGCGGCCCTTGGGGTGACTGTCACTGAATTTCATTTTAGCATCCCGTTTCCTCTGCCTGGACGAAATGGGGCTAACAAAATCTGTATCAAACTTATTATCCAAAATCTCAGTATCATTCTCAACCTTAAAGGAATCCTCTTCCACATGGATATCCAGACTATCATGGTGATGCACCTCCACATGAGACATGGGCTCAATAGTATCATACACATATGGAATTAACCCATTAAAGGAGTTATTGATTTTAATCAGTTGAGCTCCCGATGAAGATAACCCATGGAGCCTAGATGAACTAGTATCAGTATGCCAATCCATAGAGGCAGTAGCTTTAGCTTTCCCTTTACCAACCACCTCAGTCCATTAACCCTCATCATTAGCTCTGGTTATGGAAGAATCATTTTCATTGACATTATTCGACGATTTCTTAACCAGAATCCATTGTTGGGAAGAATTATGTTTCACAGACCTAGGATAGGCAAACTGAGCCCGAGTCTTCCTATTACAGTCATGTCCAAAACATTTGCAATCAGTGCATCTAGTAGGAGTCCATTGGTACTCAATTTGAATGGTAATTGGATCAACACCCTCAGCTTCTAATTCAAAGCTTGTAATCTAATCATCTTGGGCATCAATTTTAATACAAACTCTGGCATAGGTGATCCGTCTACGTGTAGCAGTCATCCTATCAACATGGAGAGGTTTATCGACCATACTAGCTATGTAGCTAAGCCCCTCTGAATTCCAATATTCTAGTAGAATATTAAAGAAATGCACCCATATAAGGACCTTAGAAACTTTGTTTTTCTCAATGGATAGGTGAGGTTCCCATTTTTTGAGGATTAAAGGCTTCCCAACAATAATCCAAGGGCCACCCTCCAACATCGCTTCCAATGCAAATCTAGAGGTGAATTTAAAAAAGTAAGTGCCTTGCTCTGTAGCTAGAGTATCAGTAAGGCCAGCATTTTCCCAAAACTTAGTGATAGTTCTATAAACAAGGGAAAAGGGTAATTTACGATCTAATAAAAAACCTGCAAGAGTGTTGTGCCACTCTTGACACCCTGGTTCTATGATAGTAGTGGGAACTTTTAGTTTCCTTTCTTGCCTACATATGATAAGATCAACATGGCTTAGTTTAATATCATACGCAGGGGGCTTAGGCAACTCAGTCCATTTATCCTTCTTTTGGTTTGAGTTGGTTAACACATCAGCAAAGGGGGAAATACCCGTCTAGTCAAAGCAACTGGATTAGGCTATAAAAAATGGTGGAGCACCCACTGGGCTCACACCAGCTATAGTCGCTGGGCTAGCAGCTTTGGTAAAGGACTGTGGGTGGGAAGCAGCCGATAGGCCCACAGTTTATTGCACATCATGTGCAGCTGAGGGAAAATTCTCATATTTGGGTTCTAAATCTTTTGTGGGGCCTAGGAAGGCTTGGTTTAAGCTAAACAAAAATTGACCTTGCATGTGGGAAGGAAAAGGTTCTCCACGTGTTCCATCAGCCAATAAAGAAATGTCTTGGGCAACCAAACCTACCCTAGCATCAGCAAGGCTGGCAGACTCCCCAACCAACATGCCCATATGTGACTCCTTGCGAAGACCAATCTCATCCTCCTGCGCGTGCAGCACATAACCATCTTCTTCTTCACTGGTCTGAGAATGAACCAGACTGAGATATTCATTACCTGAATCAGTAGCCTTCAGAACATGAGTAGTTTCATCCGCCAGACCCATTGAGAATATGTTCTCCCCCTATTTCAGACCCAAATCATCTTGCAAAAGGCTCAACATTAACTTCTCAAATTTGCCTGGTTCATTGTCGCTTGCATCAGAGTTAATAGATTCCAAACCTAGGTCCTTCATGCTATGTGACACTAGGGAGACATCACCTTCCTTAACAAGTGGATCTTGCACTTGATCATCATCTGATAGCCTAAGTTCACCATTAGACCCTTTAGTTGATCCATCAACTTAACATCATCAAAAGAACAAGCTTTTGAACAATGCATTTGTGTCCATTGGTCTCCCTTGGATCGTCTAAGATCCATTTGATTCATGAGATCCTGTTCATTCTCATTAGCACTAGAAGTTAAAGCAACAAGTTCCTTGAGCTCCTTCAAGGATAGTTTAGATTGAGAATGAGTGGGGGAGGATCTTTTGATCCTCTATCTTTTCCCCATCTTCAGTTTTCTAGAGAGTGGGAGGAGCTGTGCATAGCTGAAATCTGACAGATTGGAATGGCGTCTTTGTATATACTATATAGATGTTGTAAGGTTTACAATTATAGTCGCTGCTGGTGGATTTTTGTCTACTCCTCCATATGAAGTGTTTTAAAAATAAAAAAATAAAAAAAAAACTTCACTTAAAAAAAAAATTGAAATTTCACTTACTGTAACTTCCTAGAAAAATGCACCCAAAATTGAAGACACAGACAGAGACTCCAAATCCGAGATCTGGAAGACGACCAAGAGCTCGTCTGACATTGAAGACAGGGACAGAGACTCCAGATCCGAGATTGAAACTTGATGACGATGGAGGTGCACGGTGGTGGTTATGGCAGATAGAGGTCACCATGGCTCACGATGGTGGTGGTGGTGGCTGATCATGGCTTGCAATTATGGTAGTGGTGGAGGACGTCGCCGGAGTTGTGGTGGTTGGTCTCAAAGCCGAAGCCATAGGTGGTGTAGCGGTGGTTCTCGATGGTGGCGGTGGTCCGTGGACTTGAAGAGAGAGAGTTTATGGTGGTGGTGGTGGTGGTTCATGGCAGAGGAAGTTAGAGAGAGAGAGAGAGAGAGAGGGGAGGGGGAGATCACAGGGAGTTAGAGAGATTGCAGAGAGAGTGAGAAATCATAGGGAGTTAGAGAGAGAGAGAGAGAGAGAGAGAGAGAGAGATGGGAGGCTAGGGTTTCTTGGGGCATTTTGTGAAAAACAAATGGAGTTTGAAATGTCCAGAGATGTAACACATTTTAGAATTTTAATTCAGGGACTTTTTAACAAAATTAGAATTAAATAGAACTTTAAACTCTTGTTAGTTGCTATTAAGGTTTTTCCACTAATTTTCGATATTAATAAACCCTTAGAAAGATCTTTCGTATTGACTCTGTGATTTAATAAAGCTCCCAATTCTTAAATTCTTTATAGTACTAGAATGGGTCTATCCGACCTAAACTTCAATTGCGTCCGACTTCTTGGGGAACATCCTTTCCTGCTCGTCCGACTTCACTTTTTTCCTTGTTCTCTTTTTAGTTGAGATTGACCTTTTTCGATCCTAAGTAAGAAATTTTTTATGCATTCCTTTTTAATAATCTATATAAGAATGCGTATGTGAAGCATTTTGTGGTATCAATATTGTTCAATCTGTCATTATATTTTACTTAATTGTGGTTTAATAGAAGGAAGAAAAAGGACTAGATAAAGAAAATGCAAGTGGAATTTGATAGAAATCTCAAGCTTATATTCCAATCGAGACCTTATCATAGCCTAAGGAGGCTGGGCTTGTAAAGGCTTTTACCGTCACTCATAAGAAGCTCTTATATTTTCTGACTTCTGCATTATGTTAACCATTTTGAGAAAAATAAATGAAGATTTACTACTAACGGCAAAGGAAAGTATCATTCTAAATCTAAAGACAAATTTCTCAAATTTTCCTCGAGTTTGACTGGAAATCAGATACACCAAATATGTATATCAGTAAAGTTAGACGTAGGATTGGAGATATGTTTTATAATTTTGGTATTTTATATACAATGATCTTATATAAAAACCCTTCGGGCGAGTGTAGCTTTGACTCAAACATGTAAACCAAAAGTTAACTCTAACTCCTCTTTAAAATTGAAAATAACAAGAGTAAGCTAAATGCTGGACCCTTACTCTATTATACACTGCTTTTAAAATTTCACCTGCTAAGTGGCTGTATCATACATTCATACGTTTATTCAGATTTTTGCATTTTTTTCCCTTGCTTCTACCTGACAATCGTCCGTTGCTTCTTCTGTGAAGATCAATATAAATTACATATAAATTGTGGTGGAGTGAAAGCTACCATTGGGGACACTACTTATGAGGCAGATGACCATTCAGCAGATGCAATAGAACTCGTTAGCAAAAATAGCTGGGGAGTTAGCAGCACTGGAGACTTTTGAAATTTTGAATGACGTGGAGATTATTATACAACAACAAATGTATTGGTTCTCACAATGAACAACTCGGAATTATACACAAGGGCTCGCCTTTCTCCTCTATCTTTCACTTATTATGGGCATTGCTTTGCAAAAGGGCATTATACCGTGACACTTCACTTTGCAGAGATTATCCTCAGAGATAATTGATCATTTCATAGTCTTGGAAGATGGATATTTGATATGTATATCCAGGTATTCAGTAACATTATAACTATTAGCATGCAATACAAATTTATTTCCCTTGCACTACGATCGGTTCTCTCCACTTCTTTTGGGAGGGAAGTGAAGGTTAATGGAGGAGGTGGAGATGGAGAAAAGTGAGAAAAGAACCAAATTTTGTTTTTCTCGAAATCGGCGAGAAGAGGAAATAATTTTTTCTTATTTAGAAAATGACCAATAGATCCTTGAATATGACGCACTTGTGAACTACATTTACGTAGTAGAGAACAAAAGAGTAACTTGCTCCCAAATACTTGCTTTTCTTTTCTCTTATGAAAGCTAGCCAAACAAGAGAGTTGTAATTTCTTTGTCTTCTCTCCTGCAAATCCAAACTGGATGGAGAGAAGCCTACTTTCTCTCTATCTTCTTTTTCTGTTAGTTTCTTTTAGTAATATTCTCTTCTCTTCTCTGCACTTCTCTTGATCCAAACAGACCCTAATAGTCAGTTTGTTATAGAATGAAGTTTAGTGGAAAAGTATAGTTGTTATAATTAGTTTGTTACAGGATGAACTGGTCTGGAAAGATCTTGATGTTGATCTTGGAACAAATGGGGTTGGTAAAGTCCTTGTGCTGAAATTCAATGCTAACTGTGACGGACAAAACTTTAGAGGTTCGGTTTCATTGGACTAGAAAGGGACGATAACCGTACCCAAAAGAGGAATTTATGGCCCTCTCGTATCAGCTATTTCTATTGTGTCTCGTAAGTCATGCTATGTTTGAATTATTGAATACCTCCATTTTTTTCTTTATGGTGAAGCATCAGTAGTCTCTCTATGAGTGTTTCACTTGTGTTTGAGATTCTTTCTGTTTTCTCTGTGTATGTAATTTTTAGAAAGATTTGCAAAAGATCAATGTATATCATTTAATTAGAAACTACTCCTCCACTTATGGTGGTTCGGAATGACATTCCAAATGCATTCTCTCTAATTGTAATTACATCACCCTTTTCATTATGAACTTGTTTTAAAGATGCCTTCCAATACAAAATTTTACTTTTTCACAAAATCAAGTCCTAGCTAGTTGCTTCTGCTTTAAAGTGGAGATGGTGTTTTGCACATGAGAACATGATTGGGTGTTGACGGAACCCTATGTTCTTCAACTTCTATAGAAAGTAATTCTCACTGCTAGGGGCAGCAGAAGAATGAATGAGAAAATAAGACAATGAGTAGGTTACAAAAGAAAGAAAGGAAACTTAGATGCTATAGAAATTTGGGACAGAAAGATTTCATTGCTAATGGCCTTATTACAAGGATTATGCAGAGTATATTGCTCAGAACTTATACCACTGCTGCTGCACAAGGTGTGAATTATGGTGCTTTTATAGAGCATACATAATTATAAAACATACTTGACAATATATAGATGCTACTGTAAATTCTAGAAAATCTGCTGCAACTACTTCCTTAATTCCCTAGGACATTGGGAGAAGAAAAGACACCTTGGAACACAAAACCTAGACTGATTTTGCTATAGACTAGGACTCCAGATTATTCTACCAAAACAACTATTTTGAAAATTCCAAATTATCTTTCAACACCCCCTCTTAATTTATAATTTTCATTTGCTTCTTGAACCTCTCAAACTTTTCTGTAGTGATAGCCTTTGTCAGAATATCTGCTGGTTGTTCATTGGTGTTAATGAACTCCAATCCAATTTCTCCTTTGCTCACCAAATCTCTAATGAAATGATGTCGAAGCTCAATGTGCTTTGTTCAAGCATGAAACACAAGATTTTTTGTCATAGCAATTGCGGACATATTGTCGCAATAGATGGTAATTGGCTGCTCCAATAATCATAGTGCTCTCCTACAAAAATAGGAATTTGATTTGGAGAGTATGTAAACATTTGGACTGAAACAGAAGTGGCTGCCATTTGGACTAAGATAAAAAGATTTTATAGATGCAGAAAATGAAAGTCCAAGGCTGGATATTAGAGCTCTGATACCAAATTTGTTAGGGGCAGCAGAAGAATGAATGAGAAAATAAGACAATGAGTAAGTTACAAAAGAAAGAAAGGAAACTTAGATGCTATAGAAATTTAGGACAGAAAGATTTCATTGCTAATAGCCTCATTACAAGGATTATGCAGAGTATATTGCTCAGAACTTATACCACTACTGCTGCACAAGGTATGAATTAGATTGACTATTTTGGTGCTTTTCAGAGCATACATAATTATAAAACATACTTGACAATATATAGATGCTGCTGTAAATTCTAGAAAATCTGCTGTAACTACTTCATTAATTCCCTAGGACATTGGGAGATGAAAAGACACCTTGGAACACAAAACCAAGACTGATTTTGCTATAGACTAGGACTCCAGATTATTCTACCAAAACAGCTATTTTGAAAATTCCAAATTATCTTTCAACACTTACTTTTTAATGCTTCTATCTTCATCTCTACCCCTCTTTCGAGTTTTTTTTTTCATTTTCTTTTTCTTTTTCTCTTTCTATAAGTATAAAGTATATCAATACTGAAACATATGCAATTAGAAAGACAAAAAAAGTCACTTCCATACCAAACGCAGCATTAATGCTCCGTTTTGTAGTGCGTTAGAATGGAAGCAGCTTATTTTTGTTTAGTACAAGTACTAATAATCTAATACTGATATAGATACAGAGAGAGATATAAGATGAAAGAGTAGAAAGATGAGACAGAAACACGATGCAGTGAGAGTTATTTGTTTCAGAAGTCGAGGAGCATGGGCTTCCATCCTCAACTCATGTTGCTATATGCAAAAGACCATCTCCAACTTAAAAGTAAAAGCAAGTAAAACTTGATTTTCTTAAAAAGTAAAAATTGTATTAGAATGCATCTTTTGAAATAAATTAAAGTTGAAAAGGATGATGTAACTTCAGTTGGTGAGAATGCATTAAGAAAATGCATCCCAAACATACCCTAGCAACGCTTAAAAGTTAAAACGGACATTTTCAATTTGATAAAACACTAACTTAAATCACCGTTCTGTTTCATCCTACAAGTTAATTTCTGTTCGAAATTGTCTTATAAACTAGAACAAGGTATTTAAAGACATTTATTATTTCAACCACCTGAATAACTTAAAACTATGTAATGGTCAAACCGTTAGGATTACATCACATGTGGGATAATCACATTAATTTAGAGATTGTGATTTGGCTAGATTCCTATTGCGATTTAGTTTCCTTTATGATAGAGTTGTATTACTTATTCAATAAGTAATGGGTTGCAAACTCTATATATATGGATGTTGTATAGGAATTTAGGAAGCCCTTGGTGTACCAAGTTAGGGGTCTCCCCTCATAGGGGTGCATGGTCTAGGGTGAGAGAGATATTAATCACTAGGGTTTTCTGTGAGTGTTGTTCACAATGATAGGGATGTGAGATAGGGATGGGTATTTCTTTATCTCTGTGATTTCTCTATGTTACAGTGATTGTGTCAGGTTCTTTGGGGTATTGAGTGGGGAGTGTACAAGGGTCTTGTATTTGGGTTATGGGATTTAATCCATGTAACTTGTACCATGTTTTACTCAATAGTCAAAGAATGGATTTCTCGGGTGTGGACGTAGGCATGGTTTTGACGAACCACGTAAAATTTGTGTGTCATTTCTTTGGTGTGCATGTTTAATTACTGCTCATGTGTGTGTGTGTTTATTTTGTAGAATTTGGTTCCGCGTTTTAAATTCCCAACAAGTGGCATTAGAGCTATGGTGGTCAGATCATGGTGATAGAAGCACACTGGGGTTTTCTTTGAGTGTTGTTCACAATGATAGGGATGTGAGATAGGGATGGGTATTTCTTTATCTCTGTGATTTCTCTATGTTACAGTGATTGTGTCAGGTTCTTTGGGGTATTGAGTGGGGAGTGTACAAGGGTCTTGTATTTGGGTTATGGGATTTAATCCATATAACTTGTACCATGTTTTACTGAATAGTCAAATAATGGATTTCTCGGGTGTGGAAGTAGGCATGGTTTTGCCGAACCACATAAAATTTGTGTGTCGTTTCTTTGGTGTGCATGTTTAATTACTGCTCATGTGTGTGTGTGTGTGTGTGTGTTTATTTTGTAGAATTTGGTTCCGCGTTTTAAATTCCCAACAAGTGGTATCAGAGCTATGGTGGTCAGATCATGGTGATAGAGGCACACGACAGTGGAGATTAGCAGTACGATAGTTAAAAGATAACACAGGATGAAGGGAAAAAAAAGGAACAGGTGAACATGTTAGTAACGTGGCAACGGTGGTCATGGTCGTGGTGCTCTGAATGAAGGCTTCAGATTTGTTTTTTGAAGTTTGTCATGGTAAATTATTCCATGTGGCATGGTGTAGCGAAACTTGAATCATGATTGGTTGGAATTTCAAGGAGCTTGTGGGGATAAGCTATGTTGCTTTGAATTTGGGTTAGAGATGATTCCTAAGGTTTTTGGGTGCTGTATATTCATCTGTTGGTGCGGATCTATGACTTCCTGCACGGATTGGAATTTATTTTTTCTTGGTGATAGTATATATTGCAACAGGTTAGGATTTAGGGCCGAAAAATAATTTTGATGCTACTGTGATTGTAGCATGTTGCGTATGGTAGGGAGGTTCTCACATTCCACTCATACGGGTATTTCTCTTGGGTTAGATTCCGGGTACGGTAAGTACGTGCTTCTGGAGAAAATAATTTGATGAGTTCCAAGAAGACGGGGGCAGACACAGGCGCAATTATCCGATAAAGGTAATTGTTAGGATATTGCACGTTGGAACATTGATCAAATATTTTTGGAGCAGGTTCGCTATTTGGGTGGTGTGATAATAATCCCAAAGTTACGGAGGAATCTGATATTGTTGCTGAAATCACACACAGTGGTAGAGAGAAGTGTCGATGGCTTATGTCGTCTGGTTGGTAAAGTTGTACTCCCAAGTTCTCGATGAAAAATTCTTATATAAGTGAGTGCATGGATGGTTTGTTCACGGTACAGACGATGGTGAAGGGAAATCCTGTTAGGGAGAAAGAGGGATCGAGGCTATTCTCTGGTGGAGTTAATGTGTATAATTAACTTGGGGTGGCTGCACATGTATTGGCCGCTGTTTGATGAATCGGAGGTGTTGAGACCATATTGATTCGGGGTGTGCATGCTGGTACGGAAGACAGTCAATGGCAAATGGTTACAAAGTCGTCAGCTTTGTGAGTGCTCCGGTTGAGGTGGTGCTGGCCATGTGAGATAGATTGATCGGGTAGTTCCCCCACAAGTGATAGAGGGGTTGATTGTTAGGATTACATCACATGTGGGATAATCACATTAATTTAGAGATTGTGATTTGGCTAGATTCCTATTGCGATTTAGTTTCCTTTATGATAGAGTTGTACTATTTATCCAATAAGTAATGGGTTGCAAACCTATATATATGGATGTTGTATAGGAATTTAGGAAGCCCTTGGTGTACCAAGTTAGGGGTCTCCCCTCATAGGGGTGCATGGTATAGGGTGAGAGAGATATTAATCACTGGGGTTTTGTGTGAGTGTTGTTCACAATGATAGGGATGTGAGATAGGGATGGGTATTTCTTTATCTCTGTGATTTCTCTATGTTACAGTGATTGTGTCAGGTTCTTTGGGGTATTGAGTGGGGAGTGTACAAGGGTCTTGTATTTGGGTTATGGGATTTAATCCATGTAACTTGTACCATGTTTTACTCAATAGTCAAAGAATGGATTTCTCGGGTGTGGACGTAGGCATGGTTTTGACGAACCACGTAAAATTTGTGTGTCATTTCTTTGGTGTGCATGTTTAATTACTGCTCATGTGTGTGTGTTTATTTTGTAGAATTTGGTTCCGCGTTTTAAATTCCCAACACAAACTGATCTACTTTTCTGCTGTGTAGACAATTCTCCTCCAGATGACATAAATAAGACTTACATTGGAGTTGGAGCAGTGGTGTTTGTATTATTCATGTCTCACATTTCTCGGTATCCTTTGGTGGAAAGGCTGTTTGGGCAGCAGAACCTTGTGGAAAAAGGTAGTGTAAATAAATTGCATGATTTTTTGTTTGGATATGAAAGTCAGAAACTTTTGTATATTCTACTAGGATCCAAGTAACACGGTCTTACAGATTAGGAAAGTTATCACAAATGTTTCGCAACCACGTGGTAAGTATGATCGCAAAGAAGTTCCACTTTTTTTTGTAGAGAGATATCACCTAATCTCAAGGCTCTGTTTGGTTTGTAGATTTATAAAAACTATTTCTCTTATATTTTCTTCGTGTTTTCCTCCATTTTTATGACATCAGAAATTAAACATTTTTGAATTACAAGAGTAAGTCAAGAAATGGATAGGAAAGTGACTCGCAAAATTCTGAGTTCACAATTACTTTTTATCCTATCTTCTTTTCCTTGCAATTCATTATTAACTGTCAAGCCACTAGTTGCTCCAAAAGCTTAAGTTGTTAGAGTATGGGCCTAAATATTTATATCAAGCTCTAACACCCTCCCCCACGGGAGACCCCCTCTCGCACGTTCAGAGCCATCAAAGTAAACAAACCAAACTCCATCTAAAAGGAGACAAACAACAAAGTGTAAATATGCTCACAAGAACGGTGGGGGAGAGTCGAACCCAAGACCTTCTCATAACTAAGGCTCTTATACCGTGTTAAGTCACCAATTGCTCAAAAAGCTTAAATTGTTGGAGAATGGAACCAATAATGTATATCAAGCTTTAACATTAGCCACACAAAGAAAAGTGTTTTCCTTCGTATGTTTTCCGTTTTCCCTCTCCAAATATCTATGAAGCACGAACATGGGCACGCCGACATGGATACGACGCAATACGGACACGTTTACATGACAATTCATAAAAAAAATTTGCACGTCGACACCGGATGAAAAGTGTTAATAAAGTGTCGTGTGCGTGTGTCTGACACGATATGACGGACATGACACTTCACGCGACACGTTACCTTCCTAGAAGTATCCGTGCTTCCTAGCCAAATATATGAACCAAACAGAGCCTTAGAAAATAATGACTAGTTTTGTTTCCTTTCCCTTCAACTCGACAAAGCACGAGAATATTCTCATTGAATTTATTGATCTCCTCGTTCTAAATGCTGTGCTTTTTTCTTTTCTTTCTTTAATCAGAAGGTACTTGTATATGCATACAAATGAAAATTAGTACTCCGTACTATCTTTTGTAAGATGTACTTTATGTTGTTCAACTTGTATTTAGCAGTGATAATTGTGTGTATCATTTAGTTTAGTCACCTTCATGTGAGGATAATAAAGCTGAAAGGCATATAAATAAGTGGAAAATTTGTTTTAGTTCAGTTTTACAGTTGTAACAGAATTCTTTCTAGAAACAGAGCTTTACCTCTTGTTCTTGAATTCCAGACCTAAAAACCCAAATTTTTTTCCCCTTGATTCCTCTTGATTCTTATTAATTTTCAGCACTGATTCATCATTGTATTTCCACAGATCTGCAAGGATTGGATTTGCAAACTGGTTTATTTACATTTTATAGACAAATTAAAGTCGCCACTAACAACTTTGATGCTGCAAATAAGGTTGGGGAAGGTGGTTTTGGATCTGTCTTCAAGGTATAATAGCAAGCTCACTTCATGTTTTTCTTTTATTTCAGTTCTGTGATTTTTAGCCTTGGGGATTAACTTTGATTATCAGAGACTATTTAAAGCTTTGTAATTTTATTCCATTGCAGGGTGGTGTGCTACTAGATGGCACTGTAATTGCGGTTAGGCAACTTTCTTCCAAATCAAAGAAAAGAAATCGTGAATTTGTGAACGAAATAGGCATGATTTCTGGTTTACAACACCCAAATCTTGTAAGACTCTTACGGATGTTGTGTTGAGAGTTTTTTCACGTCACATGTCACCTTTCCTCAATAGATTTCATTTTTCCAAAGCAAATTGCATACTTGGAGGCAACCATATATGGTTCTCTCTTCTCCACCATCCTCAGAACTACAATTTCACTTTTATGTCCCCCCAGCGGCCAAAATCCAACAACAACAAACATCACAAAACGACCCCGAAACTACTAGGAATTTGATGAAACTCAAGATAGACCTTCATTGTCCAAACCTGAAGAACTCCAATCAACTCCGCTCCCGCCATCATTGCAGGATGCCGTTTGCCAGAGAATTCAAGTACCAGTCGATCTTTTCCTCGAATTGCTCGTTCCTTGCAAATCAAACCCACAAGATTTCTTTGAAACAACAATTGATTATAATGCACCATCACCCTCCTTTTGGGTCAAAACCAAAAAAAGGAAAAAGAGGGATAAATATATAGTTGTGATATAGACTCAGCTGACTACGTCAAGAAATGAATGGTTAAACAATTATTTCTTCAAACACTTGTTTGGTTGTGGTGAATCGTGATTACTTTTTGATTCCATGGCTAAATCTTAGCCGCGTTCGACGAACCAAAAATATGATAACAGAGAATCTTAGTTTAGGGTTGGGGTTAGTTGCGAACTCTGAGCCTATTGATTCGGTTTCATGATAATTGAAAAAATCATTAGGATTCTAACCAGTTTTGATTTGCTTAATGGAAGGATGATTTGGTCTTTTACCGTACTGGTGGTACTTCGTTAACAATTTCATTTTTCTCTTGACCACAGGAAGAGTTTGTGTCAAGTCCAAGGGGGCAAATGTGCTTAACCCCAAGTATTAGCTGAATCATGCAATATATTGGCAAAGACTAGTAGGTCAAAACAAAATATATGTGAAGCAATTATAGAAAGAAGTAGTAATACGAACTGAGTAGTGCTAATGAGAGTGGCAAGAGTTACCAACAAGTAACAACTCCATTCTTTAGGTTCAATCAAAAATAGAGACAGGGAGATTGGAAATGATGTATTTAATTGACTTCAATGGTTAAGTGGAATAAGTGTTTCTGGTGTACTGAGTGACAGCCACATACCTCTGAAACTAAAAGAGAAAAAACTAATAGGATGGGCATTCGACTGACTATGCTTTATTGGAGAGTGTAGAAAAATATGCACGCAAGCATACGAGTCGGGTTTAGGTCACTTACCTAGCGGAATAACTCAACGGATCGCCGAACGGTGTTGTTACGAGCCCGGCGTCTTCACCCACGAACTGCTGCTCCATGTTGCCTCCGTGTACCCTCTTGTGCTCCGCATAAGTCGTAGAAGACGGCTTCTTGAGCAATCCCCGATGATACCACGTTCTAAATCCCAAGCTCCTTGGTGATTAGCTAGAGAGAGAAACCGTAGGGAGAGAGAGAGAGATTACTGTGATGTTAGGGATGATCAAATATGTGTGTTTATATCATATATATTTACACATAACAACCAAACCCTAGGGCTCCAAAAGCCTAAGCCCATTGGACCCGGTCCAATGTATGCGGGTGCCCATATGGCCCATATATTTCTTACATCTCCCACTCACCCACATAGGGCTAGTACTGAAAACCAATCTCTCAACACAACGGAACTTCTCAACTCTTCATACAGGGAAATAGAACGTGCGACCTTACGAAAAGAAAGTACAGCGACAGGAGTGTAATGCCAAATCATCACCATAACCAGCAAGACACATCACTCGGAAGCTTCTCGTGTATGCCTTAGACGATTCAACCACACCGGGCACAGCATTCTCAATCCCTCGGTGAAAAGAATTGCTGCACCACCTCAATGTAATGTACTCATGACATATCAGTAACAAATTACGATTGTCGCAGGCCTGCTAATGAGTCACAAAAACATGGTGTGTTATTGAATGGTCTTCCCTGAGCCCACATGTCAATCTGACTAACTTGACCGCTTGCCCAGACACACCCCATAGAACGGAATAATCTCATCGTCCTAGGATAACATGCTAAAGTAACTGTCATCAAGCGTCCTCTTCATGACATAGTCTCAAGTCGTGAAGGCAACCAGTTTGTAGGATAACCAATGTCTTGGATATGCTACATGGCTCACACAGCAATGAAGAGGAATCCATTCACTGCTCCACAGTCGATCGCGAAAGCACATACAGTACGATATGTATGCTATGGCGTTCTTCCATCAAAATGGGCATGTCACTCTGTGTTTGGAAAAACAAGTAACGCCATACGAATCTTAGTCTAGACGTTACACAAAACGTCTAACCTGAGTCTCCCAACACAGTCGCTCCTCTTAGCGCCCGTCTGAAAACTCACATTCGGCTGTAAACAGGCTACATAGAGTCGTAGGATATCTCTATGTTCGACCAAGTATAAGGTCTCATCTTAGATCCATCTAAGGCGACATATAGAAATAATAGGGTTTATATCTAGCTCGCTGTTCTTATACTGCATAGATATAAGTGTTCAAGCTCGCTTTCTAAGCGCTATGGACACACATGTCCTAGCTAGCTATCTAAGCGCCATGAACACAAATATCTCATCTTGCTCGCCATCTAAGCGTCGTAGACACGCATGTCCTACTTTGCTATCTCGGCGCCAAGGTGAATCACCCGTGTGAGCAGGTCGATTCAAGCCCGGTGACATATAAGAAATGTGCATTCGTTCCACTTATAACAAAAATATATATGGAAACCAACTAGTTTATAAAAACTTGAATAATAATGTCAATATCACAATAAAATGTCTAAGCACATCAAATCCCCCAATGGAGATGTGCCTTAAGACAACTTCCCTTTTGCGGAAACCACATCTCAAATGTGACACATGCTAGAATGGTTTTTGAAATCTTTTGCATATGCTCAGGCTTACGTGCTATCACCTTCGATGAGCACAACCTCATCACTATGAGATAAAGAGCCTAGCCACTGCAAAAACTCTTAAACCAAAACAGCTTCTCTAACAGCTGCAGAGCACACCACATATTATGCTTCCATCACGGACAGCATAAGGCAAGGTCCACAGTCCTCCTGCGAACATATCGCAAGATACTCTTCACTACTCTCTAGTGACAGGACCATGGTTGCTACAGAAAAGACTAATTAAACCAACCGCATAGCAGACATCTGATCGAGTACACACATTAGCATACTTCAGATTCCCGATTGCGGACGCATATGGCAAACTGGACATTTGTTTTCTCTTCTCATTATTCTTAAGACATTGATCTAAGGTCAAGATGAGTCCCCAAAAAATGGGATGTCTATGGGTTTTCAGCTTTTCATGTGAAAACGTTCAAGAACCTACATCTTGTAAGTCCCTCGAGACAAACAGAGGAGCTTCTAGGAACAATATCTCACAGTCTAAACTTCCAACACATAGTTGGAATCACCCATGTCCTCAATCTCAAACTGAGAGGACAACCACTCTCAAGTGGTGACAATGGAACTCATCTCATTCCCAACTAAAAGGACGTCATCAACATATGAAGAATTAGAACACTTTCCTTGGACCATTTAATGTACACACACTGTACCACTGCCTAGACGATTGTTAACTTGAGATAATAAATAGATCGTTTGAGACAGCACACTTTTGCGCTCATTCCCTTTGGTCACAACACCAATGGGATGATCCATATTTATCTCGTCGTCTTGTTCTCCATTGAGAAAAGAACAGTTTAAACATCCAACTAAAAAGGTTCAAAAACTAAATATGCGACAATTGCTAGGATAAGGCGAATGGAGTCAGATCTCACCCTTTGGGAGAATATGTTTCCATGGTCTATACCCTCTCTAGGTACAAGCTATCGCCACAAGGCGCGCCTAATACTTGTCAATTGAACCATCTGCCTTGCGTTAGATTTTAAAAACATACTTGTCTCCAATAGTCTTACGCACATGCAGAATGTCAACTAACTCCCAGACTTTATTTGCGTCCTTAGAGCTCATCTCATCTGGCATAGCAACTATCCACTCTGCTTCAGCAGACGAAGAAAAATGCTTCAACAAAAGAAGCAGGCTCATCCTCATCCACTTGTGCACACATTTGCACACATATGAAAATGTCTTCCTCAATTTCAAAACAGCGATAGGGAACTTTTTCCTCATCACCATTGTACTACCTGAGAATCTTGAGTCCCTAGTGGTGCACTCCCACTATCTGGTACACTTCCACTAGCGTCTAGCGGTGTACTCCCACTCGGGTGGAGACTAGTACCATTCTACAGCGATTATTGGATGTGGATTCTCAATCTCCCCACCCTCGCTTAAAGATGGTATGTTGTCTTCAACATCCTCCAACTCATAGAGGTCAAGATATCTCTTAGTAATACAAATCTGGGGAAGTCATTCTCAATATCATGTGGCACCATTTGTCATTCCTATACCCGTTTGTTCATTATACGTAACATAGGCTGTCGAGCTATTAGGATTCCTTATAAAGGTATGCTTTCTAGCTCTCGAGCGTAGTTTCTCGCACTTATGCGAGGTATAGTGAACATAGCCTCCTGAGCTCCACGGGCGCAAATGCTCCAAAATGAGCTTTCCGCCTTTCCATAACTCATAAGGGGGTAGAAGGAATTGACTGAGAAGAGGCACTCTAGTATGTAGGCAGCAAACATCCCCCCAAAACAACTTTGGGAGGTTGACCTGCGCCATCATTGTCCTAGCCATATCTAGGAATGTCCTATTCCTTCTTTCTGCAACACCATATTGTTGCGGAGTTTTCGGAACAGAAAGTTGTCTGCGTTTCCCCTTTTTTCTCACATAGTTCCCAGAACTGATTAGATAAATACTCACGATCCACACATCGCGCGAAATCATCTATAAAAGTGAGAAAATAAGAGGCGCCATGACGTGCCTTTACAACCATAGGTCCACAGATATCTGAGTGAAATAGCACTAATGCTTGAGTAGCTCTAATAGCCTCTCTAAAAGGCTTTCGACATGCTTTGCCAACTAAGCAAGACTCACACATAGGCAGGTCAACCTTAGCGAGTGGGCCCAAAAGGGCTTCTCGAGCTAATCAAGTCATCCTATTACATCCTATGCGTTCAAGTCCAGCATGTCATGTCTCAGAATAAATGAATAACAGAGGAAACTAGAATTATATAAAACAACTCTTAAGTAGTTATCCCTAGATAACCATGTCCTAGTGACACTACCACCAAAAAGTGTCCATCCTATTAATACCGAATTGGAGAACGCCCTCGATTGCGCTCTTCCACCTTGTTAGCCTTGGGCGCAAACTTGCTGGCCCCACCCTGCCTCCAGGCGGGTTTACCCTTACCATTGCGTTTAGGCCCACTGGCCTTGCGCTTACTTCCACTTATGGAAGTAGTGGTCAAGAGTATAGCTATACGGTTCGCCTCACCTTTTTGGCTCTCCGTATTCAGCTCAACTTGTCAGAAAATGTCAAAACCAAAAATTTAACATTTCCGTTATGGATCTTGATTTGTTTTCTATGGACCCACGAATCAGGCAAAGAACTAATCATAGCCTGAAACTGCAGTTCGCCAGTAAAGATGTTCCGAGTATTCTGAAATCACGAATCATACTTGTCATCGACCTTAGATGTCCAGTCATCGTGTACTTGGAACGTTTTCTTTACTTTCCCGAACTTCATAACTAGATGCTTAATCTAGTAGTGAATGTGCCATCGAAAACAAATTTGAGCTGATCTCATAATACTTTGGCTATTGGGTAGTACATATACTTCCCAACAAGATCATGGTGCATGCTGCTTATCACAAAGCGCGTGCTATGATCCTTCTCAAGCCAAGTATCATAGACTATTAAGGTTATAATGATATTGGGCCGGAGGCTCATTATTCGGTTTAATGGGTTGGACTATAGAATAAGCCTAAAGCCCATAAGCTCTTACTCATTCTATCGGTGTGTTACTTTGCAGTGCCATATTACAAAAATTAGTTCCTTTTAAACTTGTTACTTTTATAAAGATCGACAAGGTGTGGTTTGGAAAACATTCGTTTTTGTGAATCCAAAAAATTTGAAGAATACTATTTGAGAACATGCGCAAGGGGTTGACATTATTATTTGCACATTTCATAAGGTTTGTTTTAAAATCCAATTACAAATGAGTTTTCCCCTTTCTACAATTTAAGACCAAAAAAATTCGCTATTGCTCATTAATGAAATCTTAATTTTGTAAATCAAGAAAAACCTTTTATAACTGATTTTTCTAAACAAACATCAATTAGATGGTACAATTACCTATCTAAAATCATCCACAAGATATAAAGTGTGCCATACAACAAAAGTGCGCATGGACCCCCACGTGGGTCCGAATTGACAACTTAGAGCTCATGTTAAGGTAATTCAAGTGTATGATTTATGAACAAAGAAAACCATCCCTTTACAAGTAGGCTTTTCCAATACAAGAAATGTAAACACTCGTCCTCACATTACATTTATAGCCCATAAAAAATAGGGATGCTTTGTTCATGTACTTACACAGAAACAACCTTAAACATACATCGTGAGGACACAAGCTCTTTAATTGTCAATTATTGTCCATTCATTTAAGCCAGATTAAATTGTATTAATCACACACATCAAGCACTCATGTGGTCTTATTTTAAAATGAATGGACTCATCCGTCACTCCACTTAAGGAGGAGGAATTAGAGGTCATAGGGTCAACCAATCACAAACAACAGTAATTAAACGTGACCAACAATGCAATGAGCCTCTAAAAATAATAAAATGTGCAATAAAATGATTATTGCACAGCCCGGATAGCTCCCATAAGCTAAGTAAAATCAATGAAAAAATCCTGAATTTTTCATTAATTTTTAACCTAATTTTAGGTCTTAAAACATAATTTAAAACTAATTTCTTAAGGGCCTTTTAAATTAACAATTAATTTAAAACCTTATGAAAAATTTAATTAATTGAAAAACAAAATTTTCATTATAAATAAAAATTTCCGGAATTTCACCAAGGCCCAAAAACATTTTGAATCAAATTTACATAATAAATTGATCTTAGTTAAATAAAATTAACTATGAGCAACAAAATTCCTAAAAATACAAAAAATTTCAAGAATTTGTTCTCCAAAGATTTTCAGTGGTCTAATATGGTGTTCCAAACACCCCATATTAATTTCAAAAAATAATAATCTATTTTGGCTATTTTAAGCAATTAAATAAATGCCCATAAGCATAAATTTTATACTCTAAAATACCAAAACAAAAAATGAGATAATGCATCAAATTTTCTGAAGTCTCCAATCAGTGTACAAAAACACTAGACATTAAATTCAAGAATTAACAATTTCATTGGTTATATTTTAAGCAATTAATATTGTGTACTCAACACAATATATATGCTCTAAAATATGTCTCAAAGAGCGAGAAAATATACTAAAATAATTTCTCAAGCTACCACTAGTGTTCTAAACACATTGTGTTAATTCCTTGAACTAATAGTCAATAAAAATATTTTAAGCAATTTAATATGTGTACAAAAACACACAATTGTATGCTCTAAAATATTAATATGATTGAGATAATTTACCAAAAATTATCTATGGATCCCACAAAATTTTACATGGTCTTAAAACAGTGTCCCTTATGTCCCATATTAATTACAAAAATTAATAGTGTATTTTGGCTATTTTAAGCAATTAAATAAATGTCTATAAACATTAATTATATGCTCTAAAATACCATAAATACATGATAATTTACACAAAAATTATCGTAGAGTCCCTTACAGTGTACAAAACACTATATATAAATTTCAAAAATTAACATGCAATTTTTTGGATGTTTTAAACAATTAAAAATACATTTAAAACATATCTTTTATTAAAAAAAACTTTTCAATGCTTTTCTCAACTATTTACTTTAACTAATAAAGTATGGCTTCGGAAGTCAAACATAAAAAATAGTAATTAGTTTGCATATCAAGAGTAGGCGCCAACATGGGCCTTGTTTGGCTTCGGCTTACAAAGCCATAAACAAATTAAAAAAAATTCCAAACAATACTTTAGGTGACATAGCAATCAATGTGCCAACACTTACATTCAAATAGGTCTGTGAGACAAAGCAATCGGACCCCACTTGGGGCACAACTCCCAAACTCAAGTAGCTGGGATCAGCGGCCCACCCTTCCCATGTGCAGTGAAGATATCACAACCATGGGGTTGGGACACACACGCCACAGATCGCGAGTGGACACAACATACGTACACTGTTTGTCTTCTTTTTCAGCAAGAAGCTGCGCAGTCCGCAGCCTATGCGCGATCCGAACTATGCAAGGACACCGCAGTGCTGATTTGGGTCTAAAACTTTCATCTAATTTTTTTTTAAAACAGATTCTAATACATCAAGAATCAGTCCAAAAAACTGCATAAAATTTCTGAAAATTTCTTGATTTTCTAGATCCAAAAAAATAGGGCTTTGATTTTCTCCCTCTACGGGGATAATCAGTCCATGAAATTACATGGGGGGACTCTAGGGACCATAAGGAACACAACCATATCAAAATTTTGGACCCCTATTGGAGTTTTGTATTAGACCCACTTCAAAATCAAAATTTTAAAGTTTTGATAAAAGCTTGCTTGAAGCTTTAATGGCAGATTCGTTATGGGTTCATAAATGGGCGAATCAACAACCTATTGGCTCTGATACCAATGTAAAAAAATATGCACGCAAGCATACGAGTCGGGTTTAGGTCACTTACCTAGCGGAATAACTCGACGGATCGCCGAACGGTGTTGTTACGAGCCCGGCGTCTTCACCCACGAACTGCTGCTCCATGTTGCCTCCGTGTACCCTCTTGTGCTCCGCATAAGTCGTAGAAGACGGCTTCTTGAGCAATCCCCGATGATACCACGTTCTAAATCCCAAGCTCCTTGGTGATTAGCTAGAGAGAGAAACCGTAGGGAGAGAGAGAGAGATTACTGTGATGTTAGGGATGATCAAATATGTGTGTTTATATCATATATATATACACACATAATAACCAAACCCTAGGGCTCCAAAAGCCTAAGCCCATTGGACCCGGTCCAATGTATGCGGGTGCCCATATGGCCCACATATTTCTTACAGAGAGAGTATTCGGTAACTAACAAGTAACATATGAATAAAATGAGTGTAGCAAAAATGTGTATGCTAAGATGCATGTGTGGTAAAACAAGAAAGAGTAGAATTTGAAATGAGTCTGTTAGGGAAATGGTAAAAGTAGCACCTCTTCCAGGTAAAATACGAGATAACCAGATAAAATGGTTTGGAACATCCGAACATGTGCAAAAGAAGACCAATAACTGCACAAGTTCGAACAACAAATAATGCACATATTGAGGGTAATGCTTAATATGGGTAGAGGTAATAAAGTAAGACTTGAAAATGTGTAGCTTGAATGAGGTTTTGGTCTCAAACTGAACGGAATGGAGAAAAAAATTATTCATGCAGCTAACACCAAATAATTTGGGAGAAGGCTTAGTGGAGTTGGGTTGAATTGAGGTTTGACTGAACTATATGACTTCTATTTACCAACATGAAGTTCTAGATTTATTTTCATCAGGCTGTCAATCTTTTTTTTTTGTTTTTTTTTTTTTTTTTTTTAAATCAAGGTGTCCAGCTGGACTACTGCTCTCAATCTTAGATGCAAATCTAGAGGAGTGGCAATTGAAATTGGACTGGCCTTTCAGACAACATATTTGTATTGGCCTCGCAAAAGGTTTGGCATTCCTGCATGAGGAATCAACTCTGAAAATTGTGCATAGAAACATCAAGGCTACTAATGTACTACTTGATAGGGACCTTAACCCTAAAACATCTGACTTTGGTTTGGCCAAGCTTGATGAAGAGGAGAACACCCACATTAGCACCAGAGTTGCAGGAACTATGTGAGTAGCCAATTTATCCTCTTCTTAAAGAACACTAGTAAATTATTGGTTTCTCAAAGAAATATATCTAAAAATGATAGCTTAGAAGAATAGCCTCTTGTTCCATTCTTTCATCTAAGAATTAAAACTTTGATAGCATGAGTAGTGGTTCCTAATCCTTGCTTTTCAACAGTTCTCATATTTTTGGAAGTAATTCATTCCAAGGATCAAAATATTGTTTCATAGGGTTGTTTTGGTCGATTAGGAAACTGAAACGTTTTATAAAAACTTCTGTAACACAATGGAAACTGCGGAAGAAATTGAAAAAAATCTGGAAATGCTTGGAACAAAAATGTAGATAAATAAATATCAATAATATGTCCCCACCCCACCTTTCATCTAAGAAGAATAGCCTCTTGTTCCATTCTTTCATCTAAGAATTAAAACTTTGATAACATGAGTAGTGGTTTCCTAATTCTCGCTTTTCAGTAGTTCTCTTATTTTCGGAAGTAGTTCATTCCAAGGATCAAAATTTGTTTCATAGGGTTGTTTTGGTCTATTAGGAAACTGAAATGTTTTGGAAAAACTTCTGTTACACATTGGAAACTGTGGAAGAAATTGAAAAAAATATGTAAATTCTTGGAATAAAAAGGTAGATAAATTAATATAAAAAACGCCCCCCCCCCCCCCCTGTCAAACTCATGAGACGGCAACACATTATCCCAACCGTAATGGTAGTCATGGTTCAATAGCAGGAGAATGAGCAACAATAAAGAATGAGCAAAATAAGGAAGTTCTTGGAATAAAAAATAGATGAATAAATGTCAATAATCCCCCCACCCCCGGCCCCAAAAAAAAAATTCTATTTTAGGTCCTGATAAAAAGAATGTTATGTTCTAGGCCCACACATCCCTTCACAAGAGAGGAAATCAGGGTGGATTAATGTACAAACGCATATGTGAACGATTCTTACCATTTTGTATGGAAGTACGATTTTCACATAATTATTAAGTGAGTGTACAATAAAAAGAATTGTTTCTACTTGTTACAGAAGTTAAAGTAACATTTTACATGCTGCTTTTATTGATTAAGATGAAAACTTTACGTAAGTTGTGTATGTCAGTCTTTATATATAATCTAGATATCTAATCATAGGTTAGATAGAATAGAAGCATAACTAGAATAATAGCAAGCTAGGGCTCATAAATTTGGACAAATAGAGAAGAAAAAGAAGGAATGAAAGAGAACTTTATTATCGCAATGTATGTTTAAAACGATAGCAACACAGAATAATAAACAACCCTTTGTAGTAGCTAAATAAGAAAAACACTAAAATGCCCTATTCACAAACCAATGGCTAGGATCATCCCATCAAATATGCATCCCCTCACTTTCTCTCTCCAAAGACTATAAGTTTGGAGACCCAAATCATGATTTTGCATAATAGATCCCCTTTTGGATCCCCCATTGGAGTGCATTTTTTGGGATGAGGGGATCCATTTTAGCATCTTTTGGATTTGGATACCCATTTGCATCCCCCATTGGAGTTGCTCTAACACCCTTTGTCAAACTCATGAGACGGCAACACATTATCCCAACCGTAATGGTAGTCATGGCACAATACTCGGCCTCCGCAGGAGAATGAGCAACAAACCATCTGCTTCTTGCTTTTCCTAGAAAGAAGTGTATCACTAGAAACACGTGGAGGCCAGTGGACTTTTGATATATAGAATTCCTACCCATCAACAACAAATTAACTTGAAGCTTTACAAAGAAGTGGAAGAAAACAGTGAACTCTGATGCAAAGTATTGTAAATTTAGTGGAGGATATGGAGTACAACGGCCGAATGACAGTGGTAGGGTAAGAAACAACTTAGAAATTAAAAGCAAGGGTAAATTACACTGACTGCCCCTACGGTTTGCCATAATTACAGTAACCTGCCTTGTACTTCTGGAAATTACACTGACCTCCCCTGAGATTTGTTGTTGTGTAACACTCACCTCCCTTTCGCTAGTTAGGATAAGGTAGGTTTAGACAACGAGACTCTGTCAACCTAGGAGCAATTGACCCATATAAGGTAGGATCTGACAACGAGACTTTGTCAAAATAAAGCATAACAAACATTGAGCTCTTAATGTGTCGCAATTGTCTATCTATGAGGCGCGCTCTCTGAACGAAATCCAATGCATACTTGGAGTGAGAGCAAGCACAGACTCTTCCAAAAAGTCGCCGCACCCACACTTAGTGCGCACCCGTACTAGGTGCGTCGTGGATTCTTTGAGTTCTTTTGGAGTGTGGTTGGGGCTTTTTTGTAGCGTTCTTTTGAAAAAAAAAAAACCACAACTTCTTGATACAATTTTGAAAACTTTGGAGGTTTAAAAGAGAAAATAATAGAAAATAAAATAGTAATTATCTAGGGTATACACTAATGCACTAATGGTTATACAATAATTTGTATGTACTATTATATTAAAATATATTTTAAACATTGTATCCAAGTACTCCCACCGTATCTGCACCCTTACTTTTTGAAAAATTGGCAAATCCCTCGTACCCACATACCCGCACTCGAATCCCGTACCCGCACCGGTGCTACCTAGGAGAAAACACAATTTCTAGGAGAAGCTAGGCAGGATCGTCACTTCGAAAATGGCCTGTACCGTGTCTGACACGTGTCGGACATCGACATTTGCCCGACTCTACTTTGACATGTATCGAATGTGGAAAATATATCTCTTGTTTTTGTTTTTGCAATTTTAGACACAAACACCAGGCCGATACAGACGTCCCAGGGACATGGAGGACAACTCTTTTTGCATGGATTTTACTGTAAGTGAATATGTTAAATTGAGAAATCCTATCCAACCCATGTTCCTTTGGAGGAGGAATGCCTTGCCTCATTGTCAGAGGGTGCCCCATATGAAAATACATGAAAGGCAATTGGAGCAAAGAAGTGCAGTCCGTTATTCCAGAACCTCCCATAGTTATCTGATAGCCTTTATCCCTGCTTGGTCACAGATCCACTCATAACTGATTTTAGTACATTTCATTCAGTATAAACGGATATTTTGGTTCAGAAAATTTACAAGAAGTGATTATATTGGTATCCTTTAAGATGTGCATTTCAATCCACTTTTGTTTTTTCTTTGAAAGATTAATCAACTTCCCAAAATTAGAAATCTCAAGTGCAGCTATCTGATTAAGTTCTTACCACAATATGATAGCTCACAGTAATAGAATTATATTTCTTGTGCAGAGGCTACATGGCACCAGAATATGCTGTATGGGGTTACTTAACCTACAAAGCAGATGTTTATAGTTGTGGGGTTGTTGCGTTGGAGATTGTTGCTGGAAAGAACAACATGAAATATCGTCCTGATGAAAACTATGTTTGTCTCCTTGACTGGTAAGAGTATCCAATATTTTTTTTAAGGCATTTAATTAAAGAGCACGGTTTTAGAATCAAATTTCTTGCTTTGGAGGCTATTGGGATAATGCAAGAACCGCTTCTTAATAGTTTGGTGTTCTGCGTTTTGGTTGCATGTAACTTTGTTAGTCCGTGCATGACTTAAATATACCTCAAGAACTGGTTGTTTGTCAAACCAACTCATAACTAGTTTTCATCATAACTTAGTTGGCGTGCCAAACAAGCCCTTCAAGTACGTCTATCTGGCTTAGTTGGCATGCTTTCATCATGCTGGACATAAACGGGCAAGAAGTTGAGAACTTCCTTAAAATTGTTGTTAGGGACAACCTCAGCTTGTTTACCATTTTAATTCATTGCAAGTTCTTATTTTTACTTGGAAGTAAATATTTATTTTGTTGATTAGCAACTTATACTCCAAATGTGTGTTATGGATCTGTTTGGTTCATTATTTAGCGAGGGAAAGGAAAACGAACACTAAGGAAAACACTGCTACTTGTCTGGTTAATAAGAAGAAACGGTGAGTAAAATTAAAATAGGATGGAAATAAAACAACATTGTTTGAACTTTTTAAGTCACTTCCCTACTCTTTTCTTGAGTTTCTGTTACATTTTAGAAATTTTTTTAGTTTCTGATGTTTTAAGCATTGAGGAAATAGTAGGGATATAGTTTTTTCTTTGTCCTTTTTGCTAAGTAGAAGTTAAATAGTTGTCCTTTTTCAACCTAAATGAAGTCGAAATACGTCGGAGATCTTGAAATTCTATGTATGAGAAAAGTCTGAAGTCGGCCAATTTTTGCAGTGTGAAAAGGGAATCCGAAAAAAGAAAAAAGAAAAAAAAAAAGTTCGTATAGATCACAATCTAAATGTAAGCCATATTGCTTGCATGAGTCAAACTCACTGGCAGAATATTTCATATTTTCACCTTATCTAGTAATTGGTCAATCACATCTCTCTCTCTCTCTCTCTCTCTCTCTCTCTCTCTCTCTCTCTCTCTGATGCTTAATGTAAGAGCCTCTTCAACTAATCTCCTTCTCATGCTTGTTTCAGGCCTTAGTTTTACAACAAAAAGGAAGTCTTATGGACTTGGTGGATCCAAAGTTGGGTTCCGATTTCGACAAGGAAGAGGCAATAAGAATGGCAAAGATAGCTTTACTATGCACCAATCCATCTCCAGCACTTAGGCCTACCATGTCCGCTGTGGTAAGCATGCTTGAAGGTCGTACCAGCGTATTTGATCTATCCACACACCAAACTTTCTATGGCAACGAGTCAACTGAAACTCAGATCCTCATTGATTCAGCAGGAACAATACAAATGGATCATCTACCTCCACAGCTGCTCAGGATCTGTATCAGATCAGTCTTGGTTATAGCAGTCTGGAAATCAGCACACAGTAGTTAAGGAATTCGAAGGTTCTGATTGAGTTGGTTGTATCTTCATACGCAGTAGCAGAAATAGAAGCATAAGCCTTAACGCACACGAAATTAAGAATAATTTATTAAAATTCCTAATCTCCTTCGCTCATCATATATGTTAGGTTAAAGAACCTCTACAGGTTTTTTGTGGCTCTAAATGTGCTGTCCACTTTAAATAACAAAGGTACATGCAATTTCTCCTTTTAATGTAATTTGAATGTCATTCCTGTTACCAACTAAAACAATGTATCTTGCGGACTTCCATGCTAGTGAATGGAATAACTGAGTATATTGTATCTTAGCTGTACTATGTCCTTGCATCAGTTGCATGCTAATTTTAGTGCTGTTCTTTTTGTTATCATCTATGAAGCATGACAGGAATATGCCATGACACGGCAAACCCTAAAAAAATGAGGACACAGCGGGACCAACCCTTTGTTGTGAAGAAGTTTGTTGCTCTTCTTCTTCACATTTGATAAACCAAGAGTTGGATTTAGAATCTAATTTAGTCTAAACAAAGTGAAAATTTATTAATATAGTCAGCTCTTTCTTCTAATAATTGAGTTGTGTTTTTAGATCATAATCCACGATTAGATAAAGTGAGGTGGACAATTGTTAAACACTAACATTAAGTTGGCGAATGAAAATGAGAAGTTGTAGCAGAATGAGATCATTGGGTCAGAGTGCAAAAAATTTAGAACATCAGAGTTCATTAACACCAATTAATTTACATCACACTTGGATGGAATGAATATCACTTCCATTGGGTCACAATTCAACATTTCCTTTTATTCTTTTCACTCACTTTCCGGGTACGAAGTTTGTGGCATAGGCCCATGCATTGTTGTTGACTGGGTCTGCAAGGTGGTCTGCAAGGTTCTCCAAAGGTCCCTTTCCGGTGACAATGGCTTGGACAAAAAATCCAAACATTGAAAACATGGCAAGTCTACCATTCTTGATCTCTTTCACCTTCAACTCAGCGAAAGCCTCAGGGTCATCAGCAAGGCCTAATGGGTCAAAACTTCCACCAGGGTAGAGTGGATCGATCACCTCACCGAGTGGCCCACCTGCAATGCGGTATCCTTCAACAGCACCCATCAAAATAACTTGACTTGCCCATATGGCCAAAATGCTCTGGGCATGGATTAAGCTTGGGTTGCCCAAGTAATCAAGTCCACCCTCACTGAAAATTTGGGATCCAGCCTTAAACCATACGGCCTCACCAAACTTGACACCATTGCGGGCCAAGAGCTCAGGGAAGACACAACCAAGAGCTCCAAGCATGGCCCATCTGCAATGGATCACCTCGAGTTCACGGTTCTTAGAAAAGGTTTCTGGATCAGCTGAAAGCCCAGCAGTATCCCACCCGTAGTCACCAGGAAACTCACCGGTGAGGTAAGATGGAGATTCGCCGGATAATGGGCCCAAGTACTTGACACGATCTGGGCCGTACCATGGACTTCCCGAGACGGATTTTGTTGCAGCCTTCCTCATGGTGACTCTTCCATTGCCGAGGAGCTCGGGGGTGGAGGGTGAGAGTTTCACTGCCTGTCCGGCCAGAGAAGGGGAAGATAAAGCCATTGTTGCGGCAGCCATTGAGGAGGCTAAAGGTAAGCAACTGAAAGAAACAAGTGATCAGTATCTTTACTCTTATTGGAAAATATGTTTGTGGCTTGAGTTTCATGGGTCGTATGTGCTTGTATTTATATGACTTGGGAGCCCGAGTGTCCTTATCTTTGGAGATCAGTATCTTTACTCTTATTGGATTGTAACATTTGGGGAGATTTATTTGCTATCCATTTGGCAATCTCTGTGCCACTTGAACAATAATGTATCCAAAATATTCGGAAATTGCATAAGTTTTTTGTGTTGACCTATCATGTTATGCCACTTGCACTACTGGATATTGCTAATATATCTCATATGAGTAATGTTACACATATTACAAACTATAATTCCAATCATATAAGTACCATATTTAAAACACCTGGCACTACATTCAAGGACAAGGCACTTTAATAATGCTATTACCATATGCTTCAAATGTAGTGCTTTGTGGTTGGTGTTATAGTTTGTGATGTGTGTCTAGCATTATTGATCTCATATTAATAAGCTAAACGACAGAGGGATTTATTTTTTTAATTGTTTCTTTGTCGGAAAAAAAAAATACATATATATATATATATATATATTGTGGAACAATTCCCAGCAGGCAGAGGCTTTGCCAATGCCGGCTAGGGTGTTGGCCATTAAAAAAAAAAAAATTTTAAATTCCAAACGGCGAAGGCTTTGCCGACTATAACCAAATGGCATTGCCTTTGTCGGCTGATCTCTAGGGTAAGAAATTTAGCTGAATGCTAAAGTTAGGTTCCACTACCATACAACTAACCTAACTTACCCTACAACTACATCATTGGGGCTGTTTTTCCCCAAAAACTAACTTAACTTACCCTACAACTACACCAATGGAGATGCTCTTAGGGTTAGCTGAAATATTAAGTGCTAAACTTTTAAGGGTTGAAATACTATTAGGGTTAGCTGAAATATTAAGTGTTGATGTTTTAAGTGCTGATATATTAAGCTTGAGTGCTGAAATATTAGGATACTTTATTCAGCTAAACTTTTCAACTAATTTATTTCAGTACTGAAATTTTAAGCTAACCCAAATACCTTTATTTTACAAAACAATTACTTTTGTTTACCTCGAAATCCGCAATTCATCACGTAATTTTTAAGTTTTAGCTAACCCAAACGGACTCCAAGTGCTAAAATAGATCAAATTAATGTTCTATGTCCTGTAAAGTTCACTAGTATTACTAATCAAAGTTACATTATCTCAAAATCCAATTCCGTTACTCGCTAATCTATGTCACGTGGACATTATTGTATGAGTAATGTTAGGGGTACAATTATTTTTTATAACTCATTTACATTCATCTCTACCTCTCTCTTAAGTGGCATTATCTCAAAATCCAATTCCGTTACTCGCTAATCTATGTCACGTGGACATTATTGTATGAGTAATGTTACGGGTACAATTATTTTTTACAACTCATTTACATTCATCTCTACCTCTCTCTTAAGTGGCACTGGGGCTCATTGAAATTTAACGAACCCCACAGTGCCACTTAGGAAAGAGATAGAGATAATTGTAAATGAGTTATAAAAAATAATTGTGTACCCCTAACATTACTCTGTCTTGTATAAGGGTTGACATTACTCTTATTGTATATGGGTTGGTTTGTGCATGCGTTTGATGTCTCTAAATATCAAAACTTAAGATGCAGAGACCCGGTTTAAAATGCGTCTAAAAGATGGGTACGAGTACTCAGATACCTCCTCAACATATTGTTGAAACATGAAGCTCTGAAAGAAAAACAAAATTATCAAGGATATATACCAACCTCTTGTAGATTATTAACAACAAAAGAACCCACCACTAAAGATTGAGTTACCTCCTTCATGATACTTTGATAGCTCAAGATATCTGGAGAAAATTATTAGAAAATCTTTCTTATGTTTACAGCCCAAATAGCATGTTTCTCTACTAAAAGACCACGAGAGTTTTATTTTATTATTTAGTAGAATTAAACTCATGTTGTTATTATTTTGCAGCTAACGGGCGGTTGATGGGAGGAGTTTTAACTGCTCTAAACTCCCATCAACCCCAAGTTTACTTTTAAGGATGATATTTTAGTACTTTTTTTTGTAGATACTTTTGTCCTCTTTTAAGATGCTAGTAGTCTATATGTGTACCACAGTGTTTGTACCCAAAAACCGTCAATGGGTTTTGAGCCCGAGTTGTTGGGAGGAATCATGAGAGCCCGGTGGGAACATTGGATAGAGGTAAGGATTATCGGGCTCTGGGAAAACATAACAATCAAGCGTTGAGAGCCCGATGGTGGAATGAAGCAGCAGGAAGCCCAATCGGACACCGTGTAATGAAGATGAGAGTTAAAGTCCGATTGGCCATGGGCGGTTGAAGAAATGTAATCGGGCATGGAGGGAGGCATGGAAACAGATAGAGTCCGATTCATCCAGGAGAGTCAGTGACGAGGCCGACTGACTGGAAGGAGAAGGCGGTGCTATCTACAGCTGGCATGATAACGTTCTCAGAGGGAATTGGAAACAAGAGTCCGTTTAGGAAAGTAGTTGTTCGTTGCCAGCTGGATAGAGGCGTCTGATCCCTAAATTGAGGGGATTGATTAAATTGAGTCATGGATAAGGAAGGTCTTCAATCAACCAATCAACTAATCAGCTTGGAGCGCAAGCCAAGGAATTATTGTCCAAATAGAAGTTGTATAAGGTCGCTATAAATATAAGGCAGGCTACGCAAGTAAAGGACTCCGCGTCACATTCGAAACAGCATACATACGGCACATTCAAAGCATTCAAAGCGTTCTTAATCTTTATGTTTTTCAACCTTTATAGCAAATAGGTCTGTCCTTTTGTTATTTTTTTTTGTTCGTTTGAATAATCCGCCTGTTTTGGTTTGTTCTTGAGATCTGTTTAGTTTTTTCCAAACATTTAATAAAAGCTAATTTATTAAACCGTTTGTGATTTTGTTTACCTGTTAAACTTGATACTTTTTAGTTTGTGCGCTTCAGTATTGCTAAGGAACTTACAGTGAGGGTACTTTCCTACTCACTATACACAACCACCCTGTTTAGAAGTTAGATTCATCAAAGCCTTGTGTATCACTGACACAAGCAGATAGGAAATTAGTTTGCACGCTTACACACACACACACACCGAACCACTGATTGGTTCTGGCACGCCCGCGCAAATTACAGTAAACATTTTTGGCACGCCCGGTGGGACCCACAGTGTCAAATCATGCCTCCGAAGAAAGATAAGCAGACAACGAAGAATGGCCAGGACGATCAGCCCACGGACCCAAACGGAGGATGTTCATAAGAGTCAGGCTGAATTGGTCCTAGAAACCAAGACCACCCATATAAAGTTGGACCGCCTGACGGAAGCAATCGGAAGGCTGGTTGAAACCTATAAGGCCGGAAGCAACAAAGAACAGGTCAACGGATCGGGCTCAGGCACTCTGCTTGAGTCCGATAAGCCGAAAGACCCGCCTTATGTATGTCCGAACCTAAGGGATGGTAATGGCTCAGGCAGGCAGTCTGAGTCACAGACCGGTATGGCAAGCGGAGTGGTAGTCACCGATCCCAACGGATCGGCGACACCAGGTTTTGGTAGATCTATAGGCCACACTGAAAGTTCAGTCGGCCACACACAACCCCTAGGCCATGGCCATGGGGGGGCAAAGGAACAACGGTGTATTTTGGACCCATGATCAGGCCCACAACCAACTGCACGGACCGCCACCGTTGGTACCCCCGATAAGGAATGTTTAGCCCATAGCCCAACCCATCAATAGGGAGGAGTTGGTAGCGGCCATACACGAGGAGTATGGCCCGTTTATGCGAAGATTGGAAAGGCCGACTTACAGACGGCCATACCCCCCTGAAATTGACCAAGTCATATTTCCTCAGGGGTATAAAGTACCAAATTTCACTCTATTCTCTGGAGAGAGTGAACAGTCCTCAGTTGAGCATATTGGCCGTTTCATTGTTCAATGTGGCCATGTGGGTCACAGTGACCAATTAAAGTTAAGACTATTCCCAAACTCGCTAACGGGCATGGCATTTTTGTGGTACGTTAATCTCCCAGCCAATTCGGTGTTAACTTGGCAAGGGATGGAAGAACTATTTCACGGCCAGTTCTATAGGACTGAGCCCGAGACATCGCTGGCAGATTTGTCCAGGATGATGCAACTAGTAGGGGAGACCGTGAAAACCTACATAGCCCGTTTTCGAAAGGAAAAATATCGGCGCAAGACAGTTTTTCCCGAGGAGGAGTATGCAAAGATGGCCATGGGGGGCATGTCCTTTGAACTTGAGGTTTGAGGGAACTGACTTCCGTGACCTATTCGAGCTTGCCACACGGGTCGGTCGTTACGAGCGTATTCTTTTGGATGAGCAGGAGAAGAAGAACTCTTCCAAGGGAACATGTTATAAAGACCCCAATTACGAGGTCCACTTAGCAGAGTGTGACCTTGAAGTAGCAAGTGATATGGCCGAGTTGATTTGCAAACGGCCAATTGTATGCAACGCCTTGAACAAGCCTGTTAATAATAACGCTGCTGCAAAGAAAATGGCGTTCGAGGCGGGGAAAAACTATACTTTTGATATAACTATGGCTGATCAAATATTCGATGCCCTGTTGGCTGATAAAGTGATCAAGCTAAGTGAAGGTCATTGGATACCAAAAGCTGATGACATAAAAAATAAAGAGTACTGTAAATGGCACAACTCTTGGAAGCACTCTACTAACAATTGTGTTGTTTTTTGCAATTTCATACAGGAAAACGTGGAGAAGGGAGTCTTTAAATTCTCAGACAAAGCTATGGGGATCGATTCAAATCCTTTTCCTCAGATTACGGGCACTAACGTGGTGATGCCCGATCTAACCAAGCTTTCAAGACCGAGACCGAAGATAGACTTGTCTGACGGAGAGTTTGTGCCAAAACAAAGGGAAGGTAAGCAAATTGCTATTTCGGCCACTGATGGGCCGAAGGTGACAATACATGACCTCCAGAAGAGCTATCAAGAACGCAAGGCAGAAGCCCATAAGGCCGAGGAAGAGACGGCTAGATCCAGCACGGACAATTTGATAGCTGATTTGCAGAGACAGCTGGAAATCATCGAACAAGGCCTATGCCCGAGGTGTAAGGCTGACGTCAAGAAGGAAGTCTCGAGCCCGAGTAAGCGGCAGAGAAGCCGTGAAAATTGGGAATTAAGCCCGAGACGGTCTGTTTATGAAAGATTGTCACTACCATGGCAAGGTCAGGCCAAGCCCGAGTGGCGGGCAAAACATCCGTTGGTGCAGCGAGCCGGCCTTGGCGAATCCGGCCGACTGGGGGCAGGAAGCTCCCAGACAGTCCCAAGGTCTCAGATACGAGCATCAACTTCTAGCAGGAGCCCGAGGATGGTGCTACCACCTCGGGTAGAAGATCAAAAGTGGCATAGGGCTGAGCACGCTAAATTCCCAGCACGGCCACAATATAGCAAGTCCCAGAAAAGGAGGTATCAGAGAATGAGACAGGCCGAGCGAGAGCGTCAGTTCTTGAAGAATCAGGCTGGAAGCCCTCCTGCTCCCACAGAGCTCAAGGTGTCCAATAACCAAGGACTCTCCACGAGGGCGATGCACGTTGTCACTGAGCACCCAAGGGAAAGAGTCCGACAAGAAAGATCAGAGGAAGAAGGTAGAGTCACATCGGACAAGATGATTGAGTCCAATGGAGATGTGTCGGACTCAAGTTTTTCGCCAATACAATTCGGGACGATTCCACTAGGTTTGTCATCCAACATGGTGTTCACACTACCTATGTCCTTCAGGGCCAAGCCAGACCAGCCATCGGCCATGGAAGGGGATGTGGTAGAGGGCCTAGCTAAGGACTCGGCCGTGATAGAAAAAATCTTTTGGAACAGGGTAGAGACCGTTAAGCTAAAGTGGTGCAAGCTACGAGCAAAAATGTAGACACCACCGATTCGCAGACCGATCGGCCTAAGATCACCATCTTGAGGCCGAAAGGACAAAAGACTAAGGAAGGAGTGAAGACCGGACCAGTTAAAGTGGTGTTTGAAAAGCCAACACACCAGATGTCCCAACATTTGAAACCTTTGTATGTTAAAGGACATATCGAAGGTGTCCTAATTAATAGGATCCTTGTTGATGGGGGGTCTACCATTAACATCATGCCTCAAATAATGTTGAGGATCCTGCAAAAGTCTGAGTCGGAGCTAATTCCGACTGAGATGAATGTTCAAAGCTTCACGGGGGCACCTTCAAGAACTAAGGGTATCCTACCCCTTGAACTGACCGTTGGCAGTAAAACGGTCATGACTGCTTTTTTCATCGTGGAAACCTCAGCGGCCTATAATGCTTTACTAGGCCGGGATTGGATACACCCAAATTATTGTATTCCCTCCACGCTCCATCAGTTGTTGATTTTCTGGAGAGGTGATGAGGTGGAAGTGGTTGGGGCAGACACCAAGCCCTTTGTAGCCCGGGTACAGACGGCTGATGCAGTCTTGTACGAAGATGACATCGGGCCAGTAAAGTTGTTGGGGTGCAGCAAAATGGGAAGACCAAATTCAGCGACCTTCCTTAAAGGAAGTTCGTCGGACATTAAAGCATATTTCCATAACCTCAGTCGGACGGAAGAATCAAGGCTGATTGAGATCGTTGAACAAGAAGATGTCCATGGGGACTCCGATAATTGAAGAACGGAAGCTGCTGGCCTTGAGGGCCAGCATGGCTAGATGGTGTGCATTCCTGGCCGACAGAAGATTGGAAATCGGCCCATGTGACGGAATGATCAATTTAGCTGATTGCATCTATGAAGAGGAAGCGCCAAAGGAAGAAGAGATTCAGATAGACGAATTGGAAACGGCCACGGCGAAACTTGATGATTTGAAGGCCGATGTCCAAGACCCTCTCTTGGAAGTCAACCTAGGCAAGGAAGGAGAGCACAAACCTACTTATGTAAGTCAGATGCATGATCCTCAGTGTCAGGCCGAGTTGATTGTACTCCTTCACAAGTATAAAGATTGTTTTGCCTGGGAATATGACGAGATGCCTGGTTTATCTAGGGAACTGGTGGAACACCGGTTACCAATTAAATCGGGGTTCAGGTTGTTTAAACAGCTACCTCGGCGCATGTCACTAGAGGTGACACTGAAGGTGAAAGAAGAGATCGAGAGACTACTAAACGCCGGCTTCATTCGGACAGCTCGATATGTTGAATGGGTCTCAAATGTGGTGCCAGTGGTGAAGAAGAATGGGAAGCTGAGGGTTTGCATTGACTTTAGGAACTTAAACCTAGCTACCCCAAAAGATGAGCATCCCATGCCTATGGCCGATCAGTTAATCGATTCGGCCGCTAAACATAAAATTTTGTCATTTATAGACGGGCACTCGGGGTACAACCAGATTTACATCGCCAAAGAAAATGTCCCGAAGACTGCTTTTCGGTGTCCGGGGGCAATTGGAACCTTTGAGTGGGTTGTCATGCCTTTCGGGCTAAAGAACGCTGGAGCCACCTATCAACGGGCAATGAATTCAATCTTCCATGACATGATCGGACAGTTCATGGAGGTTTACATAGATGATGTGGTGGTGAAGTCAGGAGGTAACGCCGATCATTTGAGGGATTTGGAAAAAGCATTTGAAAGAATGCAGGCTCACAGACTAAAGATGAACCCTCTCAAATGTGCATTCGACGTTACAACAGGGAACTTCCTAGGTTTCTTAGTACATCAAAGGGGGACCCCACTATTGAAGATCAAGACCGATGAAGACTTCAAGTGGGAAGACAGCCATCAACAAGCCTTTGAGGGAATCAAACAATATCTGTCAACTCCTCCAGTATTAATGCCACCCAAGAAGGGTAGGTACCTAAAATTGTATATATCGGCCTCTGACTGCTCTATAGGTAGTATGCTAGCTCAAGATAATGAGCAAGGTAACGAGCAGGCCGTTTATTATTTAAGTAGAATCTTGACTCCAATCGAGCAGCGCTATGCGCCGATTGAGAAGTTATGCTTGGCCTTGTATTTTTCTTCACAAAAGTTAAGAACATATATGCTTCCTGTTTCAACTTACATAATATGTCAAACTGATGTGATAAAATATATGTTGTCAAGACCGATCATGAGAGGCCGAATTGGGAAATGGACCCTGACCTTAATGGAATTTGCCATCCAGTACCGATCGCAGCAATCGGTGAAAGGCCAGGCCATAGCTAATTTCTTGACTGATCACCAAGATCCTACTGATTTGGGAGAACTGCCTTCAACACCCAAAATCCTGAGCACGTCTTTAGTCCCATGGACGTTAATCTTTGACGGTTCCAAAAAAGCAGAAGGTGCTGGGGCAGGCGTGGTGATTGTATCGCCCAAGTACAAAAGACAAAAATGTCTTTTCGGCTCAATTTCAAATGCACTAACAATCAGGCCGAGTACGAAGCACTTATAATCGGACTCGAGATACTCCTTGAAATGGGAGCATCGTCCGTGCACATCAAGGGAGACTCAGGACTGGTGATCGGACAGATAGCCGGAGAATTTTAGATACAAAGTTGGGAGCTCTGCCCGTTCCACGCTGTGGCTACTCAACTCATGGAAGCATTTGATGATATTAGCGTGAGTTACATTCCAAGAACCACAAACACCGAGGCCGATAAGTTGGCAAAAATAGGATCAGCCTCGTCTTCCCAGAAGAGTGCAGAAGACTAACTTATTACGGTTCATGTCCGATCATTATCGTCCGTTGCAAAGTGAGGGTGGTACGCAACTACCAATTCGGTCTTGATGGAGGATGACGATTGGAGAATCCCCATCATGGAATACCTGAATCACCCAAATGTCAGGGTAGACCGAAGAATCAGATTGTTTGCCGTCCGATTCGTGGTACTTGATGGAGAGTTATTCAAGAAACCGATCGGTGACGACGTGGTCTTGAGGTGTCTAGGGAAGAAACAGGCCATGCAGGTTATGGCCGAGGTACATGAAGGTATTTGTGGGGCACATCAGGCCGGTACCAAGATGAAGTGGTTGCTGAGAAGATACAATTATTATTGGCTCGACATGTTGAAAGATTGTATTAGTTTGTCAGAAGCATGGTCCGATCCAGCATGTGCCAGCCAAAGAATTGCAACCCATATTCAAACCATGGCCGTTTAGGGGATGGGCGATGGATTTAATTGGCAAAGTCCTACCGCCATCATCGGGCCAGCATTGTTTTATCATAGTGGCTACGGACTACTTCACCAAGTGGGCCGAGGCCATTCCTTGTAGAACGGTGACACAAGCCACCGTCATTAAATTCATTGAAGAACACATTATCTATAGGTTCGGCCTTCCGGAAACAATCACGGACGACCAAGGATCGGTGTTTACAGGGACTGAAACGTCGGCCTTTACAGAAATTAGGTGGATCAAAATTCTAAATTCTACGCCCTATTATGCCCAGGCTAATGGACAGGCCGAGTCCACTAACAAGATCCTCAAGGGGATCATTGAGAAGATGATTGTGGAAAATCCTAGGGAATGGGACAAGCTCTTGTCCGAAGCGTTATGGGCCTATCGGACGTCTAAAAGGTCAAGTACTGGGGTTACACCGTTCATGCTGACTTATGGGCATGACGCTATGTTACCAATGGAGGTCACAGTCCGATCGGCCAGAAGGGCTTTACAAAATCAACTGGAGCCCGCTGAGTACATAGAGGCTATGATAGCTGAATTAGAAGGACTCGATGAAATGAGGCTCATGGCCTTAGATTCATTAAGAGTGCAGAAGCAACGGGCCACCCGAGCTTACAATAAGAGGGTGAATGAGAAGTCTTTTTGCACAGAAGATTTGGTATGGAAGGCCGTGTTACCTATTGGAGACAAGGATAATCGTTATGGTAAATGGTCGGTCAATTGGGAAGGCCCGTTCATTGTCCATCAAGTCAAGAGTGGTGGTGCATACAGGCTACGTGATTTAGATGGAACGGTTCATGTCCGTTTAATCAATGGTCAGTATCTAAAGTCTTATTATCCTACGTTATGGGAGACCATTGACTTGGATTATAAACCAAATCCTGGGTTGGAATATGATCAGTTGATCAATTATGAGCCCGAGCCCGAGTGATTTAAAGGAACATTGTTTGGTATTGATAGGCTGAGCACAACTTACTTACAAAAATGATAAAAAATAAAAAATAAATAAAAATAAAATAAAATAAAATAAACTTTCTATACAATACAAAATAGGAGTCGGCCTCTAGGCCGACCCAAAATTCCTAAGCATGGCCTTCAGGTCCTCCCAGGTCTTGATGGCTCCAAACCGATCCCGTTTGGCTTTTTCTAGCTTTTGTGCCCATGCCCGAGATATCGGAACACTGGCTTGCAGTTGATCACTGCACTTTTGGGCATCGCCGCCAAGTGATGATAATGCTTCATCGATTTTCCCAAGGGCGGCGTTGTTGGTAATGACCTCGGCTTCACATTGGGCAAGCTGAGCTTTTAGTATGGTAATACGGTGTTGCAGCCAGGAGTCCCTCGCTAATACTTGAGCCCGAGAGGCCTTCCCCGCTTCAAACTTAGCTTTGGCCCCTTCCAGGAACTTCAATGCTTTCTGCCGAGAGCCTAAGTGAAGTTCTGCATCAGCCTGAATTTTCAAGGCCGATCGATCCATATGACGGGCACTTGGGAGTCTCTCTTTTATCTCCAGGAGTAAGGATAGTTGTCCGTCTGAAAGAGAAAGATTGGCCATGAGGGTGTTCAAGGCCATGTCAACATCGACAGCAGCAGGAAGGGTGGAAAGGTCCTGATCAACAAGCCCGAAGAGAAGGTTCTTCGCTTGTTGAAGATGTGAAGGAGAGACTGCTTCGGGCTCCAAGGGGCTGAGGTCAAAAGCTCCTAGGTCCAGGCCCAAGAAGAAGTCATTGAAAGGAATGACTGGCGCTGGACCTGTGGCATCGGCCTGTTCAAGAGAGAGCAGTCAGAAATGTTTTAAAATTATTAAGTTAGAAAAGAGTTTCAGACTTCATACCTGGGCATGAGAATCAAGGGAGGCCGAGATCGCTTCCCGAACATCGGCCTCACTGGGTTGAGAAGATGTTGGTTGCGAGGGAGATTGATCCAATCACGAAGAAGAAGAAGCGTGGCTGGTCTCTACCCTTGGGCTAGTTGAGGCCGCTGTCGCTAGTAAAATCTCAGTTGCTGGAACTGAGCCCGAATCTTCAACACCGGCCTCCACTTGCAAGATTGTAAAATCTTCAAGGGGGTTAACGTCGGCCACTGCTGGTTCCACTATTGTGTGAACAGGGGAGCCGGTGGTCGTGGCAGCTTCCCCTTGCCCGGAGAGAGCTCCAACTTCAGCGGGGACGGCTTGGTCCACTTCTTCCCTGGCTGCACCTGTAGTAACTTCAGCATCGGCCATACCCTCAGTACTGGAAGAGAGGACGACTTGCTCAGGGGCTTGGCTGATGTGAGCAAGGTCTTCGTCTCCGCTGGAAGGAGTGAGCGGAGGCACAATGTGGAGAGGCATCACCCTTACGGCGACTCGTTCCAGATAGGCCACCGTAGATGCCGGTGATGCAGGGAGCATTGGAGGAATGGTCTGGGTTGGAGTTGGGAGTGGATCCTCTCCTGAGTCTTCATCAACGAGCTGCAAAACAGAAAGGATTAGAACTAAACAGGCAGAATCTGGCATAGCTATTAGAAGATGGTAAAATCTAACCTGAGTAGAGGCCGGTGTTGTTTTTTGTTTCTTTTGAGAAGGACCCTTGCCCGGAGCTGCCTTGCGAGCAGGTTTTTTGGCTACCTGTTTGCGCCTGATTGGAACTGTTGTTGGAACAGGAGCATCGGCCTTTGTGGCCGACGATGCAGTAAAAGGCAGAAGGGCTTCAGCAGCAGTGCCTTGAAAGATGTTGCTTGCCCGATCGCCCCACCACTGGGAGAATTCTTTTGACACAACGGGCCGGGCAGAGAAGGGTGTGAAGTTGAACGCCGCTTTGAACCGGTCTGACCGTTCTTGTATTTTCTTCACCTGCCCGTCGTTGACAATAAGCCCTCGTTCTACCCAGTCAACATTGACAGTGGTGCTAGGGGGAACGGGCACGAGTTGTGAAAGCCCGAATTGGCGGGCGTAAAGAGGAGCAAAGTAATATTCGGCCCCGCACTTATTATTGGCCGACGGAATGCTCGGGCTAAAAATAATGTCTCTAGCAACCAAGTAGCTAGAGAAAATTTCATTGTAAGTAGACTGGGTGCCCGAACCCCAGTTGGAAGGATTATTGGAAAGTTGAAGAAAAGAAGAGAATTGAAGTGAAAAGAATGGGGTGAAGTGGTTTACATCCCGAGGGGAGCAACCTTCGTAGAAGAAAGTAAAACACTCCTCGAAGGAGTGGGAAGAAGGAGTTACGTCCATGAACTGGACAGCAGAGATGGGAACATCGGCCACTTGATGGATAGTGGGTTGAAACTCTGGGAAATAAGAATGTAGCCAGAGTTGGAGAACCCACATCGGACTCCCACCAGCTCTGAAGCCCGAATGGACAAAATCTGTGATGCCTCGGATAAGGTGTGCCCAAACAAGTGTAGCCATGGCCAAAGGCTTCCCCGATGCAAGAGCCAAAGCCAAGGCCAAGGTTGTGTATTCTTTAGTAATGGCTTGGCTGGCCGAGCAGAAAAGAAAGTTGTTGAGCCAGTAGATGAGGAAGGCATTGTGTTCTGCATCGGACACCTCCGTCTCGTCTGCCCCGATGCAGGCAGTCAGAAAGCCTCCAAAGGCTGTAATCGGCCTGTGTGAGACGGCCCCATCCCTGAAAATATCTTGTTGAGGGTAAGTAAAACTAGCTGTTCCAACATCAAGCCCGGGAACGATCTCTTGCCCATAGGGGCGAAGGCCGAGCAGGTAGCTGATGTCCTTCACGGTGGGAGCCATTGGTCCGCAACGGAAAAGAAAGCCATTGCAAGAGGATGACCAGAATAAAAGAGAAGAAAGAAGAAGAGGTCGGTCTATCTCTATTCTAGACCGACTGAGCATGATGGCATCATAAATGCCCGTTTGTTTCCAGACACCGGCCTTAGAGGCCGAAACCCTGTTTACCCATTTATCCCAATCTGCAGCGGGGGTCGGTCAGGATCGAATAGGCTGGTTGGCATTCTGGACTTTGTTCCAGTGAGCAGGGACTTGAAGGAATGCTTCATTCTCAACCGGGGGGAAAAATGGGAAAAAAGCCGTTGGAGGGTGGCCAAGAAACGCCGCTCCCAGGCCTGGTGCGACGGGGGAACCATCGGAGGAGCTGTAGGGGGTTAAATATTCGGTGGAGATCTCGGCGGCATGTGCTTTGGCTAGAGTCCTAACCTCCCTGCATTGGTTTTGCGGCGGTGGTGCATCTATGAAGGTTTTCTTTCCTTTGGGCTTTGCCGGAGCAGTTTTAGGAGCCATGTCTGCAGGGAAGAGTTCGCCGAAGAAGATGGAGATGTAGAGAGAGAAGCTTTGTTTTGCTTAAGATGTAGAGAAAGCGTAAGAATGCAAATGTGTGAAGGTTTTTGAAGGATTGGCTGTTTAAATACCACAAGGCTGCAATCATGATACATTAAATGTGGAGTGACGGGTGCGATTCTCCATAATCTGATAGTTGCTGCATGATTGACGCGTGGCAATTTTTAAAATTCAAAACGTCACATCAATCAAGGCGGGATGTTTGATATGACCTTTTGGGGGGCAATTATTTGCATCCAAAAACCGTCAATGGGTTTTGAGCCCGAGTTGTTGGGAGGAATCATGAGAGCCCGGTGGGAACATTGGATAGAGGTAAGGATTATCGGGCTCTGGGAAAACATAACAATCAAGCGTTGAGAGCTCGATGGTGGAATGAAGCAGCAGGAAGCCCAATCGGACACCGTGTAATGAAGATGAGATTTAAAGTCCGATTGGCCATGGGCGGTTGAAGAAATGTAATCGAGCATGGAGGGAGGCATGGAAACAGATAGAGCCCGATTCATCCAGGAGAGTCAGTGACGAGGCCGACTGACTGGAAGGAGAAGGCGGTGCTATCTACAGCTGGCATGATGACGTTCTCAGAGGGAATTGGAAACAAGAGTCCGTTTAGGAAATGAGTTGTTCGTTGCCAGCTGGATGGAGGCGTCTGATCCCTAAATTGAGGGGATTGATTCAATTGAGTCATGGATAAGGAAGGTCTTCAATCAACCAATCAACTAATCAGCTTGGAGCACAAGCCAAGGAATTATTGTTCAAATAGAAGTTGTATAAGGCCGCTATAAATATAAGGCAGGCTACGCAAGTAAAGGACTCCGCGTCACATTTGAAACAGCATACATACGGCACATTCAAAGCATTCAAAGCGTTCTTAGTCTTTATGTTTTTCAACCTTTATAGCAAATAGGTCTGTCCTTTTGTTATTCTTTTTTTTTTGTTCTTTTGAATAATCCGCCTGTTTTGGTTTGTTCTTGAGATCTGTTTAGTTTTTTCCAAACATTTAATAAAAGCTGTTTTATTAAACCGTTTGTGATTTTGTTTACCTGTTAAACTTGATACTTTTTAGCTTGTGTGCTTCAGTACTGCTAAGGAACTTACAGTGAGGGTATTTTCCTACTCACTATACACAATCACCCTGTTTAGAAGTTAGATTCATCAAAGCCTTGTGTATCACTGACACAACCAGATACGAAATTAGTTTGCACGCTTACACACACACACCGAACCACTGATTGGTTCTGGTACGCCCGCGCAAATTACAGCAAACACACAGATAAATTAAACTATACATGCGGACCATTTATACTTCAAAACAGTTAAAAAAAAAAACCTAAAGCTAAGTAACCAAGTCTTTTTCTAATTTTAAAACAAATTTGTAATTGGGAGCCCATCATGGGTGTGTCAATATTAAATCTCACTTACACGTATAAATGATATGATAGTTTATTATTGAAATTTCTGATGTTATCTTAATTTAAAGCATTCTTGATCAAAATTTAATTAAGGATTTTGTTATACAAAAAGCATAAATTTTGTTTTTATTATCATTTTTGAATTTTGATTTATTTTTTATTTTATTTTTTTTCGATCACATGTTAAGGATTAGCCTTTCCAATTTAAGAACTGTTGCACGAAAATCTTACACCAATGAACCATATCCCATTGACATTGGTTCTTTGAATCGATGTGGAATATAACACTCAGCAGTCATTGCAATTTATTCACGAAAGTGGTAATTAAACAATGTACAAGCAACATTACCAATAAGATGAATAAGTCCAAAAATTTGAATAACAATTTTATTTTGGATTAAATACATTTTATTCCCTATTTCACTTTAATCCTATGTGTTTTAAAAGTGAACACTTAATCCCATGTGATTTCGGACTAAAGTGAAACTGTTAAGATTTCTCTAAAAAACTGATGAAAATTCTAAAATTAGCCAAAAATTAACCCCCTTAATTGGTGAGGTTAATTTTTGGGGTTAATCTCCTATGTGGGGATAATGCTGCATTTAATCCACCTTATGTGGGGGCTAATTTTTAACACCTAACCTCTTGTGGGGCTAATTTAAACATTTAATCCTCATCTGAAGCTATTTTAAAAAAAATCTTAGTAGTTTCGCTTCCATCCAAAAACCTGTGTCCACTTAAGATGTTGGACCAAAAACCTGTGGTTATATCTGGGTTCACATGATAGATTCGGGCCAGCACATATTTGGCCACCATAAGATTTAGTTCAGCCACTTCGGAAAGTGTATGGTGCGGGTTCACTTATGGGAAGTTATCAATCTTACAATTTCTTTCTAAATATGTGATGAATATTATCACATTATTGATTAGGGTGATATTTTTATATCTTACGGGGGATAATATTTCAAGATATGACAAATATTGTCATCTTTCTGGAAAAATATCTATTACTTGCAAGGGAAAAAATATGCATGAAGCCACAATATGGATCACATTCATTAGAGGCCAATTTTGCCAGATAATTATTGAAGATTATTTTGCCTTATCATGTCATCGATGGTCGCCATTAATACACAGGCTAGCCATGCTTGAAGCTCACCCAGCGTCTCAAACACAACTCGAAAATGCATTCTACAAAGCATTCTTAGTTTTTATCAAAATAAAAAAGCATCATTTTTATTTCCTTTTTAGGCGTCTTAGCTTTCAATTACTTTCCCTGTAATTTCAAATTTATCTATTAAATAAAAAGTCAATTTTCATTTAATTTATCTTTAATACTTTTTTTAATCACTTTTTGGCTTGTATGCTTTAATACTACCATAAGACTTTTGCGTGATGGTACTTTCCTACTCACATTTCACAATCTCTAGGTAGATCGAGGTTTGATTTTTAAACCTTGTGCATCACTTGTGCAAGTAGTTTTAGAAGTTTAGTTTGCATTCGAGCCCGACGACTCTGACATGCCCTAGCCAAAAAATAACAGTGTCTTTTTACTTCACTAAACACTAGGGAAAATGATTTTCCTTTGTTTGGTTATGAAGGAAAGTGGTGAGAAAAACCTTTATTTCAAGTTACTAGAATACTCCCAATTTTTTTTTACTTTCAGTGATAGTCAAGCTTAAAGGCGCACTCATGTAGAACCTAATGCCCCCCCAATTTTTTTAAATTTGTGGGATATATATGTAATTTTTACATTTGAAAATTAATTTAGAATCCACCCCCCCCCCCCCCCCCCCCAATTTTAACATTTCCAATATAAACCATCCATAAAAATTCAATTTAAAAATCAAAAGCCCCAATGCCACAGTTTATTTTACAGGACTAATCTAAGGATATAAGAAATTGGAGTAATAATTATTTTTAATTTAATAGTTCGTTATTTGATAGGCTAAATAATGCTAGAGCTCCCCGCTCCTCCAATAGAAGGTCTTCCCTATAACCAAAGAGAGTTTAGCAAGCCAAGCAAGAAAGATAGAAAGAATAAAAGTTTAAGATAGATTCATACTTCAGCACGACTAGTCATAGGGAAATTGGACATGAGATGAGAGACCTGAAAATCCTCATAACCTCTTTTGTCAACCACTAGTTGCGTACCATCCATTCTCATAAGTGCCTCCTCAAGGTCGTCACCCCAGAGTTTACGAGTTTCTAACATGTTAGGAGGAGGGACGTTAGTGTAATACCCTGTATATTTGGATTGTATAATAATACATAAGATTTGATATACTTCCCTTGACCATAGTTAAAGTTTCACCTTCAAGCGATCGAAGTGTTTTCAAGCCATTGAGAATTTTATTGTCCAAGCGATCGAACCTCTTTCAAGTGATCTAAACCCTGCTGACATTAATTTATTACGTGTCCCCTTTTTCAATAAATCAACTCGGTCTCAATCGATCGAACCTGGTCGATCTGCTCTTAAGCGATCCAAGTCGCTTCAATCGCTCGAAAATGTCAGAATATCTGATCTCAGTTTGTGCACCAGAATGCCACCTTGAACCTCATCCTTTCCCTATATATATGTATATTTCGTGTGTGGGGGTTTGGTTGCCCAACTTTGAGAGATTGTAGAGAGAGGGAGAGATTTGATTGTTACATATATATATACACGCACTCTTATATACATACATACATACATACATATATACATACATACATATGTACATACATATATATATACAATCAATCCGGGAGAGAGAGACAGACGGGAAGAAGAAGAGAAGAAGGAGACATAGGCAGAGAGAGAGAGAAGGCTGAGATAGAGGAGAGAGAGGAAGCCATTAAAGAGAGAGAGCTCAAGCTTGACGTTGCCAAACGCGCCCTTACGACGTTCGATGAGTTCCAAACTCATTCTGTAGCGTAGATATGATGTTTTATGAGATTTGAACGTAAAATGTTGACCCCAAAAATCCCCTAATACTTCTGGACGTTTACTATCCAGAACTGCTAAAGAAGAAGACTCTCGAGCGATTGAATTGGGTTCAATCAATCAACCCTTCAATCAATCTAAAGGACTTCGATCGCTTGAATCTCACTTTCCTCAATCGATTGAAATGTTTTCAATCAATCGAACTTAACAAAATATGGTTGTATCCTTTGAGGTTATTAATTCCAAATGCGTAGTCATTTGAATGCTGTTCCACGTTTCTATTATGCAATTGTCACAGCCCGGTCCCATAATAGCAGAACCGGAGCCCATGGCACGCCACCGAGGCTAAACCAATTCATTAACGTTCCCAAAAATTAGTTTGAAGAACACGAAGCAGAAAACAAAACAAATCATTTTTAAAACAAGCAGTCCAATCGAATGGGTCGGGGCTCCAGTTGACTGACTCAGAGTTGCAGTGAGTAAGAAATCCCCAGCAGCCACCTTTGGTCGACTGACCCTAGGTCCGGTCGACTGATGCCTCAAAAGTTCGGTCGACTGGGCTAGTCCGGTCGACTGTGAAGTTAAGCCCTAGCAAAATATCTGATTTCGAAACACGACCCAGTCGACTGTGTCGGAGACCCAGTCGACTGATTTCACACTTATTTAAGGCAGTGGCTAACCAACTGCGAGGTCCAGTTGACTGATACCCGATCCAGTCGACTGATTTCCCCTGAAGCAGCACAATCTCCACAAATTCTAAGTTTATAAGCTTTCTAAATTCAAATGGGGATTAAACACGCCCACCAAAACGCATACCAAAGTAGTCCTAACTGGATTAAAACATTACGAAAACATAAATACAACATGTTACTGTCTATTACAACATTTCAAATCCATTCTAACATACTAAGTTAAACATAACCAAAAGTCATAAAATTCTTATTATAATAAGTCTATTACAAAACGACGAGATAAAACATGATAAGTCGCCTTCTATAGTGAACTCTCAAACCCACGTGCTCACTTCTGTGATTCCTCGCCGGCATTTACACCTGAAATGGTTATTTGAATAACACACATATTCAATTTGTTTAAGCTATGCTTAGTGAATAAAATAACATATGCACATGAATGATAAACATGCTCGCATTCACATCTCTACAATTCATACTAGTCTCCGGAGTCTCACGTGTACGTTCTATACTCCTAATCCGCGACTCCTCACCAATAAGTCTACACGAAAAGGTAAGACCCACGAATCTTTTCTTCAATCATGCAACCTTAATGCCTATATCGGCTCCACAAAATGGCTTGGTAACCACGTGCTCCTTTGACCCAAATAGCAACTCAACATGCTCAATTTACATGTCACCATCCTCTCAGTAATCAAAACATTTCACCACGCTATTGGGCCTACTTATCAATATAATCACCCAATATGAACTACACAATATATCTATAACTAACACATGCTTTTCATATCACAACATGAACACATGTCAAGAAATCATTCCAAAAACATATTTGAATCACTCACCTTCGAATAACGCTCCTATAATTCAATCTGAAGAAAACTCGTGCACAAAGAATGTGCAGAAGTCCATCTAGTATAATTCCTATTGATCAGAAATCCAATTATGAACTTTTATGAAAAAGTCTAGAAAATAACTTTTAAAAAAACATAGCCAAACAGGACCTAGTGGGTATCAAAATGAAGCTCTTACCTTGAGGAGTTTGAATATGAAATCTAGGAGAAAATGAACGGGCAGAAGTCCGTCGTTTTGCGCTTTGAAGCTCTAAGCAACTAAATCCTCCTTTTAGCCTCCTTTTGAGTTTTAGGTTAGAAGCTATAAAATTATGAAAGTCATCTCTATCTACATATTGGTAACACTTTCAAAAATTGTGTTTACCTCCCCACGAGTTTTCAAAACTCTTAATCAATCTCTGAAACTTTCTATACAGCTAATTCATAGCTTCACGAGTGAACCTCAAAATTATAAAAGTTTCTGACTAAGTTCCGTTTGGTTATTAAAACGCAAGTTCTACATGACTTTTACGAAGTTGCTAATTAGCCTACCAAATTTATAGCGTGTTAATTCATTCTCACCAGGATACTAGAATTAACAATAGAATTAAATTCTAAACCAGAAAATAATACAAATAGTGAAATACACAGGTAAACATTTATTTTCAGATAAAAATTTAAGGTATTCCACAGTGAACATCTCATACTCGGAGAGACTTCACAACAACCAACATTCATTCTACGTAGTCTCAAAGGGTTCTCTAACACAGATATCCAAATCGACTCGTGAGTCAAAACTCACTAAAACATGTGCCAACATGCACAACATACCACCTTATCATGCATGACAATGTAATAAAATGCAATAACACATATACGGGTGTTATAGTGATACTAGGGATTTCGGGGATAATACGATGCGATAATGAGACTGAGGAAATATGGGAGTAACGTAGTCGGGTTCGGAACATTAGTAATATTACGACGTGATACTGAGATCGTGTCTACGGTATGTGGTATAATGGTTGGTAACATTAGATGACATAGTGGTGATCGAGTCAGTTGGGTATCAGTACCTTTTAATGTAAGTATGTTAGTGTCAGGGATCGGTCGTGAGCACATCTGCGTGGGATGTGAGCATTATATATTATACTCGCAAGAGTTCTTAAAAGAGTAATTATGGTGAACGAGAGTAATAATACGTATTGATTATGGACAGATGATACTCATGAGTGTTCTTAAAAGCGGTGAAGAGTAAGAGTTCTTAACACCAGTGAACTGGAGTATTGGTACGTCCATAGACTAATGGTTATGTTGGAACGATGTGTGGTGCTCACGAGTGTTCTTAAAAGCAGTGAATGGTAAAGGTTCTTAAAAGCGGTGAATTGGAGCACTAGTATGTTAGGATGATATAATTTCTTCATCTTTGTCGGTCATGGTTGGTACAGTCAGCCTTAGGGTTTGAAGGTGATAGGAATTGAGTAATGAATTCGGAATAGAAGATGAAAATATATTATTAGTAGCATTACTATATATTGTGCATAACTGGTAATTACTTTATACCTATGATGCTCTGGGAGCTTCTATTCATTCAGCTGAAGTAAGTTGACGGCATTTATGATTGGACATTCCCCGTCTAGACTACCCTGCTCCTATTATTACAGGTGATGGAACTTATGGTTATAGGTACTTCTCGGAGGGGGTATATGCAGAGAATGGCGCTACCGATGATGGTGATGCCGGGGAAGACTAATACGCTGACTGCTATGTTTAGTCCAACTGAAGAACCGAAGACAGATATTAGCTTATGTTTCTACTTTACATTCCTGTTAGACTTTGTAATATAATTGGTATATGGGCCTTTGTTGCTTTCAGACCTTTGATAATTTTTGTAGCGCACTCTGATGATTTTTGTAATAAACAGAACTTTTGTAATATATCCAGTTAGTATTATTACTGTTCTTGTTTCTTTTAGTTGACTAGTACTGTATGGTGTGGATAAATTATTGAATTTCGCCTGTCATTCTCTATGGACCCAAAAAGGAAATTATTTTTCTCTACTTTTGCTATTCTAGGGCATGACAGTGAGGTACAACGAAGTAATCTAGTAGGCATGCTTTCCATAGGATTCTTTCTCCCAAATACCAAGTAGCGGCATAAGGGCCGGTGAATAGGAAGCTATGTTTTGGTAGTTGAATCATCAACACGTAGGGAGCCTTTGTAGCATGAGAAATTCTAGACCAAGGATCCCACGTCAGCATCTCCCCGGTGAGACGAGTTAAGAAGTCCTGGTATTTCTTAAGGTCATAAGCTTTGACCTTCACACCTACCTTCTCTTTCACCCATTTGAGACCCCTTGGGAATAGACTCGCACTCAAGTCCATAGGTTTAGGAGCTAGCATTACAAATATTCAAAGCTCCACAATTGTTAAACAAGAAGGAAGGAAACCATTAGAATACCAGAAGAGGAGAAAGAAAAAAAAAAAAAGAAAGAAAAGAGAAAGAATAGATTGTGTGATACCTCCCAGACTCTCCAGAAACCTCCAATCGAGGGTGAGCACATCCGAGAGATTTTTTGCATTTTCCTATAGAGGATCGCTAAGCTAGAATTTCCCTAATCATATGTATAGATTTGGCCAATATTAACCAAGCTCCCTAAGACAGATAGATGAATCTGATCCGCTTTGGTGCTAAATAGGGAGGATCCTAGAACGTACATGATAAAGGCTTTGGTGACTTGGTTAGTGGTGAATTGATTGTATCTTTAAAAGGTCTCTAGAAACCAAGCCTAAGGAATCACACCGTTCACGAATCTAAGCAGGTCTATTCCTAATAGATTGATTACCATTTTCCTAGAGGTGTCTAGTGAAGGGTCTGTAATGATAGGATTTCCTCCTACCCAAAGCCCAGTGATCATAGAAAAAGTCATTTGGGGTCATAGTCATCTCCCTGAAAGGAAGATGGAATGTGTTGGTGGAGTCCCACCACCTTTCCATTAGACTACATGGATGCACCAAGTCATTGGAACTCCCAACCAATACCTTAATGAATTCGCTGAAGCCGACGACTTTCACCTTGGTTTTTACAGCCTCTGAAAGTCCTTCGTACCACTTATAGCCGTGCGTATGGCACCCGTACCCTTTCAAAGTGATCTTCATTATCTAAGATGACAAGAGAGAAGAAATGGATGAGTTAAGCATTTTTACGAACACCTTGTATACACAATTTGAAAACCCAAGTTTTGACAATGGTGGCTTTTGATTATTGCCTAAAGAATGGAATCAAACATGAGAAATACATATTAGAGCATGCATGCATTCATTATCAAGCTTCAATTTGAATATACATTGCATATAAGAAGAGGAAAATAAGAATTTCAAGAGAAAAGCCTTGAAAATACCCCTCCTTCGCTATCTTTGAAGGATAAAAGTTGATGAGGATCTCTTATGAGATGTTCAGGAGGTAAACAATTGGATGAAGGTTTACAGGAGAGTCTCCCCTCCCCAAGATTGAGAGGAAGAGGACCCCCATTCTCAATGTTGAAAGATGAACCCGAAGAGGAGGAAGTAGACATTGTTGAATTTGAATGATGGACTTGTGATTTAGTGATGTTTGGAGATGAATTAGAGTAAGGAATGATTGATTTTCAAAGGTTTAAATAAGATTTTGATTTTGAAAAACCAAAGTGAGGATGAGAGAACCAAGATTCAAAGGTTGAGAATGGAGAGAAAATGGAGAAAAAGGAGTAACTTTGGAGAGAAAACAAGCAAATTTCATATGAAAAGCAAATGAGGATGAAATGCCTAAAATGGAGGCTCAGAGCCATGTTGGCTTTCTTTGAGTGCCATGTGGCACTCTCCTAGTGCCACCATGGCACTCAGCCTAGTTTTTTTAATTTTGTGCATTTATGCCTCTACAATGCCCCGTTTGGTCCCAGGACCCAACTTTGGCTCCGTTTTTTTTTTTTTTTTTTTTTTTTTTTTTTTCCTTCTGATGCATTTTCGATCGATTTTTCACGAGAATGGATTCTTGGAAACATTCATAGAATGTCATCTGCATGCATATGAATCCCCAAAAGAGCAATTAGTTACATTTAGCACTACATTGCATTTATCTCCTGATGTTTCTCGCATTGCTGCATTCATATTCAACTAAGTTTTGAATCATGAATAGTGCTCCTGGTTAGCCTTGATGGGCTCCATAAGTACCTTTTCCCAGCAAAGTGATGTCACATTTGTTCCCCAACAGAGCATTAAATCCCATTTGCATTGCATTAGAAGAACCTCCCGCATTATTGCACCAATAGTTTTAAAAAAGCTTTGAATACCACATGGTCATTGTGGGTCGTCTTGAATGGACTCCACGAGTACCTTTTCCCAGTAGAGTTACATTGCATTGCACTGTACCCATGGTTTGCCTAAAATGGCTCCATAAATTTATTCCCAACTGAGTTTCCCTTCTTACCTAGCTCATGGAGAGAGCTACGCACGAGGATATCGATAGTTGCATTGATAGTCGCAGTTGCAAACACTCGTGATGTTCGCCATAACTGGCTTATCATTGCGTCTCCTGAGCATAGTTCACCTTAAGTGGCTCTAGAACAACACGATGACTGGAATCAGGATTTGTCAATTATGAACCAGAGCTCAGTGAAGAACCGTGGTCTCTGAGATACGTTATAATAACCTTTAGGAAGACTTAGTTACGTCAGCAATACAATTTAGAGAAAGAAAAAAAACCCAAATTAGGATAGCCTTTTCACGTGAAATTACGAAAAATTGCCTTTTGTCGAGAAAAATACGAACCTCGAGGTGGGATCCTGAGAACTCCCTTTACAAAATAGTCCTAAAATAACTTAAATTAGTGACCAAATCCCTCACATTGGCTAAAAACAACGCTAAGCAGAATTTTCACCCTTTTTACACCTCACAAGTTCGCTCCTTTTTAGAGTCAGCCTCACTCTTTTGACTATAACTCAAAATCTACAAAATCTTTTTGAATGAAACCAATGAAATCTTAAACTACGCTCCCATACCTTTACAACGGTATATCACAAGCCCAAAAATGATAATTGAGTTGAGATTACGAAGTCCGTGAATTCTGGAGAGAAAACACAACTTTCGGGCTAAGTGCCATGGTGGCACTAATCCAAATGATGCGTGGCACTCTTGGACTACCGCCCCAGCCCTCTGAGTGTCACATAGGTACTCAAATGTCCCAGATGCATTCCGGATCCTTGATTTGACCCCAATCAGTTGAAAATGCCCGAAAACGTGAAAATTTGTGTTTTTCTTGTCCCCCATAGCTTAACTATAAACTTTTCAACCCAAAACTCAAACTATAAAAGGGGATCCTCCCCTTCCCATCCAAAACACCTGAAAGTCCTAAGAACTAGAGAACCAAGGAAACCCCTCTGGAGGATTCTGAAACACTCCTAGAAAGTCATTTGGAAAGTTGAAGTTTTTTTAGAATTATGAATTGAGTCTTGGAGTCCGTGGGTGCCAGTGTTAGAAGAGTATTCTAAGGGGAGTTCTCGGGGTAAGATCTTCTTCTTTCTTTATTCTTTGCTTCATTTTTCTATTTTGGTCTTTATATTCATAGTTTTAATTTGAAGTTCTTGTTTGTTCTTCGCATTTTTAATATTATTATTCGTTTTGATCTTTAAAGTTCTAGGATAGTTTTAATTCCTTTTTAGTAGTATCCTCATTAAAGTTAGTTATCCTAGGCGAAGATACCCTCTATGTTGTAGTAGCCGGAGCTTGTGGGGTTGGGTATCCAATTCATGGATATCCGATCCTCGGGGGTAATGAAACCTTAATTTGGATCTACCAGTCTAAATTTTGGGCATTCACGTACAAATAATGTTGTAATTCATATTAATTGGGATAGTAGGCTATCCAGGATTATGATATCTATAGTAATTTAATTCATATCTATGAATTAGTTAATCCATGTAACCCTTGCATAATTAATCTAATTCATAATAGTTTAATTCTTGAGTTAATTCTTGTTCTCATGCATACACATGCACATGCACACTATCCTCACATAGAATAGTAGGTTATCCATACTATGGATAACACTCAATTAGGGTTATACTTGCACACTACTACACATAATAGTCATGTTTGGACATGCATACATGCTATCCATGCTTAGAATAGGAGGGTATTTATTAGAGTATCCTATACATTATGCTGTTGTCATCCTAACCATGGTTAATTAGGATAATTGGGAATGCTGTGCTATCTCGGGTAAGTTTCCTAGATTCTCTTTTATTTACTGCTTTTTTAGGATCATATAGAAGCATGCGTAAGTGGATAAAACACAAATCTACATTCCTTACATGATTACATGTGCATAGAATTCATGTTTTTATAGGATTTTGAGTATGATTTTCACGTTTAAATGTTTAATTCACTTTTTTTTTTCCTTTCGTATGTATAGGAGAGCGTAGTAATACGTTTAGTCCCCGAATTACTTCTTTAGCATATGTGTTGTATGATACATATATAGCCTCTTGCACGATTTTCTTTTACTAGCTGTTCATAACTTGAACTTAGGATTGCATTAGAATAATTAAAACCGCCTTCATAATGTGTAGTCAAATACTTTAAAAGCTTAGTAGAGGCCCACATCATGATTGGGTGAGAGGGGATTTTTTAGCACGATCTAGCTCCTTCCTCTCTCGTACCTTAACCCCTGAATCGAGTTCTTTAATGATGACGATGCGGTGCTCTCTATCCATTGGACTTGATAGATTTAGTTTTCTTAGTTTTCTTTATCAAACCAAGTTGTCACTCTATTAGCGAGGATCTCTACGGATTTAGCCTTGTGGGATATTATGGATTACTCACTCGTGTAGCCTCGAATATGGATCATGGCTATCGATTGTTGTGTCGGGTTAGAGAAAAGGGATTGGGATGAGTATGAGCGTTGTCAGGTGGGTTCTTAGGGTGTGTGTTGTTGGGGTTTTTTCTCTCTGTGTGCTCTGTTGCTGCAGCTGTGTTGGGTGGTCCTCGATATTTTTTCAGAGTGGTTGTCTTATTGGTTCTTTAGCTTGCTTGAGGTTGGCCTTGTTTGTTCAGCCGGGCCTGCTGGTCTTTGTGGCGAAGCTGGTTTGGAGGGTCTTTTGGTTTCCCTGTTTTCAGTTTCAGGTTGCTTAGCGGTTTGGGTGGGCTGCCCTCTTTTGTCTCCTGGGGGGCCCTTGCTTTGGTGGTTTTGTTTTTTGGCTTTTTGTTGCGTGGATCGGGAGTTGTTGTTTTTTCTTTCTGTTTGGTGAAGTGGGTTTGTTCTGGCTTTGTTAGTGGTTTGGAGCAGTTTATTTATTTATTTCTTTTTCTTTGGGGGTTCAGGGTGCTGCTAGGGGTTGATTTGTCTTTTTGAGGTCTTTTGGTTTTGCTGTTTGTTTTAGCAGTTTGTTTGGCTGAGTTTTGCTTGCTTGCAGTGGTTTTTGGGGAGGCTTGTAGCCTATTTTTTCTTCTTTAAAATCGAGGGAGTGGTCTGTTTTTGGGGTTTTTGTTTTGTGTTTCTCGCTGTTGCGGTGTATTTTCTCTTTCAGCCTTTATGGCTTTATCAATTTAATTTGCTTGCTGTTAAAAAAAAAAGCCCCATGAAATCCAAAATACGAGTAATCCAAATCGGTCGGATCGGATAAAGGCTAATGAAGGGTGGTGAACCTCACTCGTAGTTGTTGACATGAAATTTGTAATGGGATCAATAAATCGGGCTTAATCCTTCTAGGCCCTAGGCTTGGTTCGCATACCCACAGACCCGACCATATTAATGCAAATTATACGAACCCAAATGAAGATCTTGTGGCTTACCGCATCTTTTGGGATGCATTTTTTTTAAAAAGAAAGTTGTTACCAAATGTTGATCTCACATTATGTGGTGGTAGTGGAACCGCATTAATGCCAACTACAGTAACTAATATGAGAACCGCATCAGTTGGGACAAACTTTCAGGGGAAGTTTTTTGTAGGAAGCATAGCATTATGAGTCTCATTTTGATCAATTGCTACATGTCAGAACAACCAAGAGAGGTGGGTGCTTTTCTCTTTGTTCGGGGGAGTGGAAAAGGGGTGGAAAAAGGAAGGAGTAAATTGTAAGTCTCTTTACCATTTTGAAACTGCTAAAAAGTAGAGGATTAAGGGATCCAGACTTCAATGTTGATGACATCTTTCATTTAGTGGTGGTGTAATAAAGTTGCAACATTCGTGTGGCATACTGGTATCATGTGGTGTACTGGTAAAATTACTATGAAGTATGCAGTCCTCTTCTCTTTGATCCCTTCTTCCTCCTACTCAACCAAGTAGAAAAGAAAAGACATCTTCCCATCCCCCAGGGATAAATCTTCCATCCGTTATCCTATGAAAATTTAAGAAAACATGAGAAGAAAAAGATTGTTTCTACCAAATAAACAAAATACACTATCAAACCTTGCAATAATGTATAGTTTGTCAATAAAATTCATTATTAAATGATGATTAAGTTGTTAATTTTTTGAAAAACAAATGAAAAGTACATAGATATTTCTAGAATTCGTTAGGTCTACATGATGTAAAAATGTTTACAGGAGGAACGAGTTAGTACTAGGCATACTAGCTTCTTCTGAATCCAACGAAAGCTTGACGGCATACATGACAATTTTAGTTTAGCTTGATGAGTTTGCTAGAGGGCTACAATTTGAAAATATAATGAATTAAATTTCCTCTATGCAATATCTATTAATGAATTGTGAGTAGCTGATGGGAATCAAATACTCACATATTTCCGCCACCAGAATAATTCCGGGTCAAGACATTTTGTGTTTTGATATTTATTGTCAACTTAGTTATTTTTAGGAAGTGATTTTTATTACTCTTTTAATTTTCACCTATATTAAGGATGTTGATGCATTTGGTTCATTGGTTGTCAGATTTGAATGAATTGAATTAAATTGTTGTTTTCTTAAACCCTAAACCATATCTCTGCAGCCCTCATTTCTCTCTAAGATTCTTTTAACCCACTAGTTCTTCACCACTAGCTGTATTTGTATCTTCTTGGTTTAACATATTAAGCGGTATAGATTGACCACAGGAAGAGTTTGTGTCAAGTCCAAGGGGGTAAATGTGCTTAACCCCAAGTATTAGCTGAATCATGCAATATATTGGCAAAGACTAGTAGGTCAAAACAAAATATATGTGAAGCAATTGTAGAAAGAAGTAGTAATACGAACTGAGTAGTGCTAATGAGAGTGGCAAGAGTTACCAATAAGTAACAACTCCATTCTTTAGGTTCAATCAAAAATAGAGACTGGGAGATTGGAAATGATGTATTTAATTGACTTCAATGGTTAAGTGGAATAAGTGTTTCTGGTGTACTGAGTGACAGCCACATACCTCTGAAACTGAAAGAGAAAAAACTAATCGGATGGGCATTCGGCCGACTATGCTTTATTGGAGAGAGTATTCGGTAACTGACAAGTAACATATGAATAAAATGAGTGTAGCAAAAATGCGTATGCTAAGATGCATGTGTGGTAAAACAAGAAAGAATAGAATTAGAAATGAGTCTATTAGTGAAATGGTAAAAGTAGCACCTCTTCCAGGTAAAATACGAGATAACCAGATAAAATGGTTTGGAACATCCGAACATGTGCAAAAGAAGACCAATAACTGCACAAGTTCGAACAACAAATAATACACATATTGAGGGTAATGCTTAATATGGGTAGAGGTAATAAAGAAAGACTTGAAAATGTGTTGCTTGAATGAGGTTTTGGTCTCAAACTGAGCGGAATGGAGAAAAAAATTATTCATGCAGCTAACACCAAATAATTTGGGAGAAGGCTTAGTGGAGTTGGGTTGAATTGAGGTTTAACTGAACTATATGACTTCTACTTACCAACATGAAGTTCTAGATTTATTTTCATCAGGCTGTCAATCTTTTTTTTTCTTTTTTTAAATCAAGGTGTTCAGCTGGACTAATGCTCTCAATCTTAGATGCAAATCTAGAGGAGTGGCAATTGAAATCGGACTGGCCTTTCAGACAACATATTTGTATTGGCCTCGCAAAAGGTTTGGCATTCCTGTATGAGGAATCAACTCTGAAAATTGTGCATAGAAACATCAAGGCTACTAATGTACTACTTGATAGGGACCTTAACCCTAAAATATCTGACTTTGGTTTGGCCAAGCTTGATGAAGAGGAGAACACCCACATTAGCACCAGTGTTGCAGGAACTATGTGAGTTGCCAATTTATCCTCTTCTTAAAGAACACTAGTAAATTAGTGGTTTCTCAAAGAAATATATCTAAAAATGATAGCTAAGAAGAATAGCCTCTTGTTCCATTCTTTCATCTAAGAATTAAAACTTTGATAGCATGAGTAGTGGTTCCTAATCCTTGCTTTTCAACAGTTCTCATATTTTTGGAAGTACTTCATTCCAAGGATCAAAATTTTGTTTCATAGGGTTGTTTTGGTCTATTAGGAAACTGAAACGTTTTACAAAAACTTCTGTAACACAATGGAAACTGCGGAAGAAATTGAAAATTTTTTGGAAATGCTTGGAATAAAAAGGTAGATAAATAAATATCAATAATATGTCCCCACCCCACCTTTCATCTAAGAAGAATAGCCTCTTGTTCCATTCTTTCATCTAAGAATTAAAACTTTGATAACATGAGTAGTGGTTTCCTAATTCTCGCTTTTCAGCAGTTCTCTTATTTTCGGAAGTAGTTCATTCCAAGGATCAAAATTTGTTTCATAGGGTTGTTTTGGTCTATTAGGAAACTAAAATGTTTTGGAAAAACTTCTGTTACACATTGGAAACTGTGGAAGAAATTGAAAAAAATATGTAAATTCTTAGATAAATTAATATCAAAAACGCCTCCCCCCCCCCCCCCCCCCCCCCCTGTCAAACTCATGAGATGGCAACACATTATCCCAACCGTAATGGTAGTCATGGCTCAATACTCAGCCTTAGCAGGAGAATGAGCAACAATAAAGAATGAGCAAAATATGGAAGTTCTTGGAATAAAAAGATAGATGAATAAATGTCAATAATCCCCCCACCCCCGGCCCCCCAAAAAAAAAAAAAAATTCTATTTTAGGTCCTGATAAAAAGAATGTTATGTTCTAGGCCCACACATCCCTTCACAAGAGAGGACGTCAGGGTGAATTAATGTACAAACGCATATGTGAACAATTCTTACCATTTTGTATGGAAGCACGATTTTTCACGTAACATGGAGTAATTATTAAGTGAGTGTACAATAAAAAGAATTGTTTCTACTTGTTACAGAAATGAAAGTAACATTTTACATACTGCTTTGATTGATTAAGGTGAAAACGTTACGTAAGTTGTGTATGTCAGTCTTTATATATAATCTAGATATCTAATCATAGGTTAGATAGAATAGAAGCATAACTAGAATAATAGCAAGCTAGGGCTCATAAATTTGGACAAATAGAGAAGAAAAAGAAGGAATGAAAGAGAACTTTATTATCGCAATGTATGTTTAAAACGACAGCAACACAGAATAATAAACAATCCTTTGTAGTAGCTAAATAAGAGAACAAAAACACTAAAATACCCTAGCACTAATCACTCTAACACCCTTTGTCAAACTCATGAGACGGCAACACATTATCCCAACCGTAATGGTAGTCATGGCACGATACTCGGCCTCAGTAGGAGAATGAGCAACAAACCATCTGCTTTTTGCTTTTCCTAGAAAGAAGTGGATTACTAGAAACACGTGGAGGCCAGTGGACTTTTGATATATAGAATTCCTACCCAGCAACAGCAAATTAGCTTGAAGCTTTACAAAGAAGAGGAAGAAAACAGTGAACTCTGATGCAAGGTATTGTAAATTTAGTGGAGGATATGGAGTACAACGGCCGAATGACAGTGGTAGGGTAAGAAACAACTTAGAAATTAAAAGCAAGGGTAAATTACACTGCCTGCCCCTACGGTTTGCCATAATTACAGTAACCTGCCTTGTACTTCTGGAAATTACACTGACCTCCCCTGAGATTTGTTGTTGTGTAACACTCACCTCCCTTTCGCTAGTTAGGATAAGGTAGGATTAGACAACGAGACTCTGTCAACCTAGGAGCAATTGACCCATATAAGGTAGGATCTGACAACGAGACTTTGTCAAAATAAAGCATAACAAACTGTTAAAATTTGGGATACATCAAAATATTTCTTATGTTATATTCCAAAGAGATTTCTTACAATATATTTCATATGGCCTTAGCCATTTCTTTTTACACATTTCACTAACCATATCATATTTTTATACTAGTACAAAGAACATTCTAGAGATATAATTAATTCACCTAGGAAGACTAGTCAACCATAGAAATACTAACCATCACCTTAAAACTATTACTTCACTTAAACCATTCTAGAATAAGTTGGAAATTTCAAATTATATTTCCAACACTCCCTCTTAATTTGAAATTTTCTAATTCCCAAAATTATGTTCCTCTTCCATCTTGAACATGAAAACTTTTGCATTAAACCTTTTGAAAATTGTGACCATCTTTGTCATCTCCATGGATGTGAAGGGCTTCATTTTCACCTTCTTCCTAATGCTCCAAAGTTTCTTCTTCACATGAGCTTGTAGTTGATCTTCATGCTCCTTCAACTTCACTTTGATTATCCTCCGCTTTTTAAACTTTGTATGGTACTTCTCTGCTAGCTCTTCCAAGTCATAGAATTCATCCATGTTCACCCATTTTGTATCACCCACAAACTCTTTACTGCAAATGACCTCACGATACAATTGAAAAACATTTTGCACACACAACAATTTATACCACTTCTCAACTACTTCAATATCTTCTTCTTTTGTACTCTTTTCAACTACATCAATTTCATTTTTCATAATTTTCTTTTCATTTTAATCACATGTCTCTTGTATTTCTACTCCTACTCTCTCATCTTTTTCATCACATATTTTTTCCTCAACTTCTATTGCTTCAAAAATTTCATCAATCTCATCTTTTTCCATCAAACATTCATTTTCATCTTCCCTAAAAATTTCAACATAATTTTCTTCCAAAAATTCATCTTCATTGAAATTTTGAATCCAATATTCCAAAGGTAAATATTCATTTTGGTTACTTAAACAAATAAATTCAAGTTTTCTCCATACCTCACAAGGAGACACTAAATCTTCAACTTGCTTCCAAATTTCTTGATGTACTGCTTTTTTCAAAACTCTCAATGCTTGTTTCTCTTTCTTTTCTTGAATAATTGTTGACTTGCAATTTTTTGGCTTCTCGAAGACATCCCACCATAAATCGCACCCTTGAAGATATGTGCGTGTATTTATACTCCAAAACATGTAGTTGGAGAACACCAATTTTTCTGAATGTATAATCACTTGGAGGAAATCCATTCTTTTCTTCTCTTGCTTGAACTCTCTCCAGCTGCTGTTGACTTCTTTACGAAACTCCAATTTTATCGTAACTTGCTATAAATTTTTCCTTCAAAAAACTACGCCCAGTTGCAATCAAACCTGCTCTGATACCATGTTAAAATTTGGGATACATCAAAATATTTCTTATGTTATATTCCAAAGAGATTTCTTACAATATATTTCATATGGCCTTAGCCATTTCTTTTTACACATTTCACTAACCATATCATATTTTTATACTAGTACAAAGAACATTCTAGAGATATAATTAATTCACCTAGGAAGACTAGTCAACCATAGAAATACTAACCATCACCTTAAAACTATTACTTCACTTAAACCATTCTAGAATAAGTTGGAAATTTCAAATTATATTTCCAACAAATTGAACTCTTAATGTGTCACAATTGTCTATCTATGAGGCGCGCTCTCTGAACGAAATCCAATGCATACTTGGAGTGAGATCAAGCACGTAGAGACTCTTCGAAAAGGTCGCCGCACCCACACTTAGTGCGCACCCGTACTAGGTGCGCCGTGGATTCTTGGAGTTCTTTTGGAGTGTGGTTGGGGCTTTTTTGTAGCGTTCTTTTGAAAAAGAAAAAAAAAACACAACTTCTTCATACAATTTTGAAAACTTTGGGGGTTTAAAAGAGAAAATAATAGAAAATAAAAATAGTAATTATCTAGGGTATACACTAATGCACTAATGGTTATAAAATAATTTGTATGTACTATTATGTAAAAATATATTTTAAACATTTTATCCAAGTACTCCCACCGTATCTGCACCTTTACTTTTTGAAAAATTGGCAAATCCCTCGTACCCACATACCCGTACTCGAATCCCCGTACCCGCACCGGTGCTACCTAGGAGAAAACACAATTTCTAGGAGAAGCTAGGCAGGATCGTCACTTCGAAAATGGTCTGTACCGTGTCTGACACGTGTCGGACATCGACATCTGCCCGACTCTACTTTGATATGTATCGAATGTGGAAAATATATCTCTTGTTTTTGTTTTTGCAATTTTAGACGCAAACACCAGGCCGATACAGACGTCCCAGGGACATGGAGGACAACTCTTTTTGCATGGATTTTACTGTAAGTGAATATGTTAAATTGAGAAATCCTATCCAACCCATGTTCCTTTGGAGGAGGAATGCCTTGCCTCATTGTCAGAGGGTGCCCCATATGAAAATGGATGAAAGGCAATTGGAGCAAAGAAATGCAGTCCGTTATTCCGGAACCTCCCATAGTTATCTGATAGCCTTTATCCCTGCTTGGTCACAGATTCAGTCATAACTGATTTTAGTACATTTCATTCAGTATAAACGGATATTTTGGTTTAGAAAATTTACAAGAAGTGATTATATTGGTATCCTTTAAGATGTGCATTTCAATCAACTTTTGTTTTTTCTTTGAAAGATTAATCAACTTCCCAAAATTAGAAATCTCAAGTGCAGCTATCTGATTAAGTTCAATTCTTACCACAATTTGATAGCTCACAGTAATAGAATCATATTTCTTGTGCAGAGGCTACATGGCACCAGAATATGCTCTATGGGGTTACGTACTTAACCTACAAAGCAGATGTTTATAGTTGTGGGGTTGTTGCGTTGGAGATTGTTGCTGGAAAGAACAACATGAAATATCGTCCTGATGAAAACTATGTTTGTCTCCTTGACTGGGTAAGAGTATCCAATATTTTCTTAAGGCATTTAATTAAAGAGCACGATTTTAGAATCAAATTTCTTGCTTTGGAGGCTATTGGGATAATGCAAGAACCGCTTCTTAATAGTTTGGTGTTCTGCGTTTTGGTTGCATGTAACTTTGTTAGTCCGTGCATGACTTAAATATACCTCAAGAACTGGTTGTTTGTCAAACCAACACAACTAGTTTTCATCATAACTTAGTTGGCGTGCCAAACAAGCCCTTCGAGTACGCCTATCTGGCTTAGTTGGCATGCTTTCATCATGCTGGACATAAACTGGCAAGAAGTTGAGAACTTCCTTAAAATTGTTGTTAGGGACAACCTCAGCTTGTTTACCATTTTAATTCGTTGCAAGTTCTTATTTTTACTTGGAAGTAAATATTTATTTTGTTGATTAGCAACTTATACTCCAAATGTGTGTTATGGATCTGTTTGGTTCATTATTTAGCGAGGGAAAGGAAAACGAACACTAAGGAAAACACTGCTACTTGTGTGGTTAATAAGAAGAAACGGTGAGTAAAATTAAAATAGGATGGAAATAAAACAACATTGTTTGAACTTTTTAAGTCACTTCCCTACTCTTTTCTTAAGTTTCTGTTACATTTTAGAATTTTTTTTAGTTTCTGATGTTTTAAGCATTGAGGAAATAGTAGGGATATAGTTTTTTCTTTGTCTTTTTTGCTAAGTAGAAGTTAAGTAGTTGTCCTTTTTCAACCTAAATGAAGTCGAAATACGTCGGAGATCTTGAAATTCTATGTATGAGAAAAGTCTGAAGTCGGCCAATTTGTACAGTTAGAAAAGGGAATCCGAAAAAAGAAAAAAGAAAAAAAATAAGTTCGTATAGATCACAATCTAAATGTAAGCCATATTGCTTGCATGAGTAAAACTCACTGGCAGAATATTTCATATTTTCACCTTATCTAGTAATTGGTCAATCACATCTCTCTCTCTCTCTCTCTGATGCTTAATGTAAGAGCCTCTTCAACTAATCTCCTTCTCATGCTTGTTTCAGGCCTTAGTTTTTCAACAAAAAGGAAGTCTTATGGACTTGGTGGATCCAAAGTTGGGTTTCGATTTCGACAAGGAAGAGGCAATAAGAATGGCAAAGATAGCTTTACTATGCACCAATCCATCTCCAGCACTTAGGCCTACCATGTCCGCTGTGGTAAGCATGCTTGAGGGTCGTACCAGCGTATTTGATCTATCCACTGACCAAACTTTCTATGGCAACGAGTTAAGGCTCAAAGCTCTGAGAGACAAGTGCGATGCGATGCTAGCCCAGACGTCAACTGAAACTCAGATCCTCATTGATTCAGCAGGAACAATACAAAATGGATCATCTTCCTCCACATCTGCTCAGGATCTGTATCAGATCAGTCTAGGTTATAGCAGTCTCGAAATCAGCACACGGTAGTTAAGGAATTCGAAGGTTCTGTTTGAGTTGGTAGTATCTTCATACGCAGTAGCAGAAATAGAAGCATAAGCCTTAAAGCACACGAAATTAAGAATAATTTAATAAATTTCCTAATCTCCTTCGCTCATCATAGATGTTAGGTTAAAGAACCTCTACAGGTTTTTTGTGGCTCTAAATGTGCTGTCTACTTTAAATAACAAAGGTACATGTAATTTCTCCTTTTAATGTAATTTGAATGTCATTCCTGTTACGAACTAAAAAAATGTATCTTGCAGACTTCCATGCTAGTGAATGGAATAACTGAGTATATTGTATCTTAGCTGTACTATGTCCTTGCATCAGTTGCATGCTAATTAGTGCTGTTCTTTTTGTTATCATCTATGAAGCATGACAGGAATACGCCATGACACGACAAACCCTAAAAAAATGAGGACACAGCGGGACCAACCCTTTGTTGTGAAGAAGTTTGTTGCTCTTCTTCTTCACATTTGATAAACCAAGAGTTGGATTTAGAATCTAATTTAGTCTAAACAAAGTGAAAATTTATTAATATAGTCAGCTCTTTCTTCTAATAATTGAGTTGTGTTTTTAGATCATAATCCATGATTAGATAAAGTGAGGTGGACAATTGTTAAACACTAACATTAACTTAGCAAATGAAAATGAGAAGTTGTAGAAGAATGAGATCATTGGGTCAGAGTGCAAAAAATTTGGAACATCAGAGTTCATTAGCACCAATTAATTTACATCACACTTGGATGGAATGAATATCACTTCCATTGGGTCACAATTCAACAATTCCTTTTATTCTTTTCACTCACTTTCCGGGTACGAAGTTTGTGGCATAGGCCCATGCATTGTTGTTGACTGGGTCTGCAAGGTGGTCTGCAAGGTTCTCCAAAGGTCCCTTTCCGGTGACAATGGCTTGGACAAAAAATCCAAACATTGAAAACATGGCAAGTCTACCATTCTTGATCTCTTTCACCTTCAACTCAGCGAAAGCCTCAGGGTCATCAGCAAGGCCTAATGGGTCAAAACTTCCACCAGGGTAGAGTGGATCGATCACCTCACCGAGTGGCCCACCTGCAATGCGGTATCCTTCAACAGCACCCATCAAAATAACTTGAGTTGCCCATATGGCCAAAATGCTCTGGGCATGGATTAAGCTTGGGTTGCCCAAGTAATCAAGTCCACCCTCACTGAAAATTTGGGATCCAGCCTTAAACCATACGGCCTCACCAAACTTGACACCATTGCGGGCCAAGAGCTCAGGGAAGACACAACCAAGAGCTCCAAGCATGGCCCATCTGCAATGGATCACCTCGAGTTCACGGTTCTTAGAAAAGGTTTCTGGATCAGCTGAAAGCCCAGCAGTATCCCACCCGTAGTCACCAGGAAACTCACCGGTGAGGTAAGATGGAGATTCGCCGGATAATGGGCCCAAGTACTTGACACGATCTGGGCCGTACCATGGACTTCCCGAGACGGATTTTGTTGCAGCCTTCCTCATGGTGACTCTTCCATTGCCGAGGAGCTCGGGGGTGGAGGGTGAGAGTTTCACTGCCTGTCCGGCCAGAGAAGGGGAAGATAAAGCCATTGTTGCGGCAGCCATTGAGGAGGCTAAAGGTAAGCAACTGAAAGAAACAAGTGATCAGTATCTTTACTCTTATTGGAAAATATGTTTGTGGCTTGAGTTTCATGGGTCGTATGTGCTTGTATTTATATGACTTGGGAGCCCGAGTGTCCTTATCTTTGGAGATCAGTATCTTTACTCTTATTGGATTGTAACATTTGGGGAGATTTATTTGCTATCCATTTGGCAATCTCTGTGCCACTTGAACAATAATGTATCCAAAATATTCGGAAATTGCATAAGTTTTTTGTGTTGACCTATCATGTTATGCCACTTGCACTACTGGATATTGCTAATATATCTCATATGAGTAATGTTACACATATTACAAACTATAATTCCAATCATATAAGTACCATATTTAAAACACCTGGCACTACATTCAAGGACAAGGCACTTTAATAATGCTATTACCATATGCTTCAAATGTAGTGCTTTGTGGTTGGTGTTGTAGTTTGTGATGTGTGTCTAGCATTATTGATCTCATATTAATAAGCTAAACGACAGAGGGATTTATTTTTTTAATTGTTTCTTTGTCGGAAAAAAAAAATACATATATATATATATATATTGTGGAACAATTCCCAGCAGGCAGAGGCTTTGCCAATGCCGGCTAGGGTGTTGGCCATTAAAAAAAAAAAAATTTTAAATTCCAAACGGCGAAGGCTTTGCCGACTATAACCAAATGGCATTGCCTTTGTCGGCTGATCTCTAGGGTAAGAAATTTAGCTGAATGCTAAAGTTAGGTTCCACTACCATACAACTAACCTAACTTACCCTACAACTACATCATTGGGGCTGTTTTTCCCCAAAAACTAACTTAACTTACCCTACAACTACACCAATGGAGATGCTCTTAGGGTTAGCTGAAATATTAAGTGCTAAACTTTTAAGGGTTGAAATACTATTAGGGTTAGCTGAAATATTAAGTGTTGATGTTTTAAGTGCTGATATATTAAGCTTGAGTGCTGAAATATTAGGATACTTTATTCAGCTAAACTTTTCAACTAATTTATTTCAGTACTGAAATTTTAAGCTAACCCAAATACCTTTATTTTACAAAACAATTACTTTTGTTTTCCTCGAAATCCGCAATTCATCACGTAATTTTTAAGTTTTAGCTAACCCAAACGGACTCCAAGTGCTAAAATAGATCAAATTAATGTTCTATGTCCTGTAAAGTTCACTAGTATTACTAATCAAAGTTACATTATCTCAAAATCCAATTCCGTTACTCGCTAATCTATGTCACGTGGACATTATTGTATGAGTAATGTTAGGGGTACAATTATTTTTTATAACTCATTTACATTCATCTCTACCTCTCTCTTAAGTGGCATTATCTCAAAATCCAATTCCGTTACTCGCTAATCTATGTCACGTGGACATTATTGTATGAGTAATGTTACGGGTACAATTATTTTTTACAACTCATTTACATTCATCTCTACCTCTCTCTTAAGTGGCACTGGGGCTCATTGAAATTTAACCGAACCCCACAGTGCCACTTAGGAAAGAGATAGAGATAATTGTAAATGAGTTATAAAAAATAATTGTGTACCCCTAACATTACTCTGTCTTGTATAAGGGTTGACATTACTCTTGTTGTATATGGGTTGGTTTGTGCATGCGTTTGATGTCTCTAAATATCAAAACTTAAGATGCAGAGACCCGGTTTAAAATGCGTCTAAAAGATGGGTACGAGTACTCAGATACCTCCTCAACATATTGTTGAAACATGAAGCTCTGAAAGAAAAACAAAATTATCAAGGATATATACCAACCTCTTGTAGATTATTAACAACAAAAGAACCCACCACTAAAGATTGAGTTACCTCCTTCATGATACTTTGATAGCTCAAGATATCTGGAGAAAATTATTAGAAAATCTTTCTTATGTTTACAGCCCAAATAGCATGTTTCTCTACTAAAAGACCACGAGAGTTTTATTTTATTATTTAGTAGAATTAAACTCATGTTGTTATTATTTTGCAGCTAACGGGCGGTTGATGGGAGGAGTTTTAACTGCTCTAAACTCCCATCAACCCCAAGTTTACTTTTAAGGATGATATTTTAGTACTTTTTTTTGTAGATACTTTTGTCCTCTTTTAAGATGCTAGTAGTCTATATGTGTACCACAGTGTTTGCACCCAAAAATCGTCAATGGGTTTTGAGCCCGAGTTGTTGGGAGGAATCATGAGAGCCCGGTGGGAATATTGGATAGAGGTAAGGATTATCGGGCTCTGGGAAAACATAACAATCAAGCGTTGAGAGCCCGATGGTGGAATGAAGCAGCAGGAAGCCCAATCGGACACCGTGTAATGAAGATGAGAGTTAAAGTCCGATTGGCCATGGGCGGTTGAAGAAATGTAATCGGGCATGGAGGGAGGCATGGAAACAGATAGAGTCCGATTCATCCAGGAGAGTCAGTGACGAGGCCGACTGACTGGAAGGAGAAGGCGGTGCTATCTACAGCTGGCATGATAACGTTCTCAGAGGGAATTGGAAACAAGAGTCCGTTTAGGAAAGTAGTTGTTCGTTGCCAGCTGGATAGAGGCGTCTGATCCCTAAATTGAGGGGATTGATTCAATTGAGTCATGGATAAGGAAGGTCTTCAATCAACCAATCAACTAATCAGCTTGGAGCGCAAGCCAAGGAATTATTGTCCAAATAGAAGTTGTATAAGGTCACTATAAATATAAGGCAGGCTACGCAAGTAAAGGACTCCGCGTCACATTCGAAACAGCATACATACGGCACATTCAAAGCATTCAAAGCGTTCTTAATCTATATGTTTTTCAACCTTTATAGCAAATAGGTCTGTCCTTTTGTTATTTTTTTTTGTTCGTTTGAATAATCCGCCTGTTTTGGTTTGTTCTTGAGATCTGTTTAGTTTTTTCCAAACATTTAATAAAAGCTAATTTATTAAACCGTTTGTGATTTTGTTTACCTGTTAAACTTGATACTTTTTAGTTTGTGCGCTTCAGTATTGCTAAGGAACTTACAGTGAGGGTACTTTCCTACTCACTATACACAACCACCCTGTTTAGAAGTTAGATTCATCAAAGCCTTGTGTATCACTGACACAAGCAGATAGGAAATTAGTTTGCACGCTTACACACACACACACACACACACCGAACCACTGATTGGTTCTGGCACGCCCGCGCAAATTACAGTAAACATTTTTGGCACGCCCGGTGGGACCCACAGTGTCAAATCATGCCTCCGAAGAAAGATAAGCAGACAACGAAGAATGGCCAGGACGATCAGCCCACGGACCCACCTCAGGAAGAAAGTACCGGCCAATCTCCACAAGATGGCAGTGTCACGCTCGAGGCAATATCAGAGGCCACGAGAGCTAACGTTGAGCCCATGTGACAGGAGTACAACGCGCTCATAGGCTCAATGGGTAATCTTAAATCGGTCATGAACCAAACGGAGGATGTTCATAAGAGTCAGGCTGAATTGGTCCTAGAAACCAAGACCACCCATATAAAGTTGGACCGCCTGACGGAAGCAATCGGAAGGCTGGTTGAAACCTATAAGGCCGGAAGCAACAAAGAACAGGTCAACGGATCGGGCTCAGGCACTCTGCTTGAGTCCGATAAGCCGAAAGACCCGCCTTATGTATGTCCGAACCTAAGGGATGGTAATGGCTCAGGCAGGCAGTCTGAGTCACAGACCGGTATGGCAAGCGGAGTGGTAGTCACCGATCCCAACGGATCGGCGACACCAGGTTTTGGTAGATCTATAGGCCACACTGAAAGTTCAGTCGGCCACACACAACCCCTAGGCCATGGCCATGGGGGGCAAAGGAACAACGGTGTATTTTGGACCCATCAGGCCCACAACCAACTGCACGGACCGCCACCGTTGGTACCCCCGATAAGGAATGTTTAGCCCATAGCCCAACCCATCAATAGGGAGGAGTTGGTAGCGGCCATACACGAGGAGTATGGCCCGTTTATGCGAAGATTGGAAAGGCCGACTTACAGACGGCCATACCCCCCTGAAATTGACCAAGTCATATTTCCTCAGGGGTATAAAGTACCAAATTTCACTCTATTCTCTGGAGAGAGTGAACAGTCCTCAGTTGAGCATATTGGCCGTTTCATTGTTCAATGTGGCCATGTGGGTCACAGTGACCAATTAAAGTTAAGACTATTCCCAAACTCGCTAACGGGCATGGCATTTTTGTGGTACGTTAATCTCCCAGCCAATTCGGTGTTAACTTGGCAAGGGATGGAAGAACTATTTCACGGCCAGTTCTATAGGACTGAGCCCGAGACATCGCTGGCAGATTTGTCCAGGATGATGCAACTAGTAGGGGAGACCGTGAAAACCTACATAGCCCGTTTTCGAAAGGAAAAATATCGGCGCAAGACAGTTTTTCCCGAGGAGGAGTATGCAAAGATGGCCATGGGGGGCATGTCCTTTGAACTTGAGGTTTGAGGGAACTGACTTCCGTGACCTATTCGAGCTTGCCACACGGGTCGGTCGTTACGAGCGTATTCTTTTGGATGAGCAGGAGAAGAAGAACTCTTCCAAGGGAACATGTTATAAAGACCCCAATTACGAGGTCCACTTAGCAGAGTGTGACCTTGAAGTAGCAAGTGATATGGCCGAGTTGATTTGCAAACGGCCAATTGTATGCAACGTCTTGAACAAGCCTGTTAATAATAACGCTGCTGCAAAGAAAATGGCGTTCGAGGCGGGGAAAAACTATACTTTTGATATAACTATGGCTGATCAAATATTCGATGCCCTGTTGGCTGATAAAGTGATCAAGCTAAGTGAAGGTCATTGGATACCAAAAGCTGATGACATAAAAAATAAAGAGTACTGTAAATGGCACAACTCTTGGAAGCACTCTACTAACAATTGTGTTGTTTTTTGCAATTTCATACAGGAAAACGTGGAGAAGGGAGTCTTTAAATTCTCAGACAAAGCTATGGGGATCGATTCAAATCCTTTTCCTCAGATTACGGGCACTAACGTGGTGATGCCCGATCTAACCAAGCTTTCAAGACCGAGACCGAAGATAGACTTGTCTGACGGAGAGTTTGTGCCAAAACAAAGGGAAGGTAAGCAAATTGCTATTTCGGCCACTGATGGGCCGAAGGTGACAATACATGACCTCCAGAAGAGCTATCAAGAACGCAAGGCAGAAGCCCATAAGGCCGAGGAAGAGACGGCTAGATCCAGCACGGACAATTTGATAGCTGATTTGCGGAGACAGCTGGAAATCATCGAACAAGGCCTATGCCCGAGGTGTAAGGCTGACGTCAAGAAGGAAGTCTCGAGCCCGAGTAAGCGGCCGAGAAGCCGTGAAAATTGGGAATTAAGCCCGAGACGGTCTGTTTATGAAAGATTGTCACTACCATGGCAAGGTCAGGCCAAGCCCGAGTGGCGGGCAAAACATCCGTTGGTGCAGCGAGCCGGCCTTGGCGAATCCGGCCGACTGGGGGCAGGAAGCTCCCAGACAGTCCCAAGGTCTCAGATACGAGCATCAACTTCTAGCAGGAGCCCGAGGATGGTGCTACCACCTCGGGTAGAAGATCAAAAGTGGCATAGGGCTGAGCACGCTAAATTCCCAGCACGGCCACAATATAGCAAGTCCCAGAAAAGGAGGTATCAGAGAATGAGACAGGCCGAGCGAGAGCGTCAGTTCTTGAAGAATCAGGCTGGAAGCCCTCCTGCTCCCACAGAGCTCAAGGTGTCCGATAACCAAGGACTCTCCACGAGGGCGATGCACGTTGTCACTGAGCACCCAAGGGAAAGAGTCCGACAAGAAAGATCAGAGGAAGAAGGTAGAGTCACATCGGACAAGATGATTGAGTCCAATGGAGATGTGTCGGACTCAAGTTTTTCGCCAATACAATTCGGGACGATTCCACTAGGTTTGTCATCCAACATGGTGTTCACACTACCTATGTCCTTCAGGGCCAAGCCAGACCAGCCATCGGCCATGGAAGGGGATGTGGTAGAGGGCCTAGCTAAGGACTCGGCCGTGATAGAAAAAATCTTTTGGAACAGGGTAGAGACCGTTAAGCTAAAGTGGTGCAAGCTACGAGCAAAAATGTAGACACCACCGATTCGCAGACCGATCGGCCTAAAATCACCATCTTGAGGCCGAAAGGACAAAAGACTGAGGAAGGAGTGAAGACCGGACCAGTTAAAGTGGTGTTTGAAAAGCCAACACACCAAATGTCCCAACATTTGAAACCTTTGTATGTTAAAGGACATATCGAAGGTGTCCTAATAAATAGGATCCTTGTTGATGGGGGGTCTACCATTAACATCATGCCTCAAATAATGTTGAGGATCCTGCAAAAGTCTGAGTCGGAGCTAATTCCGACTGAGATGAATGTTCAAAGCTTCACGGGGGCACCTTCAAGAACTAAGGGTATCCTACCCCTTGAACTGACCGTTGGCAGTAAAACGGTCATGACTGCTTTTTTCATCGTGGAAACCTCAGCGGCCTATAATGCTTTACTAGGCCGGGATTGGATACACCCAAATTATTGTATTCCCTCCACGCTCCATCAGTTGTTGATTTTCTGGAGAGGTGATGAGGTGGAAGTGGTTGGGGCAGACACCAAGCCCTTTGTAGCCCGGGTACAGACGGCTGATGCAGTCTTGTACGAAGATGACATCGGGCCAGTAAAGTTGTTGGGGTGCAGCAAAATGGGAAGACCAAATTCAGCGACCTTCCTTAAAGGAAGTTCGTCGGACATTAAAGCATATTTCCATAACCTCAGTCGGACGGAAGAATCAAGGCTGATTGAGATCGTTGAACAAGAAGATGTCCATGGGGACTCCGATAATTGAAGAACGGAAGCTGCTGGCCTTGAGGGCCAGCATGGCTAGATGGTGTGCATTCCTGGCCGACAGAAGATTGGAAATCGGCCCATGTGACGGAATGATCAATTTAGCTGATTGCATCTATGAAGAGGAAGCGCCAAAGGAAGAAGAGATTCAGATAGACGAATTGGAAACGGCCACGGCGAAACTTGATGATTTGAAGGCCGATGTCCAAGACCCTCTCTTGGAAGTCAACCTAGGCAAGGAAGGAGAGCACAAACCTACTTATGTAAGTCAGATGCTGGATCCTCAGTGTCAGGCCGAGTTGATTGTACTCCTTCACAAGTACAAAGATTGTTTTGCCTGGGAATATGACGAGATGCCTGGTTTATCTAGGGAACTGGTGGAACACCGGTTACCAATTAAATCGGGGTTCAGGTTGTTTAAACAGCTACCTCGGCGCATGTCACTAGAGGTGACACTGAAGGTGAAAGAAGAGATCGAGAGACTACTAAACGCCGGCTTCATTCGGACAGCTCGATATGTTGAATGGGTCTCAAATGTGGTGCCAGTGGTGAAGAAGAATGGGAAGCTGAGGGTTTGCATTGACTTTAGGAATTTAAACCTAGCTACCCCAAAAGATGAGCATCCCATGCCTATGGCCGATCAGTTAATCGATTCGGCCGCTAAACATAAAATTTTGTCATTTATAGACGGGCACTCGGGGTACAACCAGATTTACATCGCCAAAGAAAATGTCCCGAAGACTGCTTTTCGGTGTCCGGGGGCAATTGGAACCTTTGAGTGGGTTGTCATGCCTTTCGGGCTAAAGAACGCTGGAGCCACCTATCAACGGGCAATGAATTCAATCTTCCATGACATGATCGGACAGTTCATGGAGGTTTACATAGATGATGTGGTGGTGAAGTCAGGAGGTAACGCCGATCATTTGAGGGATTTGGAAAAAGCATTTGAAAGAATGCAGGCTCACAGACTAAAGATGAACCCTCTCAAATGTGCATTCGACGTTACAACAGGGAACTTCCTAGGTTTCTTAGTACATCAAAGGGGGACCCCACTATTGAAGATCAAGACCGATGAAGACTTCAAGTGGGAAGACAGCCATCAACAAGCCTTTGAGGGAATCAAACAATATCTGTCAACTCCTCCAGTATTAATGCCACCCAAGAAGGGTAGGTACCTAAAATTGTATATATCGGCCTCTGACTGCTCTATAGGTAGTATGCTAGCTCAAGATAATGAGCAAGGTAACGAGCAGGCCGTTTATTATTTAAGTAGAATCTTGACTCCAATCGAGCAGCGCTATGCGCCGATTGAGAAGTTATGCTTGGCATTGTATTTTTCTTCACAAAAGTTAAGAACATATATGCTTCCTGTTTCAACTTACATAATATGTCAAACTAATGTGATAAAATATATGTTGTCAAGACCGATCATGAGAGGCCGAATTGGGAAATGGACCCTGACCTTAATGGAATTTGCCATCCAGTACCGATCGCAGCAATCGGTGAAAGGCCAGGCCATAGCTAATTTCTTGACTGATCACCAAGATCCTACTGATTTGGGAGAACTGCCTTCAACACCCAAAATCCTGAGCACGTCTTTAGTCCCATGGACGTTAATCTTTGACGGTTCCAAAAAAGCAGAAGGTGCTGGGGCAGGCGTGGTGATTGTATCGCCCAAGTACAAAAGACAAAAATGTCTTTTCGGCTCAATTTCAAATGCACTAACAATCAGGCCGAGTACGAAGCACTTATAATCGGACTCGAGATACTCCTTGAAATGGGAGCATCGTCCGTGCACATCAAGGGAGACTCAGGACTGGTGATCGGACAGATAGCCGGAGAATTTTAGATACAAAGTTGGGAGCTCTGCCCGTTCCACGCTGTGGCTACTCAACTCATGGAAGCATTTGATGATATTAGCGTGAGTTACATTCCAAGAACCACAAACACCGAGGCCGATAAGTTGGCAAAAATAGGATCAGCCTCGTCTTCCCAGAAGAGTGCAGAAGACTAACTTATTACGGTTCATGTCCGATCATTATCGTCCGTTGCAAAGTGAGGGTGGTACGCAACTACCAATTCGGTCTTGATGGAGGATGACGATTGGAGAATCCCCATCATGGAATACCTGAATCACCCAAATGTCAGGGTAGACCGAAGAATCAGATTGTTTGCCGTCCGATTCGTGGTACTTGATGGAGAGTTATTCAAGAAACCGATCGGTGACGACGTGGTCTTGAGGTGTCTAGGGAAGAAACAGGCCATGCAGGTTATGGCCGAGGTACATGAAGGTATTTGTGGGGCACATCAGGCCGGTACCAAGATGAAGTGGTTGCTGAGAAGATATAATTATTATTGGCTCGACATGTTGAAAGATTGTATTAGTTTGTCAGAAGCATGGTTCGATCCAGCATGTGCCAGCCAAAGAATTGCAACCCATATTCAAACCATGGCCGTTTAGGGGATGGGCGATGGATTTAATTGGCAAAGTCCTACCGCCATCATCGGGCCAGCATTGTTTTATCATAGTGGCTACGGACTACTTCACCAAGTGGGCCGAGGCCATTCCTTGTAGAACGGTGACACAAGCCACCGTCATTAAATTCATTGAAGAACACATTATCTATAGGTTCGGCCTTCCGGAAACAATCACGGACGACCAAGGATCGGTGTTTACAGGGACTGAAACGTCGGCCTTTACAGAAATTAGGTGGATCAAAATTCTAAATTCTACGCCCTATTATGCCCAGGCTAATGGACAGGCCGAGTCCACTAACAAGATCCTCAAGGGGATCATTGAGAAGATGATTGTGGAAAATCCTAGGGAATGGGACAAGCTCTTGTCCGAAGCGTTATGGGCCTATCGGACGTCTAAAAGGTCAAGTACTGGGGTTACACCGTTCATGCTGACTTATGGGCATGACGCTATGTTACCAATGGAGGTCACAGTCCGATCGGCCAGAAGGGCTTTACAAAATCAACTGGAGCCCGCTGAGTACATAGAGGCTATGATAGCTGAATTAGAAGGACTCGATGAAATGAGGCTCATGGCCTTAGATTCATTAAGAGTGCAGAAGCAACGGGCCACCCGAGCTTACAATAAGAGGGTGAATGAGAAGTCTTTTTGCACAGAAGATTTGGTATGGAAGGCCGTGTTACCTATTGGAGACAAGGATAATCGTTATGGTAAATGGTCGGTCAATTGGGAAGGCCCGTTCATTGTCCATCAAGTCAAGAGTGGTGGTGCATACAGGCTACGTGATTTAGATGGAACGGTTCATGTCCGTTTAATCAATGGTCAGTATCTAAAGTCTTATTATCCTACGTTATGGGAGACCATTGACTTGGATTATAAACCAAATCCTGGGTTGGAATATGATCAGTTGATCAATTATGAGCCCGAGCCCGAGTGATTTAAAGGAACATTGTTTGGTATTGATAGGCTGAGCACAACTTACTTACAAAAAAGATAAAAAATAAAAAATAAATAAAAATAAAATAAAATAAAATAAACTTTCTATACAATACAAAATAGGAGTCGGCCTCTAGGCCGACCCAAAATTCCTAAGCATGGCCTTCAGGTCCTCCCAGGTCTTGATGGCTCCAAACCGATCCCGTTTGGCTTTTTCTAGCTTTTGTGCCCATGCCCGAGATATCGGAACACTGGCTTGCAGTTGATCACTGCACTTTTGGGCATCGCCGCCAAGTGATGATAATGCTTCATCGATTTTCCCAAGGGCGGCGTTGTTGGTAATGACCTCGGCTTCACATTGGGCAAGCTGAACTTTTAGTATGGTAATACGGTGTTGCAGCCAGGAGTCCCTCGCTAATACTTGAGCCCGAGAGGCCTTCCCCGCTTCAAACTTAGCTTTGGCCCCTTCCAGGAACTTCAATGCTTTCTGCCGAGAGCCTAAGTGAAGTTCTGCATCAGCCTGAATTTTCAAGGCCGATCGATCCATATGACGGGCACTTGGGAGTCTCTCTTTTATCTCCAGGAGTAAGGATAGTTGTCCGTCTAAAAGAGAAAGATTGGCCATGAGGGTGTTCAAGGCCATGTCAACATCGACAGCAGCAGGAAGGGTGGAAAGGTCCTGATCAACAAGCCCGAAGAGAAGGTTCTTCGCTTGTTGAAGATGTGAAGGAGAGACTGCTTCGGGCTCCAAGGGGCTGAGGTCAAAAGCTCCTAGGTCCAGGCCCAAGAAGAAGTCATTGAAAGGAATGACTGGCGCTGGACCTGTGGCATCGGCCTGTTCAAGAGAGAGCAGTCAGAAATGTTTTAAAATTATTAAGTTAGAAAAGAGTTTCAGACTTCATACCTGGGCATGAGGATCAAGGGAGGCCGAGATCGCTTCCTGAACATCGGCCTCACTGGGTTGAGAAGATGTTGGTTGCGAGGGAGATTGATCCAATCACGAAGAAGAAGAAGCGTGGCTGGTCTCTACCCTTGGGCTAGTTGAGGCCGCTGTCGCTAGTAAAATCTCAGTTGCTGGAACTGAGCCCGAATCTTCAACACCGGCCTCCACTTGCAAGATTGTAAAATCTTCAAGGGGGTTAACGTCGGCCACTGCTGGTTCCACTATTGTGTGAACAGGGGAGCCGGTGGTCGTGGCAGCTTCCCCTTGCCCGGAGAGAGCTCCAACTTCAGCGGGGACGGCTTGGTCCACTTCTTCCCTGGCTGCACCTGTAGTAACTTCAGCATCGGCCATACCCTCAGTACTGGAAGAGAGGACGACTTGCTCAGGGGCTTGGCTGATGTGAGCAAGGTCTTCGTCTCCGCTGGAAGGAGTGAGCGGAGGCACAATGTGGAGAGGCATCACCCTTACGGCGACTCGTTCCAGATAGGCCGCCGTAGATGCCGGTGATGCAGGGAGCATTGGAGGAATGGTCTGGGTTGGAGTTGGGAGTGGATCCTCTCCTGAGTCTTCATCAACGAGCTGCAAAACAGAAAGGATTAGAACTAAACAGGCAGAATCTGGCATAGCTATTAGAAGATGGTAAAATCTAACCTGAGTAGAGGCCGATGTTGTTTTTTGTTTCTTTTGAGAAGGACCCTTGCCCGGAGCTGCCTTGCGAGCAGGTTTTTTGGCTACCTGTTTGCGCCTGATTGGAACTGTTGTTGGAACAGGAGCATCGGCCTTTGTGGCCGACGATGCAGTAAAAGGCAGAAGGGCTTCAGCAGCAGTGCCTTGAAAGATGTTGCTTGCCCGATCGCCCCACCACTGGGAGAATTCTTTTGACACAACGGGCCGGGCAGAGAAGGGTGTGAAGTTGAACGCCGCTTTGAACCGGTCTGACCGTTCTTGTATTTTCTTCACCTGCCCGTCGTTGACAATAAGCCCTCGTTCTACCCAGTCAACATTGACAGTGGTGCTAGGGGGAACGGGCACGAGTTGTGAAAGCCCGAATTGGCGGGCGTAAAGAGGAGCAAAGTAATATTCGGCCCCGCACTTATTATTGGCCGACGGAATGCTCGGGCTAAAAATATTGTCTCTAGAAACCAAGTAGCTAGAGAAAATTTCATTGTAAGTAGACTGGGTGCCCGAACCCCAGTTGGAAGGATTATTGGAAAGTTAAAGAAAAGAAGAGAATTGAAGTGAAAAGAATGGGGTGAAGTGGTTTACATCCCGAGGGGAGCAACCTTCGTAGAAGAAAGTAAAACACTCCTCGAAGGAGTGGGAAGAAGGAGTTACGTCCATGAACTGGACAGCAGAGATAGGAACATCGGCCACTTGATGGATAGTGGGTTGAAACTCTGGGAAATAAGAATGTAGCCAGAGTTGGAGAACCCACATCGGACTCCCACCAGCTCTGAAGCCCGAATGGACAAAATCTGTGATGCCTCGGATAAGGTGTGCCCAAACAAGTGTAGCCATGGCCAAAGGCTTCCCCGATGCAAGAGCCAAAGCCAAGGCCAAGGTTGTGTATTCTTTAGTAATGGCTTGGCTGGCCGAGCAGAAAAGAAAGTTGTTGAGCCAGTAGATGAGGAAGGCATTGTGTTCTGCATCGGACACCTCCGTCTCGTCTGCCCCGATGCAGGCAGTCAGAAAGCCTCCAAAGGCTGTAATCGGCCTGTGTGAGACGGCCCCATCCCTGAAAATATCTTGTTGAGGGTAAGTAAAACTAGCTGTTCCAACATCAAGCCCGGGAACGATCTCTTGCCCATAGGGGCGAAGGCCGAGCAGGTAGCTGATGTCCTTCACGGTGAGAGCCATTGGTCCGCAACGGAAAAGAAAGCCATTGCAAGAGGATGACCAGAATAAAAGAGAAGAAAGAAGAAGAGGTCGGTCTATCTCTATTCTAGACCGACTGAGCATGATGGCATCATAAATGCCCGTTTGTTTCCAGACACCGACCTTAGAGGCCGAAACCCTGTTTACCCATTTATCCCAATCTGCAGCGGGGGTCGGTCAGGATCGAATAGGCTGGTTGGCATTCTGGACTTTGTTCCAGTGAGCAGGGACTTGAAGGAATGCTTCATTCTCAACCGGGGGGAAAAATGGGAAAAAAGCCGTTGGAGGGTGGCCAAGAAACGCCGCTCCCAGGCCTGGTGCGACGGGGGAACCATCGGAGGAGCTGTAGGGGGTTAAATATTCGGTGGAGATCTCGGCGGCATGTGCTTTGGCTAGAGTCCTAACCTCCCTGCATTGGTTTTGCGGCGGTGGTGCATCTATGAAGGTTTTCTTTCCTTTGGGCTTTGCCGGAGCAGTTTTAGGAGCCATGTCTGCAGGGAAGAGTTCGCCGAAGAAGATGGAGATGTAGAGAGAGAAGCTTTGTTTTGCTTAAGATGTAGAGAAAGCGTAAGAATGCAAATGTGTGAAGGTTTTTGAAGGATTGGCTGTTTAAATACCACAAGGCTGCAATCATGATACATTAAATGTGGAGTGACGGGTGCGATTCTCCATAATCTGATAGTTGCTGCATGATTGACGCGTGGCAATTTTTAAAATTCAAAACGTCACATCAATCAAGGCGGGATGTTTGATATGACCTTTTGGGGGGCAATTATTTGCATCCAAAAACCGTCAATGGGTTTTGAGCCCGAGTTGTTGGGAGGAATCATGAGAGCCCGGTGGGAACATTGGATAGAGGTAAGGATTATCGGGCTCTGGGAAAACATAACAATCAAGCGTTGAGAGCTCGATGGTGGAATGAAGCAGCAGGAAGCCCAATCGGACACCGTGTAATGAAGATGAGATTTAAAGTCCGATTGGCCATGGGCGGTTGAAGAAATGTAATCGAGCATGGAGGGAGGCATGGAAACAGATAGAGCCCGATTCATCCAGGAGAGTCAGTGACGAGGCCGACTGACTGGAAGGAGAAGGCGGTGCTATCTACAGCTGGCATGATAACGTTCTCAGAGGGAATTGGAAACAAGAGTCCGTTTAGGAAATGAGTTGTTCGTTGCCAACTGGATGGAGGCGTCTGATCCCTAAATTGAGGGGATTGATTCAATTGAGTCATGGATAAGGAAGGTCTTCAATCAACCAATCAACTAATCAGCTTGGAGCACAAGCCAAGGAATTATTGTTCAAATAGAAGTTGTATAAGGCCGCTATAAATATAAGGCAGGCTACGCAAGTAAAGGACTCCGCGTCACATTTGAAACAGCATACATACGGCACATTCAAAGCATTCAAAGCGTTCTTAGTCTTTATGTTTTTCAACCTTTATAGCAAATAGGTCTGTCCTTTTGTTATTCTTTTTTTTTTTGTTCTTTTGAATAATCCGCCTGTTTTGGTTTGTTCTTGAGATCTGTTTAGTTTTTTCCAAACATTTAATAAAAGCTGTTTTATTAAACCGTTTGTGATTTTGTTTACCTGTTAAACTTGATACTTTTTAGCTTGTGTGCTTCAGTACTGCTAAGGAACTTACAGTGAGGGTATTTTCCTACTCACTATACACAATCACCCTGTTTAGAAGTTAGATTCATCAAAGCCTTGTGTATCACTGACACAAGCAGATACGAAATTAGTTTGCACGCTTACACACACACACCGAACCACTGATTGGTTCTGGTACGCCCGCGCAAATTACAGCAAACACACAGATAAATTAAACTATACATGCGGACCATTTATACTTCAAAACAGTTAAAAAAAAAACCTAAAGCTAAGTAACCAAGTCTTTTTCTAATTTTAAAACAAATTTGTAATTGGGAGCCCATCATGGGTGTGTCAATATTAAATCTCACTTACACGTATAAATGATATGATAGTTTATTATTGAAATTTCTGATGTTATCTTAATTTAAAGCATTCTTGATCAAAATTTAATTAAGGATTTTGTTATACAAAAAGCATAAATTTTGTTTTTATTATCATTTTTGAATTTTTATTTATTTTTTATTTTATTTTTTTTCGATCACATGTTAAGGATTAGCCTTTCCAATTTAAGAACTGTTGCACGAAAATCTTACACCAATGAACCATATCCCATTGACATTGGTTCTTTGAATCGATGTGGAATATAACACTCAGCAGTCATTGCAATTTATTCACGAAAGTGGTAATTAAACAATGTACAAGCAACATTACCAATAAGATGAATAAGTCCAAAAATTTGAATAACAATTTTATTTTGGATTAAATACATTTTATTCCCTATTTCACTTTAATCCCATGTGTTTTAAAAGTGAACACTTAATCCCATGTGATTTCGGACTAAAGTGAAACTGTTAAGATTTCTCTAAAAAACTGATGAAAATTCTAAAATTAGCCAAAAATTAACCCCCTTAATTGGTGAGGTTAATTTTTGGGGTTAATCTCCTATGTGGGGATAATGCTGCATTTAATCCACCTTATGTGGGGGCTAATTTTTAACACCTAACCTCTTGTGGGGCTAATTTAAACATTTAATCCTCATCTGAAGCTATTTTAAAAAAAATCTTAGTAGTTTCGCTTCCATCCAAAAACCTGTGTCCACTTAAGATGTTGGACCAAAAACCTGTGGTTATATCTGGGTTCACATGATAGATTCGGGCCAGCACATATTTGGCCACCATAAGATTTAGTTCAGCCACTTCGGAAAGTGTATGGTGCGGGTTCACTTATGGGAAGTTATCAAACTTACAATTTCTTTCTAAATATGTGATGAATATTATCACATTATTGATTAGGGTGATATTTTTATATCTTACGGGGGATAATATTTCAAGATATGACAAATATTGTCATCTTTCTGGAAAAATATCTATTACTTGCAAGGGAAAAAATATGCATGAAGCCACAATATGGATCACATTCATTAGAGGCCAATTTTGCCAGATAATTATTGAAGATTATTTTGCCTTATCATGTCATCGATGGTCGCTATTAATACACAGGCTAGCCATGCTTGAAGCTCACCCAGCGTCTCAAACACAACTCGAAAATGCATTCTACAAAGCATTCTTAGTTTTTATCAAAATAAAAAAGCATCATTTTTATTTCCTTTTTAGGCGTCTTAGCTTTCAATTACTTTCCCTGTAATTTCAAATTTATCTATTAAATAAAAAGTCAATTTTCATTTAATTTATCTTTAATACTTTTTTTAATCACTTTTTGGCTTATATGCTTTAATACTACCATAAGACTTTTGCGTGATGGTACTTTCCTACTCACATTTCACAATCTCTAGTTAGATCGAGGTTTGATTTTTAAACCTTGTGCATCACTTGTGCAAGTAGTTTTAGAAGTTTAGTTTGCATTCGAGCCCGACGACTCTGACATGCCCTAGCCAAAAAATAACAGTGTCTTTTTACTTCACTAAACACTAGGGAAAATGATTTTCCTTTGTTTGGTTATGAAGGAAAGTGGTGAGAAAAACCTTTATTTCAAGTTACTAGAATACTCCCAATTTTTTTTTACTTTCAGTGATAGTCAAGCTTAAAGGCGCACTCATGTAGAACCTAATGCCCCCCCAATTTTTTTAAATTTGTGGGATATATATGTAATTTTTACATTTGAAAATTAATTTAGAATCCACACCCCCCCCCCCCCCCCCCCCCCCCCCCCCCCCAATTTTAACATTTCCAATATAAACCATCCATAAAAATTCAATTTAAAAATCAAAAGCCCCAATGCCACAGTTTATTTTACAGGACTAATCTAAGGATATAAGAAATTGGAGTAATAATTATTTTTAATTTAATAGTTCGTTATTTGATAGGCTAAATAATGCTAGAGCTCCCCGCTCCTCCAATAGAAGGTCTTCCCTATAACCAAAGAGAGTTTAGCAAGCCAAGCAAGAAAGATAGAAAGAATAAAAGTTTAAGATAGATTCATACTTCAGCACGACTAGTCATAGGGAAATTGGACATGAGATGAGAGACCTGAAAATCCTCATAACCTCTTTTGTCAACCACTAGTTGCGTACCATCCATTCTCATAAGTGCCTCCTCAAGGTCGTCACCCCAGAGTTTACGAGTTTCTAACATGTTAGGAGGAGGGACGTTAGTGTAATACCCTGTATATTTGGATTGTATAATAATACATAAGATTTGATATACTTCCCTTGACCATAGTTAAAGTTTCACCTTCAAGCGATCGAAGTGTTTTCAAGCCATTGAGAATTTTATTGTCCAAGCGATCGAACCTCTTTCAAGTGATCTAAACCCTGCTGACATTAATTTATTACGTGTCCCCTTTTTCAATAAATCAACTCGGTCTCAATCGATCGAACCTGGTCGATCTGCTCTTAAGCGATCCAAGTCGCTTCAATCGCTCGAAAATGTCAGAATATCTGATCTCAGTTTGTGCACCAGAATGCCACCTTGAACCTCATCCTTTCCCTATATATATGTATATTTCGTGTGTGGGGGTTTGGTTGCCCAACTTTGAGAGATTGTAGAGAGAGGGAGAGATTTGATTGTTACATATATATATATACACGCACTCTTATATACATACATACATACATACATATATACATACATACATATGTACATACATATATATATACAATCAATCCGGGAGAGAGAGACAGACGGGAAGAAGAAGAGAAGAAGGAGACATAGGCAGAGAGAGAGAGAAGGCTGAGATAGAGGAGAGAGAGGAAGCCATTAAAGAGAGAGAGCTCAAGCTTGACGTTGCCAAACGCGCCCTTACGACGTTCGATGAGTTCCAAACTCATTCTGTAGCGTAGATATGATGTTTTATGAGATTTGAACGTAAAATGTTGACCCCAAAAATCCCCTAATACTTCTGGACGTTTACTATCCAGAACTGCTAAAGAAGAAGACTCTCGAGCGATTGAATTGGGTTCAATCAATCAACCCTTCAATCGATCTAAAGGACTTCGATCGCTTGAATCTCACTTTCCTCAATCGATTGAAATGTTTTCAATCAATCGAACTTAACAAAATATGGTTGTATCCTTTGAGGTTATTAATTCCAAATGCGTAGTCATTTGAATGCTGTTCCACGTTTCTATTATGCAATTGTCACAGCCCGGTCCCATAATAGCAGAACCGGAGCCCATGGCACGCCACCGAGGCTAAACCAATTCATTAACGTTCCCAAAAATTAGTTTGAAGAACACGAAGCAGAAAACAAAACAAATCATTTTTAAAACAAGCAGTCCAATCGAATGGGTCGGGGCTCCAGTCGACTGACTCAGAGTTGCAGTGAGTAAGAAATCCCCAGCAGCCACCTTTGGTCGACTGACCCTAGGTCCGGTCGACTGATGCCTCAAAAGTTCGGTCGACTGGGCTAGTCCGGTCGACTGTGAAGTTAAGCCCTAGCAAAATATCTGATTTCGAAACACGACCCAGTCAACTGTGTCGGAGACCCAGTCGACTGATTTCACACTTATTTAAGGCAGTGGCTAACCAACTGCGAGGTCCAGTTGACTGATACCCGATCCAGTCGACTGATTTCCCCTGAAGCAGCACAATCTCCACAAATTCTAAGTTTAAAAGCTTTCTAAATTCAAATGGGGATTAAACACGCCCACCAAAACGCATACCAAAGTAGTCCTAACTGGATTAAAACATTACGAAAACATAAATACAACATGTTACTGTCTATTACAACATTTCAAATCCATTCTAACATACTAAGTTAAACATAACCAAAAGTCATAAAATTCTTATTATAATAAGTCTATTACAAAACGACGAGATAAAACATGATAAGTCGCCTTCTATAGTGAACTCTCAAACCCACGTGCTCACTTCTGTGATTCCTCGCCGGCATTTACACCTGAAATGGTTATTTGAATAACACACATATTCAATTTGTTTAAGCTATGCTTAGTGAATAAAATAACATATGCACATGAATGATAAACATGCTCGCATTCACATCTCTACAATTCATACTAGTCTCCGGAGTCTCACGTGTACGTTCTATACTCCTAATCCGCGACTCCTCACCAATAAGTCTACACGAAAAGGTAAGACCCACGAATCTTTTCTTCAATCATGCAACCTTAATGCCTATATCGGCTCCACAAAATGGCTTGGTAACCACGTGCTCCTTTGACCCAAATAGCAACTCAACATGCTCAATTTACATGTCACCATCCTCTCAGTAATCAAAACATTTCACCACGCTATTGGGCCTACTTATCAATATAATCACCCAATATGAACTACACAATATATCTATAACTAACACATGCTTTTCATATCACAACATGAACACATGTCAAGAAATCATTCCAAAAACATATTTGAATCACTCACCTTCGAATAACGCTCCTATAATTCAATCTGAAGAAAACTCGTGCACAAAGAATGTGCAGAAGTCCATCTAGTATAATTCCTATTGATCAGAAATCCAATTATGAACTTTTATGAAAAAGTCTAGAAAATAACTTTTAAAAAAACATAGCCAAACAGGACCTAGTGGGTATCAAAATGAAGCTCTTACCTTGAGGAGTTTGAATATGAAATCTAGGAGAAAATGAACGGGCAGAAGTCCGTCGTTTTGCGCTTTGAAGCTCTAAGCAACTAAATCCTCCTTTTAGCCTCCTTTTGAGTTTTAGGTTAGAAGCTATAAAATTATGAAAGTCATCTCTATCTACATATTGGTAACACTTTCAAAAATTGTGTTTACCTCCCCACGAGTTTTCAAAACTCATAATCAATCTCTGAAACTTTCTATACAGCTAATTCATAGCTTCACGAGTGAACCTCAAAATTATAAAAGTTTATGACTAAGTTCCGTTTGGTTATTAAAACGCAAGTTCTACATGACTTTTACGAAGTTGCTAATTAGCCTACCAAATTTATAGCGTGTTAATTCATTCTCACCAGGATACTAGAATTAACAATAGAATTAAATTCTAAACCAGAAAATAATACAAATAGTGAAATACACAGGTAAACATTTATTTTCAGATAAAAATTTAAGGTATTCCACAGTGAACATCTCATACTCGGAGAGACTTCACAACAACCAACATTCATTCTACGTAGTCTCAAAGGGTTCTCTAACACAGATATCCAAATCGACTCGTGAGTCAAAACTCACTAAAACATGTGCCAACATGCACAACATACCACCTTATCATGCATGACAATGTAATAAAATGCAATAACACATATACGGGTGTTATAGTGATACTAGGGATTTCGGGGATAATACGATGCGATAATGAGACTGAGGAAATATGGGAGTAACGTAGTCGGGTTCGGAACATTAGTAATATTACGACGTGATACTGAGATCGTGTCTACGGTACGTGGTATAATGGTTGGTAACATTAGATGACATAGTGGTGATCGAGTCAGTTGGGTATCAGTACCTTTTAATGTAAGTATGTTAGTGTCAGGGATCGGTCGTGAGCACATCTGCGTGGGATGTGAGCATTATATATTATACTCGCAAGAGTTCTTAAAAGAGTAATTATGGTGAACGAGAGTAATAATACGTATTGATTATGGACAGATGATACTCATGAGTGTTCTTAAAAGCGGTGAAGAGTAAGAGTTCTTAACACCAGTGAACTGGAGTATTGGTACGTCCATAGACTAATGGTTATGTTGGAACGATGTGTGGTGCTCACGAGTGTTCTTAAAAGCAGTGAATGGTAAAGGTTCTTAAAAGCGGTGAATTGGAGCACTAGTATGTTAGGATGATATAATTTCTTCATCTTTGTCGGTCATGGTTGGTACAGTCAGCCTTAGGGTTTGAAGGTGATAGGAATTGAGTAATGAATTCAGAATAGAAGATGAAAATATATTATTAGTAGCATTACTATATATTGTGCATAACTGGTAATTACTTTATACCTATGATGCTCTGGGAGCTTCTATTCATTCAGCTGAAGTAAGTTGACGGCATTTATGATTGGACATTCCCCGTCTAGACTACCCTGCTCCTATTATTACAGGTGATGGAACTTATGGTTATAGGTACTTCTCGGAGGGGGTATATGCAGAGAATGGCGCTACCGATGATGGTGATGCCGGGGAAGACTAATACGCTGACTGCTATGTTTAGTCCAACTGAAGAACCGAAGACAGATATTAGCTTATGTTTCTACTTTACATTCCTGTTAGACTTTGTAATATAATTGGTATATGGGCCTTTGTTGCTTTCAGACCTTTGATAATTTTTGTAGCGCACTCTGATGATTTTTGTAATAAACAGAACTTTTGTAATATATCCAGTTAGTATTATTACTGTTCTTGTTTCTTTTAGTTGACTAGTACTGTATGGTGTGGATAAATTATTGAATTTCGCCTGTCATTCTCTATGGACCCAAAAAGGAAATTATTTTTCTCTACTTTTGCTATTCTAGGGCATGACAGTGAGGTACAACGAAGTAATCTAGTAGGCATGCTTTCCATAGGATTCTTTCTCCCAAATACCAAGTAGCGGCATAAGGGCCGGTGAATAGGAAGCTATGTTTTGGTAGTTGAATCATCAACACGTAGGGAGCCTTTGTAGCATGAGAAATTCTAGACCAAGGATCCCACGTCAGCATCTCCCCGGTGAGACGAGTTAAGAAGTCCTGGTATTTCTTAAGGTCATAAGCTTTGACCTTCACACCTACCTTCTCTTTCACCCATTTGAGACCCCTTGGGAATAGACTCGCACTCAAGTCCATAGGTTTAGGAGCTAGCATTACAAATATTCAAAGCTCCACAATTGTTAAACAAGAAGGAAGGAAACCATTAGAATACCAGAAGAGGAGAAAGAAAAAAAAAAAAGAAAGAAAAGAGAAAGAATAGATTGTGTGATACCTCCCAGACTCTCCAGAAACCTCCAATCGAGGGTGAGCACATCCGAGAGATTTTTTGCATTTTCCTATAGAGGATCGCTAAGCTAGAATTTCCCTAATCATATGTATAGATTTGGCCAATATTAACCAAGCTCCCTAAGACAGATAGATGAATCTGATCCGCTTTGGTGCTAAATAGGGAGGATCCTAGAACGTACATGATAAAGGCTTTGGTGACTTGGTTAGTGGTGAATTGATTGTATCTTTAAAAGGTCTCTAGAAACCAAGCCTAAGGAATCACACCGTTCACGAATCTAAGCAGGTCTATTCCTAATAGATTGATTACCATTTTCCTAGAGGTGTCTAGTGAAGGGTCTGTAATGATAGGATTTCCTCCTACCCAAAGCCCAGTGATCATAGAAAAAGTCATTTGGGGTCATAGTCATCTCCCTGAAAGGAAGATGGAATGTGTTGGTGGAGTCCCACCACCTTTCCATTAGACTACATGGATGCACCAAGTCATTGGAACTCCCAACCAATACCTTAATGAATTCGCTGAAGCCGACGGCTTTCACCTTGGTTTTTACAGCCTCTGAAAGTCCTTCGTACCACTTATAGCCGTGCGTATGGCACCCGTACCCTTTCAAAGTGATCTTCATTATCTAAGATGACAAGAGAGAAGAAATGGATGAGTTAAGCATTTTTACGAACACCTTGTATACACAATTTGAAAACCCAAGTTTTGACAATGGTGGCTTTTGATTATTGCCTAAAGAATGGAATCAAACATGAGAAATACATATTAGAGCATGCATGCATTCATTATCAAGCTTCAATTTGAATATACATTGCATATAAGAAGAGGAAAATAAGAATTTCAAGAGAAAAGCCTTGAAAATACCCCTCCTTCGCTATCTTTGAAGGATAAAAGTTGATGAGGATCTCTTATGAGATGTTCAGGAGGTAAACAATTGGATGAAGGTTTACAGGAGAGTCTCCCCTCCCCAAGATTGAGAGGAAGAGGACCCCCATTCTCAATGTTGAAAGATGAACCCGAAGAGGAGGAAGTAGACATTGTTGAATTTGAATAATGGACTTGTGATTTAGTGATGTTTGGAGATGAATTAGAGTAAGGAATGATTGATTTTCAAAGGTTTAAATAAGATTTTGATTTTGAAAAACCAAAGTGAGGATGAGAGAACCAAGATTCAAAGGTTGAGAATGGAGAGAAAATGGAGAAAAAGGAGTAACTTTGGAGAGAAAACAAGCAAATTTCATATGAAAAGCAAATGAGGATGAAATGCCTAAAATGGAGGCTCAGAGCCATGTTGGCTTTCTTTGAGTGCCATGTGGCACTCTCCTAGTGCCACCATGGCACTCAGCCCAGTTTTTTTAATTTTGTGCATTTATGCCTCTACAATGCCCCGTTTGGTCCCAGGACCCAACTTTGGCTCCGTTTTTTTTTTTTTTTTTTTTTTTTTTTTCCTTCTGATGCATTTTCGATCGATTTTTCACGAGAATGGATTCTTGGAAACATTCATAGAATGTCATCTGCATGCATATGAATCCCCAAAAGAGCAATTAGTTACATTTAGCACTACATTGCATTTATCTCCTGATGTTTCTCGCATTGCTGCATTCATATTCAACTAAGTTTTGAATCATGAATAGTGCTCCTGGTTAGCCTTGATGGGCTCCATAAGTACCTTTTCCCAGCAAAGTGATGTCACATTTGTTCCCCAACAGAGCATTAAATCCCATTTGCATTGCATTAGAAGAACCTCCCGCATTATTGCACCAATAGTTTTAAAAAAGCTTTGAATACCACATGGTCATTGTGGGTCGTCTTGAATGGACTCCACGAGTACCTTTTCCCAGTAGAGTTACATTGCATTGCACTGTACCCATGGTTTGCCTAAAATGGCTCCATAAATTTATTCCCAACTGAGTTTCCCTTCTTACCTAGCTCATGTAGAGAGCTACGCACGAGGATATCGATAGTTGCATTGATAGTCGCAGTTGCAAACACTCGTGATGTTCGCCATAACTGGCTTATCATTGCGTCTCCTGAGCATAGTTCACCTTAAGTGGCTCTAGAACAACACGATGACTGGAATCAGGATTTGTCAATTATGAACCAGAGCTCAGTGAAGAACCGTGGTCTCTGAGATACGTTATAATAACCTTTAGGAAGACTTAGTTACGTCAGCAATACAATTTAGAGAAAGAAAAAAAACCCAAATTAGGATAGCCTTTTCACGTGAAATTACGAAAAATTGCCTTTTGTCGAGAAAAATACGAACCTCGAGGTGGGATCCTGAGAACTCCCTTTACAAAATAGTCCTAAAATAACTTAAATTAGTGACCAAATCCCTCACATTGGCTAAAAACAACGCTAAGCAGAATTTTCACCCTTTTTACACCTCACAAGTTCGCTCCTTTTTAGAGTCAGCCTCACTCTTTTGACTATAACTCAAAATCTACAAAATCTTTTTGAATGAAACCAATGAAATCTTAAACTACGCTCCCATACCTTTACAACGGTATATCACAAGCCCAAAAATGATAATTGAGTTGAGATTACGAAGTCCGTGAATTCTGGAGAGAAAACACAACTTTCGGGCTAAGTGCCATGGTGGCACTAATCCAAATGATGCGTGGCACTCTTGGACTACCGCCCCAGCCCTCTGAGTGTCACATAGGTACTCAAATGTCCCAGATGCATTCCGGACCCTTGATTTGACCCCAATCAGTTGAAAATGCCCGAAAACGTGAAAATTTGTGTTTTTCTTGTCCCCCATAGCTTAACTATAAACTTTTCAACCCAAAACTCAAACTATAAAAGGGGATCCTCCCCTTCCCATCCAAAACACCTGAAAGTCCTAAGAACTAGAGAACCAAGGAAACCCCTCTGGAGGATTCTGAAACACTCCTAGAAAGTCATTTGGAAAGTTGAAGTTTTTTTAGAATTATGAATTGAGTCTTGGAGTCCGTGGGTGCCAGTGTTAGAAGAGTATTCTAAGGGGAGTTCTCGGGGTAAGATCTTCTTCTTTCTTTATTCTTTGCTTCATTTTTCTATTTTGGTCTTTATATTCATAGTTTTAATTTGAAGTTCTTGTTTGTTCTTCGCATTTTTAATATTATTATTCGTTTTGATCTTTAAAGTTCTAGGATAGTTTTAATTCCTTTTTAGTAGTATCCTCATTAAAGTTAGTTATCCTAGGCGAAGATACCCTCTATGTTGTAGTAGCCGGAGCTTGTGGGGTTGGGTATCCAATTCATGGATATCCGATCCTCGGGGGTAATGAAACCTTAATTTGGATCTACCAGTCTAAATTTTGGGCATTCACGTACAAATAATGTTGTAATTCATATTAATTGGGATAGTAGGCTATCCAGGATTATGATATCTATAGTAATTTAATTCATATCTATGAATTAGTTAATCCATGTAACCCTTGCATAATTAATCTAATTCATAATAGTTTAATTCTTGAGTTAATTCTTGTTCTCATGCATACACATGCACATGCACACTATCCTCACATAGAATAGTAGGTTATCCATACTATGGATAACACTCAATTAGGGTTATACTTGCACACTACTACACATAATAGTCATGTTTGGACATGCATACATGCTATCCATGCTTAGAATAGGAAGGTATTTATTAGAGTATCCTATACATTATGCTGTTGTCATCCTAACCATGGTTAATTAGGATAATTGGGAATGCTGTGCTATCTCGGGTAAGTTTCCTAGATTCTCTTTTATTTACTGCTTTTTTAGGATCATATAGAAGCATGCGTAAGTGGATAAAACACAAATCTACATTCCTTACATGATTACATGTGCATAGAATTCATGTTTTTATAGGATTTTGAGTATGATTTTCACGTTTAAATGTTTAATTCACTTTTTTTTTCCTTTCGTATGTATAGGAGAGCGTAGTAATACGTTTAGTCCCCGAATTACTTCTTTAGCATATGTGTTGTATGATACATATATAGCCTCTTGCACGATTTTCTTTTACTAGCTGTTCATAACTTGAACTTAGGATTGCATTAGAATAATTAAAACCGCCTTCATAATGTGTAGTCAAATACTTTAAAAGCTGAGTAGAGGCCCACATCATGATCGGGTGAGAGGGGATTTTTTAGCACGATCTAGCTCCTTCCTCTCTCGTACCTTAACCCCTGAATCGAGTTCTTTAATGATGACGATGCGGTGCTCTCTATCCATTGGACTTGATAGATTTAGTTTTCTTAGTTTTCTTTATCAAACCAAGTTGTCACTCTATTAGAGAGGATCTCTACGGATTTAGCCTTGTGGGATATTATGGATTACTCACTCGTGTAGCCTCGAATATGGATCATGGCTATCGATTGTTGTGTTGGGTTAGAGAAAAGGGATTGGGATGAGTATGAGCGTTGTCAGGTGGGTTCTTAGGGTGTGTGTTGTTGGGGTTTTTTCTCTCTGTGTGCTCTGTTGCTGCAGCTGTGTTGGGTGGTCCTCGATATTTTTTCAGAGTGGTTGTCTTATTGGTTCTTTAGCTTGCTTGAGGTTGGCCTTGTTTGTTCAGCCGGGCCTGCTGGTCTTTGTGGCGAAGCTGGTTTGGAGGGTCTTTTGGTTTCCCTGTTTTCAGTTTCAGGTTGCTTAGCGGTTTGGGTGGGCTGCCCTCTTTTGTCTCCTGGGGGGCCCTTGCTTTGGTGGTTTTGTTTTTTGGCTTTTTGTTGCGTGGATCGGGAGTTGTTGTTTTTTCTTTCTGTTTGGTGAAGTGGGTTTGTTCTGGCTTTGTTAGTGGTTTGGAGCAGTTTATTTATTTATTTCTTTTTCTTTGGGGGTTCAGGGTGCTGCTAGGGGTTGATTTGTCTTTTTGAGGTCTTTTGGTTTTGCTGTTTGTTTTAGCAGTTTGTTTGGCTGAGTTTTGCTTGCTTGCAGTGGTTTTTGGGGAGGCTTGTAGCCTATTTTTTCTTCTTTAAAATCGAGGGAGTGGTCTGTTTTTGGGGTTTTTGTTTTGTGTTTCTCGCTGTTGCGGTGTATTTTCTCTTTCAGCCTTTATGGCTTTATCAATTTAATTTGCTTGCTGTTAAAAAAAAAAGCCCCATGAAATCCAAAATACGAGTAATCCAAATCGGTCGGATCGGGTAAAGGCTAATGAAGGGTGGTGAACCTCACTCGTAGTTGTTGACATGAAATTTGTAATGGGATCAATAAATCGGGCTTAATCCTTCTAGGCCCTAGGCATGGTTCGCATACCCACAGACCCGACCATATTAATGCAAATTATACGAACCCAAATGAAGATCTTGTGGCTTACCGCATCTTTTGGGATGCATTTTTTTTAAAAAGAAAGTTGTTACCAAATGTTGATCTCACACTATGTGGTGGTAGTGGAACCGCATTAATGCCAACTACAGTAACTAATATGAGAACCGCATCAGTTGGGACAAACTTTCAGGGGAAGTTTTTTGTAGGAAGCATAGCATTATGAGTCTCATTTTGATCAATTGCTACATGTCAGAACAACCAAGAGAGGTGGGTGCTTTTCTCTTTGTTCGGGGGAGTGGAAAAGGGGTGGAAAAAGGAAGGAGTAAATTGTAAGTCTCTTTACCATTTTGAAACTGCTAAAAAGTAGAGGATTAAGGGATCCAGACTTCAATGTTGATGACATCTTTCATTTAGTGGTGGTGTAATAAAGTTGCAACATTCGTGTGGCATACTGGTATCATGTGGTGTACTGGTAAAATTACTATGAAGTATGCAGTCCTCTTCTCTTTGATCCCTTCTTCCTCCTACTCAACCAAGTAGAAAAGAAAAGACATCTTCCCATCCCCCAGGGATAAATCTTCCATCCGTTATCCTATGAAAATTTAAGAAAACATGAGAAGAAAAAGATTGTTTCTACCAAATAAACAAAATACACTATCAAACCTTGCAATAATGTATAGTTTGTCAATAAAATTCATTATTAAAGATGATTAAGTTGTTAATTTTTTGAAAAACAAATGAAAAGTACATAGATATTTCTAGAATTCGTTAGGTCTACATGATGTAAAAATGTTTACAGGAGGAACGAGTTAGTACTAGGCATACTAGCTTCTTCTGAATCCAACGAAAGCTTGACGGCATACATGACAATTTTAGTTTAGCTTGATGAGTTTGCTAGAGGGCTACAATTTGAAAATATAATGAATTAAATTTCCTCTATGCAATATCTATTAATGAATTGTGAGTAGCTGATGGGAATCAAATACTGACTTATTTCCGCCACCAGAATAATTCCGTGTCAAGACATTTTGTGTTTTGATATTTATTGTCAACTTAGTTATTTTTAGGAAGTGATTTTTATTACTTTTTTAATTTTCGCATACATTAAAGATGTTGATGCATTTGGTTCATTGGTTGTCAGATTTGAATGAATTGAATTAATTTGTTGTTTTCTTAAACCCTAAACCATATCTCTGCAGCCCTCATTTCTCTCTGAGATTCTTTTAACCCACTAGCTGTATTTGCATCTTCTTGGTTTAACATATTAAGCGGTATAGATTGATAATTTGATTTCGTTGTACATGTCATGTAGTGTATGCTCTCCAGCAAATTGTCACCACAATGGGTGCCACATATTGGAAATTTAATGCGGATTCTTGCCAAGTTGAAATGGTTGGGGTAACACAACAGGCACCAAGGGACTCCGAGAGAAGTGTTTTTTTTTTAACAAGAAGATAAATTTCATTTAATAGTTGGTGAAATCCACCAAATTAAAAGATGGTACAACAACATCCAATCCCAAAGACCCCAGAAAAAAAGAAACCCCAGCTGACCCACCTGGTACAGCAATAAATAAACATCTCACCCAAAGAAGGAGACTCTACAAGACAAAATCCAAACAAAATTCAACCAAGACTGAGAGCAAAACACCCAAGCCAGTGACCACAGATCAAACAAGACATCCAAGTAAACCAGCAACCCATAAAGCAAGCTTCCAGCAAGCCCTGCACCAGCGGCTAAGCACAGAAAAAGCAGACCAGAAGCAGAAACAAGCACCAGCAACAAACGAAAAAGCTGTGCAACTTCCAGCAGCAAAAAATCAGCCCTCAGTTCAAAGCTCTGTAATCCCCACAAAGCAGCGGAGAGAAGCTTATGCATAGCAGAAATGCCAAGCCAGCAGCCCAAAGGAGGAGAAAGCAGCAGCATTTAGAAAAGAAACACCCCCCATGATCAGCAGAAAACTATTGAAAGTCCTTCAACATTCAAACAACTTCCAACGTCCCCAATCCAAGAGCCATCCAAAAATACCCATACTAGCCGATATCCTCAGCAGGCCCAATCCACTCACAAAATTCCCCCACCCTATCAAGACCCAATCCAAAAACACCCATACTAGCCAAATGGTTGCCTTCTCTCGAAGCCTATCAACACTCCGAGAGAAGTGTTGGTTGTCACGTTGTAAGCATGTATGGATTCCTCTACTTCTAACTATGTGCAGTGGCTGTGACATTTCTAGAAAGCATGATGTGTGATTGTGCATCCCCTGACCTTTACATAGAAACACTCTAAGGCTGTGTTTGGGTTACGGATTTAGAGAATGAATAGGACAAGAAAAGGGAAGCGAGTAGGAAAACTATTTCCCTAGTGTTTTTCCTAGAGTTTTCCTCCATGCTTAAATAACGTTAGAAATTAAAAACTCTCCAAAAATAATAGGAATTCTAGAAAAGAGGAAGAAAAGTGATCTAAAAAACTAGGATTTTTTATTTTTCATTCTATTGCTTTTCCTCCTATTTTCCTCACTATTTTCTGTATTAACCAAACAAAGAAAAGTGTTTTCCTCATAGTTTCCTTTTCTGTTCCCCCATAAATCCATGCAAAAAACGGAACCTAAATGATATGACAAGAAGATACTTAAATAGAGGTAATGGCATAACTCACATGTGACATCTTTAGTTATGAAACTACACATCTCTGTCAATATGACATCTGGATGTTTGCCTTCATCCACTTAGTTTAGATTCATGGTCTATAAGTAATCCAAAAAAAAAAACACAATATTCATAGTTAATGACTTGCTAAGATGTCATCCATTATACAAATTTCACTTGATATGTTGGAAATAGTTGTACCGATCTCATTTGTAACTGCGATTATCTCTGGCTTATAATGCAATACAACAAATGCAGTTTGCTTAAGGGTTATAATCTTCCTGGTGTGCTTCCCCGTGAATTAGTGAGGCTTCCCCACCTCCAAGAAATGTAAGAGCCTTTACAAATGCGGGTGACCTTAGTCTTTTTTTTTAAAAATATTTTTTATAGTAGTTTCTAATCAGTCCCCCATATGTTGATTCAAAATCCTATTATACTGATCTATTCTATTTTTATCTATTTTTTTGTTTAGTGATTTTGCATATAATTACCTTAGTGGTACAATACCACATGAATGGGCTTCAACTCAAATACACTCAATGTAAGCTTTCTTTTTTATTATTTTTTATTCTAAAAAGATCATTAGTCACAAGTTTTTCTTTTCATGAGATTAATTACAGAAGTGTTAATTCAGCTCTGTTCTTGCAAATCGCTTATCAGGAGAAATTCCGAAGGAGTTGGGAAATCTTACCAGCCTCACGTACCTGTAGAACTTCAAGTTTGGTTTTTGTTATTTTTTTGTTTGGACCGCTGTACAAAATATCTGAATTGAGGTCATGTTTTAATTAACAGCTGAATTGGAACTGAACTAGCAGCAATTTTATCTCACTCTTGCGGTTACTCTAAATTGATCATGACTTTATTTAGTTTTTACCCAACATTTAGAAAATAGAAAGGTAAGATGCATACTATACCTCCATTTGCACTTTGGTCCTAAAACAAAAGAAATTGTTAAAATGAGCCCTCAACTAACAAAATGAAGCATTTACAACCTTCCATCACATTTAGCTGTCAATATTGACAGAAAATCGTCACCTGACGTCCGTGACCTGGACAAGGAGGTACAGTTTCGGGTGAAAATGCAATTTTCCAAAAATATTGATGGCTAAGTTTGCGGAACGTGCTAAATGTTTCATTTTGTTAGTTTAGGGATTATTTTGTGAATTTTCTTTTTTGTTTAGGACCGAAATGCAAATGGAGGTGTAGTATTTTTACCAAAAAAGAAATATAAGAGTTTTACCCCAGCTCTATTGGTGATCTCAATGGAGTTTTTTTTACCAGGAGCCTTGAAGAAAACCAATTTTCGGGCATTGTTCCTTCTGAGCTTGGGAAATTAGTTAAGTTGAGGACTTTGTAAGCCATCTCATTTTATATTTTCTTTACGCTTTAGTCCCAAAATAACTTTGTGAAGGAAGAAAAAATATTACTTGTTCGTTCTAAAACATGATATTGGAAAGTGCCAACAACATTTTCCGGGCTTAATTAGAAATTTAACAGACTTGTAAGATTCTGTTACCATCTCTTTCATTTCACATTTTAACTTTAAGAATAGGGTCATTTCAGCACCATTGGTCTTGAATATGCAGTAGGATAAATGATAACGACTTCTTCGGAGCAATTCCCTATTTTTTTTACAAAATTGGAGAAAACTTACAAGATTGTAAGATCCTCATCTCTCCAATAAATTGCCTTTCAAAACATTATTCTTGTTTTCCTTATGAATTTAATTCAAATTTGTTGCAATTAAGAGAAATGCATGGAGAGAAATGCATGGAAGTGGACTGGAAGGACTTAGACACCTAGTCCATCAAACATATCTCTTCTGGATAAGTTAACTGAGTTGTGAGTATGGGGTCTCCTTGAATTTATGTACTTGTATTTTTTTGTTCATATATTATGATTTCCTTTTTAAATGATAGTTTACTCGTCATGGGTTTTCTCATGGATGCTTCTCTCTGTACACGAGGATTAGTGACATAAATGGGTCGACTCGGGAATATCCTACACTAGGCCTGTAAATGGATCGGGTTTGTGATATCCAAATCTGAATCCGATAAGAATCCGTTAACTAAATCCGAATCTGATTCGATAAAAAATCCGTTAACCAAAATCCGCATCCGAATTTGTTAGGATTCGGATATCCGACGGATATCCGTCAAGCACTAAAAAAACCCTTAAGCAAATCAAGTTTGTTTTTTTTTTTTTTAATTTATTAATTGGATATCGGTTAAGCACCAAGGGAAATTTTTAATCGGACATCCATTAAGCACCAAATTTTTTTTTTTCCTTCTAATCGGATATCCGTTGAGCACCAAAAGAATTTTGTAGTGTAGGGTCATTATGTAATTTTCACAAAAGAAGGGGGAGTTAAATTGTAATTTTCACGAAATAAGGGAGCTAAACGGATCGGATTTGTGATATCCGAATCCGATCCGTTTGCTAACAAAATATTCAGATTCGGATTCGGATATTCTTATCGGATATTTTTCAGTCGGATTCGGATCGGATTGGATCCAAATCCGATCTGTTTACAGGCCTATCCTACACTGATAAGCATCACGGGAATCGAAAAATTGTATGCGGATTTATGATGTGTCATCCAATACTTGTTAGCCTACACAGGGGCGGACCCAGGATTTTTGGTCAGGGGGGGACCTAAATTATACGGGGGTTCGGGGGCAGCGCCCCCGAGGCGAATATTTTTAGGTCTACTTATACACAATTATGTGTAAAATTGGTTTAACACCCCTAGTTTGGGGTAAATCGTGTAATTTTAGGGGGCCTATTTCTAAAACCTGTAATATATTACATACAAATCTAGAATTTTCAAAAGTCCACGGGGGCCTATGACTAAAATCTGTAAAATATTGTATGTAAATCAAAAAATTTTATAAGTCCAGGGGGGGCCTATGTGAATTTTAGGAGGGCCTATTTGTAAAATCTGTAAAATATTACATGTAATTTTGTAATTTTCAAAAGTCCAGGGGGGGCCTGTGCCACCCCTGGGCACTATGTTGGTCCGCCACTGAGCCTACATGTAGGTGCACTTGACCCTACTGTAGCTAATATAATTTATTTATTTATTTTTATTTTGTATGGATTAGGGTTCTAAGGAACTGCAACCTTTTTGGAGAGATCCCTACATACATATGGAAAATGAGGAATTTGCAAATGTTGGAAGTAAAAACATGCTCCAGTTTTGTCAATGATATTTTTCATTTTTGGGTTTGAGTGCTTTCAGCATTTGTTAACTGTGTACATGGAGTAATGCTACAGACACAACATGTTTCACAACACAAAGTACAACAGGGCTTTAAATGCCTTGTACCCTGTGATGTTTGAATTTTTCACACTTTTCTATGCACCACTTACACAGCATAGGGTACTGATATTTAAAACCCTATTGTACTTTGTGTTATGCAATGTGTTCTGTCTATAGCATTACTCGAGTACATGACTACTGCATTTACTTTGGCTGAATGTAGAATGATAAGTATTTGGTAGGATCTGTTGGAGATAATATCATTGGTGATTTAATCTTGTCTAGTGGTTTGATCTTATCTAGTGATTGAGAGAATTATTTTAATTTAGGAATAAGTGATTTTGTAATCCTTTATTTCCGTTCTTGTTATTTCCTCTTCTTGACTCTAGTTTGTATATAAATAGAGTTGTGTACAATAAATAAAAGATAAGAAATAGTTTATCTAACAAAAAAAATTTCCTGGGTTCGACTCTTCATCTCTGCTTTTGTTGTGCATATTTGCACTTTGTTATTTGTCTCCGCTATGATGGAGTTTGGTTTGGTTTGGTTTGGTTTGGTTTGGTTTGTTTGCTGTCCATCATAGCATTGTTTTACAAACCGGATCGGACCGGCCGTTTGAACCGTCGACCGGTTCAAGAAACGGTCCAGTTTGAACCGGAAAAATCGAAAAAATGCAAAAAATCGGTCTATTTTGTAAAATCGGAAAAATCGGTGGTTAAAACGGAAAAACCGGCAATTAAACCGGAAAATCAGAAATTTTATTTTTTAATTTAATTTTTTTTTATATTTTTTTTTATATTTTGTATTATTATTAATATTTATTACATAATTATGACATCACGGTTCAATTCCGGTTGACCCAACAGTTGAACCAGTGACCCGTGACCCGGTCATTTTTCCGGTTCAATGGCCGGTCCGATTTTCAAAACATTGCATCATAATGGAGACAAATAATAAAGTGTAAATATGCACAACAAAGTGGGGATAGATAGTCGAAGTCAGGACCTCTCACAAACATGGCTCTGACATCACTTGAAAGGTCCAGCTCATTCAACTCTTTACAACCCAAGTGTTAATAAACAAGGGAACTAAAACATTATAAACCGCACAGAGGGGCCACAAATGGGCGATGTGGGACATTCCAACAGGATCAAATATACCTATAGATACAAATGCTATTTAGAGTGGAACACTATTAAAAGCCCACACACGACGAAGTTTTTTTGCTACCTTCAGCAAAGAGGAAGTCCAACTCCTATCAATATAGGAAGTGGAAACGGAACTTAAAGTATAGTCTATGCTTATTCAGGGGCAGAGCTAGGATTTGATCTTAGGAGGGCACATTTTTAACGGGGTTCGGGGGCAAACCCCTGGATCGGATTTTTTTGGGTAGAAGTACGCTATTATCGAGTTTCTATGATTTTAAAAATTGTGTGGTTGTTTCGTGGGTACCACGTATAGAGGGTAAACGAGTAATACATAATTATTCAAAGACGAACGAATCTCTCCATAACCCTCTTATAGAAAAAATAAATAAAAAATTGTGTTGATACATGTAATTTCTTTTTCTTTTTTTTTTTTTCAACTAGTTTCACTCATACAACAAAGAATCTTCATCTGTTCAAAAAGGATATCTACAAGACCTTACATAATTACTTGGGGATTATTGACTAAATGAGATGTTTATTTGGTTAAAAATTCCTAAATTTTAAGGATCAAAATGAGATTTATGAACTTAATAGGGGTAAATTACCAAACTCAAGAGGGGTACAGAGGTATCTAACATAAAATACATGTGATAAGGAAATATGGTTGAAAATTTGAGTGGGGAAGCCCCCTTGTACCTCCTGCCTATGTGCTTATTGGTATACATGCAATATCCCTTGTACTCAGTCAGTTGATGGATTGAGTCTCTAGACCTTCAACTTGCTTCGAAAAGCTTGAACCTTGCCTTCATTTTTCTAGCATTGTTGATTAGTCGGAGGCTGTTTGGCAACACAAGAACGGGTGCTATTTTTCAAAGGGGGAAAAAAAAATAATTCTAAATAGTTGTGTTAGTGTAGCTGCTTTTTGATTGTATAGGAGTCCGTGGTTGATTTAAAAATGCCCCAATACTTTACCAAACCAAGTTAACAAACACAATGCTGGTCTCTTTTAGTAATCACATAGAAGCCATTTGTTTTAACCATTCCCAAACAGGCCCTGGTTTCTTAAAAGAAGCAAGTTAATAAAATGAGACCTAGAAAGGTCAATGCACTAATTGGATGTAATCAACTTTGAATTTAATTAGCTATGCACAAATCTGACACTATTTTAAGCATTCCGAAACACGCCCTTGGCTTCCAGAAGGGAATTAAATCAATGGAATGAGACTTGGAAAGGACAATGCACTGATTGGGTCTTCGAATTTCAATAGCTAATGCAACACACCATACAGCTTTAGTGTGTAACCTATCCTGTGCATGAAATAGTTGGTGACACCGCCAACATGTTCTGTTATTTGTATTCCTTCTCTTATCAACTAATTTTAAATTCCAGAAATGTCCTTTCAATGTCGCCTAGTTTTCTAACATGCTTTGGGGGCAATAAATTGCTCGACGCTTGGAACAACAGATTCATGGAAACAAAACATTCTATATATGTTGTATTCGCAAACTGAACATGTTTGCACTTAAAAACCGTCAAAGAGTTTTGTGCCCGAATGAAAAACCGTCAAAGAGTTTTGTGCCCGAATGAAGTGGAATCGTGCATAAGAAGGTGCATGAATCAAGGATAAAGTACAGCCTAAAGTAGTATGGAGTCCGATAGGTGATATGGGTCAGAAGCTTAATGATCGGGCATCATTCTTGAAATCAGTGAGCAAGGGTAAGTGTTGAAGCCCGAATTGGTTGAATTAGCTTGAATCACCATCATCGGGTGATACATACAAAAATATGAAGTCAAGATTAACCTCTGCCACCTCAGCAAGGAACTCCGAGATATCCGGTAATGACGCTCACCACGCAACCATCATGGGCTGTACATCTAAGATAACCCGGTTCGGATAGAGGTAGGGCTCATATGCGGGCCTCCTACGATGGGTTCTGCCCAGGAATGTCCCGTGACCTACTCAACGAAGGCTCCCTACAACTTCCTACCTCAACTAGAAGACTAATGGGAAGCCTAGATAGTTTTCTAATCCACTTAGGAAACTCCCATGATTTGTGCTAGTCAATTGTAATTAGATTGTGCTTCCTAATCAGTTTACTTGCCTTGTACGAGTGGTCTCTTATACCTATAAAGGGGACCACTCAAACCCATTGAGGGGGATCACATTCTCTTTGGGTAAAATAGCAATACACGACACTCGTACGCATATACTTGGTCGGTCTCTGGTAGTACTGTCCTCCTTGTTAGTTCACCAAGGGCCGTCAGTGATTTGTTAATGCAAGTGCTCCGACACGCACGTGAACGTAGGTCAACTAATTAACGGAGCTGAACCACACTCAATCCCTCTTTCTTAATTGCTCTTACCTCTAACCAAAAATTTTGGCATCATCATCGGGCATCTATGAGGGGAAGGCCTGGCTGGAGGGAAAGTATCAGTCCGATTGGTTAAAAGTGTGTGTATAGCTATCATCGGGCTTATACGCGTCAAAAAACATGACAGTTGTTAAAGGGACAGTCTGATTCTTGCGATAGGGTGTGGCCATGACAGCCCAGTGAGTTGGGTAGGCAGTTCTGTTTCCAGTTGTGTAATGTTTTGAAATTTTAATTAAGGGTATTGTAGTAATTTGGTGGTCAATGAGTGGACCCAATTTGGACTTGTACATTTTTTTAATGCCTAACATTTGGTTTTGTAATATCACATTTGCATTTAATTTGCTATACTTGTGGGTGTATATTTGTAAGTGTGTGTGTATATGACACATGTGTGGGGCCCATTCCCAAGCAACCCCAAAGCTTCCCTAGGAAGCTTCACTTTCCTCTCTCCTCCCCCTCCCTCATCATCCGGCCATTTCTCTCTCCCACTCATTTTCTTTTTTCTTTTTCTTTCCTTAACTTTTCTCTCTCTCGCTGTCTCTACATCTCTCTACATTTGGAAGAACCAAAACCCACTTAGTTTCTATATTTCAAGCTTTCAATTGGGTTTCAAAACTTCATTTTTGGGGCAAGGCTATTAGTAGCAAAAGTAATCCTCTCAATTAAGGCTTCCTATTGGTGTTTCCATTTTCCATTTTGGTGTTCTGTAGCTCAAGTTATGGCCTAGAGGAAGAGGAGGGTTTCTCAAATTTCTTGTTCATTGAAGCTCTTACAACTTGGGTCTCCTATTATTTCTCTCTTGGATTCTCTATTTCTTTGTGCATTTTCTTCTCAAGATCAAAGGTAGATTATATTGTCTTGATTCACTATGTGTCTTATCTCTAATGTGTGATTTGTGTTAGGAAATACTAGGGTTGAAATGAGGAGTCGATCTTAGTTGTATTCCCCATAACACTTGCTATGTGATTAACTTATTTAGTTGCTAATTAATTAATGTTAGTAACTTAAATGTGATTTTATACTTAGTTGCTAAATTATTTGCCTAAGTGTTGGTTAATTGCTTATTTGTCTAAATGAACTACTTGTTAATTGTTTAAAGTAGTCATTGTACCTAGAAGTTGAATTCGTGCAAATGGGAGTTTATATGCTTAAATGTTGTTACTCCCATGAAATGTGAAATCATTTATCATCAAGATTAATGTTGAAGTAATGAGACTTGCTAAATTTCGACAACAATGTACATTAACATTTTTGTGAATTGAGAACATTTGCATTGGAATCATAGAGTTCACGTGCATTGTTGCCAAGTGGGCACACCACATAGCATTAGCATGGGTGACATTTGAGTAATCCCTAAGAGGGGATAAATGTAAATCCGACCCCAATGAAGGGGATAAAAGTGGATACGAAAATCCGGATGTGGGTTGTGTGGTGAGATAGGGTGGACGTACCTAAGAACATGCCAAACTCCAACTTATATTCGACTAGCTATCGGAAAGTTGGTATGCTACATTCCCAGTGGGGGGTGGCTCACAGTCCGGTAATGAGGCGAATGATCATGTGTGCATAGCCCGAGGGCTCATTAGTTGCATTGCCCAGGTGGCATTCATGGCACCACATGTTGCATATTAGTTATGGGATCCATATTGAATCTCTACAATATTTTTTACGAGCCGTCGTTCCCATAAAAACGACAAACCATTTTTCAGGTTTCATCAAGTCGGGGTAAGGCCCAAGAGTTACTCGACGCATGAAGTTGCACTTTGAAGATTTCTTTCAAGAAGAATATTAGTTTTGAAAATGTTTTAAACTTCTATTTTAGTTTGAAAAGAAATTGTAAAAGATTTGAATCTCCTATTAACACTTGATTCGGGCACATGTTTAGCCCTTTACTTAGAGCATATTAGAATTTCAGACTTAATGTAATCGGACTTGTAATTGGGACTTTAAGTCGCCTATGTGTGCATGTTAACATTAAATATTTATTCATGTTGATTTGGACACTTGTTAGTCCTTTAACTTAGATCCTTTTTAAATCGTGTTCATATTGATTTGGATGTTCCGTTGTTCCTTTGAGTCGTTTTGGTAAGTTTATGGTATAGCTACACATGTTCTATACTTGAAAATTTTCTAAAAATTTCTAAACCTTCGAAATCTAATTTGGTTATACTTAGCCTGTGGATAGTCTATGGAAAAAAAATACTACTTTTGATTTCTAAGTGACCGTTTGGTTGTAAATTCTCAAACCTTGATTTCATATAAACTTTCAATCAAACCTCGTCTTCTTTTCTCCCACTCTCGATACTTCTTATTTCTGTCATTTTTTTAAAAACCTCTTTGAAAATCGAGTAATGTTGATTGATCATATTTGACCCGTTTGGTCCTCATGGGTCAATTCTTGACTTTTGACTTTTCATTGGAATCCACGTAGGATTCCTTTGTGATTTTTGACACTATTTGGTTGGTCCACGTAGGATCTCTTCTTCTTCTTAATCTCTTTCTTTGACTCCTTGACCCGTCCACGTGTCGTGGATTTTGGGGCGTTACAAAATGGTATCAGAGCTAACCGGGTTCGAATACGTTGGAACTTTAGGAGTTTATTTGGGTCTATGCATGGCTTTTACTAGTTGTTTCAATTGTGTTCATAAGTGATCAACTAAAATTTTAAATTCTCGTTTACAATTGAGATATTGTTTAAGTGAGAACGTTTACTTGCCTATGGGATTACGTGCTAGCATGTTTATATGTTTAACTGATCACATGTCTAAATACTTTGTACTTATGTGATCTCGTGGTTATATGTGGTCATTGGATCGCTTACTTTAAATTATAAGTTCTTAGTCGACCATGTTTAGATGTTACATGCCTCCGGGATTATGTGTTATTATGCTTAGGTGCATATGCTCTATATGTTCACAATAATGTAACATGATAATTGGTTTACTCTTTGCGCGATGCTTACTTGGGGTGATTAAATAAAATTAAAGTGATATACTACATAATATTGATAGCAATGTGTAGTTACTTGTAATCTATGTATTCATATTGACTACTTGTAACTTGTTTGATGTTTTGAGGTATTTCTTCCCTTATTCATTATCGTGTTGCCAATTCTTGAAGTTTTCTTTAATCTCTTATCCGTTAAAAGAATCATATAATTCCTTTGAGTTAATTACGATCATTTCTATCATACGATTCGTTGATTAATGATTCAACACCTTCTTATTCTCATGGGAATCATTCGAGTCCTTTGATTAATGATTCAACTTTTTTGTTCTCGTGTAAATCATTCGAGTCTATTAAATAATGATCCAACCTTGTTATCTTGTTATAGATTATTCGAGTCTATCAATTTCTTTGTTTAATGATATTTTTTTTCCTGTACTAGTAAATTCTTGTAGATTCAAGTGATAGTCACTTTTCTTGAGAAATATATGTCTCATTATTTTGTGAAGCTTCGTTCACTATTCTGTGTTGAAATACTTAGACCATTTTGATGGGTATGTTATTGTTGGGTTTGTAGGACCATTTCTTTAAATTGATTTTCGATACCTACTAGAGATTTGTTGTTGACATTGTTTGGTTAACAGTGGACCCCTCTTTTAGGAACACTACTTATTTCTGTGTTCCTTTTCTTGTGAGTGATCACGGATCCTCACTTTGTAATACTTATTTGAATTAGATCTATTGATTGATCCTTGCAATCTCATATTCAAAATTTGTATATATATATATATATATTTTTCTTTTCCCATTGTTCTTAGCCTTCTTGGAAGGGACACCCCTATCACATCCTTTTTAAATTTTCTTGATGAAGAACTTTTGTCTTCTTGATTCTAATATACCTCACCCTTGCATCTTATTTGAGTATTCCCTTTTGCCATCTTTGGCATCGTGATGTCCTTCCTTTAGACTTGTTATGCTTGAAATTGATTTCAACTCCATACATTTGTTTAGTTGAGTTCTTCGATATTTTTTTATCGTATCGAACTCGAGAGTGTCGTACTCTCCACAAGTAAGTGTTTCTTTGTTCTTTTTGCTGATTTATTCTCATTGTGGCCTTACTCCTTTGCAGACGAGGTGCCAATCGAATTGTTGAATTTATGCAATAATTAATTCTTGTTTCATAACTTGTGGTCCTACATTGTTCGGATTTATATGTATCTCATACCATTCCTTGGGTCGATTTTATTTTTGTTTAGTTGGGTTCTTCGGCCTTATTATCATGTTGAACTCGAACGTACGTACTTTTGCTAATTTGTGTTGTTCCCTATCTTTCTTGGGATGTCACTTTGTGTTAACCTTACTCTTTGGCCAGTAACAAATCGGTTGAGTTATTGAGGTTATGAAATGCTTCATTTTATTTCATAACTTGAGAGCCCTATTGTTCGGACTTACTTATATCCATGTTGTTCCTTATGCCGGTTTTTTTCTTTTTGGTATGTTGATTTAGTTGACTTCTTTGATTTAGTTATCGTGTTGAACTCGAATATGCATACTTTTTGAAAGTCAGTGTTGCTCCACATCTTCTAGAGATGTTCCTTTGCGTTAACCTTATTCCTTGGTCAATAAGGTGTCGATTGTGTTATTGAGGTTATGAGATAATTTGTTTTCATTTCAAGACTTGAGAGTTTTTCCATTGCTTGGATTAGTAGACAAGGTAACATCTATTATTTTCACCAGATTCAATTATTAATCCCTTGTGATTATCCGATCGGTTATCGTGGGTTGTTCACCATATTTTATTGGATCCCATTGTTTTTAATTTCTTTGTCATTTGAGGGGAATAGATTGCATAATCGGATTCTTTTATCTTTGATTCCGATGATTTATCTCACTCGGTTATCTAAATGAGAGTATCTATATGACACCATCCACCTTATTTCTGTATTGGTGTTCGGAGTATGCCTAGGGCATGCCCTATTGTTAATCGCTTTGATTATTTTGTGTTTAGAAGTGGATCATGTGAGATTCTATGCTTGTGATTTTAGACCTCCTGGGTCGATTATGTTTGGGTTACGGGCTTCCAATAGCTGAACGGACCCCTAGTTTTACTTTCATATCATCTTGATATATTGTTGTTGATGTCATTGTTGACAAGTTTGATTCATGCACTTGGTGCATTCCTTGTTTAATATGATCAGTGAGTTCTTTTTTTTTTTCCTCACCCTATCGCGAGATTATTGTAATTGTGGTTTGTTTGCAATCTTTCAATTTCATCTTTGCTTTGAGCAGAGGAAGATTCCTTACTTTCAATTTCAACTTCTATAGAGTTGCTTCATTCTGTTGAGAAACTTCAGCCGTGTTTTCTTGAACACTTTCGTTATTTGTATTCCGGTTACGACATGAGTTTGTTATAACTATTGTTTTAGGCGTGTCGCACCTGGTTCGGGAACTTCTAGTTCATTTTGATGTGAATCGGGCTTTCAATAGTTGAAAGTTCGGGAGCTTGATGTCGTTATGACCATATGTTTCTTGTTTTGGTCAAGGGGTAATTCTTTGATATTTTATTTAATTTTTTTTTGTTGTCGCGTGTGACAATGAATGTTGGTGAACTTGTTGGTTTTTTTTATCTGTTCGTTCACTCATTTAATTTATTGTTGTCTTGTTGATGGCATCATTGTGTCTTCTTAGATACTCTCCCTTGTAAGACCCTTTGACTATTGGCAGTGGCATTTCTTTGGCCATATTGTTTTGAGATGGGATCTCTCAATAGATCCAGCTATTAGTGAAATCGTTATATTTGACTATAGCGATGTTTATACTTTGGGATGTGATAATCATTTATCGACTTCTCGTTGCCATTGTTGCAGACTTTGTGTTTACATTGATCATTGTCTTCTTCTGAGGAATGATGAATTATGAGTAAATCTCTATAACTCGTACCTCCTATGTGGTAAAGACGTAACTTTGAGTCATTACGGTCTTTAGTACCGAGTACATCATTTGCTTTGTGAAGTTTTCATTGGTTTCATTCTTAAGTGTTTGGATCATTCCTTGGGAGTTGACCCAGTTATTTGGTTCATTATGGAACTCGTGTTTTGAAACATCATACTTTTGCTTCGTATGACGATTCTTTTATAGCATGTCATTGATCCACTTTAAGAATCTTGTGTTTAATTGTAATTTGGTTTCTGTGTGATATTTACGCTTGTGTAATATCTTCCTCTGATTATTTTATATATCGATTGAAGTTTAGTGTGAGTCCTTGGAACCGAGTTTGATATTTCTTTGAATCTATCCAGTTTGGCACCATTGTTTGTGTAGGTGCTTACCGGCAGGGTACTCAGCTATGTGCATTAGATGTTCTACCCGTTGGAGCTTCTTGTTGAACCCTTCATAGTTCTGGTGATCCTATGCTTTTTACATAGTGATCGGATGTGTTTATGTGTTGGTTCCATTAAGTGATCCTCATTGTTCTGACACTCAAAGATTTTGAGCTTTGAGTTTATAAGTATAGACCTTTGATTGGTGCTCGATTCCTTTTATTCCATTGTTGTTTCGTCTTGGAGAGACGTGGAAACTCCTTGTGAGTATTGACTATTTGATTTAGTTTTATCCCATTTACTCTTTGGGTCTTGTGAATATTTTCACCATGAGTGATGGTTATAGAATGTTATTTCCATTCGACGGGTTACCCTCTATGCTTTGATTAAGTTTTCGGTTGATGATTAGATCATATCTTTTGTTGGTATACATATCCTTTGTGTACTTGTTGCTTATTCATTTTTTAGACAAATTTTGGGTATACAACAGCCCGTTGCGGTTTTTTGATCACGTGTTCCTTTTTAAAGGTTCATTTTTGTTTTGATTTGGTGAATTTGAGACATCCCGTTGTGCTTATTGACTGTTTTCTTGAGCTTTCGGTTCCTTCCAGGAATCGATGTGTGAGATGTTTCATTTTCTCACTTTGTGTTAGTGTTCACATTGTTTTGTAACACTACGGCATTCGGTGTGGTCGTGGACCGTTCTTTGATCGAGTTCCTTTCATTCTTGTTCTGAATTCCGGGACGGAATTCTTTTAAGGAGGCAAGATTGTAATGTTTTAAAATTTTAATTAAGGGTATTGTAGTAATTTGGTGGTCAATGAGTGGACCCAATTTGGACTTGTACATTTTTTTAATGCCTAACATTTGGTTTTGTAATATCACATTTGCATTTAATTTGGTACACTTGTGGGTGTATATTTCTGAGTGTGTGTAAATGACACATGTGTGGGGCCCACTCCTAAGCAACCCCAAAGCTTCCCTAGGAAGCTTCACTTTCCTCTCTCCTCCCCCCCCTCATCATCCGGCCATTTCTCTCTCCCACTCATTTTATTTTTTCTTTTTCTTTCCTTAACTTTTCTCTCTCTCGCTCTCTCTACATCTCTCTACATTTGGAAGAACCAAAACCCACTTAGTTTCTATATTTCAAGCTTCCATTTGGGTTTCAAAAATTCATTTTTGGGGCAAGGCTATTAGTAGTAAAAGTGATCCTCTCAATTAAGGCTTCCTATTGGTGTTTCCATTTTCCATTTTGGTGTTCTCTAGCTCAAGTAATGGCCTAGAGGAAGAGGAGGGTTTCTCAAATTTCTTGTTCATTGAAGCTCCTACAACTTGGGTCTCCTATTATTTCTCTCTTGGATTCTCAATTTCTTTGTGTATTTTCTTCTCAAGATCAAAGGTAAATTTTATTGTCTTGATTCACTATGTATCTTATCTCTAATGTGTGATTTGTGTTAGGAAATACTAGGGTTGAAATGAGGAGTTGATCTTAGTTGTATTCCCCATAACACTTGCTATGTGATTAACTTATTTAGTTGCTAATTAATTAATGTTAGTAACTTAAATGTGATTTTATACTTAGTTGCTAAATTATTTGCCTAAGTGTTGGTTAATTGCTTATTTGTCTAAATGAACTACTTGTTAATTGTTTAAAGTAGTCATTGTACCTAGAAGTTGAATTCGTGCTAATGGGAGTTTATATGCTTAAATGTTGTTACTCCCATGAAATGTGAAATCATTTATCATCAAGATTAATTTTGAAGTAATGAGACTTGCTAAATTTCGACAACAATGTACATTAACATTTTTGTGAATTGAGAACATTTGCATTGGAATCATAGAGTTCACGTGCATTGTTGCCAAGTGGGCACACCACATAGCATTAGCATGGGTGACATTTGAGTAATCCCTAAGAGGGGATAAATGTAAATCCGACCCCAATGAAGGGGGATAAAAGTGGATAAGAAAATCCGGATGTGGGTTGTGTGGTGAGACAGGGTGGACGTACTTAAGAACGTGCCAGACTCCAACTTATATTCGACTAGCTATCGGAAAGTTGGTATGCTACATTCCCAGTGGGGGGTGGCTCACATTCCTGTAATGAGAGGCGAGTGATCATGTGTGCATAGCCCGAGGGCTCATTAGTTGCATTTCCCAGGTGGCATTCATGGCACCACATGTTGCATATTAGTTGTGGGATCCATATTGAATCTCTACAATATTTTTTACGAGCCGTCGTTCTCACAAAAACGACAAACCATTTTTCAGGTTTCATCAAGTCGGGGTAAGGCCCAAGAGTTACTCGACGCATGAAGTCGCACTTTGAAGATTTATTTCAAGAAGAATATTAGTTTTGAAAAAGTTTTAAACTTTTATTTTAGTTTGAAAAGAAATTGTAAAAGATTTGAATCTCCTATTAACACTTGATTCGGGCACATGTTTAGCCCTTTACTTAGAACATATTAGAATTTCAGACTTAATGTAATCGGACTTGTAATTGGGACTTTGAGTTGCCTATGTGTGCATGTTAACATTAAATATTTAATCATGTTGATTCGGACACTTGTTAGTCCTTTAACTTAGATCCTTTTTAAGTCGTGTTCATATTGATTTGGATGTTCCGTTGTTCCTTTGAGTCATTTTGGTAAGTTTATGGTATAGTTACACAGGTTCTATACTTGAAAAATTTCTAAAAATTTCTAAACCTTCGAAATCTAATTTGGTTATACTTAGCATGTGGATAGTCTATGGAAAAAAAATACTACTTTTGATTTCTAAGTGAACGTTTGGTTGTAAATTCTCAAACATTGATTTCATATAAACTTTCAATCAAACCTCGTCTTCTTTTCTCCCACTCTCGATACTTCTTATTTCTGTTATTTTTTTAAAAACTTCTTTGAAAATCGAGTAATGTTGATTGATCATATTTGACCCGTTTGGTCCTCATGGGTCAATTCTTGACTTTTGACTTTTCTTTGGAATTCACGTAGGATTCCTTTGTGATTTTCTGCACTATTTGGTTGGTCCACGTATGATCTCTCCTTCTTCTTAATCTCTTTCTTTGACTCCTTGACCCGTCCACGTGTCGTGGATTTTGGGCCGTTACAAGTTACCATGATGATGTCACCTTGAAATTAAGCAAGCTGAGTCCATTTAGGAAGGGGTCAGGTCACGTACAACTATAGATTGAAAGATTATACCAAGAATATTGAGATTGGTTCAATCAGGATGAGGATAAGAAAGGCGTTAGAGATTGGGAAGGATTCTGCAATCAATATCTTACTTGGAGCATAAGTCAAGGAGTCCTTGCCATATTAGGATTGCTCTAGGGCTACTATAAATACATGGCTGGCCAACCGTGCAAGGGACTCCGCGTCATCTCGAAAACAGCACTCGGAAGCATTCTTTACTGCATTCAAAGGCATTCATTTTTGTGTTTCAAAGCTTTGCGTCCATAGTAGTAAGTCCGTCCTTGTTATTTTCTTTTCACTATTTGCATTCTTTTAAGCAATCAGAGCCTATTCTGATTCTGTTTTTTGTTTTGTTAGTTTTTTTTTTCCAAACATTCAATAAGATACCTTCATATTTTTTTAGTTGTTTGTGATTGTTTATCTGGTAAACTTTACACTAATTGGCTTGTGCACTTCAGTACTATCATAGAACTTTCGGTGATGGTACTTTCCTACCCACCACACACAATCACTTTGTTAGAAGTCAGGTCTTAAAACCTTGAGTATCACTCACTCAAGTATATAGGAAATTAGTAAGCATACACCGAGTCCTTTTGACTATGACACGTCTGCACAAAACTACAAGCAAACTGATCAAAACTCTTTTGAATTCAAAGTAGGAGGTTGAAAGTCTTTGGGAATAGAAGATGCTACATAGTGGATTGACACCCTTGACCTTAAATTGGAGGCTGCTGAAATTAGGGCTCTTTGTAATACCATCCTAGAATGTGATAGTCCGTTAAAGTGGTCCATTGAACTTGTACAATACGCCAAAGAGGTGGTTGATAGTCAAATTTTGAATCCCGATCATCTCTTCAATTTGTAGTTTAATTCCCATTTGAATTTGTGATGAATTAGACACAACATATTACACAACACAAAGTACAACAGGGCTTTAAATGCATTGTACCCTGTGCTGTTTGAACTTTTCACACTTTTCTATGCACCACTTACACAGCACAATTTACAAATATTTAAAGCTCTATTGTGCTTTGTGTTGTGCAGTGTGTTGTGTCTGTAGCATTACTCGAATACATGACTACTGCATTTACTTTGGCTGAATGTAGAATGTTAAGTATTTGGTAGGATCTGTTGGAGATTATCTCATTGGTGATTTGATCTTATCTAGTGAATGAGAGAATTATTTTAATTTAGGAATAATTGATTTTGTAATCCTTTGTTTCCTTTCTTGTTATTTCCTCTTCTTGACTCTAGTTTCTATATAAATATAGTTGTGTACAATAAATAAAAGATAAGAAATAGTTTATCTAACAAAAAAATTTTCCTGGGTTCGACTCTTCATCTCCGCTTTTGTTGTGCATATTTGCACTTTGTTATTTGTCTCCGCTATGATGGAGTTTGGTTTGGTTTGTTTGTTGTCCATCATAGCATTGTTTTAAAAACGGGACCGAACCGGCCGGTTGAACCATCGACCTGTTCAAGAAACGGTCCAGTTTGAACCGAAAAATCGGAAAAATGCAAAAAATCGGTCTATTTTGTAAAAATAGGAAAAACTGGTGGTTGAAACGAAAAAACCGGCAATTGAACCGGAAAATCGGAATTTTTTTATTTTTTAATTTAATTTTTTTTAAATGTATTTTTTTTTTTATATTTTGTGTTATTATTAATATTTATTACATAATTATGACATCACGGTTCAATTCCGGTTGACCCAACAGTTGAACTAGTGCCCCGGTCATTTTTCCGGTTCAATGGCCGGTCCGGTTTTCAAAACATTGCATCATAGTGGATACAAATAACAAAGTGTAAATATGCACAACAAAGTGGGGATGGATAGTCGAACCCAGGACCTCTCACAAACAAGGCTCTGACATCACTTGACAGGTCCAGCTCATTCAACTCTTTACAACCCAAGTGTTAATAACAAGGGAACTAAAACCTTATAAACCGCACAGAGGGCCCATAAAATGGGTGATGTGGGACATTCCAACAGGATCAAATATACCTATAGATACAAATGCTATTTACAGAGGAACACTACTAAAAGCCCAGACACGACGAAGTTTTTTTGCTACCTTCACCAAAGTGGAAGTCCAACTCCTATGAACATAGGAAGTGGAAACGGAACTTAAAGTATAGTCTATGCTTATTCAGGGGCAGAGCTAAGATTTGATCTTAAGGGGGCACATTTTTAATGGGGTTCGGGGGCAAACCCCTGGATCGAATTTTTTTGGGTAGAAGTACGCTATTATCGAGTTTATAAGATTTTAAAAATTGTGTGGTTGTTTCGTGGGTATCACGTATAGAGGGTAAACGAGTAATACATAATTATTCAAAGACGAACGAATCTCTCCATAACCCTCTTTTAGAAAAAGTAAAAAAAAAAATTGTGTTGATACATATAATTTCTTTTTTGTTTTTTTTTTTTCAACTAGTTTCACTCATACAACAAAGAATCTTCATGTGTTCAAAAAGATATCTACAAGACCTTACATAATTACTTGGGGATTATTGACTAAATGAGATGTTTATTTGGTTAAAAATTCCTAAATTTTAAGGATCAAAATGAGATTTGTGAACTTAATAGGGGTAAATTACCAAACTCAAGAGGGGTACGAAGGCATCTAACATAAAATTCATGTGGTAAGGAAATATGGTTGACAATTTGAGTGGGGAAGCCCCCTTGTACCTCCTGCCTATGTGCTTATTGGTATACACGCAATATCCCTTGTACTCAGCCAGTTGATGGATTGAGTCTCTAGACCTTCTACTTGCTTCAAAAAGCTTGAACCTTGCCTTCATTTTTCTGGCATTATTGATTAGTCGGAGGCTGTTTGGCAACACAAGAACGGGTGCTGTTTTTCAAAGGGGAAAAAAAAATTTCTAAATAGTGTAGCTGTTTTTTGATTGTATAGGAGTCAGTGCTTGACTTAAAAATGCCCCAATGCTTTACCAAACCAAGTTAACAAACACAATGCTGGTCTCTTTTAGTAATCACATAGAAGCCATCTGTTTTAACCATTCCCAAACAGGCCCTGGTTTCTTAAAAGAAGCAAGTTAATAAAATGAGACCTAGAAAGGTCAATGCACTAATTGGATGTAATCAACTTTGAATTTAATTAGCTATGCACAAATCTAACACTATTTTAAGCATTCCCAAACACGCCCTTGGCTTCCAGAAGAGAATTAAATCAATAGAATGAGACTTGGAAAGGACAATGCACTGAATGGGTCTTCGAATTTCAATAGCTAATGCAACACACCATACAGCTTTAGTGTGTAACCTATCCTGTGCATGAAATAGTTGGTAACACCGCCAACATGTTCTGTTATTTGTATTCCTTCTCTTATCAACTAATTTTAAATTCCAGAAATGTCCTTTCAATGTCGCCTAGTTTTCTAACATGCTTTGGGGGCAATAAATTGATCGACGCTTGGAACAACAGATTCATGGAAACAAAACATTCTATATATGTTGTATTCGCAAACCGAACATGTTTGCACTTAAAAACCGTCAAAGAGTTTTATGCCCGAATGAAGTGGAATCGTGCGTAAGAAGGTGCATGAATCAAGGATAAAGTACAGCCTAAAGTAGTATGGAGTCCGATAGGTGATATGGGTCAGCAGCTTGACGATCGGGCATCATTCTTGAAATAAGTGAGCAAGGGTAAGTGTCGAAGCCCGAATTGGTTGAATTAGCTTGAATCACCATCATCGGGTGATACATCCAAAAACATTCAGTCAAGATTAACCTCTGCCATCTCAGCAAGGAACACCGAGATATCCGGTAATCACGCTCACCACGCAACCATTCTGGGCTGTCCATCTAAGACCACCCGGTTCGGATAGAGGTAGGGCTCATATGCGGGCCCCCTATGATGGGTTCTGCCCAGGAATGTCGTGTGACCTACTCCACGAAGGCTCCGTACAACTTCCTGCCTCGACTAGAAGACTAATGGGAAGCCTAGATAGTTTTATAATCCACTTAGGAAACTCCCATGATTTGTGCTACTCAATTGCAATTAGATTGTGCTTCCTAATCAATTTACTTGCCTTATACGAGTGGTCTCTTGTACCTATAAAGGGGACCACTCACACCCATCGAGGGGGATCGCATTCTCTTTGGGTAAAATAGCAATACACGACACTCATACGCATATACTTGTTCGGTCTCTGGTAGTACTGTCCTCCTTGTTAGTTCACCAAGGACAGTCAGTGATTTGTTAGTGCAAGTGCTCTGACACGCACGTGGACGTAGGTCAACTAATTAACGGAGCTGTACCACACTCAATCCCTCTTGCTTAATTCTTCTTACCTCTAACCAAATTTTGACATCATTGGACATCTATGAGAGGAAGGCCTGGGTGGAGGGAAAGTATCAGTCCAATTGGTTAAAAGTGTGTGTATAGTCGTCATCGGGCTTATACGCGTCAAAAAACATGACAGTTGTTAAAGGGACAGTCCGATTCTTGTGATAGGGTGTGGCCATGATAGCCCGATGAGTTGGGTAGGCAGTTCTGTTTCCAGTTGGGTAACTTACCATGATGACGTCACCTTGAAATTAAGCAAGCTGAGTCCATTTAGGAAGGGGTCAGGTCATGTACAGCTGGAGATTGAAAGATTATACCGAGAATATTGGGATTGGTTCAATCAGGATAAGGATAAGAAAGGTGTTAGAGATTGGGAAGGATTCTGCAATCAATATCTTACTTGGAGCATAAGTCAAGGAGTCCTTGCCACATTAAGATTGCTCTAGGGCTACTATAAATACAAGGCTGGCCAACCATGCAAGGGACTCCGCGTCATTTCGAAAACAGCTCTCGGAAGCATTCTTTACAGCATTCAAAGGCATTCAATTTTGTGTTTCAAAGCTTTGCGTCCATAGTAGTAAGTCCGTCCTTTATTTTCTTTTCACTGTTTGCATTCTTTTAAGCAATCAAAGCCTATTCTGATTCTGTTCTTTGTTTTGTTAGTTTTTTTTTTTCCAAACATTCAATAAGATACCTTCATATTTTTGTAGTTGTTTGTGATTGTTTATCTGGTAAACTTTACACTAATTGGCTTGTGCGCTTCAGTACTATCATAAAACTTCGGTGAGGGTACTTTCCTACTCACCACACACAATCACTTTGTTAGAAGTCAGGTCTTAAAACCTTGAGTATCACTCACTCAAGCATATAGTAAATTAGTAAGCATACACCGAGCCCTTTTGACTCTGACACGTCTACACAAAACTACAAGCAAACAGAACAAAACTCTTTTGAATTCAAAGGATGAGGTAGAAAGTCTTTGGGAATAGCAGATGCTACATAGTGGATTGACACCCTTGACCTTAAATTGGAGGCTGCTGAAATTAGGGCTCTTTGTAATACCATCCTAGAATGTGATAGTCCGTTAAAGTGGTCCATTGAACTTGTACAATATGCCAAAGAGGTGGTTGATAGTCAAATTTTTAATCCCGATCATCTCTTCAATTTGTAGTTTAATTCCCATTTGAATTTGTGATGAATTAGAGGGTTGTGCTCACATTTTAGGATTTTGTAGAATCGCTCCCCTGCTCTTAATACTATTTTTTTTTTTTGTTCTTTTTCTCATTTGATTATTCTTTCCTTCCTTTTTCTTCAGCAGTTCTCCTCCACTATTGTACATACATTATCTCATCTATATGACTAACCGTTTGATATTATACGAGCAAAGGTTTTACTAAAGTCAACTGTATGGCATGCCGTATCTTAACTTTCTTTTTGCCTGTTTTTATTTGGACAGGGACATCAGTTATAATAGGTTGCTAGGAGAAATTCCTAATGACATTACAGCAAGGAGTCTGAAATTCGTGTAAGTCCAAACTCCACACTCGAATTTGGGTTAGATTTGGTACTGTTCCTAGAGATTTGTTATGAGCAAGTTTAATCTTGTGCACTCAAGCTATGTAGCACGGATGAAAATACTTTTGCTCACCCAAAATTTGGTACACCAATGCTCACCCAAGCATCCCATTGGCCAATGCAGTGGGGCCCAGAATTAAACAATATTAAACAACATTTGTTTAATCCTGGGCCCCACTGCATTGGCCAATGAGATGCTTGGGTGAGCATTGGTGTACCAAATTTTGGGTGAGCAAAAATGCTCTCTAGCACGGATACGGAAACGTGACACGGACACCATACGATATGAAGACGGCGAAACGGTAAATCCCAAAAATATAGGATACGAAGACTGCTAGGATACTTCAAACAAAAAAATATTTTTTGAATATAATTTAATTTTAAGTAAAAAAAAAAAATTGAATGGAGGATTAAACATCAACATTACATTATACATCCATCAAAAAAAATATTTCAATTTGTAACCTACTTAAAAAACCCTAAACTCAAAACCCTTTTTGACTCATGTAATAACCAATCAAGAAAGAGTATAAACGAAACAAGATTTTAAAAGAAAGATTCTAAGAGGCTATGACTTATATGATATTATGATATACGTACTTATATATCATTTTATTTTCTCAATATTTTGTTTATACCCCCAGAAGAAACACTTATTTTAAAAAGATCACTATTCCCCCCCCCCCCCCCCCCCTCAGTAGTATTCCCCAAGAAATACTTATTTTAAAAAGATCATCATTTCTCAAAAGCCACAAAAAAACAAAAAAAAAAAAAAAAAGGACCATCAGGCCAAAAGTGTCTGAAGAGTGTCCGAGATGTGTCTTGCCGTGTCTCAGAAGTGTCCGATACAATGATTTAATTTAAATTAATCCAGACACTTCGATATCCGTATCCCGTACGTGTCTCAGCCATGTCCGTGTCTGCGAAGTGTCAGAAACGCAAACGACACCCTAAATGAAATGTCTGTGCTACATAGCACTCAAGTTAAGGTTTTTAGGAACAATTTTCTTATGTTCAACTTTCTTTCAAGCCACCAACAGTTTATGCAATTCATTGTTTGTTTTTTTATAGTGCTTTTTCGATACTAACTATCTGATGTCCAATTTTCTTATGTCCAATTCATTGTTTGAATAGGTTTTTAACTCGCAACATGCTAAGTGGAAATGTACCGCAATCGATTTTGATGGATGGAAGTAGTATGTACGTTTATTATCTGGGTTGTGCTCTCCTTTTTTTAAAATTTTTTTTTCAATGAGATTTTGTTGTGTACGTACTTAAGTGGGGAAAGGGTTGGTGGGTTTTTATGGACATGCAGCGTGTAGGTTTATGGGGGAGAAAATGACAAATCCAATTAATATATATTATATGGTACTGTTCCAAACTCCAAACTCGAATTTCGGTTGTATTTGGTACTGTTCCTAGAGATTTGTTATGAGCAAGTTTAATCATGTGAGCTCAATTAAGGTTTTTAAGAACAATTTTCTTATATTCAACTTTCTTTCAAGCCACCAACAGTTTATGCAATTCATTGGTTGTTTTTTATAGTGCTTTTTCGGTACTAACTATCTGATATTGCTTTGAATAGGTTTTTAACTCGCAACATGCTAAGCGGAAATGTACCAGAATCGATTTTGATGGATGGAAGTAGTATGTACGTTTATTATCTGGATTGTGCTCTCTTTTTTCTTTTTGTTTTTTTTTGTTTAAGTGAGATTGTGTTGTGTACGAACTTAAGTGGGTGAAGAGTTGGTGGGTTTTTATGGACATGCAGCGTGTATGTTATGGGGGAGAAGATGACAATCCAATTTATATATATTATGTATCAAAAGAAAACCCCATTTTATTATCTTTTAGTTTGGTGCTTTCTAAAATTATCTTACTTAAGTATATAAAAATACTGGAGAAAAAAACAATATAGTTAGTAAGAATAGCAAGCATGACTTCACTACCTGAAGTTATACTATTGAACTCCTCCACGCAGTGTCTTATTAGCTGGGGAATACTTTGTGTTCTAAAGCTTGATCAGATTTTGTTTTAATTTAATCCTGCAACAAATTTAATGCTCGCTTGTTCTAATACTAGTATATTACCCGTGCCCGAGGGCACTACCGACCTAAAAAAAGGATTTATAAGTTGAAAACTGGTTTTAATTCTACAACTGTTATTTCAACATGTTAAAGTTAGGGTGTGTTTGATATTCCAATTATGTGCTGAAAAAGAAAATTTTCAGCACTTATTTTGTTTTTAGTGCATTTGATAATGTACCACTTAATTGAAAAACCTGGCAAAACCCCATTGAAAATGTACATGAAAATTTCTACTGAAAATAATCACTGAATGTATTCAATTTTAATAGTTAAAACTATGTTGTCAGTATTGCAAATACAATTGCTTAAAATTTCCAGTACTTAATTTTAAGTTTTATCAAACGGACCCTTAGTAGGGAAGACTGGTCTACTTTGTTAATTTAACATTAGACCCAACTCATCTATAAGTAGAGAACAATAAAACTGTGGAAAGAAAAAAACTAAATAAGCCGTAGCAAGCAAAAAAAAATTAATAAAAAATTCAACGCGTGGTCAAAAACTTCTTTTGGATTGGATTTAACACCATATCACACATACATATTGCCCGAGTAAAAAGAAAAAAAAAAAAAGAAAGAAGAAAAGGAAAGAAAAGAAAAGATGATATGACTAAAATACCGTAATAGAATAACATTACAACAAAATTTCCAGGTAAACGATGTTTGTAGTGGTAGTTTGTCCATCTTCTGGAAGAAGGATACTGATACAATCGGAATTTGTGCATCTGGATAACGCAACATATAGTTGTCCATGACTAAATACTGATGTGCGCAAATCAACCCCAACAACTTTCACAGATTGTCCTTGAGATTTATTGATTGTCATGGCGTATGCCAATCTTATTGGGAATTGACGTCTCGTCATTGTAAAAGGCAATTTCGAAGATGATGGAGTCAAGGATATTCTTGGAATGAAGACTAAATCTCTATATTTATCTCCGGTTAGAATTCGAGCTTCAATTATACGCGATGCACACCTGATAACCATCAATTGCGTTCCATTACAAAGTCCATCCTTCGGGGCAATGTTTCTCAACAACATTATTGGGGATCCTACTTTTAAGTCCAACTTGAAGGGTGGTAATCCAGTAGGATCCAATGAGTTTAAATACTCATTAGGATATCGAGTTGTAATGGTACGATCAACTTCATCATCTTCAGACAATTTGTCAGCTCCGTGATAAGAAACCATCTCCCCAGGATAAAGATTCAATGCGGCAATATTGATAATACTCACATCATCATTCCGTGCTGAAAGAATTGTGCGTTCAGTTAGGAAGGCAGGGGTCATAGTACTCGCAACATTCAACTCTGGATAGACAACAGATAATAGTTCATTTATGCTCTGGCACCTACGTATCGTTGATGGAAGTTGTATGACTTCTTCTGGATTGGATCCAATCTATTAAAAAAATACTACTTTGTTCATGTAAAATGATAACTAAATGTGCCACAAACACCACAATATCTTATATAAATTTAACATGAAAAAATATATTACCTTCATCAAGAAAGTTGCGAAGTTAGCATTTTCATGGTTGGTGCTATTCAGGCGCATGTTCACGTCCAAAGTCAATATGTGTATATTCTTCCAAAGATTAGAACGCCTCAATGATGCAGCCACATTTTGTTCGCGAAGTCCTCTTGGTATAACTGGTAAAATTTGTCGAAAGTCTCCACCAAGCACAACGGTGATCCCTCCGAATGGCTTCCCATTCTCACAAATATCTTGCAGTGTTCGATCAACCGCTTCAACACAATATTTATGTTGCATTGGAATTTCATCCCAAATTATTAGTTTTGTTTCTCTAAACAGCTCTGCATTAGCCGATTGCTTGGAAAAACCACAAACTGAATTATCTAGCACATCCAATGGAATGCAAAATGTTGAATGTGCAGTCCGACCTCCTACCAATAACAATGATGCAATACCCGATGAAGCCACCGTAACAACAATATGACCAAGGCTATGACATTTCGCTGCAACTGTATTGTAGAAAAATGTCTTTCCTGTTCCTGCACCCCCATTCAAAAAAAAAGTATTACCTTTATTTCCTAATACTGAAGAAGTGATTGCACTATAAGCGCTATGCTGAGCAAAGTTAAGGCGATCAACATTAATTTGTGCATCTGTTTGAAGCGCATCATGATGGAGTTGTCGATGTTCCCATATCAATCGGTTACCAACTATTGTACTCCAATTTTCTAGCGGTTCTGGCATGGGTAGGAAGTCAATTAGACTTTTCCCCGATTCTTGCAACAAATTATTAAGAAGATACAACCCATAATCCTCAACTTGACCATTAGTTGGATCAGAAATGGCAAACATTGTACGAAGCTTGTGTGCAAGATCATCGCATATAGACACTGAGAACTGATTCCACAATTCGAGTGGTCGTGTTGGTTGGCATTGTGTTAGAATCACAGAAAATAGTCTCCTCAACTGGTACCCAGTGTTCATAATTGCCGCCTCTTCAAGACACTGTATCCATTCCTCGTCATCCTCTAAGAGGCCTCGTGCAACACATGCTGATTTAAACGTATCATACAAAACATTGTTGACCATGCGCAAGTCCTCAAATGACGTTGGTCCTCTAACAACAATTAGTAATAAACGCAGATAAAATCTCTCACCTGAATTAGGGCTAGCGAAGTACATTCAACCAATCACATAACCCCTTTGACTTGGTGTCCATATCTTTAATGTTTCATTCCAAACAAAATATTCTGGAAACTCTTGGTAAGTGAATTCACATGCAGCTGGGTTAGAAGCGCAATATGTAAAAAATGCAGTTAGAGTTGACGATTGGTGCTCAGCTTTAGAAATAATTGAATCCATAGAATCAGAAGGATTAAAGGCAACACGATGCATTCCAGGTAAATGAACTGCCAATCGTACAACTGTTGGAACTTCTGCATGCATAGGATGACCAAATAGTCGTCGAGCAGCTTCCTGCGGTCCAATATACCTCGCGTCAAGATATTGTTTGATCTCGTCTACTCTTCCTAACACCATAGTCGTGCGATCATGCCCTTTGTAAATGTACTTGTGGATATATTTTACACATTTCATTCATGCGCAAACTTCCACATTCGTATGACAATTAAACATTTTAGAAAGGTATGCATTATACTGTACGACATCTCGATTATCAACATCATGATTGTTCACAGTATATGCTCGACCATTATTGCGACGACGATAAATAGGATATCTATTTTGGTCCATAGTTGTTACTTCCGAATATGCTCGTGGATATTTCTTAGTGCATCTACCATTTTCCATACATGGTGCTCCGGAATTCCGGTCACCACACGGGCCATGTACCATGCATGACTTGACAGTTTGAAAAAGAGCAGGATCCTCCACTGGATCTGGAAATTCAGCGCATGCTGCTTGGTCAACCTGAGCACATGTTCTAATTTTGTCAGGACCTTGAAGGAAAATTAGAGCGTGCATATGTGGAAGCCCCTGCTTTTGAAACTCAATTGTAAAAACATGTGCAACTTTGGTACCAAACACTTTCTTTCTATCAATCTCTTTCATCAAACAATCTCTCTTTAACTCAAAGACACGGGCCACTAAATCTGGACGATCAGTAGATTTTTGATGAGGTAACAAAGCAGAGGATATTTCAGGCCAATTGGGATTTGCTGTCATAGTGAGAAAAATATTTGGGTGTTGGTTGTAACATGTGATTGCCATTGAATCTTGGAATATTTCAAACATATGCCTTAGACTACCAATAAATGATGATGGCAAGATCATTCGTTTACCAACTTGATTTGGACCCAACCCATATGCAGCAACATCTGTAAGACTTTGGTAAAGTTCAGCACGGAGCTTCGGTTGGTTAAGCTGAAAGTATATCAAGCGATTTTGCTCAGTTGCAGTCCATGCATCTACCAAAAACTCTTGAAATAGTTTACCTACTCTTAAAATTGAGGAATACTCCGTAGGACGTTCAAGCATACGATAACTATAATACTGCATTTGTGTTATCTCTGCAGTTGTAGTTCTACCGTGTACCGTCCACTGTTTCATCTCGGGATCCCATCCAAGCTCACCCTATGGGAACAATAATACATAATGAAATGGCAAATACGCTGGGTGACATTCATTAATTTGCATAAACTGATTATTTTATCTTAGATGCAAGACGATATCTCTCATTCCCCTCATTTCAGTTCCTTCTCCTGGTATTATCACCGCAATCTCTTCTGATGTTGGGAGTTTGTACCTTCTTCGATCTGTAGCTGAATTGTAATGAAGATAAGCGGATAAATTTTGGTCTTCCGTATTGGATTGATTTAAAATTGCAGAAACTTGTCGAAATTTATCTGGGAAAATATTATATTGTAACAAACAATCTTGAATTGTTTTTAGAATATCCATTCTCAAACGTGGATTTTGACGACAATGCACATCCAAAGCCGAATCAGGGTCATAAATGTACAATTGTGCATACATTGGTTCCTGCCCTATTTGTGGTAGTAATGATCCTGTTCGATGGCGTGAATAATGAATGGTCTGGGACCTCTTCCAATAACCCTCTGATCCATATTAATACCCAGACTCGTAAAAGCATTAGATGCATTGTATTCTCGAGTATAACGTCGAAATGATTTTGATTGCATGCTAACTCCATCATATAGTTGTTGAATCTGTGAAGGCGGTGTTAAAAGAAGAGGCAGCCGAATTTTTCCTTGCAAACACATGTTCCAAAACGGGGATTCACCATGGATGAGTTGACTAATTTTTCATCAATCCAATGTAAGACAGAACAGTCATGACACATTACATCCATACTACCAAGAAAATGTCGACCAAGGTTGACCTGTAGCCGAGAATCAACTCTTACACTTAAAGTGTGACCTTCTAATTCATCATCACTGCCAGAATCTTCTTGGATTTGTTGATTTGCTGTATTTGGCCTACACATTTATTTATTTACATGAATTAAAGATGATGCATTAATTATTACTTTAATTATTAGTTATTACAATAGAATATTTACCGAATATTGTCGGGAGGTAAGGATGGTTCAGCATGCGTTGTGATGCCTTCCATCAGTTCAACAACAACAAGTTCTTCACCAAGATTTCGTGGAGGAAACATACTATGTGAGGCCACTTGATTTGGAAGTTGATGACTTGCCACATTTTCCTCTGTCGTCAGAGGAGTCTTTCCACGAACTGGATTATGAGCCAGATTAGGTGTTCGTGGAAATATTGTGGTGATAGAAGATGACTGAAAAGCGCTTGCAATGCATGGTCGTTTTGGAGCATTTTGACGTTGCTCTGTCAACACAGACTTTGACTGAATCATTTCTCCTGGACAATGGCTCGGCGTCACAGAAGCAAAAATGGTAGGTAGTTGAACACATTCTTTTGACTTCTCCCTTTTCTCATCTTAAGCGTTGGGCCAATTGACGTGCAGAGCACCCTTCATACCGTTCTCGTTCTCGTCGAGCGCGTTGGACTAACGTAATGTTTGATATAACATTACCAGATGTGGGTGCCTATAAATTATAAATTAAATGATAAATTTATTCTTACACGATCTTCTACATGCATAAATACTCCACTTATTAAAAGAAAATAATGTACTCTTGGAAAATCATACCAACAATTGATTTGGAAGTTGATGACTTGCCACACTACCCTCTATCTTCCGTGGAGTTCTTCCACCAACTGGATTATGAACCAGATTAGGTGTTCGTTGAAGTATGTGGTCATAGAAGATGACAAAAAAGCATTTGCAACACATGCTCATTTTGGAGCATTTTGAGGTTGCTCTGTCAATACGGACTTTGACTGAATCACTTCTCGTTGACACTGACTTGGCGTCACAGAAGCAAAATCGGTAAGTTGTTGAACACATTCTTTTAACTGTTCCCATTCTTGTCGAGCGCGTTGTACTAACGTATTGTTGTTTGATATAACATTAGCAGTTGGTGCCTATAAATTATGAATTGAATGATCAATTTATTATTGTTTGATACAACATTATAAGTAGTCTTCTACATGCATAAATGATAACGATAAACTTGCACAACAATCTAATTACTTATGAACTTAATTACCTACCTCCAATTCCTTTATTTTTAAAAGTTTAATTTTTGGATGTTTCATTGATTTTAAAATAGATACAAATAATTGTAGACTTTTCATAGCCTTCGTTTTCCTCGTGAAGTAGTTCCTAGATAATGTTGTACACTCTTTTTCAATTGATTGTCTCTTTTTTCGTTTTCCTTTTAAAGAAGCGTATTGGTCTTAAGAAAAGAATAGGCATAATGAAAGAAGTTTGTTAGGTAGAACATTGTTTGACACCCAACAATGTAAGAACTTTGTTCCTTTACTCAAACAAATTTGTGCTCTTTTTTTTTTTTTGTCAAACTGTAAATTTAATATTGTTTGAATAGGTTCCCACTTTGAAATTCTAAGAGTATCAACCGTCAATAGAAACAAAGCAACACAAACGAAACATAATTAAAAGGCTTACACGTCAAACATAATAGAAAAGGCTCGCATGCCAACCATAATGCTCAAAGAAAATATTACAACCCTGATTGTAATACAATATCCAAAAGTAAATAATTAATGTCAAACCACATATCATAATGCTAAAAAAAATAATAAACCCTCATAGTCATAATTAAGGTGAAACTACATATTATTTTGGTAGCAACTTCAATAGCACCAAAAAAAAAGGTTATGAAGTGCATTTCCTTTTGCAGGGGTGTCATTTGCTCTATTCGGGGTCTCAACCATGTACTTTCTTCATCACTCTACAGAACATCTTTGTATCCACATAAGCAATCTGATTCGTTATGAAAATCATTTAAATTAGTACAAAAAATATACCATTATATCTATATCTAAGTTGCATAGGTGCATCTATGTTACCTCACTATTTCCCTGCCACTTGTATAACCTCAGTTTGTTTATACGTTTAATGTCTCTACACAATCTATCTCAATCCTACAAATATTCAAATGGCATTCAAGACCATTGGTTTTAGAATTGATATGCACAACAATCTAGTTATACCTTAATGCTAAAGATGAAACGCTTCTAACTTAACACAAATGACTAAGCATATAAAAAAATCACACCAATGTGTAGAGACCAATTTAATAAAAATACCATACTTGATTTTCCTTGCCCTTGCCTTTCCCCTTCCCCTTGCTGGAAGTGCTTGCCTTTGCTTTCCCTTTCTCAATCCTTTTTGCATTGTCCTGTAATATAAGCAGTATTAGAGAAAAAATGGTAGCAAAATGTTTTGTTGGTAAAGAAAAAAATATCCAATTGGTCGGCTAACCTCGTTAATGTGTATGGCGTTCAGTTACCTCTCATCGTAAAACTCTATACCTATGTTTATTGTGTGAAGAAAATCAACGTATATATACATAGGAACTTATTGAATACATAAAGGAAAAAAAAATCAAACTGGAAAATAAGAAAATCAACCTATATATGCATAGGAACTTATTGAATACATAGAAACTTATCTTACATTTTCTTCTAATTCTTTCTCCATCTGTAAAAGCATATAAAAATGAATGATATTAACTGGTAATTGAAAAATGAACAGAATATATGGTATTAACAAAGAATATAATGAAATTGTTGAATGATACTAACTTACAACAAAATCGTAGCTCTTGAACACTGTAACATCAGTAATTTTATTCAAATGTTTCTTTAGACTAAAACCAAGACACAAAAAAAAAAAAAAGGATACAAAAAGGTATAAGGAGAAAAAAAAAATTCATATCAGATTTTTTTTAATAGTTTTCATAGCAGATTTTTTTAAAAAAAAAGTGTTAGGGACTTTAAGATAGCTTTTAAAAAAATAGGCATTTTAAACTGAAACTGTAAATGCCAAAGTATCGAAAGCCAATAAAAGAGATAGATAGATTCTCAAAAGAATTTTTGATGATTCAAATGCAGATTCTTCAACCACCCAAAAAAAAAAACATTTTGATATTCTAAAGAAATAAGGTTTTTTTAAAAGAGTTTTCAAAATAGTTTTGAAACAAAAATAGAAAAGATTTTTTTTAAATGTTTTTTTTTTAAAAAAGGAGGTATTTAAATAAGCTTTTTCCTAAGGGATAGGAAATGCGTTTTTTTTTTTCATTCAAAAAGGGTTTTTTTTTTTTTTTTTTTTTTCAGAAACCAAAAATAGGAGGTGTTTAAAAATGGTTTTCGAAAATGGTCCTTTAAAAAAGGAGGTGTTTAAAAAGGTTTTTTCCTTGTAAGGGAAAGGGTTTTTCAGAATGAAAAAAATTGGTTTTTTAGAAACTGATGATGCCGAAAATTGGTAAGAATGAGTTTGACAAAAAATAAGGTAAGAAAAGGGTTTGTATGTGGTTCGGTCCCGTTAACAAGGTGACCTACGTCCACGGTTGCGTCTGTGCGCTTCTCACTAGCAGATCACCGGCGGGCCTGGTGAGCCAACAAAGATGGGCGGCACTACCAGTAATACCGGCCGGGTGTATGCGTGTAGATGGTGAGTTCTCTAGTAGATGCTTGTATGCTTAGAGAAGTGATTTTCGGATCCCCCTAGAGAGGGTAGGTGGGCTCTTTTATAGATGTAAGAGTCCACCTTTACATGGTAAGAGTTGAGTAGATTAGGAAACCTAATCTAATCATAACAGATTTGCTTAATCTTAGGAGCATTTCCTAAATAGTTTAGGAATCTACTCGTTCTTCCTAAACAGAGTTCTGGTCACATAAGGGAACTGCCTGGAAAGTTCTTCCCAAGCTACGCCTCCTGGAAAGTCGCCGCACCTCGTGCCAGGGCTGTTCGACTACCCCGAGCGGTTACGTTTGATGACCTTTGGGGTGTGGGCCCCCAAGCTCTCGTCCTGGATAATCCGGGTCTTTCTGCTGATGTGGCGGTTGGGCTCTAGCAGGATATTTTTGGACGTATCAGCTGCCCCCCATTTTCGAAGTTGATGTGATGTCTCATTGGATGAAGTTTGAAAATTACGAATGTCTCCAAGATACCGCTCGGGAATAGACCGGGATTTTACCCGGACTGGGACCGGTTGGGGTGATCCGTCGGGGTATCAACCGAGCGGTGACCATGCGGGACCTTGGGCTCCAGATGCCACGTGCCCACTGGCTACTGGCCTGGTTAGGATCCGACGACACCAGCGTGGAAGTAACCGAATTGTTCGTGTGGCAACCAAACCATCACGTCGCGCATTTAATGCCTACGTCTTTCGAGGCGACGCCCCATGTGCCTGAAGCGACAGTTCCAGCGGGAGAGCGTATGAGCCGTCCGATCAGTTTTGATCTGAGCCGTTCATGGTGCCTATATAAGGGGCACCTGTTCATTCCAAACCTCACTGCACATTTGACGATCAAACCTACCGAGCGGTTTTCGAAAGCAAAGTGTTCCCGAGCTCTTTTTCCTCTATTTTTACTACCCCAGCTTTTCTTCAATGGCTTTTCACGTTGATTTGGACTCCGAGGAGGGACTTGGCGCTTTCCGGAGAGATTGCGAAATTCCCGACGACGTCGGGGTTCGCCCTTATGTTGAAGGGGAGGAGGTGGCCCTCCCGCCAGTCATTATTAGCAGCTATTTGCTGCTAGTTGTGGGGCTACGCTTCCCTTTCCCCGCCTTCTTCTGTGACCTGTTATAGGGGTTGCGCATTCCGCTGTCCAAGTGCCACCCGAATGTTGCCCGCCTTCTCTGGGGTTTATCGGTGTTGAACCAGCGACTCGGGTTGCTCCTCCGCCCGGTGGACATCACCAGGTGTTACGTCTTGGGCATCGACCGCGGGGAGCCTTACTTACGCCCTAGGGCTGAGGGAAGAAATCTCGTCCGGGGTCTGGACTTCGCAAACAAGAACTGGCGGCAGTATCCCTGGGTTGTTGCCTCCAGCAACTGCCTGGTGGACCCCTCTCTCTGCCCTCCTACGACCTTCAATCCCAAACTTTGTAAGGAATCCTTTGCCGCCTTCCGTGGCATTGCCCCTGCTATTACTGACGCGGAGGCGATTAACCGAGCCGTCGAGGCCGGCCTTACGTTCTCCGACCTGATCGGGGGACCCGCCAGTGAGGTTGGTGGTGGAACCTCCTCTGCGGCCCCTGCCGCTGCTACCTCCGGGTCGCGCTGCTATACCCGATCCATGGCTTCTGGTCCGCGCGCCACCGGCAGGGCCGGCCCGCCTGAGGGGCCAGTTTCTCTGTCCACGAGTAGTGATTCATCCTCATCCGGGGATGCAAGCCCGCCATCAGGCCCGTCCAGGAAGGAGAAGGAAAAAGTGGTTGGGGAAGGATCTCAACCCCCACTAAAAAAGAGTCGGCTGGAGGCACCGGCCGGTCTTCATGTGCCTAGCTCTTGGACAGGCCTCTCCCTTGGTAACCTGGAGGGTCGTCTTCAGGAGGTGGAGAAGCAGACTGCTCACCTGCAGACGGACTCTGTCATGCGGGAGGTGGATGTTCACACCCTATAGCTCACTGTCAAGGAGTTGGTGGCGAGGATGGCGGCCCTGGAAGAGGAAGTCAAGGCTCTGAAGGGCAAAGGAACTTGAAGACTCCTCTTCTTTTTTTTTTTTACCATGGAGGCTACTAAAACTGCCCCCCGAGCTTTGTACAGTTGTCCTTTTATAGTAATGAAAAGGTCCTTGAGGCCAACTTTTCCCTTACTCTGCTCTACCAACTGTTTATTACTTCTGTACTGCACTTAGCTGCCAATACCCGACAGGTTCTCGTTGACCGACCTGGCTCTGGCTTTCTGCCCCTTAGCAAATGGTTTTGGAACATTTTTGGCTTTATCAGCAACCGCCCCCCATTTTCGGAACTGACTAGATGTTTCATCGGGTGAGGATCAAAATCCATATTGCCCTAGAAACCGTTCGGATATCTTCCGGGAATTCTGCTCGGGATTGGGGCCACCTTCCACATCACCCGGCAGAAAACCCGATTGGTGTAGGAAGAGGCTCGGGTGGCGATACCGTGGGCCCGGGAACTACCGCTGCCACGTGCCAACCGGTCAGTGGCTAGGTCAGGATCCAATGATGGCGGTGTGGTAGTAACCGAACCGTCTGCGTGATAACCGAACCGTCTTGTCAAAATTGGTATTGGCAGCTGTGCAGTACAGAAGTAGAAAACAGTTGGTAGAGCAGAGTAAGGGAAAAGTTGGCCTCAAGGACCTTTTCATTACTATAAAAGGACAACTGTACAAAGCTCGGGGGGCAGTTTTAGTAGCCTCCCCACTAAAAAAAAAAAAAGAAAGAAGAGGAGTCTTCAAGTTCCTTTGCCCTTCAGAGCCTTGACTTCCTCTTCCAGGGCCGCCATCCTCGCCACCAACTCCTTGACAGTGAGCTCTAGGGTGTGAACATCCACCTCCCGCATGACAGAGTCAGTCTGCAGGTGAGCAGTCTGCTTCTCCACCTCCTGAAGATGACCCTCCAGGTTACCAAGGGAGAGGCCTATCCAAGAGCTGGGCACATGAAGACCGGCCGGTGCCTCCAGCCGACTCTTTTTTAGTGGGGGTTGAGATCCTTCCCCGACCACTTTTTCCTTCCCCTTCCGGGACGGGCCTGATGGCGGGCTCGCATCCCCGGACGAGGATGAATCACTGCTGGTGGACAAAGAAACTGGCCCCTCAAGCGGGCTGGCCCTGCCGGTGGCGCGCGGACCGGAAGCCATGGATCGAGTATAGCAGCGCGACCCGGAGGCAGCAGCGGCAGGGGCCGCAGAGGAGGTTCCACCACCAACCTCACTGGCGGGTCCCCCGATCAGGTCGGAGAACGTAAGGCCGGCCTCAACGGCTTGGTTAATCGCCTCAGCGTCGACAATAGCAGGGGTAATGCCACAGAAGGCGGCAAAGGATGCCTTGCAAAGTTCGGGATTGAAGGCCGCAGGAGGGCAGAGAGAGGGGTCCACCAGCTAGTTGCCGGAGGCAACAACCCAGGGATACTGCCGCCAGTTCTTATTTGCGAAGTCCAGACCCCGGACGAGATTTCTTCCCTCAGCCCCAGGGCATAATTAAAGCTCCCCGCGGTCAATGCCCAAGACGTAGCACCTGGTGATGTCCATCAGGCGGAGGAGCAACCTGAGTCGCTGGTTCAGCACCGATACACCCCAGAGAAGGCGGGCAACATTCGAGCGGCACTTGGACAGCGGAATGCGCAACCCCTGTAACAGGTCACAGAAGAAGGCGGGAAAAGGAAAGCGTAGCCCCACAACTAGCAGCAAATAGCTGCTAATAATGACTGACGGGAGGGCCACCTCCTCCCCTTCAACATAAGGGCGAACCCCGACGTCGTCGGGAATTTCACAATCTCTTCGGAAAGCGTCAAGTCCCTCCTCGGAGTCCAAATCAACGTGAAAAGCCATTGAAGAGAAGCTGGGGTAGTAAAAACAGAGGAAAAAGAGCTTGAGAACACTTTGCTTTCGAAACCGCTCGGTAGGTTTGATCGTCAAATGTGCAGTGATGTTTGGAATGAACAGGTGCCCCTTATATAGGCACCATGAACGGCTCAGATCAAAATTGATCGGACGGTTCATATGCTCTCCCGCCGGAACTGTCGCTTCAGGCACATGGGGCGTCTCCTCGAAAGACGTGGGCATTGAATGCGCGACGTGATGGTTCGGTTGCCACACGAACAATTCGGTTACTTCCATGCTGGTGTCGTCGGATCCTAACCAGGCCAGTAGCAAGTGGGCACGTGGTATCTGGGGCCCAAGGTCCCGCATGGTCACTGCTCGGTTGATACCCCGACGGATCACCCCAACCGGTCCCAGTCTGGGTAGAATCCCGGTCTATTCCCGAGCTGTATCTTAGAGACATTCTTATTTTTAAACTTCATCCGATGAGACATCACATCAACTTCGAAAATGGGGGGCAGCTGATACGTCCAGAAATATCCTACTAGAGCCCAACCGCCACATCAGCAGAAAGACCCGGATTATCCGGGACGAGAGCTTGGGGACCCACACCCCAAAGGTCATCGAAGGTAACCGCTCGGGGTAGTCGAACAGCCCGGCAATGAGGTGCGGCGATTTTCCAAGAGGCGTAGCTCGGGAAGAACTTTCCAGGCAGTTCCCTTATGTAACCAGAACTCTGTTTAGGAAGAACGAGTAGATTCCTAAACCATTTAGGAAATGCTCCTAAGATTAAGCAAATCTGTTATGATTAGATTAGGTTTCCTAATCTACTCAACTCTTACCATGTAAAGGTGGACTCTTGCATCTATAAAAGAGCCCACCTACCCTCTCTAGGGGGATCCGAAAATCACTTCTCTAAGCATACAAGCATCTACTAAGGAACTCACCATCTACACGCATACACCCGGCCGGTATTACTGGTAGTGCTGCCCATCTTTGTTGGCTCACCAGGGCCACCGGTGATATGCTAGTGAGAAGCGAACAGACGCAACCGTGGACATAGGTCACCTTGTTAACGGGACCGAACCACATACAAACCCTTATTTTACCTTATTTTATGTCAAACTCATTCTTACCAATTTTTGGCATCATCAGAGCCGAACAGTTGGTAGAGCAGAGTAAGGGAAAAGTTGGCCAACCTGGCTCTGGCTTTCTGCCCCTTAGCAAATGGTTTTGGAACATTTTTGGCTTTATCAGCAGCCGCCCCCCATTTTCAGAACTGACTAGATGTTTCATCGGGTGAGGATCAAAAATCCATATTGCCCTAGAAATCGTTCGGATATCTTCCGAGAATTCTGCTCGGGATTGGGGCCACCTTCCACATCACCCGACGGGAAACCCGATCGGTGTAGAAAGAGGCCCGGGTGGCGATACCATGGGCCCGGGAACTACGGCTGCCACGTGTCAACCGGTCAGTGGCCAGGTTAGGATCCAACGATGGCGGTGTGGTCGTAACCAAACTGTCTACATGCTAACATAACCGTCTTGTCACCCATTTAATGCGCGCGCCTTTTGAGGCAACGCTTCACTTGCCCGAAGCGACAGTTTGGGCGGGAAATTGCCTGGGCTGTTGGATCTGTCCTGATCTTGGCTGTCAACAGCTCCTATATAAGGAGCACTTGCCCATTTCTTGGATCCCTTCTGCCGAGACGAGCATTCCCGAGCGGTTTTGAGAGCGAAGAGAATCCCGAGCAAAATTCCTGAGCCTCTCCTGCGCTTTAAACTTTGTAAGTTCCCTTCCTTCCTGAACTTCTATTTGTTGATTTCTTCTTTTTTTCCCCCATCTCTCTTCTTGTCGGAGTGAGGTTGGAGAGAACGAGTCCGGTAGAATTCGAGCGGGAGTGGGATTTCTTCCTTCTCAGATTCTGTTCATTTTTTAAGTCGGGCGGAACCTTAGTTCAATTGAACCGAGCGGGCGTTCCTTGGGCTGTCTTGAGAGAGTGTTACCTAGTGCTAAGGAGCATCTATTCTTTGCCGTTCAGGTTAGTGACGCTGCCCCCCTGTATACTAGGCTTGGGGTTTTCGACCCATACTTAGGCCGCAGCTTGTTCCCTTACCTTGCCGTAGGAATATCAGAGATGGAACACTCTGACTTCAACTCTGCCTCTCAATTGGAGAGTGAGATGTCTCGGTCGGGCACGCCTGACCCCAGTTTAGACCTATCGTCAGCTTCCTCCTCAGATCGTTCAGTGAGGGCCGGATCCCGGCCCGAGTGTCGAGCGAGGAGTCTGACCAGGAGACCCTCACATTTACCATAGGGGTTTGGTTACCCTATACGAGGACGCCTTCATTGCTGGCCTTCGTGTCCCCCTCCATCCGGTCGCTCGGGACGTCTTGATCTTTCTGGGAATAGCCCCCGGATAGTTAGCCCCGAACGGGTAGAGGTATCTCATGGGGTCCATCTCCTTGTGGCCCCAGGTCTTCGGGTATGAACTCACCCTTCAAGAGTTCTTCTGGATCCACCGGCCATTCCCAATTCATGGGGAGGCCGAGTTCTGTTCTCTAGGGGCTTGGCCGGGGAAGAAAATTATCGTCAACTGCCCGAGCAACAACAAGGGGTGGAAGAAAAATTTCTTCCAAGTGTCCACCCCTGGGTTTTGTGAGCCAGCCCCTGGGAGTCAATTGAAGACCTCTTAGGCAGAGGAATTGAGGGGTAAGTCCGTCCCGTATATTCTCTAGCCTTTTTTCAAGCTTTGTTTTATGGTTTTGAACTGATCGCCTTGGTTTGTTTTGCAGCAGGGTCCGTCGATCTCCCACGTGTTCCGGCAGAGTGTGAGGAGAGAATCAAGGGCTTGATTGAGCAGCTTGTCAACATCTGGGACGTGCTGACTCGGTCAGGAGATCAGAAAGGCGACCGCCGACCCCGCCGTCCTGCCGAAGCACCAATCCTCCCTAACATCATCCCGGGTAAGAGTTTGGTCACTTGCCTCAACCTTGGCTATCCTTTGCCGCCTTGTTATCTTGGTTGCTGACCCCGTGGCTGTTCTCCTTTTTGTAGAGATGGCCCCCCGGAGAGATCCCGAGCGGTTGAGGGCTTTGCAGACTGCAGCTGCCGAGCGAATGGCGGCGACAGGGAAGAGGCCAGCCGTTGAGGCCTCTGGCAGCGTGCGCCTGTTTAGGTGACTCAGGCATGGCCCATCAGCGGCCCAGGCTCCCGGGGAGACGTCAACCCCCCGGGCGGTGGTAGTGGGGAAAACATCTGCCCCCCGAGCCGAGATTCCCTCCGGGACACCTTGGATGAATCTAGGGAGACCCAGGACAGGGTCAGACCGTGCCTACTTCCTAGTCAGGTGGATAGGTGCGCCGGCATGTCTCCCCAAGTCTTTCAGGCTTGGCTATACAACATCTCCCATTTGGTAAGTAACTTTTCTGCATCTTCTAATTTCTTTGCATTTATGGTGGCAACAATGACCGACCATTTCCTTTTTACTTGGGGTGCAGGTTGGCTGCATGGCTACCGGAGCTGATCCTTCATGCCGACCCTTGCTGGGAGGGCCACCGCCACCGAGACTGCCCTGGCTGAGAAAGAGGTTGCCTTGGAGACCAAAGAGAGGGCCTTGACCATGGAGAAAAATAGGGTCAAGGGCCTGGCTTCGAGCCTCGGAGCAGCCCAGGAAGATCTGGTGGTGGCTTTGGCGGAGCTTGAGGCCGAGCGGCAGCGGAAGCTCGGGTGAGGGCACTCTTGGAGGCGGCGACGGCTGCTGGTCCTCCGGGGGAAACTTTCGACGACGGTTTCTTCCTCGGGTATGAGGACTTGAAGAGGAGGCTGGCCCGGGACCACCCGGAGTTGGACACCACTCCTTACCAGGGGGTGGACTCTAACTACTGGGACATGGCACCCGAGGGCATCGAGGATGCTGATGCCGAAGCCCAGGGGGCCGCTGCTGCGGCAGAGGGTGCCATTGCCCCGGCTGGCCAGGAGGGAGATGCTGCCCCGGAAGGGCAGGCTGGGGGAGAGGTCGAGGAGAATGTGGACATTGTTGATGTAGACGACCCCTAGACTCCCTGCTCAAGGAATCTTCTTCTTGTTGCTTTTTTATTTTTTGTTGTAGTTTCTTTTCTGTTTTGGGGAGGCCACTACAACTGCCCCTCGGGCTTTGTACATTTTGTTTCAATTAATGAAAAGGCCCCTGAGGTCAGATTTCCCTTCCATTAACTGTTTTCTTTTTCTGCACTATGCCTCTATACTTGCTAGTATCCGTTCGGTTTTTGGCCGACCTAACACCTGCCTTAGCAAATGCTTTAGGACCGTAACCAACAGAACACCTAGTCTAACTGACCTGTCTTACAAGGTAGTTGCCCGGAGTGTATAGGAATACCCTCTATTACCGTCCGGGTTGTCCCGGAGTATCATAGGCATATCCTGTTTTACAATCCGGGGTATATCTCTGATCACTGTAAGTACCTAGGAAGATTTTCCAAGCTCTTGTAGTGACCGGTATGATTCCCTATTTTGGCCTAGTATTCCCCTTATTCCCCTGCCCCCCAAGCATTTTGCTAAGGCGGGAGTACAGGAGTAAGTGGCTGTAGGAAACCAACCTGGAACATGGGTGGTTGCAGGGTCATTTGAAGCTCGCTATCGTCGGTCACCTAGGGGTTTGACCCCGTCGTTGGAGAGACCTAAGCGAAGCTTTGAATAGTTTTCTATTTAGGTCTAAAATCCCTTTACCCTCGAGCTTCCTGTAAAGGCGAGGGCGTGTTGGGGATTTGCCATAGGAAACCGACCTGGAACATGGGTGGTTGCAGGGTCCTTTTGTGCCTAGGTTCGGAGCCTGAGGTCTTATTCTGCCTTGGGGTTAGGCCCAAGGTCTTTGTTGCCTCGGGGTTAGGCCCGAGGTCTTTTTCTTGCATTGCACGGGGTACTGACAGGAATAAATTTTCAAAGCAAGCTATTCAATTTTATTTGAAAAATAATAATCTGTAACAGTTGCCCAGTCAGAGCTACAAGAAAGGACTTTCCCTATAGTACTAAATTCCCGAGGTCAGATGCTACTGATAATACTTGCGGAGGTGTTGCACATTCCAAGGATGAGTGAGATCATGCCTGTCCATGCTCTGTAGCCAGTAGGTTCCTGGTCGGTTGACCCGAGTCACTTTATACGGGCCTTCCCAGTTTGCCCCCAATTTCCCGTGGCTTGGGATTCGGGTAGACTAGTTTACTGCCTTGAGGATGAGGTCTCCAACTTGAAAGCTACGATGCTTCACCTTGCTATTGTAATACTGTGAGACCCTTTGCTTGTAGGCTGCCACCTTCAGATAGGCCTGGTCTCTTTTTTCTTCCACTAGGTCCAGTTCTGTCCTGAGGGCTTCTCCATTGTCCGGATCACTGAAGTTGGCCACCCGGTATGTTGGTAGCCCGAGCTCTGTGGGGACCACTACCTCAAAACCGTAAGTTCAGGAGAACGGGGTCTCGCCTGTAGCCGCTCGGGGTATAGTGCGGTAGGCCCACAAGAGGGTTGGTAGCTCTTCAGCCCACATGCCTTTGGCGCCTTCAAGCCTTGTCTTGATTGACTGCAAGATTGTCCGGTTGGTTACCTCGGCTTGACCATTGGCTTGTGGGTGCTCGGGGGAAGAGTAATGATTTAGTATCCCATAGCCCGAGCAGAACTGTTTGAAGATGGGTGCGTCAAATTGTCTGCCATTATCGCTGATTAGGACTCAAGGAATACCGAACCTGCTAAGGATATTTCTTTCCACAAAGCTTTCCATTTTCCGCTCGGTTTTCATTGTCAAGGGTTCGGCCTCCGCCCATTTGGTGAAGTAGTCAACAGCTATCACGGCAAATCTAACTTGCCCTTTTCCTGTTGGTAAGGAACCAACAATGTCAATTCCCCACTGGACAAATGGCCATGGATCGTGGACCGGTGTCTGGAGTTCTCCCGGTCGGTTGATCATGGGAGAGTACTTCTGGCATTTGTCACACCTTCGCACATACTCCTGCGAATCTCGGGCCATGGTTGGCCAATAGTAACCTTGTAGTAGGGCCTTTCTGGAAAGTGCCCGACCTCCGATGTGGTTCCCGCACACACCTTCATGGATTTCAAACAGCATTACTTGCACCTGCGTAGGATGAATGCAGCAGAGGTACGGGATTGTGAATCCCCTCTTGTAGAGGATGCCGTCGAGAAGGTGATATCGCGTTGCCCGGTACTTGACCCGGCGTGCCTCATCTTTATCATCTGGTAGCCTTCCTATCGTCAAGAATGTCACAAGCGGGTCCATCCAACTGGGTCCCAGAGTGACCGGGTCGACCTCCATGTCCTCTGAGTTGATCACACTTGGCTCGGGTAGAAATTGTATCCTTATCCTGGGCAAGTCTGACTCAGAAGACGAGGCGAGGCGAGCCAACCGGTCAGCTCTGGTATTTTCTTCTCTAGGTATTTGAGTGATGGAGAACCCTCTGAGCTTCTTGGAAATCACCTGGACAAGGGCCAAGTAGGCTACCATGTTGTCTTCCCGCGCTTCGTATTCTTGGTTTACCTGGTTGACCACGAGCTGGGAGTCACTGTAGCCCTGGACCTGTTGTGCATTCATCGAAATGGCTAAATGTAACCCGACCAAGAGGGCTTCGTACTCGGCCTCGTTGTTGGAGGCGCGAAACCCAAACCTTAAAGCATATTCGAGCTAGATACCGTCGGGGGTAGTCAAGATGATTCCAGCCCCACTACCTTGCTGATTGGAGGAACCATCCACGTGTAGTACCCAGATTGGGACGTCGGAGTTTAATCCGGGCGGTAAGGTCGGAGGCTCGGATTCTTCGACTGGGTCCTCGGGATATGTAAACTCAACCAGAAAGTCTGCTACAGCTTGCCCCTTGATGGCTGTCCGGGGCCGGTAGATCACTTCGAACTCTTTCAACTCCAAGGCACACTTGACGAGCCTCCCGGATGTGTCTGGTCGACTGAGGATTTTGCGGAGAGGCTGGTCGGTCAGGACTACAATGGCATGGGCCTGGAAGTATGGGCGGAGCCTTCGGGCTGAGGTGATGAGGGCGAAGGCCAGTTTCTCGATGCGTGAGTATTTGCTCTCTGCGCCTTGCAACACCCGACTGGTATAGTATACTGGGAACTGTATCCCATGCTCCTCCCGAATAAGTGCCGAGCTAACTGCTGACGGTGACACTGCCAAGTACAGAAATAATTCTTCCCCGGGTACGGGTGTCGAGAGTAGAGGAGAGGATGCCAGGTATTTCTTGAGTTCCTGGAATGCCTCCTCACACTCTTCTGACCACTGAAATGCTTTACGGAGGATTTTGAAGAATGGCAAGCACCGGTCGGTAGCTCGGGATACGAATCTGTTTAGTGCGGCCACCCGTCCGGCTAGGCTTTGAACTTCCTTCATTGATTTGGGCAACCGCATGTTGATGACAGCTTTGATCTTCTCGGGGTTTGCTTCGATTCCCCGTCTGCTAACTAGATGGCCGAGGAATTTCCCGGATGAGACACCAAAGGTGCACTTGGCCGGGTTCAACCTCATCTTGAACTTTCTCAAAATGCTGAAGGCCCCGGCCAGATGCTCGAAGTGGTCGGGCTCGTCCCGGCTCTTGAGCAGAAGATCTTCCACATATACTTCCATAAATTTTCCGATGAGGTCTTTGAACGTGTAGTTAACCAGGCGCTGGTAGGTAGCCCCGGCATTCTTGAGGCCGAATGGCATGACTTTGTAACAGTACGTGCCTTGGTCGGTGATGAACGCTGTCTTCTCTTCATCCCTGGGGTACATGCTGATCTGATTATACCCCGAGTAAGCGTCCATGAATGAGAGGAGTGAGTGACCTGCTATTGAGTCGACAAGGAGGTCTATCCTGGGCAGCGGATAGCAGTCCTTGGGGCAGGCCTTGTTGAGGTTGGTGAAGTCCACGCACATTCTCCACTTCCCGTTGCTTTTCTTGACCAGGACAACATTGGCTAGTCAATCGGGATAGTGGACTTCTTGGATGGAATTCGCCTTTAGAAGCTTTTCGACCTCCTCACTCACTGCTTTTTGTCTCTCGGGGGCCATGCCCCTTCTCTTCTACTTCACTGGGTGGCAATCCGGGCTGACATTGAGACGATGGGACATTACCCGGGGATCAATTTCAGGCATATCCTCATGACTCCAAGCAAAAATGTCTTGATTTTGCCTCAGGAACTGGGTCAATTTCTCTTTTAAGGCGGGCTCGAGTAGGGCACCTATGCTGACCGCGCGGTCTGGGTATTCAGGATCCAGCACGACTTGTTCCAGTTCTTCCATAGGCCCTATCACGTCGCTCTGGTCCCGGGGGTCCATTTCTTGGACGTTTAATGTTTCGGTGATTGCCCCCCGGCGCAACGAGCTAACATAACAACTCTGAGCAGTAGTTTGGTCTCCTCGCAAGCATCCTGGTCCCTGGGGAGTTGGGAACTTCACCGTTAAGCTATAGGTGGAAATGACCGCCCGGGCCCTGTTGAGGGTCGGCCTACCGAGGATGACGTTGTAGGCCGACGGGGCTTCCACTTTCACAAAATTGGTCAGCACAGAAACCTGCTGTGGGTAGGTCCCCATGAGAACTGGGAGCTCGATTGTACCAAGCGGTTGAGTGCTGGAGCCGTTAAATCCAACCAGGGGAGTAGCAACAGGTCGGAGCCGATCCCTGGCGATCCTGAGTTGATCAAATGCCGTTGTGAACATAATATCGGACAAGCTGCCTGTGTCCACTAGCACCCTCTGGACCATATAGTTGGCTATTGAAAGCGTCACTACTAGCGGGTCATCATGGGGGCAGTGGATACCCTGCAAGTCATCGGACGTGAATGTTAGGACGTCGGTTGGGGAGGAGTCGGTGGATTGGACTTGCCAGACGTCCGCCCGGGACGCCCGTGCATGCCTCTTCCGTGCTGACTGTGAATCGCCTCCGCCCGACGTTCTTCCAGAGATCATGTGGATGTGACTAAGTGGTGGTGGTGGCTGATCGGGGGCTCGGGCATCCTGCCGAGGCCGTCTGTCCGCTGTGACAAACTCAGCAAGGTGTCCCTGCTCGGTTAGCTTCTCTATTGCTATCTTCAGTTTAAAGCAATCCTCTGTTTTGTGGCTGTGATCCCTGTGGTAATGGCAAAATTTGTCCCGGCTTCTTTTACCGGGCGGGGTTCTGAGTTTAGCTGGCTGCGGAAGTAGCCTCTGTGCCTTTGCGGCGGCCATCACCTCATGTATAGGCCGGGAAAGGGGTGTGAAAGCAGTTGGGGGCTGGCCCCTGACATCTCTCTGATCTTCCTTCAGCTTCTTTCCCGAGCCCTTCTCGAATACCTCGCGCTTGCGCTTAGCCTTCGGGGATTCATCTCCTGCCTGGCCGGCGCATTTCGCTTTCAGGAACTCCTCGGTATCTATATACTTTTCGACCCTTTCCGAGAGCTCCACCAGGGTCGCCGGTCGGTCGCGATGGAAAGATGTGGCAACCTTGGTGTGTTGAACTTCCGAACAGAAGGCCATGATTGCGGCCATTTCATTGAGGTTGCGGATCAGGAGCCTTTGCTGGTTGAAAGGGTCCACATACTCCCTCAGGGACTCCCCTTTGCGTTTCTTGACAGTCAGCAACTGGGTGTCCAGCTATGACCGGTCGAACATCCCGACAAACTGGCTGATGAAGAGTTTGCCGAGGGCTTTGAAGTTGTCAACCGTCCGGGGCTTCAAAGCATGGAACCACTGTGCGGCTGACCCCTTTAGGGTACTGGGGAAGGCCAGGCACAACAGCTCATCTATTGTAGCGACCAGCACCATCTGTGCCTTGTAGGTGCGGATGTGGTCCACCGGACTCCCTGTGCCATCGTATGAGCTGAGATGAGGGGGTTTGAACTTCCGCGGAATAGGAAATTGTGTCACCCGAGCGGTATAGGGCGACTCTGTCTCTTTGTTCGTGAGGTCGTGACCGGACTTGTGGTTTAGCCTCTCGATCTGCTGCTGCAGTTCCTCAACCTGGGCTTTGACGTCATTCCGCCCGGTTCTCTTATCCGTGTTAGAACGGTAGGCGGGGTCGGATGATGAGGCCTCATCCTCAAAGTGCATCGACCTCGGGGATAGTACCCGGCTATGGGTCCGGGAAAGCCTGTGCCTATGATCCCCCCGGCTCAGGGCGGGAGGGTCATCGACTGATTCCCGGGCTTTTCGTTAGGACTCTTCTCCCCTGGCTGCGCGCCGCCGATCAATGATGATTCTGGCGTCCTCCACTCGGCGAGGATTGGATCGAGGTCGTCTTTGCGAGCGCCTAGTAGCCTAGCTACGCTCTCCATCTACGAGACGTTCCCGGTCCGGATCGGGCTTGCCTGCGTGCCCGAGCGGGCCTACTGACAGGAATGCTCTTCTCAGGCTGCTTCTCCGACGAGGGGCGCTTCTCATTTTGGGCCATAAGCGCCTCTATCTGTTGTTGTGTTCGGCACTAGCCCTCCAAGAATTACTCCAGCGCCGCCGTGACCTATTCAGTAGTCATGGAGGCAGCCCGCGGCTCGATCTACAAGTTTTCCTGACCGGTTGAATCGGCGGTTTTCTTACCCTTCTTCGGCGGATGTTGATCAGTCAAAGATTTTTATTACTGAGAAGACTATGTCGACTTCCCATAGACGGCGCCAAGCTGATGATGCCGAAAATTGGTAAGAATGAGTTTGACCGAAAATAAGGTAAGAAAAGGGTTCGTATGTGTAATACCCTGTATTTTCAATAAATATTTAATACAGAGAGATTCGATATACTTCATTTGACCATTCAAGAAATTCAATCTTCGACCGATCGAAGCTCGTTCGATCGATCGAACATCAGAGTCCCAAGCGATCGAACCTTGTTCAATCGATCGAAACCCTACCGACCTGAATTTAATACGTGGTTCCCACTTCAATCGATCAAACTTTCTTCAATCGATCAAACCTGACCGAACTGAGTTCGATCGATCGAGAATCCTTCGATCGATCGAGAATGTAAATATCATAATTCCAGTTTCTGCGCAAATGCTGCCACCTTGCCCTCCCATTCTCTATATATACATAAATCTCGTGAGTGTGGGAGAGTTTTGCTGAACTTAGAGTTTGAGAGAGGATTTGTGAGTGTGTTATATATTATATACACATATCATATATTATACATCCACACACATTATCTATATATATATACTTAGCTTGGAGAAGAGAAGAAGGAAAAGAAGAAGAACAAGAAGAGGAAGAGAAAAGGAGACAGAGAGAGACATAGACAGAAAGAAGAGAGAGAAGAGAGGAGGCCACCATTGGAGAAAGCTCAGAGTTTCAACGTTGCCAAACACGCCCTTAACAACTTTTGGTGAGTTCCAAACTCACACGGTATCGTAATTATGATGTTTTACATATTCTGGACGTATTAATTATAACCCAAACACCCTAGCACATTCTGCACGTTCACTGGCAGAATCTGTGGAAGACGAAGTTCAATCGATCGAACTAAGTTCAATCGATCGAACATCAGAGTCCCAATCGATCGAACTGAGTTCAATCGATCGAGACCACTTGAACTTCGATCGATCGAGATGACTTCAATCGATCGAACATCACATTACTTAGATCGATCGAGAAGACTTCAATCGATCGAACATCACTTTTACTCAATCGATCGAGAGGACCTCAATCGATCGAACCCGAGCAGAACATGAATGTATTTTCCTTTTAGTTATAATTCATAATGCGTAGTTGATTAATTGTTGTTCCATGTTCTTATTATGCGATATTATGGATAACGGAGGTAATGGGATACGATAACGAGATTGAGATAACATGGTGAGTAACGTAGTCGGGTTCGAAACGCTAGTAATAGTACGACGCGATAACGAGTAAGTTTGAAATGATAATACTGGGTAGTATTGGATAAGTGAGAAGTGAGTCAGTAAGAGGATTGTATGTTTAAAGTTGTGTGAGTCGAGCTGATGATTCGCTCAGGTTGAATCCGATAAGTGTATGTCAAGGATTTGATCAGGATCGTGAGAATTATGGGTGCACAGTACTCGCAAGCGTTCTTAAAAGCGGTGAACAGTAAAAGTTCTTAAAAGCGGTGAACAAGAGTAATTGTGGCACATCCATGATTTATATTTACCAGAGCTGTGTATGTATCGTACTCACAAGCGTTCTTAAAAGCGGTGAACAGTAAGCGTTCTTAAAAGCGGTGAACAAGAGTATGGGTACATCCATGGACCAGTCGTTATATGAGAACGATGTATGGGTGCTCGCAAGAGTTCTTAAAAGCGGTATAGCGGTGAACAAGAGCACTGGTATGTTGTGCTGATATAATCAGTTCGAGATAGTCAGTTGGGTATTGTGCAATCAGTCTTAGAGTGGGATTTGATAAAGAATCGATTAATGATATGTCTGAATAAACGAGTAAGGGATCTATTTAGTGTCACTGTCTTACACTGTTCATAATGGTAATTATGTCATATCTATGAGACTGTGTTAGTTAGTGCTCACTCAGCTTTCAACAAGCTGACGGCCTTTATTGCCTGGACATTCCCCGTCCAGACTACCCTGTCCTTTACAATGCAGATGACGGAACATATGGTAATAACTATTATCCTGAAGGGAGTTACGCCGAGGATGGCCCCACTGTTGCTGGCCAGGCTGATGACTATCTGTACGCCAGCTGAAGACCTGAAGATAAATAGTAGTTTATGTTACTACTTTTCCTTTTACTGTTGTACTTTGTAGTTAACGGGTACTTGGGCATATGTTATCTCCAGACCTGTTGCGATCCTGTAGACCGTACTCTGATGTTGGTGATAGATAGAACCGTGTTTATATTTCAGTTGTTTACTGTTCCTGTTTGGACTAGTACTGTGTGGTGTGGATGTTAGTGACTTTCACTTGTCATTCCCTATGGACCCATAAAGAAAATTTATTTTTCTCTATTTATGCTGCTCCGGGGCGTGACAGGGTTTTAGATAGAACCGTGTTTATATTTCAGTTGTTTACTGTTCCTGTTTGGACTAGTACTGTGTGGTGTGGATGTTAGTGACTTTCACTTGTCATTCCCTATGGACCCATAAAGGAAATTTATTTTTCTCTATTTATGCTGCTCCGGGGCGTGACAGGGTTTTTGGTATCAGAGCACCTGGTTATATTACGGTTAGGTTCTGATATTGTCGTTCACTGATGGATTCCACACCATCTTGTTCTAGTATTTAAGATTTTCTTGAGATGAGATATGAGTATAAGATAAGTTCGTCTTCCTGACGATAGATAGTTTTCCTTTGCAGGACAGCATGGATCCAGAGTTTCATCAGTTTGTTACCGATGCTTATGGAGGACACGTGATCCATGGGGATACCGTGGAGCCAGCTGACCCAGAGTTTTATCGTGAGCGTGTGTGCCAGATAGCTAGTAGACATTTGGAGGAGGACATGTGGAGAGCACTTTATGTGACAGAGAGGACTCACCCGACGCAGATGCGTATGGATGCTTACCATACTACGAGGATTGGTAGAGACATTTTCCAGGAGATATTACGGTTAGTTCAGAGCAAGCTCGAGATGGATGAGATCGAGTTGAGAGCTATTGTAGCCGGTCCACCAGAGCCTGTAGTTACACCAGCGCCAGCAACACCACCACTATCGCCGGTACCCGATGTACCAGTTCTAGAGCCTGAGCCGATTCAAGAGGATGAGGACCTGGAGCCTGAGGATGAGCATGCCGATGAGGACATAGACGGAGATGGAGAGGAGGAGCCGATAGATGACGAGGACCCAGTAGAGGATGAGCATGCAGATGATGCAGATGATGATGAGCCTGAGGATGACCCCGAGGAGCCAGAGTTTGAGCCAGAGGATCCAGTACCAGACCCAGAGGCTGTTGAGGCAGCCATAGCAGGAGCTCTTGATATAGCCGATGGATTCGCCGCAGTAGCAGTCGATGTCGCCAACCAGGCGATAGCAGACGGGATGGAGGATGATGATGCAGAAGTGATAGAGGATTGGGATATAGGAGTTGTAGTCGGAGATCTTGCTGCACCAGTTGAGGATGATCCACTCGAGGAGATGGGTATCGATTCAGAGGACGAGGCACCACCAGCAGGATCAGACGCTGACGACTTTGAGTCAGGACCTGCAAGACTTAGTTTTTGTTAGTTTTATCAGGACATGTTGTCCACTAGATTTTGGGAGCTTGAGAGATAGCAATTTGACCACAGCTTTGTATAGATAGTAGTAGTTGACCTTAGTACTGTTTTAGCCTTGTCCCACGTGGTACATGGTATGGTTACTGTGTACTCCATGGTACATCTTTTGATATCTATATATATACGAGCAGTACTTTTGATATTGCTTGTTGGTTGTTTGGTGTGTTGTTTTGTAGAACTGTTAGCTCTTGTTACTTCGCGTTCTATTTTGGTTTCGTTTCTACGAGAAGACTTTCAGCTGATCAATATATCTCTTGTAGGCGATACTCATTATCATCATGGTAGGACCCTTGAGAAATCACCAAGCGCGTAATGGAGCACCTATTCCGGAAGGGATGGATCCGACGGGAATTTTCGAAGCATTTATGCAAAGGATGGAGCACGTGGGGGATACCTATAATCACTCCACCCACCAGAGACCTCTTGCACCCCCGCCACCAAGACAGACTGGAGATAAGTTGTTAGCAAATTTTCGTGGGTTACGTCCAAAGAAGTTCGATGGACTAACAGAACCATGGAAAACGGAACAATGGATAAGAGAAATGGAGTTGATATTTGAAGCATTGGAATGCAGCGAACAAGAGAAGCGTCGCCTTGCTACTTTTCAGCTCACTTATGCCGCCGCAGATTGGTGGGAAGCCGAGCGAGCCACTATTGGGATCGATGCTGCTAAAGCTATGCCATGGGAGACATTCAAAGGACGATTTTTGGAGAAGTATTTCCCAGAGGATGAGAGAGATCAACAGGAAAGGAACTTTATCAATTTGGTACAAGGAGGATGGAATGTCAGGGAATATACAACACAGTTTGAGCGTCTATCCAGATTTGCTCAACATATGATAGACACTCCACAGAAGAAGGTGAAGAGATTTCACCAAGGATTGAATCCCCATCTCAGACATATGATGGTTGGTCATCTAAATCAATCCTTTGAAGAGATTGTCAGATTTGCTGCAGGATTAGAGAAGGATGCTTATCCAGCACAACAACCACAGATGAATCACTCTCAGTCATCTAGAAGTTTTCAACAGAGGAATTTCCAAAACCAACCGCAAAGGAATACCCAAGGTTGGAGACCACAGGGAAATTTCCAAGGAAACAAGAGAACCTAGGAGGGAACCCGAAAGCCACAGCAGAGCTATACCCGACCCCAGCAATATCGCCAACAAGGATCACAGCCGCAGGCACTACTGACAGCACCGCCAAGCAATAGTGGAGGATGTTTTAATTGCAGAAAGCCAGGGCACGTTGCCAGATTCTGTACAGCCCCTAGAGTTAACCGCAGAATGGATATTGTCTGTCGGAATTGCAACAAGCCAGGACATCTAAGTAAAGATTGTGGTGCACCTCGCGAAGGATGCTATGGAGCATCAATTCAAGGGATACAAGGACCTCCAGATCAGACAAGGATAAATGCTATCATTCCAGGAGAAGCAGGCTTTAACGCTGATGAGAAGCAACATTTGGAAGGTACGCTGGTACTCTTTCATAGTCCAGTTAAAGCTTTATTTGATACTGGAGCCGTACGTTCATTTATTGCTGTTAAGATTGTGCGTCAATTGGGTTTATAACCCCAGACACTTGAGTCAATACTGAATGTTGTGTCACCTTTGGGAGTGACAGTTAAGTTGAGTAAAGTGTGTAAAGATTGCCCATTGACTTTGGGAGATAGGAACCTTCCTGCAGACTTGGTAGTTCTGTCAATGTCAGGATTTGATGTTATCCTAGGGATGGATTGGTTAACTAAGTATGGTGCCAATTTGGATTGCCCTACTAAGACGATTGTTTTTCCGAGACAAGGAAGGCTGACGATTAGATTTCAGTGTCAGCCGACGAGCGATATGTTTCTTACGAGTAATTTGGCTACAGGAAGTCAAATTCTTGGGACATGTTATATCTCAGGACGGTATTTCTGTGGACTCATCTAAGATTGATGCAGTCTTAAGCTGGAATAGACCGACCAATGCGACAGAGGTCAGAAGTTTTCTTGGGTTAGCAGGATATTACAGAAGATTCGTAGAAGGGTTCTCCAAGTTAGCAGGACCACTGACGAATTTAACAAGGAAGGAGACGAAGTATGAATGGATGGACAAACATGAGGGTGCATTTCAGGAGTTAAAAGAGAAATTAACTTCTGCACCGGTACTTGCGATACCTAGGATTGGAGAAAGATATGTGATCTACAGTGACGCATCGCACCAGGGATTGGGTTGTGTACTTATGCAAGACGGGAATGTTATCGCATATGGATCAAGACAATTGAAGGTACACGAGAAGAATTATCCGACGCATGACCTGGAATTGGCAGCAATAGTGTTTGCCTTGAAGATTTGGAGACACTATCTCTATGGAGAAAAGTTTGATCTGTTTTCCGATCATAAGAGCCTGAAGTATTTGTTCTCTCAAAAGGAGTTGAACATGCGACAACGAAGATGGATGGAGTTACTCAAGGACTATGACTTTTCATTGCAATACCATCCGGGTAAAGCAAATGTCGTAGCAGATGCTTTGAGCCGTAAACCTCGACTAGTGATCGCTGCATTGCTAATTCGAGAATGGAAAGCATTGGAAGTTTTAGCCGAATTCAAGTTTCAGCCAGTGGAACCAATGGAAAGACAACATTTTGGATGTCTGATGGTACAACCAACTTTGATCAGCCGTATCATAGAAGCTCAACAGACAGCAGACGATTTGAAGTTATGGTTCACCAAGATGACAGCAAAAGAACCTGAGATCTGGAGTGTTAGTACAGATGGAGCTTTACGATGTAAAGGTAGACTCTGTGTACCTGACAAAGAAAATCTCCGGAAGGACATATTGGATGAAGCTCATAAATCACGGATGACGATTCATCCTGGAGGTACAAAGATGTACAAGGACTTGAAGAGAAATTTTTGGTGGGAAGGAATGAAGCGGGAAGTGGCTGCATATGTTTCTCAGTGTCTTACTTGTAAACAAGTAAAGGCAGAACATCAGAAACCACCTGGATTTCTACAGCCGTTACCAATTCCTCAATGGAAATGGGAACACATCACCATGGATTTTGTGGTAGGATTACCAAAATCGCAGCAGAATCATGATGCTATTTGGGTAATCGTGGATCGACTTACGAAGACAGCACATTTTATTGCCTACAGTATGACGTATCCAGTGGAACGATTGAGCCGAATGTATCTGCAACACGTAGTACGGTTACACGGAGTACCTGTTTCTATCGTATCAGATCGAGATTCGCGCTTTACTGCAGAGTTTTGGAAGAGTCTTCAGACAGCAATGGGAACAACTTTGAACTTCAGTTCAGCTTTTCATCCACAGACCGATGGACAGACTGAAAGAGTTAATCAAGTAATGGAGGATATGTTACGCGCTTGCGTTATTGATTTTGAGAATTCTTGGGAGACATACTTACCTTTGATAGAATTCGCATACAACAACAGTTATCATTCGAGCATAGGAATGGCGCCGTTCGAAGCTTTGTACGGAAGACCTTGCCGATCACCGTTATGTTGGACTAAAGTCGGAGATACTCAACTTCTTGGGCCAGAAATGATACGAGAGACTAGTGAAAAGATTCAGATGGTACGTGAGAAGATGAAGACAGCTCAGACCCGACACAAAAGTTATGCTGACAAGCGACGCAAAGATTTAGAGTTTGCCGTTGGAGATCATGTGCTACTTAAGGTTTCGCCTATTCGAGGCATCGTCAGATTTGGTCAGAAGAGAGGCAAATTATCGCCACGATTCATCGGACCGTTCGAGATTCTAGAGCGTATGGGAAAAGTTGCTTATCGCCTAGCATTGACCCCGAAGATGTCAGGAATGCACAACGTTTTCCACATCAGTATGCTGAGGAAATGTGTTCATAACCCAGCGCACGAGATTAACTTTGAGGATATTAAAGTCAACGACAATGTTACGTTCAACGAAGGACCAGTTCGCATTTTAGATCGGGGAGTCAAGAAGCTCAGGAATAAGGAGATTTCATTAGTCAAGATTCAGTGGAAGCATCATGATGAAGGAGAAGCTTCATGGGAACTAGAGTCAGAGATGCGTGAGAAGTTTTCGTTTTTGTTTTAACCCTGTATGTTTCTGATTTCGAGGACGAAATCTTTTGTTGGGTGGTGGATGATATAATACCCCGTATTTTCAATAAATATTTAATGCAGAGAGATTCTATATACTTCATTTGACCATTCAAGAAATTTAATCTTCGACCGATCGAAGCTCATTCGATCGATCGAACATCAGAGTCCCAAGCGATCGAACCTTGTTCAATCGATCGAAACCCTACCGACCTGAATTTAATACGTGGTCCCCACTTCAATCGATCAAACTTTCTTCAATCGATCAAACCTGACCGAACTGAGTTCGATCGATCGAGAATCCTTCGATCGATCAAGAATGTAAGTATCAGAATTCCAGTTTCTGCGCAAATGCTGCCACCTTGCCCTCCCATTCTCTATATATACATAAATCTCGTGAGTGTGGGAGAGTTTTGCTGAACTTAGAGTTTGAGAGAGGATTTGTGAGTGTGTTATATATTATATACACATATACATATATTATACATCCACACACATTATCTATATATATATACTTAGCTTGGAGAAGAGAAGAAGGAAAAGAAGAAGAACAAGAAGAGGAAGAGAAAAGGAGACAGAGAGAGACATAGACAGAAAGAAGCGAGAGAAGAGAGGAGGCCACCATTGGAGAAAGCTCAGAGTTTCAACGTTGCCAAACATGCCCTTAACAACTTTTGGTGAGTTCCAAACTCACACGGTATCGTAATTATGATGTTTTACATATTCTGGACGTATTAATTATAACCCAAACACCCTAGCACATTCTGCACGTTCACTGGCAGAATCTGTGGAAGACGAAGTTCAATCGATCGAACTAAGTTCAATCGATCGAACATCAGAGTCCCAATCGATCGAACTGAGTTCAATCGATCGAGACCACTTGAACTTCGATCGATCGAGATGACTTCAATCGATCAAACATCACATTACTTAGATCGATCGAGAAGACTTCAATCGATCGAACATCACTTTTACTCAATCGATCGAGAGGACCTCAATCGATCGAACCCGAGCAGAACATGAATGTATTTTCCTTTTAGTTATAATTCATAATGCGTAGTTGATTAATTGTTGTTCCATGTTCTTATTATGCGATATTATGGATAACGGAGGTAATGGGATACGATAACGAGATTGAGATAACATGGTGAGTAACGTAGTCGGGTTCGAAATGCTAGTAATAGTACGACGCGATAACGAGTAAGTTTGAAATGATAATACTGGGTAGTATTGGATAAGTGAGAAGTGAGTCAGTAAGAGGATTGTATGTTTAAAGTTGTGTGAGTCGAGCTGATGATTCGCTCAGGTTGAATCCGATAAGTGTATGTCAAGGATTTGATCAGGATCGTGAGAATTATGGGTGCACAGTACTCGCAAGCGTTCTTAAAAGCGGTGAACAGTAAGAGTTCTTAAAAGCGGTGAACAAGAGTAATTGTGGCACATCCATGATTTATATTTACCAGAGCTGTGTATGTATCGTACTCGCAAGCGTTCTTAAAAGCGGTGAACAGTAAGCGTTCTTAAAAGCGGTGAACAAGAGTATGGGTACATCCATGGACCAGTCGTTATATGAGAACGATGTATGGGTGCTCGCAAGAGTTCTTAAAAGCGGTATAGCGGTGAACAAGAGCACTGGTATATTGTGCTGATATAATCAGTTCGAGATAGTCAGTTGGGTATTATGCAATCAGTCTTAGAGTGGGATTTGATAAAGAATCGATTAATGATATGTCTGAATAAACGAGTAAGGGATCTATTTAGTGTCACTGTCTTACACTGTTCATAATGGTAATTATGTCATATCTATGAGACTGTGTTAGTTAGTGCTCACTCAGCTTTCAACAAGCTGACGGCCTTTATTGCCTGGACATTCCCCGTCCAGACTACCCTGTCCTTTACAATGCAGATGACGGAACATATGGTAATAACTATTATCCTGAAGGGAGTTATGCCGAGGATGGCCCCACTGTTGCTGGCCAGGCTGATGACTATCCGTACGCCAGCTGAAGACCTGAAGATAAATAGTAGTTTATGTTACTACTTTTCCTTTTACTGTTGTACTTTGTAGTTAACGGGTACTTGGGCATATGTTGTCTCCAGACCTGTTGCGATCCTGTGGACCGTACTCTGATGTTGGTGATAGATAGAACCGTGTTTATATTTCAGTTGTTTACTGTTCCTGTTTGGACTAGTACTGTGTGGTGTGGATGTTAGTGACTTTCACTTGTCATTCCCTATGGACCCATAAAGGAAATTTATTTTTCTCTATTTATGCTGCTCCGGGGCGTGACAGTATGTGGTTCGGTCCTGTTAACAAGGAGACCTACGTCCACGGTTGCGTCTGTGCGCTTCTCACTAGCAGATCACTGGCGGGCCTGGTGAGCCAACAAAGATGGGCGGCACTACCAGTAATACCGGCCGGGTGTATGCGTGTAGATGGTGAGTTCTCTAGTAGATGCTTGTATGCTTAGAGAAGTGATTTTTGGATCCTCCTAGAGAGGGTAGGTGGGCTCTTTTATAGATACAAGAGTCCACCTTTACATGGTAAGAGTTAAGTAGATTAGGAAACCTAATCTAATCATAACAGATTTGCTTAATCTTAGGAGCATTTCCTAAATGGTTTAGGAATCTACTCATTCTTCCTAAACAGAGTTCTGGTCACATAAGGGAACTGCCTGGAAAGTTCTTCCCGAGCTACGCCTCCTGGAAAGTCGCCGCACCTCGTGCCTGGGCTGTTCGACTACCCCGAGTGGTTACCTTCGATGACCTTTGGGGTGTGGGCCCCCAAGCTCTCATCCCGGATAATCCGGGTCTTTCTGCTGACATGGCGGTTGGGCTCTAGCAGGATATTTCTGGACGTATCAGAAACTAAAATAGGAAAAAAATAAAAATGGAAAAGAGTTCTTGAAAAATGGTTTTTAAAAAAGGACATTTAAAAAAATAAGAAAAGAAAAAATGAGGTATTTAAAAAGATTTTTGTGAGGGTAAGGGTTTTTCAGAAACTAAAATAGGTTGAAACAAAAACAGAAAAGAGTTTTTCAAAAGAGTTGTAAAAATGGTTTTCAGAAAAAAGGTCATTTCAAAAACTACTGAAAAAAAAGCACCATAATAGAGTACATAAATTATAATAGAAGCAACAAATGAAGAGTAAATTGTGTTGGCGAAATGAGCTACCAACTTTACATGTTATTGGTTCGAAAAATTGTTGAAAAGGTTGTCTTACTAGTCTTAACGATGTGAGCTACCAACTTTACATCAAAGCCGCAAACCATTAAAAAAATACCATATTCTTGGGCACTTCAACTATTCTTGAGAAGCATTTAAGTTCATGATATAATCATAACAATCATAAGATTGCAAGGCATATTCAAAGCATGGGAAGCTCAACATTAATGCCTTAATGAAGACCGATTAAAAAACAACTCACTTTTTGAGCTAGAGAAAAGAAGAGAGAGTGAGAGAAAAGAAAGACCGGATAAAGCAAAATAAGTATGTGGCAAAAAAAAAAGGCTTGCATAAAGACACAAATATGAAAATTCAGCAAAAAAGCACAAACCCAACAAAGAGAGAGATTGTCAAACCCACTTGCAACATTGAGAGATTTTCAAAATAATCAAATCTAAAGGACCGAAGAAATTAGTTGCAAACAGGCGCAATTAAAAAAAAAGTTTCAGCATTAGAATATTTTCAAACCCACTTGCAACATTGAGAGATGATAAGAAAGCAGGAAAATAGAAAGGAATGACAAAGGAGTTTCAGCTGGTACATTTTAGCAGGGGAAAAAAAACCTGAAATGAGCAGCACTATAAACTCAGTAAAGTTGAAATGAGCAGCACTATCAAGAAAAAGGATGATCAAAATTAGAATGCAACACAAACCAACTAAGAAAATTAGATTACCGTATGTGAGAGCAAGAGAACTAAGAAGTGTGTGAGTTTGATACCAAAATCAATCATGGCCGTCCACCTTAAGTCAAGAGTCAATCCTGGCCGTCCAAATGTTTATAAGAGACATATACTTGTCACATCAAGACTCTTCTCATTTATTACATAGATATATATATATATATCAATTTCTTAGAAGCCCAAAAACAAAAAACCAAATAATCATAATCCCAACCAAACAGAAACTGTTTTGTTTACCCAAACTTCAAAGCCCACTTTATTCACATGATCTGTCTCAGACAAAATCCGTAAAAACTACACATTAGAACGACATAACTATACTCTAATGACTCAAAAACAACCAAAAGCAAGAATGCAAATCTAGTAACATCAAACTAATGGAACCCATATTTCCGTAATTGTGTACCAACACATATGAGGACCAAAAGCATAGAACCCATCTGTGTGATGTTCATAGTACACCATATGAGACTGAAATAAAAAAGGACCTACTTGGTACTTCTGCAAAGCTCAATATTACTAATTGTAGCACAAAGTGAGAAAGAAAGAGAGAATAAATGAAGCTTACCTCTAAAATGTCTCATTTACCTCTAAAATTCTTGTTCTCTGCAAACAAAGTTGCTTCTCTCTAGATCACGAACAACAAGAATGCTGAAATTGTTATAGCTGACACTTAAAACTACTTCACACGGAAAGAAACAAACCCAACTTTCAAAAAAATTCATAGCATTCAATTCACAGAGAGTGGGATCTTGTGGAGTGTGTCAAGCATTGACCTAGCCCCCTAGAAGAAGGAAATCAAATTTCGGCAATTAGCTAGATGGGATGTCCTAATAACTAATCCGAATATGAAATTGTTAAATTAAGAGTAATTAATTACAAAATAGGTGAGATTGAAGTATGCAAAAGATGAACTAAGGCCAAATAAGGACAGGGGAGTCCCAAAGCTACCTCTACCGTTGCTTGCTAAAATAGATTTAGATACGGTTTGGAGCTACTACACTATCAAAGAGGTATTAAAGTACACAAAACAAAACAAAACAAAAGTTTTGAAAGAGGAGAAAGTGATATGCACTGCTTTGCTTTTGATAATGGAAACTCATTATGGGGGCCAAAATAAATGGAAAGATTTTAGTAGATAGAGGCTATTGAAGACCACTGAAGGTTTTAGGAAATGAATTGATGGAGACATAAAAGAAAATGAAGGTTTGAAGGATTTTAATAAAAAATGGAAACTAAAAAAAGTCTTAGAAACTAATAAAAGAAAAAAAAACAAAAATAATAACAAAGAATTAAAGAGAAAGAACAGAAAAGAAAAAAAAAAAAAAAGAAGTTTATCAAGAGTGTGTGTGTATGTTTGGCCGGAGGAGGTTTAACCGGAGATGGGGTTTGGCCGGAGGTGGTGTCATGGTTGGACTTGTGGTGGTAAGGAGGCAGGAAGAGGTGGAGATGAGGTGTGTGGTGGCCGGAGGTGGTGGCCGAACACAGGGGGGCCGGCGATGAAGTGGCCGGAGGTGGAGGGGGGTGTAGCCCCATTTCTTTTTCTTTTTTTTTTCTCTCCCTCCCAGACCACACTCTCTCTCACAGATTTTGACAAAAAGAACACACATTAAAAAAATCACAGATTTTGACAAATAATCATAGAAATTACCTTTCACAAAAGTCTTGAGAACCATAGTGATTACCTGACCTTGAAAAAAAAAACAACAAAAAAAAAACCCATGAGCTAAAAAATCAATGAAACAACAACAAAACAAAATGTTCATTTGCAAAAATGCAGTTCCTGACTTTAGTTCGACGGCGGAACGTAGGAGCACGAATCGTGGGAAATAGATAGCGGTCAGGTTGTGGTTCAAAGGAGAAAGAGTGATTGACTGTGAGTTCAAAGGAGAAGAGGTGGGTGAGAAGAGGTGTGAAATTGTGGAGTGTTTTTTTTAATCCCAGATAGAGCTCAAAGAGAGAGAGAGTGGGAGAGAGAAAGAGTGGGTGGGGTTTAGCATGGGAGGTAGAAAAGGGGTGGGTATCTGTGCAAATGTTATATTTTGAGAGTTTTGAAAAATTTGAAATCCCAAGCAACCTCAGCCGTTCGTCTTAAGCCAGAGTGAATCCCAACCACCCAAATGTTTATATCTCACATACACCTATCACATCAACCTTCCTTGCTTATTATATAGATTATTATTCTATCGCAATTATATACTAATGCACAATGTCAAGTTTAATTAATGGACTAAGATTTAATTTTGGATTCAGAGCTTTCTTACATAAATGAACTCATCCTTCTTTGGCTTTAAGTTCATTTTTAGAAATGTAACCGAAAATCCCTATCTACCAATGTTTTTTGCTCAAAGTCCATCTTATATAAGCTTATATTAATAGACCCTAATAGTTATGAACTAGTATGTTAATAGCCCAGAACCCCTAATTAATAGTTTTTAGGTGACGAATTTACCCCTACATATATAGCAGTTCACTATATATACGAAATAATAGTTACAGATATATATATACATGTGGATACAACTGGTTATATATGAAAATATAAATACAGATTAAATTTGATTTTCAGTTATTTGTAGCCCATTAATTGTGGAGTTATTTTTGGAACAAACTAATAATTATCATGATTGTAGGTATGTATATTGGAATAATGGAGATTCAATTTGCAGTGGACTCTTTTTGTTTTGGTAAGCTGTCATCCTGTCGATTCAAAGACAAACAAACATCCATTCATTGTTCATCCATCTGCAGCACTCATCACATAACTTCGCAGTTATGTTTAGTGTTAAATTTCAGACTTGAATGAACACGTGTTAAATTTTAAACTGGAATTGTTAAATTTCACACTTATATTCGAGTTATTCAATAAATGGAAAAGTGTCAAATAACAAATTATAGTACATAATAGCAGTATACAATTTCGTACCACAACATAGGAACCAAGAATATGAGTGTTAAATTTCACACTAAAACGAACATGAGTGTTAAATTTCACACTAGAATACTTAAATTTCACATTCAGATTTGAGTTATTCAACAATTTGAAAAGTGTGAAATGTTAAATTCACCTACATTTTATTGTGTCAAATAACAAATTGTAGTGAGAACATGAGTGTTAAATTTCACACTAAAAGGGTTAAATTTCATACTCATAATAGATTTATTCAACAAATGGAAAAGTGTACATGTTAAATTTAACATCTACATTTTTATTGTACGAAATGACAAATTGCATTACATACTTTATTTTCTAGCAGCAAGACGACTTGTATTAATGCATGCGTAGCATCAAATTTACAAATTATTAGCACAACCATTCAAAACACGAACCTCCCCACGAGCTATACAATTGATGAAAAAGGGACAATCATGAAAACTAAAAAAACAACCCAAAAGCTATACATAACATGACAAGCCCCTCCAAATCATCCACAAAAACAAGACATGCTAATGCAGAACAATACAGACCCAACCAACCGAAATTCTGTCATGAAGCCAAGCAAAAGAACAAATGCAACAAGTAAATACAAGAAGACATCCAGTAGACAAAAATCCATGAATTCATCGATAGTAGAATTACTATCCAAAAACCCAGCACAAAACCTATAACAGTTACGGAGAGAGAGTAAGAAAAATTCCAATGGATTATTTGTCTTCTCACTCTAGCCTTCTTGTCAAGAGACTGAAACTTGCTTGGATTTAGAGAAGAACATGAATATGTACAAAAGTTGATGAACAGAGAGATCAGTGTTCAATTCAACAATCGCGAATCTCCACAAAAGTGGTTTAGGAGATGCTAATGGTGCGATCGCTGGATTCTTCATCAGAGCTTTGGCCTGAAAATATTGGTGGTTTGTCGGGGAGGTCGTCGGGGGAAGGAGGAGAGAGGGAGGAGAATCTAGGACTTGGGGAATGGAGGCCAGAGAGAGAGAGAGAGAGAGAGAGAGAGAGAGAGAAGGGGTATTAGGATAGAATTTTAACAAATGATATTATTTTGAATTTGAAATCCTAAATTTTTGGAGTGGATCATGAGTTGATCACAAATGAAATTATAGAGCTGAAATTATGGAGAAGGGTCAATTTGTCATATCAAATTTTATAGACTTATCAGTGAAATCTTTTTGGGGTAGGTCCTATTACAAAGAACTATCACCCATATGGACTTTATAATAGTTATCCCTTTTTTTTCAATATTTATATTATCACTACTTCCTTCATATCACCATGATTATGAAGGTGATGACATCTATTGTGTGTAGTGATCTTTCCTACAATAACTTTACAAGGAAATGCCCCGACCAACCTGCTTACCGGAAGAACATGTCAAATCCTTCATTAAGATTTTTTTTCCTTGATCCAATTAACTATAACTAGCGTTGTACTGATATTTCTATTTTTTTCCCTTCAGGAATCTGTTAATAAACTTGTTTAAAAGCTTTGCAATAGGAAATACCTTGTAAGATATTTTTCTAGGTTTCATACAGTCCACAGTTAAAGTTAATAGTTATGCACTCTCGATGCTATTTATTTTTGTACCCACTATTGACACGAGGGGATTTCTTCTATGTAACGAGAATCTCAACTATCCCAAGTGCAAGTTAATGTTAGATTATCAAATATTGCTGAACTATCTTAACATATTTTTCAAATTGTCACAAGTTCATTAAGGATTCTTAATAACAATATTGAAACTGTTGAAATTAAAAAATATAAATGGAAAGTGATGATGCCGAAATTTTCTTAGAAAACGTATGAAGTAGACAAGAGATATTTGAGTGTGATTCGGCTCCGTTAACTAGGAGACCTACGTCCACGTGTGTGTCAGAGCACTTGCATTATGATATGGAAGTAGCCGGGGGTATTTGGTGAACCAACAATGGCTTGGAGCTACCAAAGACCGGCTGAGCCGAGTACGTGTGCCGTATTGAAATAGCAATTCTATAGAGTCAGAATGCGATCCCTTTCAATGGGGGTGAGTGGTCCCTTTTATAGGTGCAAGAGACCACTCATGTAAGGTAAGTAAACTTATTAGGAAGCACAATCTAATTACAATTGATTAACACAAATAATGAAAGTTTCCTAAGTGGATTAGGAAACAACCTGCACTTTTCATCAGTCTTCTATCTGAGATAGGAAACTGTCAGGAACCTTGTGGAGCAAGTCACGGGATATGCCAGTGCTGCGCCTATAGTGGAACGTGCCCGCATCGTACGCCCAACCTGTGGGTTAAACCCGGGAAACTCGGGATGGTCGCGCAGATAACACAGTTACTCGATTGTTTGGCATGTCTTGCTGAGGTGGCAGAGTTTGACTTTGACTTGATATTTTTGTACATATTAGTTGCCCCCCATTTTTTAGGCTAATGTGATCTCATCAGATGAGGGTTGGAAATCTATGCAATTCAATAGACCATTCAGGACCCTTCTCGGGATATTACTTAGGGCCAGAACCGCCGCCTCGATCTGTTGGGGGTCGGACTGAACGGTAGCCTCGAGATCCTGGGGTCAGTAGTTGCCACATGTCAAGAAGTCATTGATCTGGTCAGGACCCAACAAGGTCGGTGTAAGTGTAACCGAACATGTGAGTTGTAACCAGACCGTCTTGTCATGCATTTAATGCACGCGCCTTTTGAGCTGTCGCTTCACGTGCCTGAGGTGATAGTTGTCGGACAATTTAGGTGGGAAAATTTCCTGGCCATTGGATCTGATTTCATCTAAGCCATCCAAGCTTCCTATTTAAGGGACACTTGCATATTTTTTCTGTTCTGATTGCCCATCTACCGATCGGTCTAAGAGAAAAAAGTGCCCGATCAGAGTCTACCGAGCTCGTTCCTGCATCTCTTATTGTAAGTCCTCACCTTCCCAGCTTCAATTTTCTGTACGTTTCCTTCTCTTCTTTTCTCTTCTTCCTCGAGTGAATCTGGAGATCACGAATCCACTAAGGCTTGTGAGGGAGTGGGGTTTTTTTTCTTAGGTTCATCTTCTTTTCTAGGTCAGATAGTTCGTCTTCCCTGGTAGAACGGTTGAACCGGTTGGGGTGTCCCGGTGTAGTATTGTCCAAGTGTTATGTTACCCTTAGAGCCTTGTACGCCAGGCCCTTTAGGCTTTTAAACTTGCCCCCCTTTACCTTAGTCTTGGGGTTATTGACCCTTATTTAGGTCACCAACTACTGCCTCATCCTACCACAGGAGTTCCAGAGATGTGTCACTCTGGCTTCAACTCATTATCCCAATCAGAAGACGAACAATTTAGGTCGGGGAACCCTGACATGAGTCTTGATCCACCTGCCATAACTCTGTCTGACCAACATAGTGAGGGCAAGATTCCCACTAGGGTATCTGATGATGAGGCAGTTCAGGAGCTCCCAATTGCCTTGGTGCTAGGGGTCGGGCAATGAAGTGTCGGTGCCGAATAGCCCTGACGTAGTTTTTTCTTGTGAGTCGATCGTTAGCGGCTTGTGTACCCCAGACCTAGGTTAGATCATGAATAGGTACAACATTCTCGACCATTGTTCCTTGGCCGTACACGCCGGTGGGGCTCATTTCCATTAGTCAGGTTTTGTTACTCTTTACGAGGACGCCCTCATGGCGGGTCTTCGCCTTTCCCTTCACCCTCTTACCCGGGATGTGCTAATATACCTTGAAATTGCTCCCAGGAAACTCGCTTCAAATGGGTAGAGGTTTCTGATAGGGGCTATCTCCTTGTGGCCCTAGATTCTCGGGTATGAGCTGACCATATAAGAATTTTTTTGGACTCATCGACCGTTCCTGGTACACAGGTAAGCTGGCTTCTTTTTACTGGGAGCCAGGCAGGGGAGGAGAATAATAGTCAACTGCCCGAGCAACAACAGGGGGTGGAAGAAGAAATTCTTCCAATTATCCACCCTCAGGCTCTGTGAGAAGGCCCCAAGAATACAATTGAAGACTTCCTAGGCGGGGAAGCTGAGGGGGAAGCTGAGGCGTAAGCTCCTGTCTTATCTTTCTTATTTTATGTTGCTGTTGCTTGTGATCTAATTGTCCTTTGTTTTGTAGCGGGATCCGCCGACCCACCCAGTATTCCCGACAAGTGCCAGGCTAGGATCAAGTCCTTAGCCGAGGACCCAACAGACGTCAACAAGTGTTGACCCAATTAGGAGACCAAAGAACCTTCTACTAGCCCAACCAGCGGTTTGAGGCACCCGTGTTCTCTCTGATCATCGCTGGTACGCCTCCCGGCCATTTTTTGACCGCCCCACTACTTCATCACTTTTGTGTCCAACTAAACTGTATCTTTCCTTGGTTTCACAAAGATGGCCCCCAGAGATGTGGCTGCTCTAAAGGAAAAGGAGGCTGCTTTGGGCTGCCCGGGCTGGCCAGAAAAGAAAAAGACAGGGCCCCACTAAGGGCTAGTAGCTGAAAAGGCTTCACCAGGGGCCCTGTGCGGTGGAAGAAGCAGTTGGGACATTAGCTCTTGGAGTAACCGTTGCTGTCCTCGCATGCCCTGCTGATGCCATACCAGTCAGGGCATCGACCCCTTGCGTTGAGGTCTCTTAGCCCTCGAGGCCAAGCGACATTACGATCGAGATGTCGGCAGTGGAGACTGCGGACGAAGTTCGAGGGAGGGTCCAACCTGGGCTATTGCAAAGACAAGTTGATAAGTGCTTTGGGTTGGGTCCCAAGGCCCTGATCAGTTGGCTGAGCAGCGTCAGCCACATAGTAAGTAGCTTTGCGTACATTTTTTCTTGCTTCCCTACTCGAGGTACTAATGGCTTCTATTTCCTTCCTGTAAGTTGGCTGTTTGGCAGAGGGGGCTGAGGCTTACCTACCGAGGTGGCTGAAAGACTGACTGCTGCTGAGGTTTCCCTGACTACGGAGAGGGTGGTATGGGAGTTTGTAGACTTTGCCTTCACCGTGGAGGAAGAGAGGGCGAAGGTTCTGGCCCGGGAGTTGGAGGAAGCTCGGGATGAGTTGGCCGGTGAATGGGCAGCCCGGAAGGCTGCAGAGGCCGATAAGGCTACAGTGGAGGCTGGGAAGAAGGCTGCAGAGGCCGAGAAGGTGGCTCTGGGCAAGGTTATTGCAGCTTGTGAGGCAGAGGCAAAGGACGCAGAGCAAGAATTCGAGACTGGCTTCCTTGTGGGCGACGCTGACCTAACCCAGCGGGCAGTTGTGGACCATCCCGTTTGGGACCTCTCGGGATACTCCTGGGCTAAGTTTAACTACTGGAAAGAGGAGCAGGTTGCTAAGGAGGGAGCTGCTCCCATCGGTGAGGTCAGGGAGACCGACGAGGTGATCGCTATTGAAGGCCGTTAGGTCCTTTTCCATTTTTTTAGGGGGAAAGCTGCTATAATTGTCCCCAGGCATTGTACATATTTTTTTTAGCAAGTAATGGAAAGGCCCTCTGAGGTCATCTTTTGAAAACGCTGTCCATGAACTTGTACTTGTGTGCCTAATTATAATAGCCCATGCCTGCTCGGTCATGAGTCATACAAAAACCCTGCCTTAGCAAAAGGTCTGAGTCTGTGCCCAGTCGGGGACACTAGGTGATACGAACCATGCCAACAATGTGACAAAACCCGTAACACGATTAATTCCTCGGACCGTTCTACTGTCAGATTCGAATGGAAACTGCGATCCAACACCTATAACAGATGCAAACCTTGGTATAAAGGATGTAGATGCCACAATCAAGGACGGAAAACTCGATTGATAAGTCCAGGTATGAACGCCACAGAGAAAATCTGATAAGTTTGATCAGTTCTTCAAAGAACCAAAGAGAAAACTCTCATAGTATTATTAATGATCAAAAATGAATATTACAAACCCTAAAACTGTTTAAATAGCTGAAGTTGAGGCTTACAAATGGGCCCTATAAGCCTACGAAATATTATGGCCCAATATAATTCACCCCAAAACTAAAATAAAAACAAACTAACAAATATCAAAAGTTCCAAAGTTGGCATGCAAGCCTATAATTTATTCTAGAGCTTGAATCATGGACACCCAGCCTTGTGGATCACTAGTATCCTCCTTTGGGCCACAAAGATTAGTCTCAACCCAAATTTATTAAACCAGCCCATTGAGATTGTCCTTGAACCATTTTGCTCACACCCTTGTAACTGGACCAATTGGCACGTGGTTCGGGTCCGCATTCCACCTTGTGCTAGCTGCCATGTTCTCATCACTAGGTCTTGTAGGGGCCAATTATGCCTTTAATTCCCGAGCCCTTGACTTGGAAATTACAGGCTTGCAGGTCCTGTCCGGGATAGTATAGGAGTTCCATTCCTGTTACTGCCCGGTAAACTCTGAGCCCTGTAGGTACTTAGGAATGTTTAAGGGTTAATTTCTAGTCCTGTGAGTGCTCGGTGTGGTTTCCTGTCTTAGTTCCATATTCGTCCTGCCCCCCAAGCTTATTCTAAGGCGGGCATATACAAAAGAAAGGACTGTAGGTAACCGACCTAGAACATGGGTAGCTCCAGGGTCTTTGGGGGTTTGCTATCATCAGCCACCTAGGGGGATTTGTCCCCATCGTAGGTTATGGACCTAAGCGAAACCGAAACCTCGGGCGTGATCTCGAGGTCTTTATTGTGCCTCGGGTGTTATCCCAGGGTTTATGTGCCTCGAGTGTGACCCTTAGGTCTTTTGTGCCTCGGATGCAATCCCAAGGTCTTTTCTATTGAATGCTGGTAAGGAACATTATTTGCAGTAAGAACAAAATCTTTATTTCTTTCAAAAACTATAATAATTACTCAGGAAGAGCTATAGTGCATTTTCAGAATAAGTTCCTAACCAACACTGATCCATATGTTACTTAAAGTACTTACAGAGATGTTGCACAAGGGTGAGACAGATTCAGTTTGCCCAAAGTCTGTAACCAGTAAGTGCCCGGCCAGTTGACCTGGGTAACCCAATAGGGCCCTTCCCAGTTTGTCACAATTTCCTATGGCTCGGGACTTTGGTAGACTAGTTTACTGCCTTGTGGACTAGGTCCCCCACTTAGAAACTACAGTGCTTGATTTTGCTGTTGAAACACCGAGAGACCTGCTACTTATAGGCTGCTACTTTTAGGTATGCCCGGTCCCTTTTTTCTTCTATTAGGTTGAGCTCCCCTCTAAGGGCTCCCTCATTGCCTTGCTCGCTGAAATTCACCACCTGATACATTTGTTATCCGAGCTCTATGGGGACCACTGCCTCGAAGCCATAGGTGAGGGAGAACGGGGTCTCCTCCGTTGCCGCTCGGGGAGTAGTACAATTGGCCCACAGAAGGTTAGTAGTTCTTTTACCGTGAGTCCCTTAGCGTTTTCAAGCCTAGTTTTAATGGACTGTATGATCATTCGATTAGTTATTTTGGCCTGTACGTTAGCTTGAGGGTGCTCGGGGAAAGAGTAATGATTTGATATATCATACCTCAAGATGAATTGCGGGAATATCGGGGTGTCAAACTGCCTGCCGTTGTTGCTGACCAGTACCCGGGGAATGCCGAACCTACTGAGATTGTTTCTCTCGACGAAACTTTTCATCTTTTTCTCAGTGATTGTTGCTAAGGGGTCGTCTTCTGCCCGCTTAGTGAAATAGTCCACGGTGATGACAACTAATTTGTCCTGGCCTTTAGCCATAAGAAGGGGTCTGACTATGTCGATTCCCCACTGGACAAATGGCCAGGGGCTAAGGATTGGGGTCTGGAGCTCTCCCAGAAGGTTGATCATAGGTACATGACTCTGACACTTATCATACCGCTTGACACATTCTTGTGAATCCTGGGACATCGTGAGCCAATAGTAGCCTTGCAATAGGGCCTTGCGAGAGAGTGCCCAGCCTCCAACATGGCTCCCACGCATTCCTTCATGGATTTCATGTAGTATTCCTTGAACCTGAGTAGGGTCGATGCACCGAAGATATGGGATAGAGAACCCCCTCTTGCAGAGGACGCCGTCAATGAGGTGGTATTGAACCACCCGGTATTTAACCCGACGGGTTTCATCATTCCCGTTCGGTAGACATTCCATCTAAATTGGACACGCTGTGTTTAGGCAGATATTCCACCCTTATCCCGGGTAGGTCCGACTCGGAAGATGATGCTAGACGTGCTAACCGGTTGGCCCTGGTGTTCTCCTCTGTCAGGATCTGCTTGATTAAGAAACCTTTTAGTTATTTAGTGACCGACCTAACAATGGCTAAGTAGGCCACCATGTTCTCTTCCCGAGCTTCATACTCTTGATTGACCTAGTTAACAACCAGTTGGGAGTCACTATATCCTTGGATTTGTTGTGCGCCTATAAAGGTAGCCAATAGTAACCCGACTAGCAAGGCTTCGTACTCAACTTCGTCGTTAGAGGCCTGAAACCCAAACCTTAATGCGTACTCCAGCTGAATCCCATCGGGCGTGGTCAGGATGATCCCTACCCCACTACCCTATTTGTTGGAGGATCTGTCCACATAGAGTACCCAGGTCAGGATATCAGGGAGCAAACTGGGTGATAGCTTGGGCGAAAATGGCTCCTCCGTCAGGTCTTCTGGAGAAGTGAATTCTACAAGGAAGTCTGCCATCGCCTGACCCTTGATTGTTGTATGGGGTCGGTAGATCACTTCGAATTCTTCCAATTCTAATGACCACTTCATAAGCCTCCCGGATGTTTCAGGTCGGCCAAGAACCCAGTGAAGTGGGCCTGAAAGTACGGACGGAGTCTTCGGGCTGAGATGATTAGTGCAAAGTAAGCTTCTCGATATGGGAGTATCAGCTTTTCGCACCTTGCAATGCCCTGCTCGTGTAATAGATCGGGTATTGTATCTCGTGCTCCTCCCTAACTAATGCTGAGCTCACTACCGAGGGTGACATTGCCAAGTAAAGCAACAATTCTTCCTCCGGTACGGGCATCGAGAGTAGTGGAGGCGATGTCAAGTGTTTCTTGAGCTTCTGAAATGCCTCTTCATACTCTTCTGACCATTGAAAAAGCTTTGTGAAGGATTTTGAAAAAAAGCAGGCACCAGTCAGTTGCCCGGGAGGCAAATCTGTTCAAGGTAGCTACCTGCTTGGCTAAACTTTGTACTTTCTTTGTTGACCGAGGTGACCGCATGTTTATGATGGCTTGAATCTTCTCGGGGTTTGCCTCGATTCCCCGCGGGCTGACCAGATGTCCTAAGAACTTTCTGAACGAGACTCTAAATGTGCATTTGGCCGAGTTTAACCTCATCCAGAATTTTCTTAAGATGTTGAAGGCCCCGGCCAGGTGCTCAAGGTGGTCGTACTCGTCTCGACTTTTGACTAGGAGGTCATCAATGTACACCTCCACCATTTTCCTGATCAGATCTTTGAACATGTGGTTCACCAAGCATTGATAAGTTGCCCTGATATTTTCGAGGCCGAAGGGCATCACCTTGTAGCAATACGTCCCCTGGTCGGTGATGAAAGAAGTCTTCTCTTTGTCCCCGGGATACATGCTGATCTGGTTATATCCCGAGTAGGAATCCATGAAAGAGAGAAGTGAGTGACCAACCGTTGAGTCCACTAGGAGGTCTATCCTAGGTAGTGGGTAGCAGTCCTTAGGGCAAGCCTTGTTCAGGTAGGTAAAGTCCACACACATTCTCCACTTCCCGTTACTTTTTTTGACCATACCACGTTGGCAATTAGTCGGGATAGTAAACTTCTCGGACCGACCTCGCCTTAAGGAGCTTTTTGATTTCCTCGCGCACTGCTGTTTGTCTTTCAGGAGCCATGTCCCTTCTCTTATGCTTGACCGGCCAGGAACTCGGGTCAATATTAAGATGGTGGGACATAACCCGAGGATCTATTCCTGGCATATCCTCGTGGCACTAGGCGAAGACGTCTTGGCTCTCTCTCAGGAACTGGATTAGCTTTTCTCCAAGTCTTGGTTCCAGGAGAGTACCATTGCTGATGGACTGTTCGGGGAACTCGAGGTCTAGCACCACTTGATTTAGTTCCTCTACCGGGCCTACTCCGTCCCTGGGTTCCCTTGGATCTATCTCTTAGACATTCAGTGTTTCTGCAATGGCCTCTCTGCACAGAGAGCTAACGTAACAACTTCGGACGGTTTCTTGATCTCCTCTTAGGCTTCCCAGACCCTGGGGGGTTAGGAACATGACAATCAGGCTGTATGTCGACACAACTGCCTTGGCTTTATTGAGCGTTGGCCTCCCAAGGATGACATTGTATGCAAATGGAACCTCTACAACCACGAAGTTTTCCATCACTAAGACATGCTGTGGGAAAGTTCCCATAAAGACCGACAGCGTGATCATCCCGAGCGGTTAAGTGCTTGTACTGTTGAACCCGACCAAGGGAGTGACCACCGTTTGGAGCCTGTCCCTTGATTTCTTGAACTAATCAAAGGATGAGGCAAATAGAATATCTGAGGAGCTGCATGTGTCCACTAACACCCCCTTTACCATATAATTGGGTATGGAGAGCTTTACTAATAGCTGATTGTCGTACACGTAGTACAGGTTCCACATATCGTCGGATGAAAATGTCAGCACATCGGTTAGTGAGGAGTTAACTAATTTGGCATGTAGGACATCCGCTCGGGATGCCCGAGCATGCCTATTTCTGGGTGACTGTGAATCCCCTTTACCTGACGTTCCTCTAGAGATCACGCTGATATGACCGAGGGGTTATGGCAGCTCGGGAGCTCGGGCATCTGGCTGCGATCGTCTATCCGCAGTGACAAACTCAGTGAAGTGACCCTGCTCGATCAGCTTCTTAATGGCAATCCTTAACTTAAAATAGTCCTCTATGTCATGACCGTGATCTTTGTGGTACTAGCAGTACTTGTCCCGGTTCTTCTTCTCGGGCGGGCTCTTCAGCTTTGTTTATTGTTTGACCAGCATCTGAGCCTCGACAGCGACCATAACTTCCTGGATACGCTGGGAAAGAGGTGTGAAGGCGATTGGGGCCTGATCCCGACCGCCTCTTTGCTGATCCTGCTTCAGCTTCTTTCTTGATCCCTTCTCAGGACCCTCACATTTCTGCTTGGATTTTGGGGAATCTTCTCCCGCGAAGTGGGCATGCTTAGACTTCAGGAACTCTTTTATGTCAATGTATTTCCCAACCCTCTCTGAGAGTTTGACCAGGGTGGTCGGCCGGTCTTGGTGGAACGATGTGGAAAACTTGGTGTACTAAACCCCCAAGCAGAAGACTGTGTTTGCGATCATTTTATTCAGGTTGTGGATCTGAAGCTTTTGCTGATTGAAACGATCGACATAATCCTTCAGGGATTCTCCCTTGCACTGCTTGACGGCCAGCAATTGGGTGTCTGGCTGTGATCGATCGAGCGTCCCCACAAACTAACTGACAAAGAGCATGCTGAGCGCCTTGAAATCGTCGACGGTTCGGGGTTTAGTGCGTGGAACCACTGTATGGCAGGACCTTTGAGGGTACTGGGAAAGGCTAGGCAGAGCAACTTGTTAGCATTGGTCAATAACACCATCTGAGCCTTATAAGTCCAAACATGATCGACCGGGCTCCCCAAATTGTCATAAGAATCGAGATGCGGTTGCTTGAACTTGCGGAGAATGGGGAATCTGGTGATCCGAATTGTGAAGGGTGACTCAGTTTCGGTATTGGTGGAATCGTGACCTGGCCTGCGACTACTTCTTAATCTGTTGTTATAGGTCATTGATTTGGGCTCTGACGTCTTCCTTTCCAGTCTCTCGCATTACATTTGGCGGTAGGTCGGGTCGGATGACGAAGCCTCTTCTTCAAAGTGCGTTGTCCTCAGGGATTGGGCACGGCTTCGACTCTGGGTAATCATGTGCCTAAGATCTCCGCAGTTCCTGGCCGGGCATTCTTGGGCTGATTCCTGGACCGTTTGCTCTTGTCCCTCTCACCTGGCAGCTCATCTGCTGTTGATGATCTCTTTAGTGTCAACCGCCCGGTTAGGGTTGGCCCGGGCTCGTTGTCGTGTCTGCTTGGGGGCACGGCTACGCTCATCGTTCCTGGACTTCTCCAAAGCCAGGGGGATACTGGTGTGGTATGGGCACGCTGTCGAGTTCGCACCAGCCTGCGATCTGCATCGTTCTCGGGTTGACCCTCAACTTGAATGAGTTTATCCTATTGGGCCAGTAGTGCCTCAATTTGCTACTAAGTTTGATGCTAGCCCTCTAGGAGTTGGATGAGAGCCACGTTGATCTGCTCGGAGGTCATGGAGGTAGCCGGTTGCCAAGCCTGTGAATCCGCCTGACCTGTCGGGGTAGTAGTCTTCTTACCTTTCTTTGGCGGCATGTCGATCAATCATAGATTTGTTTTGGAGAAAGCTTGTCTCAATTCCACAAACGCCACCAAGCTGATGATGCCAAAATTTGGTTCGAAAAAGTAAGAAGTAGACAAGAGACATTTGAGTATGGTTCGCCTCGTTAACTAGGAGACCTACGTCCACGTTGTGTGTCAGAGCACTGCACTATGATATGAAAGTCACAGTATTTTCTGTTAGCTGAAAGGAATGTGAAGAAGAAGGAATTTTTGGAATTGGTTCAAGGAGACCATCAGTCAGGGAGTACACTACTCAGTTCCAGCGTTTATCTCATTTTACACCACATATGGTTGATACCCTTGAAAAGAAAAATACCATCAGGGTCTTTCCCTTTATATACAAAGAGCGGCTGCAGTCTACCTGCATCAGCCTTTGAATCTTTGGTAGATCTTGCAATATCTTTTGAGAGTGCTACAAGAGTCGAATCGGGAGGACTCATAAGTAAACCACCGCTGAGGTTCAATCCAGCATCAAGGCCCCCAGTGATATATCAAGGAATTAAGTGCATAAGGAAGGGAGAAATGAAACCGCAGAATACTTACCCTCAATCTCAACAAGCTCTACCCACTTTGCCCCAAACACCACCTCATCAAGTAGCACCCATCGTTGTGGAAGGGCATCATGGACCCCCAATAACTCATAGAAGGAACAATGGAGAATGTTTCAGATGCAGAATGCCTGGACACTAGGTTAGGGACTGTCGTATGCCTAAGGTGCACCAACGACAAGGAGTCATCTGTTATAACTGTGACAAGCCAGGTCAAGTAAGCAAGAACTTCAACGCACCTCGTCGCGGTTACCATGGACCACCTGCTCAAGGACAAGCTGCTCGTGCGCAAATGAATCCAATCATCCCGAAGAAAGCACTACGCAAAGGCTCAGTAGAATTAGGGAGGTACACCTATCCCCTTCTATAGTTGTATTGGAATGTCATGTGATATCGAAACTTTAAAGTTGTTTAGTTGCTGGTAGGATTACTTAGAATTCAGATGCAAGACCTCATCAACTTGGATTGTGTTAACTTGTCGATAACCTTCAATACCTAGTGGTTGACCCCCGTACATATAAGAGTAACCCTTCAACTGACACTTATCTCACCAATCACTTAGCCACCATCAAGAGCGCAAAAATTAGAGAATCACAGTCACTAGAGTCCCTATAGTGTGAGATTCAAGGATGGATCCCAGAACACCTCAGAATTTCTACATAGAACAGAGACAGACTTCTGTATTAAGTCAGTATCCAAAACCTTATTGAGATCTAAGACTCCATAATCAAAAGACATCAGTCAAGATGATAGAATCAAAGAAGCAAGATTCAAGAACTCGAAGACCTGAGATTCGCCCAGCTAAGTAAATCATCGTAAAGAACATCTGTGTTGATAGCGTAAAGAAGTCTGAACATTCAAATAACTTGTGATAAGATCTGGTTAATCAGCTGATAGAAAACTCACAGCCTTATAAACTGAGATAATATTAGAACTTTTTACATTCTAAGACCTAGAAAACTCTAGATTTCGAGGATGAAATCCTCTAATAAGGTGGGTAGGGATATAGCACCCTGAATTTCCTTGGAAATTCTACCTAGGATTTAGAAAGTGATAACATCAACTTGGTACGTTTACATAAGGTCCATTAGGATGACCTAAACTAGGAACCTCTATAAGGTCCTATAGTTATCATATTGATAACTTTTTTTCTAACCTAGTGTTTATTTGAATAGATGTAACCTTGGCATGTATAGTTTCTAAGTTAGAAACCATAGACGAATTTGAACCTAGGCTTGTTCATAGCCCCATTCATATCTACATCTATAACTGCTTTCACTTTCATTGTTATGCACACAAACTGAGACATAGGCACACAGCCTAATGCACAACCCAAGAGTGGTACCCACACCACCACCACCTTGTGCCCTAGTAATCTACCAATTGACACACACAACATACACATGCACATACATGGTGGCGCACCCATTCCACATTACCAAATCACCCTCACCTTCCTTGTCACGCCCAGAAGTACCAAAAATAGGAAAAAATAAATTTCCTTTATGGGTTCGTAGACACGTGACTGGTTGTGAGTGTCACCTGATTGTCCAAACATGCTTATAACAATAATGTGATATGGGAAAGTGACTAAGGTTAGCGGAAGTAGAAATTTAAATCTAAATCTTACATCAGTAGTATATTACAGGCCAAAAAGATATCCAAAAGTTATATATTACAAGACCAGCTAAACTATTACATCACTAACATAATAATAACAGAATTATAACAAAAGAAAAGCTCCAAAGTCTTCAGCTGGCGAAACCGTAGCCTTCCTCGTAGTAATCTTCATCAGCATAGTCTTCAGTAGTAAAGTCAGCATCTTGATAGCAATCGGCTCCGTCTGGACCTGCAAAGGCTGGACGTGGAAGGTACAGCGGGATGAAAAGCCGTTACCGGTTAAGCTAAGTGACGGTCCCCTTAAGGTTACCACCACTTAAGGTAAGTTATTCTTCATCTCTTCTTATTTCTCGAAACCATATCTCGTTCATCATTTCTTATTCTCGATACTATGACTTGTTTGTCTTTTCTTATTCTCAAAACCATGTCTTATTTAAACCCAATTATTCCCTTTGAAACTTAACCCAGAACTGAACTGACCAATGATATTGACTGAAAGAAGACTTAACTCCAAACGCATTTACTGGTCAAGAAAGAACAACACTCAACAATGAATAGTTAACTGTTGCCCAAATGGTATAAGTGTGCGGGACATTAACAATCTCTTGGTCAAACACGTCATGCCGATCCTCAGGTCGCCCGCACGTTACCGAACACGTCATGCCGATCCTCAGACCAAGGGTACGGGAAATTAATAATCATTTGGACGAACACGTCATGCCGATCCTCAGGTCACCCGTACATAACCGAACACGTCATGCCGATCCTCAGTCCAAGGGTGCGGAAAACTAATCAACTACTTGATTGAACACATCATGATGATCCTCAGGTCATCCGTACTTGACCGAACACGTCATGCCAATCCTCAGATGAAGGAACAAAACATAACTCACCAATCGATTCCTTAGAATAATCGAGAGACCAACTTTGCAAGAATTATCCAAACACGACACAAAAGTTCACGAATTAACTTTGACCGGTAGTCACACGACTAGAAACGAAACCCAACGTCCCTTATTCGTATTAAATCTATTATTAAAGGTTTTATCGTTATTTTTCACGTTCGTACGTTTTGTAGTTTAGTTCATTAATATCATCCATTTATAACCATCAGTATTTCGCTTTACGTTCGACATTCCGTTTTCCTCTCAATATACTTACGATGAAAAATTTCCCAATCACTTACCAATGCAATAATCGTGCCATTCAACGTACTTATAGTTTGGGTATGAACTTTCCAACGGTCATTAAACTATATTCACGTAGCTCATGGATTTATAATCATAGATTTAATACCAATAAACATATAGATGAAACCCTTAACATGCTCATCTACGCGATAGCACTACCATAGCACAAGATTTTCATAACAACACAGGTACCGAAAAACTAGCATCAACAATCAACACCATGCATAACAAAACATCATACAAAAAGCTACACAATCTGACAGGATACATTTTCACTGTGTTGACTGAATTAACATGATTTATTTGGGCATGATAAATTGCTTTGTAGATCAAGCTCAAAACTAAAACATTGCATATAATAGGAATATCTTCATGTACAAAAAAATCTAGCTTCAATTACATTTTTGATCTGCTCAAACTATTTATTTTACAAGACATTTCTTATATCTCGGACTGTTCTGTCCCAGATTTATAGTACTGCATTGTACGTGACTTTCACCTATGAAGGAGGGGTTTTTAGACTGAGATATAGAAGGGTTATTTATAGATAAATGAGTTAGCTTTCTCCACAAAAAAACCTAGCTTAATTCTCATTTTGAGCTGCACAAAACATTCATTTTACTAAACTATGTTCTGCTGAAAGTTTTAGTTTCTCAGATTTATAACACTGCGTTGTACATGCATTTCACCCATGAAGGAGTGATTTTTAGACTGAGCTATAGAAGAGTTATTTGTATATAAATGAGTTATCCTTTATGAAAAAAAAAACCTAGCTTAATTATGATTTTTGAGCTCCTCAAAACATTCATTTTACTAAACTACATTCTGCTGTAGGTTTCTATTTTCCCAGGTTTATAACACTGTGTTGTACATGCATTTCACCCATGAAGGATTGATTTATAGACTGAGCTATAGAAGAGTTATTTGTAGATATATGAGTTAGAGTTTACCACAAAAAAACCTAGCTTAATTTGGATTTTGGAGCTGCACAAAACATTCATTTTACTAAACTATGTTCTGCTGAAAGTTTCAATTTCTCAGATTTATGGATTTGTCTTGCAGGTCATGAAAACTTCAACACAACAACAACAAACTTCTACTAAATATTAATACATACTATATATGTTCTAAATTGAGTTAGATTACTCACAATTACTCACCAAAGCTTGATATTGAGCTTGGATGTTGTTTTTGAGCTTAATGGAGCTTGAACTTCAAACTTCAAAGATGAACTTCTTCTTCTTCTTAACTTTTCTTCTCTCTTTTTCTCATGAACTACCCAAGTCTCCAAATTTTCTCTCCAAAATTCAGATTATGATCCAAATAAGAGAGTGTAGTGTGTGCATGTGCTTGTTTATATAGAATGTTGGGTGGTGGCAAGTGTCATCTTGCATGTAAGCATGTATTCATGCAAGGACAAGTGTCCTAGAGGTGGACAAGTGTCGCATGGGGTGGTGACATGGAGCTTGGCATGTGGCCGGCCATGTGGGGCACACCTTGGATTGTGTGCCACTTTCTTGATTTACGTACATAAGTTCCTCGGTATGCATGTCGATCTTGAAGTACGTGCAAATTGGTATTATTTCTAATGTCCGGGTCTGGGTACGGGACTAAGTTAAATCTTATTATGGTCGAGTCGGTATGGTTACTACAGTCTATATGGTAATACTACAACACGTCCATACCGTCACGTAATTAAAAGAATAATATAATAATATAGTCGGTCCAATACAGAAATTCGAAAAAAAGCTGATATCTTAATGACAGAAAATTACAGGTGTTACATCTTCCACCACCTATTAAAGGATTTTGTCCTCGAAATCAGAGCTTATCTATTATTAAACAGGAATGGGAATTTCTGGAGAAATTCAGGTGCTACATCTCTACCCATCTTATCAGAGGATTTCATCCTCGAAATCTAGGGTTTGTTAGGTCTCAGAAAGTACAAGGTACTAATCATATCTCAGATTTTAAGGTTGTGATGTTCTCATTAGCTAGCTAATCAGACATTCTCACCAATTCTTTCGAACGTCCAAACTTCTTTGCTAAACAACACCATGTGAATTTCAAAGTTCTGACATTGAATGTGGCACCTTTGGTCTTTCGTCTTGTTCAATGCTGGGATTAATTTGATGATTTGCAAGCTCTCTTTTGGGACCTTCTTTGTGGTGGAACCATGTTTTGAATTCCTCGTTCTGGACAATCTTTGTGCATACGTCCAGTCTTTCCACGATTGAAGCACTGCGGCTATCAACTTGTAGGCTGTTTCGGTGCTTGCATTCTTTGGAGTGATGTCCAGATATTCCACAGCCGTCGCATATATCATGTTGCTTTGGATTTGTCTCAGCGACAGTCTGATTAACTTTCCTTTCATTGTTTCTTCTGCGTCTTTGGTCGGCAAGATTCTTACCTCTCAGCTTCTTAATGCAATGGTTGATGACTTGATCTATTATCCTGCATTTGCATATGTATCAGGCTTTGTTTTATTTTATCGTATTTGTTAGCTTTTAGATTTTAGATTTAAACATGTTTACACATTTCAATATTTTTTATAGATAAGAAAGATAGTAATATGAGTGGTTTAAGGAAGAAGGAATATGGTGAAAAGGGAAAAATGAGGGAAAACTTTATAAAGAACATAAAATCAACATTTCCAATTTTAAATTTCCTAAAACTTTTTGTAGCAAAGCTAAATTGAAAAGCTTAGTTCGTTCGAATGACAACTTAACATTTTTAATTAATATAGTTGTTAAGTGTAAGCTTTTGAATTATTAGTTTGTAATTTGAAAGAGAAACTATGTATTCCCCAAATTTGTTTCACAAATATTTTTCCAGTTGTATCATATGCAATGGCATTTGAGACCACCATTTGCTACCATAACATGTGGTACAAGGGTTAAAGCATATTTCAAAACCAAATTTTAGATTCAAATTTAGGAAGCATAAGATTATTCCGAATGAAATGGGCCTATCCTCTTATGGTAAGGTGTAGTCAAAACTTATGCATGGTTAGTTATAAAGACAAGAACATGAGTGAGACTATGTATATGAATAGAGTCTTCTATAGCTCAATTGCACTTTAGTACCGTCTCGCCCGCGCCCCCGGAACGCTAGGCCATCGGTGTGGGCCTGACTTCCTGAGAGTGGGTGAATTGAGACTTGATTTTTGTTAGAAATGGTGAAAAGAGTATGGTAGGGCCTATTTGAAATGTTCAGAGTCACCACCTAACATTCAGGGTGTTAGGACCCTTGCAAAGACAATTAAAGTAATTCATCTTTGACTTTTAGAAAAACAGTTTTGAAAAAGATCAAAACCCCAAAATGAAAGAGATAAAAGCAAAGTTCTACAAAAAGTTTATTTCGAAGTGCAGTTTTTTCGCAGCTTTGAGAGAAGTATTCCAAAAATGGAATGGAGAGGTTATGGTGTTCCTAATTTTTTGAAATTTTGAGTGAAAGTTCCCAAATGAGTCTAGTTTCCATGGTAGAAAACCACTTTGCAATATCGTTTGTAGATTGGGAGAAATTGAGTTTAGAAGCACCCTTACTCAGAAAAAGGGACTGCACTATCGACTGAAATTGGACAATTGTTTACAAATATTAAACCAATCTGAAAAAAAATTAAAAAAATTCACTGGGGTAGGTAAGAGGCTATAGTTAATGGACAAAAAAAATGGAGTGAAGAAAAAATCATGAATTAGTCCAAACAGTGAACGTGATCTGGTGTCACTACTGTGATGTTTTCGGCAGAGTATATACCTTCTGTGTTTGTGTTTTGCAAATGGGTCATATGATTTTTTTAAATTCCGAAAAAAATTACAGACCAACATCATTGAGTTAGGAATACTCTGCACTTGGTTTCATTTGATTTGAATCAAAAATGAATTCGTGGATATTTTGATTATCATCACTGCAGTGGACTTTAGCAACATGGACTGTTTGGTGCTTCAATGGTGATTGGGGTTGGAGAAGAGAGATGAGGAAAAGATGAGGGAGTGGGGCTGCTCCCTCCCTCTATTGAATGGTTCTGCATTGGCTTCTTTTATAGGCAAAAAATCTCATTTTTTAATTATTTTTTTGTTTTAGTTTTACAGTTTAGAGAGAGATAGAGAGCTTTGTTTTTGGTTTTGTAGGTTAATCTATGATATTGCTTGGTGATTTCAACGGTTAATACAAGTTTTCAGTTCATCCAGGTTTCATATAATTAGTTAATTACATTCTGCTAGTGAGTTTTCATAGTACAAGTAGTGGTAATCGTAGTGTTGCATGTTAGTTATTGTTAAATCCATAGTTTTCATAAGTTTCATGTTAAAATTACAAACAAACAAGCCCTTAATGATTTCATACATTAAAAAACAATCTGTGACACTCCAGACCATGTCTGAGTAGTCTCGGAGTTGGGAGATCATGATGAAACAGTGATCTCCAGCCTCTGTCATGCACCAGGATAAAACGTGTGATCGATCGATCGAAGTTAGTTCCATCGATCGAACCAGAGATACAGTTAAGCGATCAAAGACATTTTGATCGATTGAGAGATGAAGATGCTCGATCGATAGAGAGCACGTCGATCAATCGAACACTCAGATTCTTGAGATGGTCCTGTGTAGTATTCCTAAACTTTTTGTTTTTGAGATTTTTTTTATCAAACTGTACCCATATGCTCAGTTTGTCAAAACAGTTTCTAAACTTTAAGCCTTAAGGCATTTTTCTTCAATAACTTTTGCAAACAACTCTGAATTCTTACACCATTTAGAGTGCCTTCATGTATTTTATATCAATTGTGATGACGTAGTCCCGTTCATGACAGGACAATTGATTCTTTATCTCTAGAAAAATATGGAATACTGTAGATGGGTGTACTCCATTGAGCTTATATGTAATTGCATGGTAGAAGGCAAGGTCACTGTGGATTCGTGTGATCCTAACATTCCCCTTTTATAAAGTAAAAATCGTTTTTAAATATCGCATTAGTTGTTTAGTTAATCACTAGTTTAGTTTAAATGTTTTACATTAGTAGTGTTAATTGTGGAACTTCGTGTTCTACACCTTATTTTAAAAGCTGAATTTTTATTTTCTTTTTGAGTTTAGTCTAAGTATCTAGCTTATAACCTTCTCTGTGGGATCGACCTGGTCTTATCCAGTACTACTTGCACGTCTACCTACACTTGGGTATTGCACACAAGAGCACACAAATAAATTTTGTGTCAAGTTTTTGGCACCGTTGTCAGGGAAGGTGACCATTTAATACTTAGATTACCTCACTCTCTCTTCATCTATTTCTATTTTTCTTTCTCCTAAAAATCTTTTTAGACTTTTCCCTTTCATGTCCGATAATTCCCTTGAAGGAATTTTCATAAATCAACTTTACTCATCTGATTCTTCTAGTTCTATTAATCCTGTAGCCATACCTACAGATTCAATGGGTGATAATCAAAGTGAAAACGGTGAGAATATGGTTGTGACTGTTTATGATTTGTTGCGTCCCTTGCACGATCTCATGCAACCCGAACACACACCTACCCCTTCTTGTATTCTCATTCCACCCCATTCGGGTCAATTCCAATTTTGCAATGGAATGATTCAACTCCTTCCAACCTTTCATGGAATGGAGAGCGAGAAGGCATATCTACATGTCAAGGATTTCGAGGATGTTTGTAAAATATTCTCCCAAAATTGCCCTGGAGATGTGACACACTTAATGTTATTTCCCTTCACCCTGAAGGATAAAGCAAAAGCGTGGTTGCTCACCCTCAAACCAAACTCGATCTTCACCTGGCATGCGATGAACACTGCATTCTTACAGAAATTCTTCCCACCTCGCATGGCCACCGAACTTAAATGTCAAATAAACTCATTCAAGCAAAGGAGCAATGAAACCTTTAATCAAACTTGGGAGCGTTTCAAGGATTTGCTTCTCTCAAGCCTACATCATGGGTATGAGAAGTGGCGAACCATCAGCTTCTTTTATGGAGGACTAAATGGTGAGACGAAAAAGTTGGCTGAAACCATGAGTGAAATGCATTTCTTAGCAAAAACACCGAAGAGGCTGAAGCCCACTTCGAGTGGTTGGCCGAACATGCTCATGAATGGTCAAACTCTGAAGATGTTTCACGCGCACAACTATTTGGTATAGAGGAGAAAAGTATATATCAGTTAAAAAGTGAAGATCACCTAATGACGAAATACGAGGAACTAGCAAGAAAAGTAGAAGAGTTAGGGATGAAAGGAGAAAGTTCTAGGTAGGTTTTGCCTGAAGAACCATGCGGCACATGCAATATGTTGGGACATATAACTCAATATTGTCCCCAATGTGCCGTATTTTCAAGAACAAGCCCCCATGGCAATGAAAGCTATGCAGGGATATAGAGGGGCAGGGAGTTCCTATAATAATAAAAATTTCAAAATAATAACAATCGATGGAATCACCCCGGTTTTGATTGGAAGAACAATGTTGGGACTCATAGTCAATATCAACAACATCCCTACAACAACAGCAATCAAAATCAAGGGCAATACAATAGGCAGTCCCAACAGTTCAATCAAAATAGATCTAATAACTACAATGAAGCTCAACCCTCTAATACTCAACAGTCCAATGTATACGTGCCACTGCACAAAAAGGTGCAAGAGGAAGATCCACTCTCTAACACAAACCTAATGTAGCAATTAATTCAAATGATGAGTAAGATGTCTGCGATGTTAGAGAGAATAGATGCACGACAAGAGGGAGCGAGTGGAACATTTCTTGCCCAACCACTTCCAAACCCTAAGGGATACTGCAATGGTCCCAACAATCAAGAACATGCTAAAGTCGTGACTACTCTGAGGAGCAGCAAGATTATAGGGCAAAATATGCCTCTTCCTACACCTGAAGAGTATGAAGAGGATGAAGTGGTAAACAGAGAGCAACCATCTACTAAGGATGAGGAGCCATTCACTGATAATGAAACATTAGAATCGAATGATGAAGCTTTCATAGAAGTGGAAGAAGTTGAGAGAAGGCCTGGGAAGGAGCCTGTCACTGACGAATTACCAAAGTGCCCTTTCCCCGCGCCTTACCCCAAAGGCTAAAGAAACCCAAAAATGAGATAAAGAATCAGGAGTTCTTGGAACTGTTTGAACAGGTTAAAATTAACCTTCCACTCCTTGATGCGATTAAACAAGTACCGCCCTACGCTAAATATCTTAAAGATTTATGCACGGTCAAGAGGCGGCAGAGTATGAAGAAACATGCCTATTTCACTTGCCAAGCAAGCGCAATCATTCAAAACTATCTACCCCTGAAACTCAAAGACCCTGGTACTCCCACTATCTCATGCCAAATTGGGAATCAAAGAATTAACAATGCACTCCTCCACCTAGGAGCAAGTGTAAACCTGTTGCCATATTCAGTCTATAAGCAACTTAGGTTGGGTGAACTCAAACCTACCTAAGTTGCATTACAACTAGCAGATAGGTCAGTGAAATACCCTAGAGGAATATTGGAAGACGTCCCTGTGCAAATAGACTTATTCGTCTTTCCAGTTGATTTTGTGATCTTAGACACTGAACCTGTGTCTAATCCATGCTCACAAATCCTGGTGATTTTAGGACGTCCGTTCCTTAACACAATCGATGCCACAATTAAAATAAGGAGTGGTATCATGACAAACGTATTCGGGAACATGACTTTTAACGTAAACCCTTTTCAAATCTTCGACCTGAAGAATACGACGATGAGGAAGAAGCGAACCTCACCGAAACTGTTATAGAGGATAATGCTGAGGTTGTCGACTACAAAGATCCTTTGGAACTAGTGGTATCACAATTTGATGCTGTCTATCAACCTACAAAACTCTACTCCCTTGGATGCTGATTTGAATCAGACTTGCCTTATGATGGAAACGAAAGAGGAGAATAGAGCTGAATGCATGTGGGTAACACTATATGAACCATTGCCTCCGAAAACAAAATTAGTTGTGCCCTTCCCGACTTGGAATTAAAGGAGCTTCCTAAGGAGCTCAAATACGCTTTCCTAGGGACTGAAAATACATATCCGGTAATAATATCATCCACTCTAAGTCTAGAACAAGAGGGTAAACTAATTCAAATGTTGAAACAATATAAGGGAGCATTGGGATGGACTATTGCCAACCTCAAAGGCATAAGTCCGTCCGTTTACACCTATAAAATATATTTGTAAGAGGATGCTAAACCATCATGGCAAATGCAGAGGCATCTGAATCCCAACATGCAAGAAGTAGTCAAAAAGGAAGTTTTAAAACTACTTGATGCTGGGATCATTTATCCTATTTCTGATAGCCCTTGGGTTAGTCCAACCCAAGTGGTACTGAAAAAAGTCGGCATAACAGTTATTCCTAATAAAAAGATGGCGAATTAGTATCGACACACATCCCCACCGGATGGAGGATGTGTATTGATTACCAAAAAGTGATCATTGTGACCCGAAAAGACAACTTTCCTTTGCCGTTCATGGACCAAATGCTAGAACGAGTGGCGGGTCACAAGTACTATTACTTTCTGGACGGATACAGTGGATATAACCAGATCGAAATCGCTCTTGAAGATTAGGAGAAAATAACTTTTACGTGTTCGTTCAGTACTTTTGCCTACCGACGCATACCATTTGGCTTATGTAATGCACCTGCTACTTTTAAGCGGTGCATGTTAAGTATATTTAGTGATATGGTCGAACAGTTATTAAAAGTTTTTATGGACGATTTTTCTGTGTTCGGCTATAGTTTCGACAATTGCTTAAAAAATCTTGAACCTGTGCTAGCACGATGCGAGGACAAACACTTAGTACTAAACTGGGAAAAGTGCCATTTCAAGGTGACCAGTGGGATAGTCCTCAGCCACATCATTTCTGACAAAGGTATCCAGGTTAATAAAGCAAAAATTGATATAATCTCAAACCTTCCTGCTCCCTGCACAGTTAGAGATATCCGCTCTTTCCTGAGACATGCAAGTTTTTATAGAAGGTTTATCCAAAACTTTAGTGCCATTTCCCGACCACTCTGTCAACTGCTTGTGAAAGACATACCTTTTGAGTGGTCGAATGCCTATCAAACATCTTTTGATACACTAAAGCAACTCCTCATAACCGCACCTATTATCCGAGCTCCTGATTGGAGTCTCCCATTCGAATTAATATGCGATGCTAGTGATTACGCCATCGGCACAGTCCTAGGCTATTGGAAAGATAATAAACTTTATGTCATATGTTACGCTAGCAAAACTCTAAACGATGCTCAAATGAACTACACTATAACCGAGAAAGAGTTGTTAGCTATAGTCTTTGCCTTGGACAAGTTTCGTTCGTACCTCATAGGATCGCCAATAATCTGTTTCACAGACCATTCGGCACTTAAATACCTCTTGTCCAAAAAGGATGCAAAATAAAGACTCATAAGATGGATAATACTAATCCAAGAATTTGACCTAACCATAAAAGACAAAATAGGAGTGGAGAATGTGGTTGCCGACCACCGATTAAAGAAGAATTCCTAGACGAACAATTATTGGCTGTTTCTAGTTTACCCTGGTACGCCAATATCATTAACTACTTAGTCATGGGAGAAACCCCCGGACATTGGTCAAATCAGGATAAGAAATGGTTCCTCTCGTTTGCACATCACTTTTTCTTCGATGACCTATACTTTTTTAAGTATTGCGCTGATCAGGTCATCAGACGTTGCGTTCCAAATGAGGATATAACCCTAATTGACACGATTAAAAAGTTGTGCGCTCTTGTGCAACACCCAAGTGTAGGTGATCGTGCAAGTAATATAGTACTGGAAGTCCAGGTCGATCCCACAGGGAAGGAATAGGAAGAATATCTACTAAGTTACAACCAAAAGAAAACGAAAAAGATGAATATACGGGTGGAGGTTCTAATGAATCCTAATCAATTAAATTAAACTAAATAATAAACTAAAGCTTATAAAAACATAACTAATTAAATAAAAAAACTAAAGGTGTTGGAAATACGAGAATCCACATTGATCCTAACCATCTACCATTCATTTTCAGCATTCCGTATTTTTCTAAAGATAAAGAATCAATAGCCCTTTCATGACCGGGACTACATCATCACAAATGATTTAAAATACTTAGAAGACGTTTTAAAACAATGGTTATTACTTGCACTCTAAATGGTGTTAGCATTCAAAGTGGTTTTCAAAAGTCATTAAAGAAAATAGCCTTAAGGCTTTAAGTTCTAAAAACTGTTGTGACAAACTGAGCTTATAGGGACAATTTGATGACATATTTCTAAAACAGAAAGTCATGGAATAATTAAAAGAATCATATCAGGAATTAACATATTCGATCGATCGAAGCGCTCTCGATTGATCGGACATCATCATCCTTCAATCGATCGAAATGCCTTCGATCGCTTGACTATGGCTCTGGTTCGATCGATCGAAATACCTTCGATCGATCGAGCCTAGGTTTTCTAAAGATTGCATGGCAGAAGTTGGGAATCAATATTTCATCACCTATTCCCAAACTCTAAACTACGGAAACATAATAAACCTAGTGCAGAAATAACAAAACATAGCAATCATTAACATCTAAAGCAATAAACAATCAAATAAAGAAAAAGGAGAAGAAAAACCTGAAGATAATATGAATATAACTTGTAATCAACATCAATCTTGAGTTTAATAATGGAAAAGGAGGAAGAAAACTTGAATCCAACCAAATCTACACCTAATCTAACCCTAAAACTACCCTAAAACTGCTGTTTTCTGCGTTCTGGAGTGTCCTCCCTTCGTCTAGCGTCAAAACGACTTATATATAGGGTTCCTGCAGAGTTTGCGCAACTTTTGGGTGAATATGAAGTTCAATTGATCGAGCTTAGTTCTATCGATTGAACTCTCCTCAATCGATTGAACTCTCTGATTTTGACAGCTCTGCGCACCGATGGGAGAATGGCCATAACCTTTTACTTGGACCTCGGATTGACCTCCCGTTTGTGTCCACACGACCGTAACTCAAAGATCTACATTTTATATCTCTGGAAAAATCTTCCAAATCTGAAGTCTTCATTGTCAAAATTGGCATTTTCTCAGTTGTTTCTGTTGTTCTCTTCACCAGAATCAATTTCTTTAACTCCACTTCATTGATTTACATCCTAATACCTATAAAACAATGTAAAAACATATGGTTTAGCATTAACACAATAAAAAGAACATTGTTAGTAGAATGCACCTAAATGTAGGGACTTTGGGGATAAAAGTATGCATAAAATACCACGTAATACACTATAAATATGCATTTTTCACCTCGAATCACACCCCCCAACTAGCTCGTTGCTAGTCCCTAGCAATGAAGCGAACTACAGCAATGTTTATTTAAACTCTAAAAATTGAAAACAAAAGAAAATAAAAATCCTAACTCACTTTCGCAGGAATCGTGATTGCATTTAGCGTATGCAACTAGCCTTTAAACCCCTAGGTTCCCCCTAGTGGACGAGTATTGTCTCGTGAGGGTTTGCAGTGAATCTACCTAAAAAATTAATGTTTATGGTAATGGTTCTCATTTAAATGTTTTCAAGAAATTTTCTTTCTTTTTTTTTTTTTTTTATTTGGCAATGTGGTTAAGCTCAACAATATTATGAAACTCTCTAGTATGCCATAGCAATGCAACACACACATTATAGTTAATCTACTATCAAAGTTATTAGAATATTCCATACCTGTTAATCTTCAAGTGTGTGTGTGATGGACAACCCAAATACAAAACTTTAATTTCAAAGCTCGCATAACCTAAGACGCTATCAAGACGTTCATTTTGACTCAACTCTCACTGGGATTACACTTTCAAGATGAAATCACTCCGAATTAGGTGTAATAATTATCACTCATGACATGGAAGCTATAAAGAGTAATTATAAATGGAATCTAATACTTCTCATATCTAAATTGCAAAACAGAAATTTTATAGTGCACAAAGTCTCATGAAAGGATACTTTTCACTAGAAGAGCGAGATACCGTGGAGAACTCTCTCATTACTTTAACTTCAAATCCAATTTACTTAAAATCATCAGGACTTTGAAAAAGATGTGTTCGGTTAAGAAGAAAGAGGCTTGTGATTTTCTATTGGGTCAAAGGATGTGATTGGAATGTTTACTACAACTTTTCAAACTTCCCCACATCTCCAATCTCTCTTTCTCTCTCTCTCTCTCTCTCTCTCTCTCTCTCTCTATTTATTTATTTTTCACACTCTTCTTTTTATTATTATTTTTTTGTAACAACCATTGGCACTTTTTTTTCTTTTCATGCTTTTTTTTTTCTTTTTATATTTGTCATCATTTTTTTTCTTTGCCAACTTTCCCTTATTCACACTAACAAACTTCTTGTCAACGCAACACATCCCAATCACACCTAAATAAAGAACTGAGGCTTGAACTCCTAATTTCGAGTCAGGTATTGACTTTAGGATTGTGAAGACAAGGTGATTATGATAAGCTCAAGAGGTGAAGTAAAGGAATATCATAGAGGTAGGCCAAGGCTATATTATCCATGTATGGTCAAAAGATGGCCTAAATCATCTTCTAAGTTCATTAGGATTATTCATTTCAGTAATTTCAAGAGCTCTAAATTTTGGTAAATCCTGAACGTTCTCTTCTAGTAATCAGTCAAAATGAAGAAGAAAATGAGACTTTCAACAAATTAATACGCTTTTCAAAAAGTAAGAGTAATTTTATAAAACCCTCAAAAGAAAGAATGGCACAAAAGCTCACTTGGGTTATTAGTCTCCACTACAGTCCTCAAGACACCTAAGCTATGCTTACTAATCCATTTTAACTATGTACAAGGTTATCACAATGTGCTCAAAGTTGTTTGAAGATTAAAAAGCATAAAATATACTATAACTAAGATAGTAAACAAACTATCATTGTGTATCACATACTAATAACATACAGAAAATAGCATTAATGCATCATAACTAACTACATTAACTAATAGAGAAATACAAGAACCATTTTATTATCTAAAAAATAAAAAATAAAAATTCTAAAATTTTTGACAATTTTTAATTTACTGAGTCATGTTGACAATTTTTAATTTACTGAGTCATGTTGCAAAGCAGGTGTATTGATATTAAAGCATAAAAAGAAAGAAACGAGGCAACGAGGCATGCAATGACTCACTCCCCCCCAACTAAAACTAAACATTGTCCTCAATGTTCTAAACTAAGCATATGAACATGTAAAGTAAAGCGAGAGAAGGAAGGATGTTACCTCGAGGCGTTAATATCCAATTTTTTATTTTCTTTTATTTCTTTGTTAAGTTACCTGCAAAATCATTAGTAGCAACAAGGAAAAATACAGAATATAATACAACTACTCAGTAAATAACCTCGGTTAATCAAGATTTTTATCATAAAGTAATAACCGAAATTTTTTAGGATCTTCCCAGTGAAATAATTTAACAATGAGAAGACTTTTGAGATCCCCATAAAAATGCAACTCCCCCCAACTAATGTCAGGCTCAAGGTCAGAGGAGATAATGCAAAACCTATGGCTGCCAAATTTGTTGGGTACAGTTATAAGAGATATACCACACTTTTTAGGAATTATACTCAAGGAAAGATCTTTGGTGTTGGTATTTTTTATAACAGCCTCTATTTTTATATTATCAAAAATAGGCGGAGGCCATGGTTCAATAAAAGGGTTAGGGTCTAAGTGATGTTCTAATTTAGCTTCAGTACCCTCCTTTTGTTCTAGCATAGAATCTATGGAGATATGATCATATGAATGGGATTTCTGTTCTATGTAAATAGTTTTGGACTATACTTGGATAAAACTATTTATATGGGCCTCAATGTCATTATTACTCAAGAAGGTCAAGCAGTCTAGAAGATTACTAGCTTCTTGTTGAAGTTTAAAATCATCTAATGTAGGCCCAATATTTTCTAAGTCTTCTCTCAAAGAATTTTGAAATGTAAAATTTGGCGAATTACATGTGCTAGAAACCTTATCATCCTCTTCTACAACACATTCTTTTTGTTCAATAGTGGGGTACACATGACTTTCAAGCTCGGGATGAGCTCTTTGATTGATAGCAAGGATAGGTGATGGACAACTTGCTGACACCACCTCTTCGGCCGAAAGAGGTGAGGGTTCATGAATATCAGATGAATCTAAATCGAATTTAGAAATTTCAATAACGTCCTCCCTGGGGTTACTATCAAAGGTAGGGGCAGAGTCAACAGGGGACTCATCCTTTCCTAATTGCGTGCAATCACCTAAACTCTCATCATCTTTTAAAACCTCATTCTCATCCTCGTAACAATCCTCACTATATGTGTCATCTGTTGAAATACTCTGGACCAAGAAACTGTGCAAATTTATCCAGTTAGTGAAGGAGTTGATATCTGGGGTTGTGTATTGAGGAGAAGATGATTCTACAACTTCATGCTCAATGGTTTGGTTTTGGAGTTCTTGTTGGGTTATCACTTTCTCGAGTGAGTTATTGACCTCATTCGGTATAAACCCGTCATTATCCTCTAATTCCATTCCATTGTTAGTGTCTTGAAATTTAGGTTGTAGTGTTGAAGGATTGGTATAGTCCTCTAAAGGTTGGCTAGCATATGCTTATTGATATCTAGTTTCTAATTTATCAAGTGCACTATCAAGCCTTTTCATTTCACTAAGTAATAATTTTAACATACCATTATCCTCAACTTGGTTATCCTCCTCATTATAACTACATGAAGTTTCGCCCCATTGTTGTTGATAATAGTCCCCTTCCCATTGTGTTTGTGGACAAGACTCCCCAGAGGGAAAATCTTGGTGTGTTTGGTAATCGTGGGAACTATTACTATATCCTACATTATTATTTTGGTTATATCCCCATTGCGATTGATAGAACTCTTCATGTGGAGGTTCTTGATACGTTTGATAATACGGGGGACTACCACTATTGTTTTCCCATTGTGGTGGTTGGTAGCACTCAGGTTGATAATTTGCGCCATATGTGGGTGCTTGCCAACTTGGGGGATAATTATTTTGATTTTTAAGTGTGTACCTATTATTGGTGCTTGTGTTGTATGGAGAGCAATATGGATAAGACATGTTTATCCAAAAATATTTTTTTTTAACAATAAAATTTTTATTTATTTACTTCTGAGAGAAAAAATCCAAAGTTTTTATTAATTTTTTTTTTCCTAAATTTTTTTTTTTTTTTTTTTTGTATTTTTTTTTTTTTTGTATTTTTGAAAAGTAAGAAAAAAAATTGGAAATAACTTAGTAAAATCCTAACCTATTTGCCTTCCCCGGCAACGGCGCCAAAAACTTGACACGACTAAAAAGTTGTGCGCTCTTGTGCAACACCCAAGTATAGGTGATCATGCAAGTAATATAGTACTGGAAGTCCAGGTCGATCCCATAGGGAAGGAATAGGAAGAATATCTACTAAGTTACAACCTCAAGCAAACGAAAAAGATGAATATAGGTGGAGGTTCTAATGAATCCTAATCAATTAAATTAAACTAAATAATAAACTAAAGCTTATAGAAACATAACTAATTAAATAAATAAACTAAAGGTGTTGGAAATACGAGAATCCACATTGATCCTAACCATCTACCATGCACAGTCGTTAACGTTCTATAGAGTTAATTCCTTTTCAGCATTCCGTATTTTTCTAAAGATAAAGAATCAATAGCCCTTTCATGACCGGGACTACATCATCACAAGTGATTTAAAATACTTAGAAGACGGTTTAAAATAATGGTTATTACTTGCACTCTAAATGGTGTTAGCATTCAAAGTGGTTTTCAAAAGTCATTGAAGAAAATAGCCTTAAGGCTTTAAGTTCTAAAAACTGTTGTGACAAACTGAGCTTATAGGGACAATTTGATGACAGATTTCTAAAACAGAAAGTCATGGAATACTTAAAAGAATCAACTCAGGAATTAACATGTTCGATCGATCGAAGCGCTCTCGATCGATCGGACATCATCATCCTTCAATCGATCGAAATGCCTTCGATCGCTAGACTATGGCTCTGGTTCGATCGATCGAAATACCTTCTATCGATCGAGCCTAGGTTTTCTAAAGATTTCATGGTAGAGGTTGGGAATCAATATTTCATCACATATTCCCAAAGTCTAAACTACGGAAACATAATAAAACTAGTGCAGAAATAACAAAACATAGCAATCATTAACATCTAAAGCAATAAACAATCAAATAAAGAAAAAGGAGAAGAAAAACCTGAACATAATATGAATATAACTTATAATCAACATCAATCTTGAGTTTAATAATGGAAAAGGAGGAAGAAAATTTGAATCCAACCTAATCTACACCTAATCTAACCCTAAAACTACCCTAAAACTGCTATTTTCTGCGTTCTGGAGCGTTTTCCCTTCGTTTGGCGTCAAAACGACTTATATATTGGGTTCCTGCAGAGTTTACGCAATTTTTGGGTGAATATGAAGTTCAATCGATCGAGCTTAGTTCGATCGATCGAAGGTTCGATCAATTGAACTCTCCTCAATCGATTGAACTCTCTGATTTTGACAACTCTGCGCACCGATGGGAGAATGGCCATAATTTTTTCTTGGACTTCCGATTGACCTCCCGTTTATGGCCATTCGACCGTAACTCAAAGATCTACATTTTATATCTCTAGAAAAATCTTCCAAATCGGAAGTCTTCATTGTCAAAATTGGCGTTTTCTCAGCTGCTTCTGTTGTTCTCTTCACCAGAATCACTTTCTTTAACTCCACTTCATTGATTTACATCGTAATACCTATAAAACAATGTAAAAACATATGGTTTAGCATTAACACAATAAAAAGAACATTGTTATTAGAATACATCTAAATATAGGGACTTTGAGAATAAAAGTATGCATAAAATACCACGTAATACACTATAAATATGCATTTTTCACCTCGAATCACTAATCCTAGCATCATGCCATTCTGAAGCTTGTGGTGGCCACTTCGCTTCGCAAAAGACCGTACAAAAAGTCTTACATAGTGGTTTTTACTGGCCCACCGTATTTAAAGATGCCTATTCCTTTTGCAAATCGTGCCAACGCTGTCAAAAGCTTGGTACAATTTCCAAAAGAAACTCTATGCCCCTGACTCCTATTATCACAATTGAAATATTTGATTGTTGGGGCATAGATTTCATAGGCCCGTTCCCAAAATCACACAACTGTGAATACATACTCCTAGTTGTGGAATATGTATCAAAATGGGTAGAGGCGATACCGACGAGACACAATGACCATAGAATGGTAATGTCCTTTCTAAAGGAACATATTCTGTCGCATTTCAGCACCCCAAGGGCATTAATAAGTGACTAAGGCAAGCACTTTTGCAATAGGCCATTGGAGTCACTCCTCAAGAAATAAAGGGTTAGTCACAAGATCGTGCTAGCCTACCACACACAAACTAACGGGTAGGAAGAGTTAGCTAACTGAGAAATAAAACATATTCTCCAAAAAATGATTAGTTCAAACAAGAATGAGTGGGCATACCGAATAGCGTATAAAACAAACCTGGGAATGTCCCCGTACAGACTAGTGTACGAAAAGGCTTGTCACCTCCTTCTCAAAATTGAGCATAAAGCATATTGGACGATACGCTCATTAAACTTTGATATTAAAGAGGGAGGTCAGCTAAGAAAACTCCAACTTACAAAGCTTGAGGAAATCCGTAGAGATGCGTATGACTCTGCAAAGTTGTATAAGGAAAGGTTGAAGGATGGCCATGATCTGACGATCTTTCGTAAATCATTCGAGCTGGGGTAGAAAGTCTTACTGTATGACTCTCGCCTTCACCTTTTTCCAGGAAAGTTCTGTTCTCGGTGGACAGGTCCGTTTATCGTTAAATCTGTCTTTCCACATAGGGCTGTCGAGCTAATAAATCCAAAGAACGAAGACAACTTCAAGGTCAATGGCCAAAGGTTAAAATCATTCTTGGATAATTTTCAACCATAAATTGAGCACATCCAACTGGATGAGCCCAATTACTCCCTTGCTTAAGCTACCAAAGAGAGTCCTCAAATTATTGTTGTAAATCTTTTCATTTCATGCATTTTTTTTATTTCCTTTTCATCTTTTTTGCGTTATTTCTTCTTTTTTAGTGTGATTTTGATTCTAATCTACTATTCCACACTATCTCTCCCCTGTAGGCAGTATTATGAGAGATGATGAAGTCCATTCAAACGGCTCATGGGCTGATTCTGAATACTAGAACCTTCCTTGGACCACTGATGAGATAGCATTCTGCCTTTTGCCCTAACAAGGGCCAAGGGCAGATGATGTGATTGACCTGTTGTGGACACGCGGAATTCCACTTCTTGTTTGTTTGAAATTGTTTTGAAAAGGAAAAGAAAAGGTCTGTTGAAAACAGATACAAAGTCGCCACTTGGTCTTTAAGGAACCAAGAAACCTAATTTGACTCACTCAAATGGATAAAGGGCATCGGCCCTTCATAACCAAAGAACTTGGTTCGGGGTTTTGGTACAAGAGAAGAAGGAGCCTTTGTCACGGCTAAAACACCCTCAACTCGCCCCGTCTCTCGACGGGCCTCAATTAGCATCCAAATAATCATCTTATACTATGTATGGTTCGATAATTAATACTATGATAGTATATTACATCACACAAGAATTTTGAAATGGAAGATCAAAAGATAAGATATCGTTCATAAGATCTAAGCCAAGTATCACACAATGCAAAGTAAAAGATCACACAAACAAACCTAGGAAAAATCGTATAATCATATATTAAGTCATAAAGTTTTCCTAATCTAAAGGGGACATGAATTTTTCTTGAAACAAATAATCAAAAAGGATCAAAGTATGCTTAGCAAGCTAGAATGATGCATGCTAATCTTTGAGAAAAGAAGACCTCTCAATCCCCGGGATGGATGAGAAAGGACGATTAGATCGAGGGGAAACAAGAACGTATGATCAAGTTCGTTCCTTATAATCTTCTTAGATTAGGAGTCACAAAAGCCCCAAATGTTTGCATGGATGCAATGTATGTATCTAGAATGTGCCAAGGTTGTAGTGTGTTTTGTGTTCATGGATTCCTAGAATGACTTAGAAGTCTAGAATGTGTATGAATGAATGAAGGAAATCATCATGAGATATATACAAATGTAGTATGAACTACTTCCTAAGACATGAGCTAATTTGGAGTGCATGTAAGCATCAAATCAAATGATGGAAGTAAAAGTATGCTTGCTGTGAATAGTGGACAGAACAGTAACATGATCTTTTGGAAATTGAAAAGAGGGGTTAGAAATGTTTTCAATGCATTTTTTTATGGAGATCTTCCTTATTGTGTCTAGAACAAAACCCAAAAATCCAATCTTCAATAACTATCACAGATTGAAAGAAATCATATGAACAATAAAGGTTATTCAGAAATAGAGTCCGTACTGTCGACCGAAATGTTAGAATATCTTAGAAAATGAAAAAAAAAAAAAAAACAAAAGATCTAGAGGCCCATATTATACAGAAAGTTCCCTAAGACATTGAAGTTCAAGGGAAAAATAAGTTGGGACCACTCGTTTGGGAAAAGTTTTATGTAAAACAAGTTGCAAGTCAGCCTAACTACTGTGACAGCAGAGGCAGAATGTTTGGACAAAAATGGACCCCTTTCAAGTGCTTCGAAGTCAAACCAAAAAGCATGGGTGTTCTTGAATGAGTTAGGAAGACTTTCCAAATGGTCTTGCATCCATACATTGAGTATTGAGTTCTAGAGAAATCTTTGAGCTCAGATCATTCACTGTTTTGACTCACTATTTTACAGCTTTTGGGAAAAACTTGAGTTATCTTTCTTGAGATCAAAATGAGAGGGGAGAGGGGTTTTGAAATAGAGGTTTGGAAGTTTATTTTCAACATCAAATAGATATTATGACCTCTTGGAATATCAACATCAAACTCTTCATTAAGAGCCCCCAATATTATTGGAGAGATTCATTTTTATTTTGAACATAACTTCAAGGATATCTTGGAGGTATTGAAGTTATAATCATAATCTATTAAACATGTTTTTGAGGTCAAGAGCTACTATCCATAAGGATTCACTCACCTCAAACTTCATGTCATCATTTAGATGATGAAGAACAAATAAGTAAATAAAGAAAAATAAAAAGAAATGAGGTAAGAAGAGATGAACATATATATAAACAAGCAAGTAAATAGCAATCAATAGGTGATAATCAATGTGATATTGGACTTGTAGCTTGGTGCTTCACTCATAGATATTGACATTTGGACATGGAAGTAGCTTCCTAACTCAAGAATGTTCAAGAATGGTGATTGGGGGTATTTGGAATGTGAAGTATAAGTGAGGTAATGGAAGAAAACAATATTAAAACTCACTTTCTTATAGAAAATCAATGGGAGAAGCTCCCTTTCCTTCTTCTAAACCTATCTCTATCTCTCTTTCTCTCTACAACTTCTATGGACTTTACACTTGGCCCCCCCTAAATGAAGAGCAATGGGGGGTTTATATAGGCCAATTTGGGGAGGTTTTGGGATTTAGAAAGTGCTCCCATTGGTCCGAAACATCTGTGAACATAAAACTACATCGTTTTGGTTTTTAATTAATCAAATTGGACCCCCAAATAAATTACAAAAATGGACTCTGCGAGGGTTGAGTGCCACCGCGGCACTGGCCATGTGCCACCGCGGCAGTGGTCCAGTGCTGCCGCGGCACTGCTCCTCAGATGCCCAAAAAATTGTATTTAGGCCCCAGAGGTTCCGGTATTCACGAAAAGGCCCTATTTTTTCCAAAATTCACAAAAAATGCGTACGAACTCCAAATTGAGCATGTGATATACCGTTTGAAAGGTATCGAAGTCTGCTTTCTATATAAAATATTTTGGAGTCAGGTCACCTTGAAAAGTTTTACGGTATTCGCGATAAAAGCCGATTTGATCGCATTTTTCGCCTTCGGAAATTCATAATAAATTGTTTGAAATCCAAAAATTATGTGCGATATACCGTCGGAAAGCTATTGACCTCTAGTATCCATGAAAAATATTTGCAAAATGATACGGTGCTCTGGTTTCAAAGTCAATTTTTGGTCAAACTGGTCAAACTTCGGATTCCCGGGAAGTTCTAGAAACCTCTGGGAGCTCCCAAGAGCTGACGTTTTCGTTCGATTTTCTTTTAAAACTCATTTTAATACTTTCCACATGATCTAGAATGATTTCGGAACTTTTTGGTGAATTTGGACAATTTTGGTCAAACCTCGATCAAACTTGGTCAAACCTTGGTCAAACTTGGTCAAACCGGTCAACGGGGACTTTCTGGAAACTTCCAGGACTTTCGGGGGTCTCTGGGAGCCGACGATTTCATCCGGTCTTGGTTTAGAATGAATTTTCCTCGATAGTAGGCGATTTTGTCCTATTTTATTGTTTTTCTTATGACGTAGCGCATTTCCAGAACATTTGGTCTGAATCCGGGAGCGTTTGGGCTTTCTGCGGTATTTTGGTCATTCTGAGCATTTTGAGAAATATAACTAACTTCCAGGAGTCCTTTTGAGTCTTTTTCGATCATTGTGAACCACCAAGCTATGGGTCTCTTAAATCTGATAGCCGACAAAATTGGGTGTCTACAGTTTGCCCCTCTTTGGCATGAACTTGCGAGGCAACGAATGTCGCAAGTGAGTGCCAAAGCTTTGAAGAGACAGGTCTTTTGGAGGCTATAGATTTAGGATAAAAAGCATTGCAAAAGATGTAATGATGCTGAGGCAAGTGCTGGTCGCGCTCTGCGTGAGCTGCCTACGTATCCCAAGGGGAATCAGACCAGGACGTAGTTCGGGGCATAAAGGAATAAATCACACATGCATATACACAACAATCAGGCGAATGCTATGCTATAAGAGTGATATGCAATGCATGGATGTGATATGAATTGTGTCCTGAGTCCTATCATGTTTAGTGTTCTGATCCTAGCATGAGCTGGTGTTGTAGGGTGTGTGCCACCCTGAGTGGACTTATGTTGTGCTAGTGTTGAATCTAATGCAGTGGTTGATCCTGACAAGGATACCAAGGTGTTGAAGACTCTGGGTCTTGGGCAAACTTCTTAAATTACATGAAGTGTGCTTTGCAAACAAATATAATCGAACGTGGGGTCCCAGAGGATGATAATTAAAGATAATCGACAGACACAAAAGTCCTGGATACCAAGCGATGGATGAGAAAGTTCAAGATAACCAATCGGAGATGGGTTTTGTGATAACCGACAAGCGAGAAAGCTCACAATAGCTGATGGGTAGGTGAGGGGGCTCATAATTTTTGACAAGGGAGTAAGGAAGCTCACAATAAGGGAGAAGCTCACGATTTTTGTTTACTGAGAAAGCTCATGATCTTCATTTGAGGAAGCTCACGATAACCGATGGGTAGGTAAGGGGGCTCACAATTTTGGACAGAGGAGTGAGGAAGCTCACGATAAATGAAAAAGGTTATGATAAGTGTGAAGCTCACGATTAGTGAAAAAGCTCACGAGTTTGGACAAAGGAGTGATGAAGCTCACGATAAGTGAGAAAGCTCACGTTTTTGGATGAAGGAGTGAGGAAGCTCACGATAAGTGAGAAAGCTCACGATTTTGGATGAAGGAGTGAGGAAGTTCATGATAAGTGAAGAAGCTCACGATAAGTGAAAAAGCTCATAATTTTGGACAAAGGGGTGAGAAAGCTCACAACAAGTGAAAAAGCTCACGATTTCGGACAAAGTAGTGAGGAAGCTCACGATAAGTGAGAAAGCTCATAATTTTGAACGAAGGAGTGAGGAAGCTCATGATAAGTGAGAAAGCTCACAATTTTGGATGAAGGAGTGAGGAAGCTCATGATAAGTGAAGAAGCTCATGATAACCAATGGACACGGAGCCTTGGATTGTGAATAGACAAAGCTTGCCCTAGGAGTCGGTGTCTTTTGACTGTGGGCGGTGTTTTTCAATCGTTGGCCAATTTTTATGATGACCAGTTCGGAAATTTGGTTCAGGTTCTGTTGGGAATGGTATGAGATTCTCTGAGAATCTCTCTTAACTATTTTAATTCTTGACTGAGAACCAGGATTCAACTCCGATCTCTCACGGTTGATCAAATCTTGCAATGGTCGGTCCAAAAAGCCTATTCAGGCCTCCAAGATGATTGAAGGACGTGGAATCACTAATGATGGACATGGAATCCCTAAGATAATTGACGGACTTGGTAGTCCCAGATATCAAAGAGTAAACGGGGTAGTCCGAGATAACTGGTGGACGCGAAAGTCCTACCTTAATCCAAAGGGTCTATAATAAAAGATTTGCCTCAATTTAGAGGGCTGACAATGAAGGATTTGCCTCAATCTAGAGGGCTGATGGCAACAGATTTGCCTCAATCTAGAGGGATGACAATGAAGGATTTGCCTCAAATTAGAGGGCTGACACCGAAGCATTTGCCTCAATCTAGAAGGCTGATGACAATAGATTTGCCTCAATCTAGAGGGGACGATGAACACGACATATTTTAAATAAGAGTTATGGTGAACTGACGATGCACGAATCGAGATGACGAGTAGACAGTGAACTACTATGACTTTCATGGATTGGACTGACGATGTACGAATCAAGATGATGAGTCAACAGTGAACTACTGTGACTGTTATGGATTGGATCAACGGTTGGACTAACCATGATCAGAAGGACTGACGATGTACGAATCAAGATGATGAGTCAACAGTTAACTACTATTACTTGCATGGATTGGACTGACGATGTATGAATCAATATGACGAGTCAACAGTGAACTACTATGACTGTCACGGATTGGAGCAACGGTTGGACTAACCGTGATCAGAAGAACTGATGATGTACGAATCGAGATGACGAGTCGACAATGAACTACTGTGACTATCATGGATTGAACTGATGATGTACGGATCGAAATGACAAGTCGACAATGAACTACTGTGACTGTCATGGATTGAACTGATGTACAAATCGAGATGACGAGTCGACAGTGATCTACTGTGAATGTCAGGGATTGAACTGATGATGTACCAATCGACATGATGAGTCGACAGTGAACTACTGTGACTATCATGGATTGAACCAACGGTTGGACTAACTGTGATCAAAAGAACTGACGAATTGGTATGCCTGCTGGGGATGAACAACTCTTTCTTCTGTGGAAAGGATGTAGTCTTGACTAAGATACACCATATTTGTTCAGGACACTCTTCTAGAGATGAACTAGCTCTGTTGGGAATGAGAAGATTCGGCTGGGGAAAGAATGGTTGCATTGTGAATAGAGTAATTCAGCTGGGGATGAAGAACATTCGTGACACAATTTTGGCTTGGTTGCTGAGGAGCTGGTAGAAGATAGCCAGTGTATCTTATGAACTGATTTATGAAGACAAGTGACTGTGATTAGGGGTATCACCAATGCTCGAGGGTCTTGGGACTCATATCATGTTGTAGACTTGACAAGTGCAGTAATGGTGTTTGGAATTTCTGCTTGTATCCATAGGTTTTATAATTGGTAATCACTTTAAGCCCACACATTTGAGACCATTAGGATAAATGGACTTGACAACAACAACGATGACAAGGAAAATTAAATTGGTTTGTATGAACCTTGAACTCTAATATAGTTTTGATTAGATTATTACTGACTTAACCAAAGAAGGATTGACTTGAAAAAAGTAACGACACGAAATGCCCAAATTGGCATAATTAAATGTGTCTCTGTCATAAATAGTGTACTGCTCATCTCTTATGTTCACTACTCATCTTAATATGATAGTACTTTGCTGATAAATTTGGTTTTAGAAAACTCCTCCCTATTGATCTAATCAATTCTCTACTTCTCCTAGGAAGTGCTTTGAATTAGTGCCTTAGCTTTTAGAATAAAAGATGTTCTATTTCAAAATTTTCAAAATAACTTGGTGACTTGAAGACTTGCCCTTGGTGTGAAGGGATCGTGTTAGGCAAATGGAGTTTGCCCCTAGTTTGAGGTGTACAAAGTGGAATTTATAGACAAACGAGGTGGGTGACCGAAGTTTGCCCCTAGTTTGGAATGATGGTTTATGGAGGTTTTGGGAAAACGAGGTAGGTGACTGAAGTTTTCCCCTTGTATGAAGGGTAGATAGTAAAATTCAGGCAAACGAGGCGGGTAGCCAAAGTTTTCCCCTAGTGTGGAAGGTGATTTTCTGGCTTGAGGTAAGGACCATGACTTTAATCTCTCAAATGCTCATAACTTTTGCCTAGGCACTAGTGAGGTGACCTAGCGAGCTCCATTCTCTCTTTTGTTATTGCTCACTTTGGATTTAGCTCGAATTTTTGCCTAGGCGTCCTTTCAGATTTTTGACCTAGCGAGCCATCCTACTTTTTTTTTTTGAAAGTCTGCCTACGTACCCCCGAGCGGGGATCAGGTCCAACGTAGTTCGGGCCAGGACCTTGAAAGAAGGAGGGGTGATTTTTAGGTAGGTGGGATGACCGAACCGATGCGGTTGCCTACGGATCCCCGAGCAGGAATCAAGTCGAGCATTGTTCAAGGCAAGGCTTAAAGAAAGTTGGGTTATTTTTAGGTAGGTGGGATGACCGAATCGATGCGGTTACCTACGTATCCCCGAGTGGGAATCAGGTCGAGCGTAGTTCAAGGCAAGGTCTTGAAAGAAATTGGTTTGATTATGTGTTGTCGACTGAACCGATGCGGTTGCCTACGTATCCCCTGAGCAGGAATCAGGTCGAACGTAGTTCAAGCCAAAGTCTTGAAATAAATTGGTTAAGGGTTTTTCAAACCAATCGTCAAAGAAGTTTAAATTTAGCTCACTTGTGGTAGCCTTGAATAAAAGGATTCAGTTTCGATCTCCCTTTCTTTTCTTTTCTTTTCTTTTCTTTCTGAGGATTGATCCTTTTCACTTTCGCCTAGCCAGTCAATTTTACTTTTCATGTAGTTGATTCTTGTGAGATCTTTTGATCACAATATCAGAATTCCATAATGTGCATATCGGTTCTCGTTATTTATTTGTGGTCATTCCGAGCCTTTTGAAATGTGATCTAGGCATGTTCTCATGATGTACCTTGAAGTGTACAATTCTCTGTATCACCAAAATTTTCTTCCATTCATTTTCTCCATCATTTTGACTGGCTAAGGTCAGATCTTGAAAATCAACACCTTTTTCAGCCCTAACTTTTGCCTAGGTGCCCTTTCGGGTTTTCAACCTAGCGAGCTTTTCTTTTCTTTCTTTTTCTCTTTTTTTTTTTCTCTTTTTGTTGTTTGTTTTTTTTTTGTTTTAAAAGGGGAGAAGAAACTCATTGAAAGTATTTGGCTACCATCAAGGACTAAGCCTGCACTGCTTTCAACAGACAGATTGTATGGCTCCCCATTAGATTGGGCTCAAGGCTTTAAAATGGTAGAAAAAGGGTGTTGGGCAAGCCCCAAGTCAGTTTCAAACATGTATTTTCAAGATTGAGGCAAGAACATCTTTAAATTCTTAAAGTAAGACTATTCGATTCTCAGCTCTTCATCGGTGTCAGTGTGAAATCGACTTTGACCTTTTAGGATTCTTTCTTGTTTTGTTATAGAAAAAATATTAGTAGAGCAATATCTATGGTAATTTGAAAAGTGACATTTCAGTTCGATGATTCGTGCATTGATGACTAGACACATCAAATTAGACAAAAATGAGATTTCATTCCATCAAAAGAAGAAGGATTACATTACTCAACACAAACTCATAACAACTTGAAGACTGACAGACTCGACAACAAGACTAAGCTTGAAATAGATTCAAAACATAGGACAGACTCGACTAGACTCGACTTGGTCTCAAATGGAGTATCACGGTGACTCGCTTATTCTTTTTTTTTTTTTGAAAGAGCATCCTCATTTGTTTTGCTAGCAAAAGTCCCAAACACCATCGCTTCACCGGCACAGGTTCAATATTCATGGGTATCAGCAAAAGGGATCATTTGAACAGATGAGTCAGGGGCTTTAGGTTCGATGAAGCTAACATTTTGGTTGACATAGGGTTGGATGGGTGAAGGCTTGATGATTTTCTGATCGATGAGGTCTTGGATATCATGGCCAAGGCGCATGCAACTGCCGGTGTTGTGCCCTGGGCCTTGGTGGTAGGCACAACATTTGGACAGGTTACAATTAGGCGAAGGGATACCAGCACGAGGCTGAAGAAGTTGGAGGTGCCCCTTTGTGATGAGGTTATCAAGGATAACGGACAACGGCATAACCAGGTTGGTAAAGGTTCTTGGGTTGCGGGCTTTGTTAAAATTTGAGTTCAAGTGGGTCCTCGGAGTGGCTCTTGTGTTTGGATATGAAATAGGATTACCCAGGCAAGGGTGTGGACTTTGACATGAGTATGGATTCAGATGTGGAAGTGGGCTTGGATACACGACGTCGGACAACCCATACTTCCTTTTATTGATGCTCTGCACCATCTTCTCAAATCGGCTTATCCTTAAACTTAGATGTTCAATAGTAGTTTGTAGTTTGTTCACTTTCCCTTCAAGAGCTTATTAGGCCATTAGTGGGTTTATGATAGCCTGGGCTAGCTCGCGATAATGACAATGAATTTGGGGAGGTACAATAGTGTCCTTACCCGGGGCTACGTTCTTTTTATGCAAATAGAAGTAAAAGCCCAAATTAGCAGAGGCGCAAAATACTTCTTATGGACTCCTAGGGCAGAGATGATCAAGATTTTGAAGAATTCATCGATGTGAACCGATGACGGTCGCAGTATGTATATGACCCCTACATAATGATTGACACGAGTGAAGATGATGACGTGTATGCATTTGATGTGTAGAGACTGACATGTGTGAGACTGACGGGATGTGCGTGCATGCGAACTGACATGAATTGTGTATGCATGTGACACAAGCATGTGGATGCAAGCCCTAATCTATATGACCCCCCTACTTCTAACATATAGCAGTTAAACAAGTAAAGTCCTAGTCATACAGAGTGTGTTAACCTTTCTTTCTAGTATGATCACCAACAGGAGAGAATTAGAATTTTCTGGAAGAAATATGGAATTTCTGGGATACTCGGGAGATGGGAGAAACAAGGATTTTTGGGAATTTAGAGTTTCTGGAAGAAACAAGTATATCCGGGCGAGTTAGACAGAGTTTTGGGAGAAGACTGGGAAATCAGAGTTTATGGGAGAAGCTTCTGGGAAAAGCAGGGATTTCAAGGTTTCTGGGAGAAACATGGATTTCTGGGAAATCTAGGCTGATTAGACAGAGTTTATGTGAAAACAGGTATATTTGGGTGAGTTTCTGAGAATTTGGAATTTCTGGGAAGCTTGGGTAGAGGTTCCGGAGAAATATGAATTTTCTGGAATTTTAGGTGAAACAAAGATACCTAGGGAGTTCGAATAGGACTTCTGGGAGAAGCGGGAATATCTGGGTGATTCAGACAAGTATTTTCGGGGAAATCTGGGAGATCATGGTGTGGTTTCTAGGAAAAAGGGATTTGTGGGAAATCTTGTGGATTTTGGCAGAGTTTTTGGGGAGCAGAGATTTCTAGTAGAGTTTTTGGGAAACAGGAATTTCTAGGAAGTTTAGATTGATTTTGGTAGAGTTTCTGGGAAATAGGAATATCTGGTTAAATATGGACAGGGTTTCTGGGAGAAACAAGTTATGATGGTGATCATACTGTCTAGCTAGTTTTCATACTCCTATGTCCTAGGACCAACAAACAAGGTTTGCAGTGTATATCTTTGTGAACATGGAACAGACTTCCTTACCATGGTGCCTAGGCAGGTCACTCAATGTGGTCACATGTAAGTGATTACCTTAGGAATCATAAGAAAGAGGTTCTGTTCTATACCACATAAGCGTCTATACCGCGCAGGTAATCCCACCAGAGTATACAGCAGTTTATATCACATTGTCTTATCTGAAAAGATAAATTAACAGTCCTATGAAAGGTTCTATAGAAATCTAAATGCAAAGGCTGGGTTTAGACAAAGAGGGTCCGTTGACGAGAGGTCCAATATACCGTCAAGGAGACAGTACGGCTGTTTTTACTCTTTTTGATATACCTTAGAAGGTACAGTATCAACGGTGACTTGTGCCGTGGCACAGCAAGACCTGAACAATGTCAGCGCCGCGTTTCAGACACAATCGGAAGGGGAAATGCAGCGTGCAATGTGGTGAACCAAACATAGTAATAAGATGATTTTAAGGATGCTTCTTATGAGTCAAACCTCTATATTATTTTTGTTTTGAAATAAAAAAAAAGTATCCCCAACAGAGTCGCCAGATTGTGGACACGCAGAATTCCACTTCTTGTTTGTTTGAAATCGTTTTGAAAAGGAAAAGAAAAGGTCTGTTAAAAACAGATACAGAGTCGCCACTTGGTCTTTAAGGAACCAAGAAACCTAATTTGACTTACCCAAACGGATAAAGGGCACCGACCCTTCATAACCAAATAACTTCGTTCGGGATATTGGTACGAGAGAGGAAGGAGCCTTTGTCATGACTAAAACACCCTCAACTCGCCCCGTCTCTCGACGGGCCTCAATTAGCATCCAAATAATCATCTTATACTATGTATGGTTCGACAATTAATACTATGATAGTATATTACATCACACAAGAATTTTGAAATGGAAGATCAAAAGATAAGATATCGTTCATAAGATCTAAGCCAAGTATCACACAATGCAAAGTGAAAGATCACACAAACAAACCTAGGAAAAAATGTCTAATCATATATCAAGTAATAAAGTTTTCCTAATCTAAAGGGGACATGAATTGTTCTTGAAACAAATAATCAAAAAGGATCAAAGTATGCTTAACAAGCTAGAATGATGCATGCTAATCTTTGAGAAAAGAAGACCTCTCAATCCCCGGGATGGATAAGAAAGGATGATTAGATCGAGGGGAAACATGAACGTATGATCAAGTTCATTCCTTATAATTTTCTTCGATTAGGAGTCACAAAAGCCCCAAATCTTTGCATGGATGCAATGTATGTATCTAGAATGTGCCAAGGTTGTAGTGTGTTTTTTGTTCATGGATTCCTAGAATGACTTAGAAGTCTAGAATGTGTATGAATGAATGAAGGAAATCATCATGAGATATATACAAATATATTATGAACTACTTCCTAAGACATGAGCTAATTTGGAGTGCATGTAAGCATCAAATCAAATGATGGAAGTAAAAGTATGCTTGCTGTGAATAGTGGATAGAACAGTAACGATGTTTTGGAAATTGAAAAGAGGGGTTAGGAATGTTTTCAATGCATGATTGTTTATGGAGATCTTTCTTATTGTGTCTAGAACACAACCCAAAAATCCAATCTTCAATGACTATCACAGATTGAGAGAAATCATATAAACAATAGAGGTTATTCACAAACAGAGTCCGTACTGTCGACTAAAATGTTAGAAAATCTTAGAAAATGAAAACAAAATATCTAGAGGCCCATATTATACAGAAAGTTCCCTACGGCATTGATGTTAAAGGGAAAAATAATTTGGGACCACTTATTTTGGGAAGGTTTTCTGTGAAACAAGTTGCAAGTCAACCTAGCAGCTGTGACAGCAGAGGCAGAATGTTTGGAAAGAATGTTTGGACAAAAATGGACCCCTTTCAAGTGCTTCAAAGTCAAACCAAAAATCATGGGTGTTCTCTAATAAGTAGGAAGACTTTCCAAGTGGTCTTGCATCCATACATTGAGTATTGAGTTCTAGAGAAATCTTTGAGCTCAGATCATTCACTGTTTTGACTCACTATTTTAAAGCTTTTGGGAAAAACTTGAGTTTTCTTTCTTGAGATCAAAATGAGAGGGTTTGAGAGGGGTTTTGAAATAGAGGTTTTGAAAGTATATTTTCAACATCAAATAGAGATTATGACCTCTTGAAATATCAATATCAAACTCATCATCAAGAACCCCCAATATTATTGGAGAGATTCATTTTTATTTTGAACATAACTTCAAGGATACCTTGGAGGTATTGAAGTTATAATCATCATCTATTAAACATGCTTTTGAGGTCAAGAGCTACTATCCATAAGGATTCACTTACCTCAAACTTCATGTCATCATTTAGATGATGAAGAACAAGTAAGTAAATAAAAAAAATAAAAAGAAATGAGGTAAGAAGAGATGAACATATATATAAACAAGCAAGTAAATAGCAATCAATAGATGATAATCAATGTGATATTGGACTTGTAGCTTGGTGCTTCACTCATAGATATTGACATTTGGACATGGAAGTAGCTTCCTAACTCAAGAATGCTCAAGAATGGTGATTGGGGGTATTAGCAAAAAAGCCCTATTTTGTCCGAAATTCACAGAAAATGCGTACAAACTCCAAATTGAGCTTGTGATATACCGTTGGAAAGGTATCGGAGTTTTTTTTCTATATAAAATGTTTCGGAGTCAGGTCACCTTGATAAGTTTTGCAGTGTTCGCGATAAAAGCCGATTTGATCGCCTTTTTCGCCTTCGGAAATTCATAATTAATTCGTTTGAAATCCAAAAATTATGTGCGATATACCGTCGGAAAGCTATTGACCTCTAGTATCCATGAAAAATGTTTGCAAAATGATACGGTGCTCTGATTTCAAAGTCAATTTTTGGTCAAATTGGTCAAACTTGGGATTCCCGAGAAGTTCTGGAAATCCCTGCGAGCTCCCAGGAGCTGACGTTTTCGTTCGATTTTCTTTTAAAACTCATTTTAATACTTTCCACATGATCTAGAATGATTTCAGAACTTTTTGGCGAATTTGGACGATTTTAGTCAAACCTTGGTCAAACTTGGTCAAACCTTGGTCAAACCCGTCAACGAGGAATTTCTGGGAACTTCCGAGACTTCCGGGGGTCTTTGGGAGCCGACAATTTTATCCGGTCTTGCTTTAGAACTTATTTTATTGTTTTTCTTCTGACGTAGCGAATTTCTAGAACATTTGGTCCGAATTCGAGAGCGTTCGGGCTTTCAGGGGTATTTTGCTCATTCTGATCATTTTGAGAAATAGAACTAACTTCCCGGAGTCCTTTTGAGTCTTTTTCGATCATTGTGAACCACCAAGCTATGGGTCTCCTAAATTTGATAGCCGAAAAAATGGGGTGTCTACACTTGTCCCAAGGGTACGTTCCATACCCGTCAGCCTTCCTCGACATCAACCATTTGAGAATATGGACTTCCCAGATGATGTCGAAGATGAAGAGGACAAGTATTTCATTAGAGAGGTGGATGACAAGCTCCTACAATAGTGGGAGAACGATGAGATGTGGGAACCTTGCGATGAAAATAACTTGCAGGATGTTGTCCCAGAACGCCATAACGCTATCTTCACATTTGCAGACGACTTCATCCTCATTAAATTAGTTCCATACATCTATGTGCATATAAGCTTTTTGTTGTTCAGGTTGTCCCTTACCAGCTAGTGCACGCTGGGCATTCATGCCAATAGTGAGGATAGGACAATGTCATATTTCTCCTTTATTTTTATTACCTTTTTCCTCTCATTTGTTTCTTTTGTTTCTATTTCTTGTTTTCCTTGTCTATTTTCCTTTAGTTTTCTTCTATTTTTCCTTGTCCAGGATTATCACTATGAATCATAATCTACCACCGATGTTCCTTCCACACCAGCTATTTCATGGGCTTCCCGTCAGGACCCTGGCACACCGCCATAAGAGGGAGAACAATTGCGGAGTTACACTCCATTATCCATGTCTCCACCCCAGTCTCCTCTCATGAGCGTAATCGATTCTTTAGAGATTCCAGATATACTCAATAATACCCTTGCCACTTTCAGACTATTCAGGGAACAGGAATTGTCACGTATGGACACTTTAGAAGATTTGGTGGAACATGAAACAATTGTGGAAGAGGAAGTTTTTCTATGTTCGAAGAATAGTAGCTTACTTCAGTTGTATCTATTCATTTGTCCATCCTTTAGCAATTGAAGTGTAATCCGGGACAAGACTTTGTTTTCTTTAGTTTTTATTCTTGTTTTACATTATAATAAGGTCTTAAGTACCAATTTGGGGGATCATTTTTGCAAATGGATGCTATTAAAAAATTATATTTATTAAAATTTTCACTTTTATATCATGAAAATAACTATTTCTGGAATACATGCTCTGTGTTAGACTGCTATATAGTATTCCTGTATGCCCAGATCAATTTCTGTCAGTTGGGGGTACATTGTTTTATCAATTCAAAGATTTCATTGAAATTTCGTGTTCGATCGATCGAACTTCTTTCGATCGATCGAGATTCTTGGACCTTCAAGCACTTTAACAATGCTCAAGCGATCGCCCTTTCAATCGATCAAACTTTTCTCAATTGATCGAAATTTGTTTTTAAATGAAGCGTCTTTCAGACACTTCTTTAGATTCTCTCCCTCACTACTCTTAAGCGCTTATACAGAGAGAGAGAGAGAGAGAGAGAGAGCTCTAGGCGATTTGGTTCTCCCACACTCACACACTTCCATTAGAAGGCCCTGATCACTCCCGTATCATCACCATATTCTCATCTCCTATCCACTGCGTTTAATCGAGGTAAGGATCTCCCTCACCTCTCTATCTCATTTCTCATTAAAAATAGAGAGGGGGTGCCCCCTGTTTGTCCTAAGACAAATATATTAACGTTTTATTAGTGTATTTTGTGTTTTCTTTCATTTCTATTCCATTTTTTATCTCTGTATATCCTTTTGTGCTCGATCGATCGAGCTGGGCTCAAGCAATCGAACCTGGCCTTGTTCAAGTGATCAAATAGTCCTCAATCGATCAAACCCATATAGTGGCAGATTGCTTCTTTTGTTCTATTTTTCTTATTTTAACTTGTCCCTTCTTCTCGTTGTTCATTCAGGTTCATCGTCATGAATCCTATGATAGGCTACCATAGAGAGAAGCCATTTGATCTAACGATTCCTGACCCGATACCTGAACATGGGTTCCGGAACCATCTCAATCAGTCCTGGTATACGCGGTTCTTTATCCACCTCAACATTATGCTTAAGAGGCCCCTCGAGACGGTCTGGCTTTCAGCCCCATGGTTCTTGGCTCAGAATAGGGATATGCCACAGTGGTTTTTGATGTTGACCCATGCCAGAAGGGTCAATATCTCGTGGGTGCAGGAGGCATGGGCCACCATGATCAAGGATCCAACTGCTCCATTCACTTATTGCTCATTCATCTGTGGTCGGGAGATCATTTTTAGTCCTGTTACTTTAGCCGCCGCGCTAGGAGTCCCCGAGGAGCTCGAGTGTGATTGTCTGTAGAGACTAGGAGCTCCTAAGACCCCATATGCTACTACAGTGTGGGAGATTACAAGAGGGGCCATCCAATTCTAGAACGGTGTGTCACCTATCGAGGATCGCCACCTGACAGACAACTACCACATGCTGCACTTGGTGCTCTGCAATTATATCTTCTTGACACATATCATGAGAAGTTGGCAACGTGGTACGTCCGGGTCCTATTTTCTGTGGGGACAGAGAAGAGGGTCTGCCTCCCTATACCTATACATTGAGTTCCTAGATCAGCCCACGTGCTACATTTCTGTAAAGAAACACCTGAAAGGCGCGTGGGCCATTTATAGCGTTGTGGCCTAGTCTGGTTTGCTCTGACTCCACGCCGATGAGTTTCAGGCTTCTTCTAGCAGATTCGGTGAGACGACTGCATGTTGGTCAGATGTCCAGAAAAGAAAATGGAAAAGAAAAGGCAAGGAGAAAGTCAGAGTGAAGAAGAGGAGGGGAGGAGGCACGGACACTGAGGGAGTTGCTTCTGGGACGCCTACTGAGGCTGAGGAGCAGGATACTGAGGACGAGGATGATCCTGTTATCCAGGTACACTAGTTCAAGTTGAGACAGTGGTCTCAGGCTCTAGTCCACGGAGAGTCTTCTTCCATGTCTCTCCAGACTCTCCACACATTGTTTATCAAGGAGAGGGAGGCCTGGATACGACTCGAGGGCAAGATTGATCACCTGACCTCACAGCTCGATGCAATGTTGGTTCAATTGGGGGTAGCCCAGTCTTTGCATACACCTTCACACCCCCCGTCTGCACCACCCACCTCCGTTTTGTCATCATCCACCACTCCATCGACATTTGCTGATCCTTCTACTCCATCCACACCCACGGCACCGCCGACTATTTCTCAGATACCACATCCACCACCTCCAATTGTGTTAATTCCATTAGTGACTATTCCTTCTGTCACGCCCCGGAGCAGCATAAATAGAGAAAAATAAATTTCCTTTATGGGTACATAGGGAATGACAAGTGAAAGTCACTGATATCCACACCACACAGAACTAGTCCAAACAGGAACAGTAAATAACTGACATAAAAGCACGGTTCTGTCTATTACAAACATCAGAGTATGGTCCACAGGATCACAATAGGTCTGGAGACAACATATGCCCAAGTACCCGTTAACTACAAAGTACAACAATAAAAGAAAAGTAGTAACATAAACTACTATTTATCCTCAGGTATTCAGCTGGCGTACGGATAGTCATCAGCCTGACCGGCATCAGTGGGGCCATCCTCTGCGTAACTCCCTTCAGGGTAATAGTTATTGCCATATGTTCCGTCATCTGCATTGTAAAGTACAGGGTAGTCTGGACGGGGAATGTCCAGGCAATAAAGGCCGTCAGCTTGTTGAAAGCTGAGTGAGCACTAACTAACACAGTCTCATAGAAATAATATAATTACCATTATGAACAATATATGACAGTGATACTAAATATATTCCTTACTCATTTATTCAGACATATAATTAATTGATTCTTATCAATTCCCACTCTAAGTATGATTTCACAATACCCAACTGACTATCTCGAACTGATTATATCAGCACAACATACCAGTGCTCTTGTTCACCGCTATACCACTTTTAAGAACTCTTTCGAGCACCCATACATCGTTCTCATATAACGACTGGTCCATGGATGTACCCATACTCTTGTTCACCACTTTTAAGAACTCTTACTGTTCACCGCTTTTAAGAACGCTTGCGAGTACGATACATACATAGCTCTGGTAAATATAAATCATGGGGCGTGCCACAACTGCTCTTGTTCACCGCTTTTAAGAACGCTTGCGAGTACTGTGCACCCATAATTCTCACGATCCTTATCAAATCCTTGACATATACTTGTCGGATTCAACCTGAGCGAATCATCAGATCGACACACACAACCTTGAACATACTAATCATCTTACTGACTCATTCCCAATTATCCAAATACTACCCAGTATTATTATCTCCAACTTATCTCGTTATTGCATCATACTATCACTAACGTTCCGAACCCACTACGTTACTCACTATGTTATCTCAATCTCATTATCGTATCCCATTACCTCCGTAATCCATAATATCGCATAATAGGTATATGGAACAAAGATTAAACAACTACGCATTATGCATAATAAACTGAAAAGAATACATTCCTGTTCTGCTTGGGTTCGATCGATTGAGGTCCTCTCGATCGATTGAGGAAAGATGATGTTCGATCGATTGAGGTCCTCTCGATCAATTGAGGAAAGGTGATGTTCGATCGATTGAGGTCCTCTCGATCGATTGAGGAAAGGTGATGTTCGATCGATTGAGGTCTTCTCGATCGATCGAAGTGAAGGTGGTCTCGATCGATTGACAGCCTTTCAATCGATTGAGACTCAGGGATGTTCGATCGATTGAAACTCAGTTCGATCGGTCGAACTTCGTCTTCCATAGATTCTGCCAGTGAACGTGCAGAATGTGCTAGGGGGGTGTTTGGGTTATAATTAATACGTCCAGAATATGTAAAACATCATAACTAAGATACCGAGTGAGTTTGGAACTCACCACAAGTTGTAAGGGCGCGTTTGGCTCGGTTGAAAGCTTTCAAGCTTTAGTTGCCTCTCTCTCTCTCTCTCCCTCTCCTCTGCCTTGTCTCTGTCTCTCTCTGTCTCCTTCTCTCTTGTTCTTCTTCTTCTTCTTCTTCTTCTGTGAGTATATATATATACCTATAGGTGTGTGTATATATATGCAAATAGGGATATATATGTATATCAACACACAAACACACACATTCTCTCCCTCTCAAACTCTCTAGTGTTCTAAACTCACACACACACGAATAAGCTGTATATATATAGAGAGGGATGAGGGTGCAGGTGGCCGTTTCTGCGGAAAACCTAGGATTCAAATCATTACAAGTTCGATCGATCGAAGTATGTTCGATCACTCAAACTCAGGGCGGCCAGGTTTTGATCGATTGAAGTGGGTTTGATCGATTGAAGTGGGGACCATGTATTAAATTCAGGTCAGTAGGGTTTTGATTGATTGAACAAGGTTCGATTGCTTGAACTTCTGGGATGCTCGATCGCTCGAACGAGCTTCGATCGATCGAAGATTAAATTTCATGAATGGTCAAGGGAAGTATATAGAATCTCTCTGTATTAAATAAATATTAAAAATACAAGGTATTACATCATCCACCACTCAACAAGAGATTTCGTCCTCGAAATCAAAGACATACAAGGTCTAAAACAAAAATGGAAACTTCTCACGCATCTCTGACTCTATCTCCCACGAAGCTTCTCCTTCATCATGATGCTTTCACTGAATCTTAACTAACGGAATCTCTTTGTTCCTGAGCTTCTTGACTCCACGATCTAAAATACAAACTGGTCCTTCGATGAACGTAACATTGTTGTTGACTTCAATATCTTTGAAGTTGATCTCGTGTGCCGGGTTGTGAACACACTTCCTCAGCATGCTGATGTGGAAAACGTTGTGCACTCCTGACATCTTTGGTGGCAACGCGAGGCGATAAGCAACTTTTCCAACACGTTCTAGAATCTCGAACGGTCCGATGAATTGCGGCGATAACTTACCTCTCTTCTGACCGAATCTGACGATGCCTCGAACAGGTGAAACCTTGAGTAGCACGTGATCTCCAACGGCAAACTCTTAATCTTTGCGTCGCTTGTCAGCATAACTTTTGTGTCGGGTCTGAGCTGTCTTCATCTTCCCTCGTACAACTTGAATCTTTGCACTTGTCTCTCGTACCATTTCTGGCCCAAGAAGTTGAGTATCTCTAACTTCGGTCCAACATAACGGTGATCGGCAAGGTCTTCCGTACAAAGCTTCGAATGGCGCCATTCCTATGCTTGAATGATAACTGTTATTGTAAGCAAACTCTATCAAAGGTAAGTGTGTCTCCCAAGAATTCTCAAAATCAATGACGCAAGCGCGTAACATATCTTCCATTACTTGATTAACTCGTTCAGTCTGCCCATCGGTCTGTGGATGAAACGCTGAACTCAAGTTCAATGTTGTTCCCATTGCTGTTTGGAGACTCTTCCAAAATTCTGCAGTAAAACGCGAATCTCGATCTGACACAATAGAAACAGGTACTCCGTGTAACCGTACTACATGTTGCAAATACATCCGACTTAAACGTTCCACTGGATACTTCATACTATAGGAAATAAAATGTGCTGTCTTCGTAAGTCGATCCACAATTACCCAAATAGCGTCGTGGTTCTGCTGTGACTTCGACAATCCTACCATAAAATCCATGGTGATGTGTTCCCATTTCCATTGAGGAATTGGTAACGGCTGTAAAAGTCCAGGTGGTTTCTGATGTTCTGCCTTTACTTGTTTACAAGTAAGACATTGGGATACATATTCAGCCACTTCTCGCTTTATTCCTTCCCACCAAAAATTCCTCTTGAGATCTTTGTACATCTTCGTACCTCCCGGATGAATCGTCATCCGTGATTTATGAGCTTCATTAAATATATCTTTTCGGAGATTTCTTTCGTCAGGTACACAAAGTCTACCTTTACATCGTAAAGCTCCGTCTGTACTAATACTCCAAATATCAGGTTCTTTAGCTGACATCTTGGCGAACCATAACTTCAAATCTTCTGCTGTCTGCTGAGCTTCTATGATACGACTGATCAAAGTTGGCTGTATCATAAGACATCCACAATGTTGTCTTTCCATTGGTTCCACTGGCTGAAGCTTGAATTCAGCTAACGCCTCCAACGCTCTCTATTCTCGAATTAGTAATGCAGCGATCACTAGTCGAGGTTTACGGCTCAAAGCATCGGCTACGACATTTGCTTTACCTGGATGGTATTGCAATGAAAAGTCATAATCCTTGAGTAACTCCATCCATCTTCGTTGTCGCATGTTTAACTCCTTCTGAGAGAATAAATACTTTAAGCTCTTATGATCGGAAAATAGATCAAACTTTTCTCCATAGAGATAGTGTCTCCAAATCTTTAATGCAAACACTATTGCTGCTAATTCCAGATCATGCGTAGGATAATTCTTCTCATGTACCTTCAATTGTCTTGATCCATATGCAATGACATTCCCGTCTTGCATAAGCACACATCCAAGTCCTTGGTGTGATGCATCACTGTAGATCACATACCTTTCTCCATTCTTAGGTATTGCAAGTACCGGCGCAGAAGTCAATCTCTCTTTCAACTCCTAAAATGCACCCTCATGCTTGTCTGTCCATTCGTACTTCGTCTCCTTTCTTATTAAATTTGTCAAAGGTCCCGCTACCTTGGAAAATCCTTCGACAAATTTTCTGTAATATCCTGCTAAACCCAGAAAACTTCTGACCTCTGTCACATTGTTTGGTCTATTCCAACTTAAGACTGCATCAATCTTAGATGAGTCCACAGAGATACCGTCCTGAGATATAATATGTCCCAAGAATTTGACTTCCCGTAGCCAAAACTCACACTTGCTGAACTTTGCATACAACTTGCTATCTCGAAGTGTCTGTAAGGCAATTTGCAATTGCTTCTTGTGATCCTCTTCCGTCTTTGAGTAGATCAGTATGTCGTCGATGAACACTATAACAAATTTATCCAAATATGGTCTAAATACTCTATTCATCAAGTCCATAAATACTGCTGGCACATTTGTCAGTCCAAAAGGCATAACTAGAAACTCGTAATGCCCGTATCTTATTCTGAATGCAGTCTTCGATACATCCTCTGGTCGAACTAATAGCTGGTGGTATCCCGAACGTAAATCGATCTTTGAAAAGGTCTTAGATCCTTGTAATTGGTCGAACAGATCATCTATCCTAGGTAGTGGATATCTATTCTTGATCGTAACCTTGTTCAACTCTATGTAGTCTATGCTGAGTCGAAGTGTTCTGTCCTTCTTCTTCACAAACAGAACTGGTGCTCCCCAAGGTGACGTACTTGGACGAACGAAACCTAAATCTTGAAGCTCTTGAACTTGCTTCTTTAGTTCCAACATCTCAGTTGGTGCCATCCTGTATGGAGTCTTGGAAATCGGCAATGTACCAGGTACTAGTTCCACACAGAAGTCTAATTCTCTTTTCGGTGGAAGTCCTTTAATATCCTGAAATACATCCTGAAAATCTTGTACAGTAAGAATCTGATCCATCTTGAGTTCCGTACTTGTACTCCCCATCGTAGCCAAACTACTTGTAAGACACATGTCGCTCGTCGGCTGACACTGAAATCTAATCGGCCTTCCTTGTATTGGAAATACAATTGTCCTAGTAGGGCAATCCAGATTGGCACTGTACTTAGTTAACCAATCCATTCCTAGGATAATGTCGAACTCGGACATCGACAGAACTACCAAATCTGCTGAAAGATTCCTATCTTCTAAAGTCAATGGGCAATCTTTACATACTTTACTCAACTTAACAGTCAGTCCCAACGGTGACACCGCATTCAGTGTTGACTCAAGTGTCTGGGGTTCGAAACCCAATTGACGCATAATCTTAATAGCAATAAATGAGCGTGCGGCTCCAGTATCAAATAAAGCTTTAATTGGACTATGAAAGAGTACAAGCGTACCTTCCAAATGTTGCTGCTCATCAGCATTAAAGCCTGCTTCTGCTGGGATGATAGCATTCATCCTTGTCTGATATGGAGGTCCTTGTATCCCTTGAATCGATGCTCCATAGTATCCTCCGTGAGGTGTACAACAATCTTTACTTAGATGTCCTGGCTTGTTACAATTCCGACAGACAACATCCATTTTGCGGTTAGTTCTAGTGGCTATACAGAATCTGGCAACGTGCCCTGGCTTTCTGTAATTAAAACATCCTCCGCTATTGTTGGGCGGGGCTGTTTGTAGTGCCTGAGGTTGTGGTCCTTGCTGGCGATATTGCTGGGGTCGAGTATAGCTCTGCTGTGGCTTTCAGGTTCCTTCCCAGGTTCTCTTATTTCCTTGATCGTTACCCTGTGGTCTCCAACCTTGGGTATTCCTTTGCGGCTGGTTTTGGAAATTCCTCTATTGAAAACTTCTAGATGACTGAGGTCAATTCATCTATGGTTGTTGTGCTGGATAAGCATCCTTTTCCAATCCTGCTGCAAATCTAACAATCCCTTCAAATGATTGATTCAGATGACCAACCATCATATGTCTGAGGTGGGGATTCAATCCTTGGTGAAATCTCTTCACCTTCTTCTGTGGAGTGTCTATCATATGTTGAGCAAATCTGGATAGACGTTCAAACTGTGTTGTGTATTCTCGTACAGTCCATCCTCCTTGTACCAGATTGAGAAAGTTCCTTTCCTGTTGATCTCTTTCATCCTCTGGAAAATACTTTTCCAAAAACCTGCCTTTGAATGTTTCCCATGGCATAGCTCTAGCAGCATTGATCCCGATAGTGGCTCGCTCGGCTTCCCACCAATCTGCGGAGGCGTAAGTGAGTTGAAACGTAGCAAGGCGACGCTTCTCTTGCTCGCTGCATTCTAACGCTTCGAATATCAACTCCATTTTTCTTATCCATTGTTCCACTTTCCATGGTTCTGTTAGTCCATCGAACTTCTCTGGACGTAACCCACAAAAATTTGCTAACAACCTATCTCCAGTCTGTCTCGGTAGCGGTAGTGCAACAGGTCTCTGGTGAGTCGAATGATTATAGGTATCTCCCACATGCTCCATCCTTTGCATGAAGGCTTTGAAAATTCCCGATGGATCCATCTCTTCCGGAATAGGGGCTCCAATTCGCGCTTGGTGATTTCTCAAGGGTCCTACCATAATGATAACGAGTATCGCCTACAAGAGACATATTGATCAGCTGAAAGTCTTCTCGTAGAAACGAAACCAAGATAGAACGAGAAGTAACAAGAGCTAACAGTTCTACAAAACAACACATCAAACAACCAACAATCAATATCAAAAGTACTGCTCGTAAATAACAAAAGATGTACCGCATAGTACACACAAATCCAATTGTGTACCATGTGGGACAAGGCTAAAATAGTACTAAGTTCAACTATATAATACTACTGTTAATATCTATACAAAGCTATGGTCGCATAGCTATCTCTCAAACTCCCAAAAATCTAGTGGACAACATGTCCTGATAAAACTAACAAAAACTAAGTCTTGCAGGTCCTGACTCAAAAGTCGTCAGCGTCTGATCCTGCTGGTGGTGCCTCATCTTCTGAATCAATATCCATCTCCTCGAGTTGATCATCCCCAGCGGGTGCAACAAGACCTTCGACTACTACCCCTATATCCCAATCCTCTATCGCCTCTGCATCATCGTCCTCTATCACGTCTGCTATTGCCTGGTTGGCGACATCAACTGCTACTACGGCGAATCCATCGGCTATATCAAGAGCTCCTACTATGGCTGCCTCTCCCATAACGAAACCTGCTGGCTGTCCTACCATCTGAGCTATCCATCCTACTGCCATATCGGCCATGGCTGCCATATGCATAATAGGTCCGGCTGGTATCTGAAGCACAACAGGTACCTCTGGCACAACTACCTCCTCATCGGGCGCATCCTCATCTACTAATATGTCTGCCTCAATAGCCTCTGGGTCTGGTACTGGATCCTCTGGCCCAAACGCTGGCTCCTCGGGGTCATCCTCAGGCTCATCCTCATCTGCATCATCTGCATGCTCATCCTCTACTGGGTCCTCGTCATCTATCGACTCCTCCTCTCCATCTTCGTCCATGTCCTCATCGGGATGCTCATCCTCTACCTCTGGGTCCTCATCCTCCTGGATCAGCTCAGGCTCTAGAACTGGTACGTCAAGTACCGGTGATGATGGTGCTGCTGGTACTGGTGCAACTATAGGCTCTGGTGGACCGGCTACAATAGCTCTCAACTCAATCTCATCCATCTCTGGCTTACTCTGAACTAACCGTAATATCTCCTGGCAAATGTCCCTACCAATTCTTGCAGTATGGTAAGCATCCATACGCATCTGAGTCGGGTGAGTCCTCCCAGTCTCGTAGAGTGCTCTCCACATGTCTTCCTCCAAATGCCTCCTAGCTATCTGGCATACACGCTCATGATAAAACTCTGGGTCAGCTAGCTCCACGGTATCCCCATGGATCACGTGTCCTCCATAAGCATCAGTAGCAAACTGATGGAACCCTGGATCCATGCTATCCTACAAAGGAAACTATCTATCGTCAGGAAGTCGAACTTATCTTAAGCTCATAACTCATCTTAGGAAACTCAACACTAGAACCAGATTGTGTGGAATCCATAAGTGAACGACAATATCATAACCTAACCGTAATATAACCAGGAGCTCTAATACCAAAAACCCTGTCACGCCCCGGAGCAGCATAAATAGAGAAAAATAAATTTCCTTTATGGGTCCATAGGGAATGATAAGTGAAAGTCACTGATATCCATACCATACAGAACTAGTCCAAATAGGAACAGTAAACAACTGACATAAAAGCACGGTTCTATCTATTACAAACATCAGAGTATGGTCCACAGGATCACAACAGGTCTAGAGACAACATATGCCCAAGTACCCGTTAACTACAAAGTATAGCAGTAAAAGAAAAGTAGTAACATAAACTACTATTTATCCTCAGGTATTCCGCTGGCATACGGATAGTCATCAGCCTGACCGGCATCAGTGGGGCCATCCTCTGCGTAACTCCCTTCAGGGTAATAGTTATTGCCATATGTTCCGTCATCTGCATTGTAAAGTACAGGGTAGTCTGGACGGGGAATGTCCAGGCAATAAAGGCCGTCAGCTTGTTGAAAGCTGAGTGAGCACTAACTAACACAGTCTCATAGAAATAATATAATTACCATTATGAACAATATATGACAGTGATACTAAATATATTCCTTACTCGTTTATTCAAACATATCATTAATCGATTCTTATCAATTCCCACTCTAAGACTGATTTCACAATACCCAACTGACTATCTCGAACTGATTATATCAGCACAGCATACCAGTGCTCTTGTTCACCGCTATACCACTTTTAAGAACTCTTACGAGCACCCATACATCGTTCTCATATAACGACTGGTCCATGGATGTACCCATACTCTTGTTCACCGCTTTTAAGAACTCTTACTGTTCACCGCTTTTAAGAACGCTTGCGAGTACGATACATACATAGCTCTGGTAAATGTAAATCATGGGCGTGCCACAACTGCTCTTGTTCACCGCTTTTAAGAACTCTTACTGTTCACCGCTTTTAAGAACGCTTACGAGTACTGTGCACCCATAATTCTAACAATCCTGATCAAATCCTTGACATATACTTGTCGGATTCAACCTGAGCGAATCATCAACTCGACTCACACAACCTTGAACATACTAATCATCTTACTGACTCATTCCCAATTGTCCAAATACTACCCAGTATTATTATCTCCAACTTATCTCGTTATTGCATCATACTATCACTAACGTTCCGAACCCACTACGTTACTCACTATGTTATCTCAATCTCATTATCGTATCCTATTACCTCCATAATCCATAATATCGCATAATAGGAATATGGAACAAAGATTAAACAACTACGCATTATGCATAATAAACTGAAAAGAATACATTCCTGTTCTGCTCGGGTTCGATCGATTGAGGTCCTCTCGATCGATTGAGGAAAGGTGATGTTCGATCGATTGAAGTCTTCTCGATCGATCGAAGTGAAGGTGGTCTTGATCGATTGAAAGCCTTTCGATCGATTGAGACTCAGGGATGTTCGATCGATTGAAACTCAGTTCGATCGGTCGAACTTCGTCTTCCACAGATTCTGCCAGTGAACGTGCAGAATGTGCTAGGGGGTGTTTGGGTTATAATTAATACGTCCAGAATACGTAAAACATCATAACTAAGATACCGAGTGAGTTTGGAACTCACCACAAGTTGTAAGGGCGCATTTGGCTCGGTTGAAAGCTTTCAAGCTTTAGTGGCCTCTCTCTCTCTCTCTCTCCTCTGCCTTGTCTCTATCTCTCTCTATCTCCTTCTCTCTTGTTCTTCTTCTTCTTCTTCTTCTTCTTCTATGAGTATATATATATACCTATAGGTGTGTGTATATATATACAAATATGGATGTATATGTATATATATGTATATCAACACACAAACACACACATTCTCTCCCTCTCAAACTCTCTAGTGTTCTGAACTCACACACACATGAATAAGCTGTATATATATAGAGAGGGATGAGGGTGCAGGTGGCCGTTTCTGCGGAAAACCTGGGATTCAAATCATTACAAGTTTGATCGATCAAAGTATGTTCGATCGCTCGAACTCAGGGCGGCCAGGTTTTGATCGATTGAAGTGGGTTTGATCGATTGAAGTGGGGACCACGTATTAAATTCAGGTCGGTAGGGTTTCGATCGATTGAACAAGGTTCGATTGCTTGAACTTCTGGGATGCTCGATCGCTCGAACGAGCTTTGATCGATCGAAGATTAAATTTCATGAATGGTCAAGGGAAGTATATAGAATCTCTCTGTATTAAATAAATATTAAAAATACAAGGTATTACATCTTCGGACATGACTGCGAGTGACCTGGCGACGGCTCCTGCTGTTGTTGAGGGTGGAGGTGCCGATACTCCTACTGCCCCCATCGATATCCCATCTGATGCTGCGGCTGACGACCCTACAGAAATCGATTATATTAGATCCTGATAGTACTAGAGTGGTGTGAGTGTTTTGTTGTATTTATTCGTTTTTGTTTATTTTCTCTCTCCCCTCCCTTAGTACACTTTTGGATATTTGGACATCATGATCATTGTCTGTATTATTATTGTTTTATATTTCCAGTGATTGGTGAGATGGTTGTGTATGGATCTTGTCTTATATTACATAAGTCAATTGATCCTGTTTGTTTGGAGATTGTGTGCTATTTTCCAGGTTGCTATGCTTGCTGTTTTTACTTCGCTTCAATCGGGTGATACCTATCTTTTTATTTTGAAAATCAACTTTTGAGGACATTGTTGTTTTTAGTTCGGGATAGGGGATAGATAGGTATTTACCCACATTTTTCACACTTAGCACCTTGAGATTTTGGAAATGTCATTAACACTTACACACAATCTTAGATTTATAAATAAAAAAAAGCACCTTGAGATTTTGGAAACTTCATTAACACTAACACACAATCTCAGATTTAAAAAAAAATTTAATATATAAATAAAATAAAAAATTTTTGAACATTCTGAACTTAACTGATAGAATAATCTTTGAGCTTTCACTCCTAATTGGTTGTTTATTAAGCAATTTCATATTCATATTTGCTCATCCTTTAATGAATTACGTTCACATGTTTTTCTAGTATCACTAGGATGATTGCATATGTTGACCTTTCATGTAACCAACATCCATATGCACTTATTGATAACTATGCAGAAAACCTAAAAATTAGTTAATACGACTTTTGTGCTCAAAGAATAAGTAGTAGAAACTAATTACCCTTAGTAAGCTTTTGATCCAATCTTCATTTCTGAGGGAATTATCACACAAAATCGAATTGTTTTTTCTTGATTATGCTTATTAGAATTCGTTGAAATAGTCTAAAGTCATTCTTCATTTTGGCTGTTTATTAGAGGAGAATGTTCAGGAACTACCAACTAAACTCAATGAACATTGAAATGTTAAACCTAAGGAATTAAGAAAAGGATTTAAGCCATCGCTACCCATTCCTTTAGCTATATATCCCTTTACCTATATTAAAGAAGCTGTTTTGTTTCTAACCCCACACTGATTCAACATTTCTAAATCTATTACGAGTATACAAACTCCTAACCTTGTACCTTGATCTCAATGGACCCTTATTATGAATAAATTGTCAAAGTATGTGATTAGAGATGAGTAGTTGTGGGAGTTGTTAAGAAAAAGAAAAAAAGAGAAAAGAAATACTTGAATGTGAAAAGAGAGTTTAAAAAAAACATATGCAAAGAATGGAAGGCAGGTGGATATGTGAAAAGAATAAAATGAGGAGATAGACTTCATCGCATATTAAGACGCACATTCTCTATCTCATCATCAACAGCCACCATACAAAATCGAAAAATTAAAAGCTCAAATATTCAAAGACTTAATGACTCTTAAATGAATTGGTTTGATCATGAATGTGTGAGTTGAGTATCCACGGTAGTTCACTCCTCTAGTAAGTAGTATCCTATTCATTAGACTATACACTCTAAACGTCCATTTTTCATTGAGTCGTGTATAAAAGCGTTAGTATCCAAAATTTCACTCTTATCAAAGCATTTATACTTGTGCGATCATTATTAAGCAAGTTTCCAAGAGACGTTCTTTTATGAGTGTAAACCAATGTGAGGTTTGAGTTGAAACTAATTCTAGAGGTGTGATAATCTAAATAAACTCTAATTAAGGTTAATGCATAGTTAACTTCACACACACACGGATACATGGATGTGATACATTTGTATACTTATCTTGGTGACATGAGGAGCATGTGAATTTCTTTCATGGTTTGATTGAGATTGATATGTCAATGTAGAGCTGAGATAGCAATTGAATGGGAGGGAATGTTAAAAGTTGTTCTTTATCTTTTTGAGATTAAATTTAATAATTTTGTGTGTATATTCACTGTAAACCCTCACGAGACAACACTCGTCCACTAGGGGGAACCAAGGGGTTTAAAAGCTTGTTACATTTGCTAAATGCAACTGCGATTCCTGCAAAAGTGAGTTAGGATTTATCTCTTTCTACTTAGGTTAGTTTGTTTTAGTTTATTTTATTTTCTTAAGTCATTGTAGTAGTAGTTTAGCTTGTTTTGTTAGCGCCTTATTGCTAGGGACTAGCAATAAGCTAGTTAGGGGTTCTGACAAGCATGGGTATTTGTAAAATACAACTGTGCTAAAATAAGAAAATATACTGATTTAGTCTACAATTCCCTACCATATCTGCAGTTTGTGTTATAATGCCAGTTTATACCCAATGTGACAAATCTATGATGAGTTGTGTTGTTTTAGCTGCTATTTTGTGCAAATTGCTGTGCTGCGATGTACATGGATGAAGGGAAGAAAAAGGGCAAAGCTTAATTACAAGCAAAGCAATTCAAAGCTGAAAGTGAAGCTTGGTCGATCGCAGAACACTCAAACAATCGAGGGTTCGATCGATCGAAGTACGTTCAAGCGCTCGAGAAATTCAGGAGCTCAAGTGATCGAGAGAAGTTCGATCGATCGAACATGCCTTTTATCGGAATGTACGCGCACGCAGCAGAAATGGATGTTGTTAAACCTAGCTCTAGGTTTTTCTATTTATATGAGTTATAAACTCGTCCATAGAAACGCCCAACTTTAGTTTTACAGTTTAGAGAGAGCAGAGAGCTTTGTTTTTGGTTTTGTAGGTTAATCTTTGATATTGATTGATGATTTCAATGATTAATACAAGTTTTCAGTTTATCCAGGTTTCGTATAATTAGTTATTTACATTCTGCTAGTGAGTTTTCATAGTATAGGTAGTGGTAATCGTAGTGTTGCATGTTAGTTATTGTTAAATCCATAGTTTTCATAAGTTTCATGTTAAAATCACAAACAAACAAGCCCTTAATGATTTCATACATTAAAAAATAATCAGTGACACTCCAAACCATGTCTGAGTAGTCTTGGAGTTGGGAGATCACTATGAAACAGTGATCTCCAGCCTCTGCCATGCACCAGGATAAAACCTGTGATCGATCGATCGATCGAAGTTAGTTCGATCGATCGAACCAGAGATACTGTCAAGCGATCGAAGACATTTCGATCAATTAAGAGATGAAGATGCTCGATTGATCGAGAGCGCCTCGGTCGATCGAACACTCAGATTCTTGAGATGGTCCTTTGCAGTGTTCCTAGACTTTCTGTTTTTGAGATTTGTTATCAAGTTGTCCCAATATGCTCAGTTTGTCAAAATAGTTTCTAAACTTTAAGCCTTAAAGCATTTTTCTTCAATAACTTTTGCAAACCACTCTGAATGCTTACACCATTTAGAGTACGAGTCTTAACTATTGTTTTAAACCGCCTTCATGTATTTTATATCAATTATGATGATGTAGTCCCGGTCATGAAAGGACTATTGATTCTTTATCTTTAGAAAAATACAAAATGCTGTAGATGGGTGTACTCCATTGAGCTTATATGTAATTGCATGGTAGAAGGCAAGGTCACTGTGGATTCGTGTGATCCCAACGTTCCCCTTTTATAAAGTAAAAACCATTTTTAAATATCGCTTTAGTTGTTTAGTTAATCACTAGTTTAGTTTAATTGTTTTGCATTAGTAGTGTTAATTGTGTAACTTCATGTTCTACACCTTATTTTAAAAGTTGGATTATTTTTTCTTTTTGACTTTAGTCTAAGTATCTAGCTTACAACCTTCTCTGTGGGATCAACCTAGTCTTATCCAGTACTACTTGCACGTCTACCTACACATGGGTATTGCACACAAGAGCACACAAATAAATTTCGTGTCAGTCATTAACCTCGATGTCCTCAAAGCTGATCTCATGACTCGGATTATGAGCACACTTTCTTAACATGCTGATGTGAAACACGTTGTGTACTCCCGACATCTTAGACGGTAACGCAAGTCTATAGGGAACTTTTCCTACACGCTTGAGAATCACAAATGGTCTAATGAAACGCGGTGCTAGCTTTTCTCTTTTCAGTCCGAATCTGACAATTCCTCGCACTGGAGATACTTTAAGTAGCACATGATCTCCAACACTGAATTCCAACCTTCTGCAATGTTTATCTACATAACTTTTGTGTCTACTTTGTGCCATTCGCATCCTTTCATTCACAATTTTGATCTTCTCATTAGTTTCCCGAACTAATTCTAGTCCAAGCAGTTGATTGTCTCCAATCTCTGCCCAACACAAAGGTGATTGACATGGTCTTCCGTATAATGCCTCGAAGGGTGCTATTCCTATACTCGAATGGTGGTTGTTATTGTATGTGATTTCTATCAGCAGTAGATGAGTCTCCCATGAGCGCTCAAAATAAATAACACATGCTTGAATATCCTCCATTACCTGGTTAACTCGTTTAGTCTGTCCATCAGTCTATGGATGAAAGGCTGTGCTCAAGCTTAACGTCGTTCCCAAAGCTGTCTGTAGACTTTTCCAAAACTCCGTAGTAAATTGTGAGTCACGGTCTGATATGATTGAGACTGGTACACCGTGCAGTCATACGATATGTTGTATGTATATACTGCTCAAACGTTTGACTGGATACAACATACTATAACTTATGAAATGCGCCGATTTGGTAAGTCGGTCTACAACTAGCCAAATAGCATCGTAGTTTTGCTGAGACCTCGGCAATCCTACCATGAAATCCATAGTTATATGCTCCCACTTCCATCTAGGAATTGGTAATGGTTGTAGAAGTCCTAAAGGCTTTTGATGTTCCTCCTTCACTTGCTTACACGTATGACATTGAGATACGTGCTCAACAACTTCTCGCTTCATTCCTTCCCACCAGAAGTTTTTTTTCAAATCCTTGTACATCTTTGTACCTCCTGGGTGGATAGTCATACATGACTTGTGAGCTTCGTTCAATATATCCTTCCTGAGATTATCTTCATCCGGCACACAAAGTCTTCCTCTACATCTGAGTGCTCCATCCGAACCAATACTCCAGATCTCGGGTTCTTTCACTGTGTTGCTTGCGAACCACTCCTGAAGTCCTTCATTCTTCTTCTGTGCCTTCAAGATACGACTAACAAGGGTCGGTTGCATGATGAGACATCTAGAGTGCCGTCCTTCACTGGGGTCTAAGGCTTGAATACCAAATTCAGCCAAAGTTTCCAATGCTTGCCACTCTTTGACCATAAGAGAAGATACTACTATCCTCTGGGGTTTTCGACTCAAAGCATCGGCCACTACGTTTGCCTTTCTAGGGTGATACTGCAATGTGAAATCGTAATCCTTTAACAATTCCATCCAACATCGTTGCCTCATGTTCAACTCCCTTTGAGAAAATAAATATCTCAGACTCTTGTGATCTGAAAACAGATCAAACTTCTCCCCGTAGAGATTATGTCTCCAAATTTTGAGAGCAAATACAATCGCAGCTAGCTCGAGGTCATGCATAAGATAATTTAACTCATGAGGTTTTAATTGCTGTGATCCGTATGCAATTACCTTCCCGTCTTGCATCAAAACACATCCAAGTCCTTGGTGTGATGCGTCATTGTAGATGGTGAACTACTCACCGCTCTTGGGTATTCCCAGAACTGGTACCGTAGTCAATCTTTCATTTAATTCTTGGAATGCACATACATGCTTGTTACTCCATTAAAACTACAAATCCTTCTTCGTTAGTCTAGTAAGTGGAGCTACGATCTTGGAGAATCCTTCCAAAAATCTCCGATAGTATCCAGCTAAACCAAGAAAACTTCTGACTTCCGTTGCAGTGATTGGTATATTCTAATCCAACACTGCGTCTGTCTTTGATGAGTCTACTGCTATTCTATCTTTTGAGACAACATGACCTAGGAACTTGACCTCTTTCAGCCAGAACTCGTACTTGTTGAACTTTGCATATAATTGGTTATCTCAGAAGGTCTGTAGTGTGATCCTTACATGTTCCTCCTCGATCTTCGAGTAGATCAGAATATCGTCGATGAACACAATAATGAACTGGTCTAAGTAGGACCTAAATACTCTGTTCATTAGGTCCATAAATACCACTGGAGCGTTGGTTAATCCAAAAGACATAACCAAGAATTCATGATGCCTGTACCTCATCGTGAAAGCAGTCTTGGAAATATCCTCTGGTCGAACCAACTGTTGGTGATATCCAGATTGTAGATCTATCTTTGAGAAATTCATTGCTCTTTGCACTAATCAAACATATCACCGATTCTAGGGAGTGGGTACTTATTCTTAATTATGACCTTGTTGAGCTTCCTATAGTCAATATAAAGTCGCTGAGTTCCATCCTTCTTCTTGACAAATAGCACTGGTGCTCCCCAAGGCGACGGGGTGGGTTGAACAAATTTGAGATATTCTAACTCCTGCACTTGTTTCTTCAGTTCTTGCATCTCCGTTGGTACCATCTGATAAGGAGCCTTCGATTTCAATAAAGTGCTGGGCACTAACTCAACACAGAAGTAAATCTCCCGCTTAGGTGGAAATCTTGAAATATTCTGAAATACATCCTGTGGATATCGCAGGTTGACTTACCCACAGCTTTTCCTAAAATCTTTTCTAAATTTCATTTTCAAAAACAAACGAGTCGCCACCCAATTTTTAAAAGGAAAATTAAGAAACTATTTGAAAGGAAACTGATCTTTTGAGAAACCAAAGATTAAACTAGGTCCGGGGATTATGGAATGAGAGATGAAGGAGCCTGTCGGACTAAAACACCCTCTCTCATCCTATCTTGCGATAGGCCTCTACTCAACATCCTTTTTTAATCGAATTATTAATTTAAGTGTGCCTTCAACTAATACATATATATATATACATTACAAAAGCATGTCCAAAGGGTGTAAAATTGCCAACGACAGAAAAATATCATTCATAAGCCACATATGTCAAGTAGCAAGCAATATGATGTGTAATAAGGAACAAGGGAGCTTACCCGGGATCCGGCTGCGGATATTAAACGTGCAATGCATGCGATTAAATAAAACCTAGGAAAAGAGTCTCTAATCCATATATACACATAAGGCAAATCTTAATTCTAAGGTGTCGCGCATAAGGTCGAAAATAAAATCAAGGAATTTAATAAACTAGAGAGGGATTGAGAAATCGTACCTTAATAGCGCTACAAAACAAAGGGTTAGTTCACATGATATGCAAAAATATGGTGTTAGAAGTAACAATCCTAAATTTCTAGCTTAAATTTATCTAATGTAATTAAATCCAAAGCAAATAAGTCCTAATTACAAGTGTCAAACCATATGGATGAATATGTACATGGACAAGGATAAACTATGAAATACTCTTAAACTTTGAATTCAAGCCCAACTAATCATTATTAAAACATGGTTTAAGTCTTGGGTCATAGAAAAGTCATTTGGACCATTATTTACAAAGTTGGTCAAATGTGTCATAAAACTCTGAAAATTGCAGAAAGCAGACCAGAAATGTAAGAAAATAAAAAGCACGTCTCTCATGGTTTGATGTTGATGAATTTTTGACACAAGATGCCTCTGTGAGTCTAGTTTCCAAATCAAAAAGAAAATCAAGGTTTCAACGGTCGGATCTCCGGGAAAAGGACAATAACCAGACATCACTCAGAGATGTACAACTCTCTGTCCAGAGATATTGTTTGATTTTTTAAAAATAGCAAACAAATCAGAAATGCTTTGTTCTTTTTAGGGTGACTTCCCAACACATTAATCTACTTAGAAAAAATTATTTTGAGTCACAAACACTTTATTAGGACTCTGCTTTAATTATCTCAAAAGAGTGTTGCTGTTCTGAAACTATTCTGAAACTCTGGACAGATTATTGTTACTTCACAAAACTCATGACCAAACCATTCGAAACATGAAACCATCTAGAAACAAAAATTACAGTGGTAGAACATTGTGTTATTGACACTTTCCCGTTGGTTTCACTTGATTTCAACGATTAGATTTCGAACTAAAAATCTTTGATCAAAAACAGTTTGTGAACTCACTGTTTTCATTTGTCAAGTTCAACTTTTATTTGGTAACTCAGACTATTAAACCATGAAGTTGGGTCTAAACCAAACAACTTCTCCTACCATTTGATGGTCATTGGAGACTAAAGACTTTTATTTCCCATAGGTTTCAAATGAAGTATGGATGGACTTCATGAAATCTACAAGATAAGGAACCCAAGCCATGGAGATGGACTTAGACTCAAAACCACTTCCTCCTACCATTTGATGGCCATTGGAGATGAAGACATGACTAAAACTCATGAGTTTTCAAGGAATATAAGGAGACTCCATGAAAACTCAAGCTTAGAGGACCCAAGTCATGAGTATGGACTTGGATCCATCTATTTGTTTATGATGATCAAACTTTGACTTCCATGTGAAGCATAAGCTTTCATGGGATTCAAAAGATCACATTCAAGAGATTTCAAGAGAGATATTGAGGATCTCCAAGAGTCTCAAGAAGGAAGTATGAACAATAAAAGAAATGAAGCAAGGAAAACAAAATAGTTTGAGGATTCAAAGGAAAGAATGCAAATAAAACAACTTATGGTTAGAGGATCACCTCCAACTATCCTCAAAGTTTCTCTTCTTTGAAGATCTTCCAAGCTCTTCTTCCTAGTTTTCTCTAAACTCTCTCTTTTCTCTCTAAAATGTTGGTGTAATGGTAGTGTATTTTTTGTATGTGTTGTCCTCCTCCCTTCCCTTGGGAGATCCTCTCCTTTTATAGACAAAATAACCCAGGTATTTTCAGTGAATTCGGAGTAAAAGACATGTGTAAACATCTCATTTGGTGGTACAATATGTACTTCCTGAAATTGGACAGACTGCTGCCCAGGGCGGCAGTCAAGAAACTGTCGCGGCAGTCCGTGGATGCCGCCGCGGCAGTTCATGACTGCCGTCGCGGCACTGTGTGACTGCCGCGCGACATTCATCAAATGCCGCGGCAATTAATGGATTGTCGCGTTTTTGTCAGTCTTACTTTATCAGTTTTTTGTTCTTATTCGCATACCCATACGTATTGCACTGCAAAATACAGACTTTAAAAGTGAACGGCAGTCAGAAATTGTTGGCGGCACTGGGTGAATGCCGGACCGGCACTCTTTGACTGCCGTGCGGCACTCGGTGAGTGTCGCGGCAGTCTGCCGTGTGCCGTTTTTAGCTAAGATTCCCTCTTTAGGTCTTCCTTCTTTTAAAGCAAATTATTCTTGAAGATTTTTTCCAAAAGTCATGTCTTATACCCGAATTCTCCTAAATACCTGGTATTTTCTCCTTTCTGTGAAATTTTATCGCGTTTGGAAAACTTTCTGAAGAGCTTGGAATACTTCGAATCTTTTCGATCCTTATCATCATCGGATGTGGAGGTGACGCTCTCCTAAATTCGACGGTCGGTCAAAATTGGGGTGTCTACAGTTTGCCCCTCTTCGGCAGAGCTTGTAGAGCAACGCGTGCCACAAGCGAATGTCGAAGCCTGTGTGAAGACAGGCCTTTGACCGGACTGTCGAATTCAGGTAAAACAAAAATGCGTTGCAAAAACGATTTCACACACGATTCGCGTTGGTCGTACTCAACGGTGAGCTGCCTAAGTATCCCATCAAGAATCAGACCAAAACGTAGTTCGGGCAGGAGCCAAACATACACAAGCACAAGTAGCCATACGGATGAATGCACCTATCTTGTCGTGATGCAAATGCTATGCGATGCGATGGTGTCTTCTGAGTTGACCTGGTCATACAGGCGCCATGCGGACACCGAGAATATAAATTTGTTATATTCGCAGGACAAAGGATCGACGTAAATTTGTTGCAGAAACCGAGAATATGAATTCGTTATATTCGCAGGACAAAGGATCGACGCATATTTGTTGCGGAAACTGAGAATATAAATTCGTTATATTCGCAGGACAAAGGATCGACGCAAATTTGTTGCGGAAACTGAGAATATAAATTCGTTATATTCGCAGGACAAAGGATCGACGCAAATTTATTGCGGAAACTGAGAATATAAATTCGTTATATTCGCAGGACAAAGGATTGACGCAAGTTTGTTGCGGAAACTGAGAATATGAATTCGTTATATTCGCAGGACAAAGGATCGATGCAAATTTGTTGTGGAAACTGAGAATATAAATTCGTTATATTCGCAGGACAAAGGATTGACGCAAATTTGTTGTGAAAACTGAGAATATAAATTCGTTATATTCGCAGGACAAAGGATCGATGCAAATTCGTTACGGAAATCGAGAATACAAATCCCAAAATGAGGGTTAGCGCAAATATGTTGCGAGAACCGAGAGTGCAAATATGTTACATCCTTAAACAAAGGATCAACGCAAATATGTTACAAAAATTGAGAATATAAATTTGTTATATTCTCAGAAAGGGGATTAACGCAAATTTGTTGCGAGAACCAAGAATGTAAATTCGTTACATTTCAAAATGAAGGATCGACGTAAATTCGTTACGAGGATTGAGGATATAAATTTGTTATATTCCCAAAACGAGGGTTAGCACAAATATGTTGCGAGATCCGAGAGTGCAAATATGTTACATTCTCAAAGGATCAATGCAAATATGTTACGAGGATCGAGAGAATACAAATCCGTTATATTCCAAAACGAGGGTTAGCGCAAATATGTTGCGAGAACCGAGAATGCAAATATGTTACATTCTCAAACAAAGGATCAACGCAAATATGTTACAGAAATCGAGAATATAAATTTGTTATATTCTCAGAAAGGGGATTAACGCAAATTTGTTGCGAGAACCAAGAATGTAAATTCGTTACATTTCAAAATGAAGGATCGACGTAAATTCGTTACGAGGATTGAGGATATAAATTTATTATATTCCCAAAACGAGGGTTAGCACAAATATGTTGCGAGAACCGAGAGTGCAAATATGTTACATTCTCAAAGGATCAATGCAAATATGTTACGAGGATCGAGAGAATACAAATCCGTTATATTCCAAAACGAGGGTTAGCGTAAATATGTTGCGAGAACCGAGAGTGCAAATATGTTACGAGGATCGAGAGAATACAAATCCGTTATATTCCAAAACGAGGGTTAGCGCAAATATGTTGCGAGAACCGAGAATGCAAATATGTTACATTCTCAAACAAGGGATCAACGCAAATATGTTACGAAAATCGAGAATATAAATTTGTTATATTCTCAGAAAGGGGATTAACGCAAATTTGTTGCGAGAACCAAGAATGTAAATTCGTTACATTTCAAAATGAAGGATCGACGTAAATTCGTTACGAGGATTGAGGATATAAATTTGTTATATTCCCAAAACGAGGATTAACGCAAATATGTTACGAGAACCGAGGGTGCAAATTCGTTACACTCTCAAACAAAGGATCGACGTAAATTCGTTACGAGGATTGAGGATATAAATTTGTTATATTCCCAAAATGAGGGTTAACATAAATATGTTGCGAGAACCGAGGATATAAATTTGTTATATTCTCAAATGAGGGTTAACACAACAAATATGTTGCGAGAACCGAGGGTGCAAATTCGTTACACTCTCAAATAAAGGATCGGCGCAAATATGTTACGGGGATCGCCATCGAGTACTAACGCAAATGATGCTGCCATTGAGGACTAATGAAGAGAAGCTACCTTTGAGGACTAATACTTTATGAAGAGAAGCTGTCATTGAGGACTAATGAAGAGAAGCTGCCTTTGAGGACTAATGCTTATGAAGAGAAGCTGTCTTTGAGGACTAAAGCTTATTCTGGAGTCTCCTCATGCTCAAAGAACCAAATTTAGGTATTCGAAGTTACTTCGGACTTAAAGAATTGATTTCACAAAATTTCGGGAGTCCACAAACTCCGAGAGTTGAATTTTCAAAATTTTGGGGAGTTTTCAGACTCAAAGAATTTGAACAGAACTGATAGAAAGAATGATTTTCTGCATTTACGGCCCTTTGGAAGGAACATATCGGTTCTGTCAAAAAAGAGGGAAGTCACCTTTGCCCCTAGTTTTGGACTCCTCTTATTTTAGCACTATGACGTGATAGTGTTTGAAACTTCTGCTCGTATAGCCCATAGGATGCTTATGGAGACTTTTCAAATCTTTATTCATCATCTTAAACCCACACATCTAAGACCGTTTATTGGCTTATCTAAGGACAGACCAGACAAAGCCCGTTACTCAAGACGACTGACTCAAACTCTACATTCATTATGAATCAATGTGCATTCATCGTGAATAATGTATCATCTCATCTTTGATTTATTCATTATCTTACTAATAGTAGTACTTTGCTGATAAATCTAAACTTTGAAAAACTTCCCCTTTTGATTTAGCTAATTCTTTACCCATCTAGAACGTGCTTCAAATTGGTGCTTTAGCTTATAGAATGGAAGTCACTCTATTTCAATCCTTTCAAAACAAACTTGATTACTTGAGAGCTTGCTTTTGATATAGAGGGATTTTGGCAAACGAAGTTTGCCCCTAGTTTGAATAAGATTCAGAGGCATTGCTTTCGGGATTAAATGAGGTGTTCAGCAAACAAAGTTTGCCCCTGGTTTGGCGATATGTATGCGGCTTCTAGCAAATGTGAATTTGCCCCTAGCCTGAAGGAAGGAAACCAAAGATGCAAACGGGTGAAGCTTATAGTTGTAGGGATGGTTATGGACCGAGAACCTTGGGAGGTTTGCTTACTTATCCCCGAGCGGGAATCAGGTCCAAAGTAGTTCGGCCGAGGCCTAAAAGAAAGATAGCATGAGATGATAGGGCAATGACCGAACCGAGCAGGTTGCCTACGTATCCCCAAGTGGGTATCAGGTCAAGCGTAGTTCATCAAGGTATGAGGCTTTGAAAGAAACGGTTTCAAGAATTGGTGGGCTTTTCGAGCCATGATGCCATCTAGGGAGTGCATATCACTTGTGGTAGCCCTTGTGTAGCATGATGAACTACTTTTTCCTTTATTCTCTATTCTTTTTCTTTTTTTTTTCTTCTTTTCTTTTCTTCTTTTTCATTTGACGGTTGATTCATTAACCTTTTCACTAGCCAGTTAATCTTTATAACTCTCATCATGTGTTATTCATACTCTGTCATATCCACAAAGCGATATCAGCCCTCCAAATCACTCTTTATTTTTCTCAAAGATATCTTTGCATTGTTTTATGCCCTCTTAGCCATTGAGCCTCTCACAAAAAATGTGAGCTTAATTGATACTTTCAAATCTCTCTTTTCATTTCCAATTTCTTTAGAACAACACAAAGTCTTGAGGTAGTTTATGTGCCAATGATTTATTTTGAAGTACTCAAGAATTCTCAATCTTATCTATTCTCTGCCTTTTCTTTTCTTTTTTCCTTTCCTTTCTCTTCCTTACTATCTCTATGATTTTGACTGGCTAGGATTAGGATTTTTGAAATCAACATGCATCTTATTTTTTTTGCTCTAACTTTTGCCTAGGCGCCCTTTCGGTTTTTTTCATCCTAGCGAGCTTCTTTCTTTTTTCTTTTTTCTTTTTTTTTTTCACTTGGAAGAAGAAGTTCATTCAAAATGTCTGACTACCATCAAGGACCAAGTTTAAGGCTTTAGACTGGTTGGGCTCATCTTTGAGGCTTGGTGTTTGAGAAAAGGGGATGGTGAGCAAGCTTCAAGTTCCAAGTTCATCTTTTCAAGATTGAGCAAGAGCATCTTTAAATTCTTAAAGTAAAGCTAATCAATTCTCTAGTACTCCTTGGATTTGGCACAGAACTTGCTTTGATCATTTTGGGATCCTTTTCAATGCAAAGATTTATTAACAGAGTATTTCTCACGATCATTTGAAAAAGTGATTTGATTTTCATTTTTTTTTCTTCTCTTTTTTTTTTTGGCTTAATGATCCATACATTCACGACTTGGAACACTGAATCAAACAGAATGAGACATTTTATTCAACTAGCAGGGAAAAAGGGTTACATCACTTGACTCGATAAACTCGACAATCGACTGACTTAAAGACTCGACTGGACTTGACACTTGACTCCTACTTGACATGACTCGATTACTAGACTTGACTTGGTCTCAACTGGAGTATCACAGATGATTTTCAATTGATTAGATTTCCAAGAGCATCCACATTTGCTTTAGCAGCAGCAGTTCTGAACATAATCACTTCACTATCATCATTTGAACCTCCGGGTCCGTCTTCCCCCAACAGTATGTGTGCAGAAATATTATCCACGTCAATGACCCAATTTTTAGCGGGACAGTATTCATCTGACTCATACCACGTATTGTCAATACCTTTTCCACATTTGTTGATTGGGCCAGGGCCAGTTGATTGTCGCGCACTCATGGATGCAGCAAATCCCTGGGATTGGGAGGTCGGAGAGTGAAGAGCTTGTAAAAGGTCACTTGGTGGATTTGGCGGAAGAGTGATGATTTTCTGATCAATGAGATCCTGGATCTCATGGCGGAGTCTTGAGCAAGAATCGGTATTGTGGCCTTGAGTTTGGTGATAGGCGCAGTATAAGGATAAGTCACATTTGTGAGGTAAGGGATTTGATGGTGGCCTTGGGTCTAGGGGATTAAGGTGACCACTCTTAATGAGGTGACCAAGGGCCATGGATAATGTCATGCCAAGCTTGGTGAATATTCTTGACCTGCCGGCTCGGCTTAATTTCGGATTCGACTTTGAACTTGAGTTGGCTTTTGGATTAAGACGTGAGCTTGAAATAACTCTTTGGTTCATTGGGATTGAGCATGGATATGGGCCTTGGTGAATGGTTAAGCTTGGATGTGGATTTTGGTGCTTGGCCGGGTGATCCATTATTCCCTTCGTCACTACCTCATTCAAACCCACTTGCTTTTTGAGTAACTGATAGAGCTCGAGTGTTACCCTCTCCAATTGATTCACCCTTAAAATCTGTTGCTCAATAGTGGCTTGCAGCTTATTCACTCTCTCTTTCAAAGCTCTTAAAGCCATTGGCGGATCAATCTCAAGATGATGGTCCATGTTCTCCTAAAATCAAGAAGACGAACCCAAGAAAATTAGAAGTGTCCTCACTAGGGGATCTGGTTGTTCCACTCTTTCTACAGGTCCACGACATGAAAGGCCCGCATGCAAAATCGATTTTCAGGAGACAAGGAATTTCGAGGAATTATTTTGATCTTAATTGGGAGGAAGATGTTGTGGATTTGTATGCTACATGCATGCAATGATATTGGTTAATGTGACAAACATGTTCATGCTTTGATGGTTTGATGCAACTGAATGCATACACCGCACACATGGCACACGGATGAAATGCACGTGTGTGTGTGCCTACTGTATATGCAAAAGAAAGGAAAATTCTAATCCTAACACATAAACAAATAAGCACATAAATCCTCACCCATGTCAAGTGCGCTAATTTCTCCTTTCATTGTGATCCTCCTTACCCTCTCAAAGGTTGGGAAAAATATTTTCGAAATTCATTTGAAAAGCATTTCTTTAAATGATGAGATTTTTCAAAAACAATTCTCAAGGATTTTGAAAAAATGAAAATGTTTCTCAATAACTATGATTGGGTTGAAATTTTGCTTTGAAATTCATTTGAAGAGCATTTCTTCAAAAAACAATTCTCAAAGATTAGTTTGGGGCTTTAATCAAAAGTGAACTCCAAAGATTTTTTTTGAAAGAGCAATTGAAAACTTTGGAATAAAGATTACAAAAAAAAATCCATTTGCTTTCAAAGATGGATTTAAAATTCTTTGGGTAGAAGGATCACATGATCGGATTATCACCGTACTTTTCATGAATTTTGGATGCATACAAGGTCAATGATGCTTAGCTAACATGATATAATAAGTATAACCTTATAACCAAGATTCAGCATGTTCCCAAATGTCATGGGACATGAGAAGGAATTGCTAAAAGTGATTAAGGGGTTATACATTTTTCATCAAGCAAGTATCATCATCATCTCAAATAATCCCCTTTGGGCATACAAAACTCCCTAGCACATAGCCCTAACCAAGAATTGATTTCCTAATATTGAAAGGTTTTATGGAAACTACTGTGCAAAAGCTGGGTTTTAGTCAAATAAGGGACCCTTGACACACATCCGATAGGATGCTTAATACACCAAATCATGGTACGAGATCAAGGGTGATCACACAGTCCCATGATGGCTTGACCGACCGGGTTGCCCCGAGCCTCCAAGGTCATAGTTCCGTGCAATCGACTAGCTGGACATGCAAGTGAAATGCAACAGGCACACAAAGATTAATTAATTCGATTAAAAGGATATTTTTCAAGTCTAATCCTCGAGTGAACCCAAAATCAGAATTCTGGTCTGCGAAACCAGAGATTCTGGGTTCGATCCCCAGCAGAGTCGCCAGATTGTGGATATCGCAGGTTGACTTACCCACAGCTTTTCCTAAAATCTTTTCTAAATTTCATTTTCAAAAACAAACGAGTCGCCACTTAATTTTTAAAAGGAAAATTAAGAAACCATTTGAAAGGAAACTGATCTTTTGAGAAACCAAAGATTAAACTAGGTCCGGGGATTATGGAATGAGAGATGAAGGAGCCTGTCGGACTAAAACACCCTCTCTCATCCTATCTTGCGATAGGCCTCTACTCAACATCCTTTTTTAATCGAATTATTAATTTAAGTGTGCCTTCAACTAATACATATATATATACATTACAAAAGCATGTCCAAAGGGTGTAAAATTGCCAACGACAGAAAAATATCATTCATAAGCCACATATGTCAAGTAGCAAGCAATATGATGTGTAATAAGGAACAAGGGAGCTTACCCGGGATCCGGCTGCGGATATTAAACGTGCAATGCATGCGATTAAATAAAACCTAGGAAAAGAGTCTCTAATCCATATATACACATAAGGCAAATCTTAATTCTAAGGTGTCGCGCATAAGGTCGAAAATAAAATCAAGGAATTTAATAAACTAGAGAGGGATTGAGAAATCGTACCTTAATAGCGCTACAAAACAAAGGGTTAGTTCACATGATATGCAAAAATATGGTGTTAGAAGTAACAATCCTAAATTTCTAGCTTAAATTTATCTAATGTAATTAAATCCAAAGCAAATAAGTCCTAATTACAAGTGTCAAACCATATGGATGAATATGTACATGGACAAGGATAAACTATGAAATACTCTTAAACTTTGAATTCAAGCCCAACTAATCATTATTAAAACATGGTTTAAGTCTTGGGTCATAGAAAAGTCATTTGGACCATTATTTAGAAAGTTGGTCAAATGTGTCATAAAACTCTGAAAATTGCAGAGAGCAGACCAGAAATGTAAGAAAATAAAAAGCACGTCTCTCATGGTTTGATGTTGATGAATTTTGGACACAAGATGCCTCTGTGAGTCTAGTTTCCAAATCAAAAAGAAAATCAAGGTTTCAACGGTCGGATCTCCGGGAAAAGGACAATAACCAGACATCACTCAGAGATGTACAACTCTCTGTCCAGAGATATTGTTTGATTTTTTAAAAATAGTAAACAAATCAGAAATGCTTTGTTCTTTTTAGGGTGATTTCCCAACACATTAATCTACTTAGAAAAAATTATTTTGAGTCACAAACACTTTATTAGAACTCTGATTTAATTATCTCAAAAGAGTGTCGCTGTTCTGAAACTATTCTGAAACTCTGGACAGATTATTGTTACTTCACAAAACTCATGACCAAACCATTCTAAACATGAAACCATCTAGAAACAAAAATTACAGTGGTAGAACATTGTGTTATTGACACTTTCCCGTTGGTTTCACTTGATTTCAACGATTAGATTTCGAACTAAAAATCTTTGATCAAAAACAGTTTGTGAACTCACTGTTTTCATTTGTCAAGTTCAACTTTTATTTGGTAACTCCAACTATTAAACCATGAAGTTGGGTCTAAACCAAACAACTTCTCCTACCATTTGATGGTCATTGGAGACTAAAGACTTTTATTTTCCATAGGTTTCAAATGAAGTATGGATGGACTTCATGAAATCTACAAGATAAGGAACCCAAGCCATGGAGATGGACTTAGACTCAAAACCACTTCCTCCTACCATTTGATGGCCATTGGAGATGAAGACATGACTAAAACTCATGAGTTTTCAAGGAATATAAGGAGACTCCATGAAAACTCAAGCTTAGAGGACCCAAGTCATGAGTATGGACTTGGATCCATCTATTTGTTTATGATGATCAAACTTTGACTTCCATGTGAAGCATAAGCTTTCATGGGATTCAAAAGATCACATTCAAGAGATTTCAAGAGAGATATTGAGGATCTCCAAGAGTCTCAAGAAGGAAGTATGAACAATAAAAGAAATGAAGCAAGGAAAACAAAATAGTTTGAGGATTCAAAGGAAAGAATGCAAATAAAACAACTTATGGTTAGAGGATCACCTCCAACTATCCTCAAAGTTTCTCTTCTTTGAAGATCTTCCAAGCTCTTCTTCCTAGTTTTCTCTAAACTCTCTCTTTTCTCTCTAAAATGTTGGTGTAATGGTAGTGTATTTTTTGTATGTGTTGTCCTCCTCCCTTCCCTTGGGAGATCCTCTCCTTTTATAGACAAAATAACCCAGGTATTTTCAGTGAATTCGGAGTAAAAGACATGTGTAAACATCTCATTTGGTGGTACAATATGTACTTCCTAAAATTGGACAGACTGCTGCCCAGGGCGGCAGTCAAGAAACTGTCGCGGCAGTCCGTGGATGCCGCCGCGGCAGTTCATGACTGCCGTCGCGGCACTGTGTGACTGCCGCGCGGCATTCATCAAATGCCGCGGCAATTAATGGATTGTCGCGTTTTTGTCAGTCTTACTTTATCAGTTTTTTGTTCTTATTCGCATACCCATACGTATTGCACTGCAAAATGCAGACTTTAAAAGTGAACGGCAGTCAGAAATTGTTGGCGGCACTGGGTGAATGCCGGACCGGCACTCTTTGACTGCCGTGCGGCACTCGGTGAGTGTCGCGGCAGTCTGCCGTGTGCCGTTTTTAGCTAAGATTCCCTCTTTAGGTCTTCCTTCTTTTAAAGCAAATTATTCTTGAAGATTTTTTCCAAAAGTCATGTCTTATACCGAATTCTCCTAAATACCTGGTATTTTCTCCTTTCTGTGAAATTTTATCGCGTTTGGAAAACTTTCTGAAGAGCTTGGAATACTTCGAATCTTTTCGGTCCTTATCATCATCGGATGTGGAGGTGACGCTCTCCTAAATTCGACAGTCGGTCAAAATTGGGGTGTCTACACATCCTCAAAGTCTTGGACTACAGGAATCTGTGCAACAGTGAGTTCCGGACTTGAGCTCTCGATAGCTGCTAGACGGCTAGTAAGGAAAGCATCACCAAAAGGGTTGCACTAAAAATCAAAAGGTTGACTTCCTGGTACCAAAAAGGTAATCATCCTATTGGCACAGTTCAACTTGGCATGATACTTCGTGAGCCAATCAAATCCCAAGATGATGTCAAAGTCTTTCATTGACAAAATGATTACATCTATGGGAAGAATCCTATCCTCGAGGGTTGAGGTACAGTCCTTGCACATTTTCCCTAATCGTACGGTGACTTCAAAGGTGATACCACATTCAGGGCTATGTCAAGCACCTGGGATACTAAACCCAAAAGTTTAACAATTCTGATAGCAATAAATGAATTTGAAGCACCAGTATCAAATAATACTTTAACTCGAGTGCTAAATAATGTAAAAGTACCTTCCATATTCTGCTGTTTAACCTCATCAAATCTCGCATTCTCTGGGATGATCGCATTAAAACGAGCATGTACAAGTGGGCCCTAAGCAACTGGTCCCTTGTATCCTCCATGGGGTGATTTGCAGTTCTTACTCATGTGACCGCGCTTGCCATAGTTGTAGCAGGTAACTTTCGAACAATTCTAGTTCCTTATAGCTCGACAGTCCTTAGCCAAATGACCAAGTTTTTCACAATTAAAACATCCACCGGTATTGCCTTTAGTAGCAGCAGGGAGTCCTTGTGGGGGAGGTGCTTGATTTGCAGCATAGCAGTTCCAGAAAAACGCAGGTTATTGCTTCCTTTTTCCAGTCCAGTTGCATTTGTTCCCTTGGAATCGCATCGAAGGTCTCGGTCCTTGGTTAGTTCTAGGTAGGGGTCGATTTCCAAAGCGTCCTTGCTCCCGACCGTTGATATCCTCATGATCGACTGCCATTCCTACCATGGCCTTGAAGGTCTGACCTTGATGATTCAACATCATTCGTTGTAGTGGCAGTGAGAGGCCTTGGTGATACTGCCGATTCTTCTTTTATGGAGTATCAATCATATGCAGGGCAAAACAAGATAGCCATAAAACTGCACCATATATTCCCTCACGATCATGTTCCCCTACCTTAGCTAAAAAAGTTCTCTCTCCTTCTTGTTCCTCTCCGTTTGAGGAAAGTAATTTTCTAAAAACAGTCCCTTGAACGTGATCCAAGGCCTCCTTCCAGCTGCGTCTTCTCCTACAGTCGCCTTCTCCAATTCCCACCAATCGGCTACCAAATAAGTCAACTGAAATGTCTCCAGTCGACGCTTCCCTATCTCATTACATCCAAGGGTATCAAAGATTGCTTCAATCTCTCGGAGCCACTGTTCTGCTTGCCACGGCTCAGTATTCCCGTCAAACTTCTCTGGATGAAAATGATGAAAACGATCCACTATCCGATCCTCAGCTAGCCTCGGAAGTGGTCCATGATTATTTTAGTTATTCACATTTGGATTGTTAATCCATTCCATTCTCTGCACAAAGGCCTCGAACAGTCCAGCTGGATCAACAGCTTGGGGTGCTTGGGGGACATCTTCAATCTGAGCGGGAAAATTCCGAGTAGGCATTCCTGCTATCGATGCAGTAAGGTTGGGTACCTATACAGACATCTGTCGGTTAGTCGTCAACCCAAAATAGTCATAGAAAGTAGCTCAGAAATTAAACGTAATAGTTATAGATATTATCACATTAATAGCAAAGCATTTTATACGAACAACTCCAAAAAACATTAACGTCCACCCCTATCTCAAGGAATCTTAAGGGTCAAACTCAAGAAATATTGGAGAATTGGTGAACGTGACTACTAAACCTAGGCTCTGATACCAAAAATCCTGTCATGCCACGCAGTAGCAAAAAAAAAAAGAAAAAATAAATTTCTTTTTGGACCCGTAGGCCATGACAATTGAAAGTCACCACATTGTCCATAACCAAAGTCAAACCATCAGAGTAATGGACTAAACCACGTATTGGGAAATTCTATGTTTGATATATGATATCGAAGTTCAATACTAAACTATCACAAACCAAAGGTATCTGTGGAAACATAAATAAAGTATTACGACAACATACACTGATAATAACTGTAGCTATAACGGAAGTCTCTAAAATATAGACATAAACATAAACTAACTACGGCACAACTTTCAGTCTTCAGCTTGTGTAGTAGTCAGCACTAGCATAGCCTCTACCATTGTAGGCTCTATCCTCGTAGTCCCTGTGCATGTATGAACCTCCAGCATACTCATAACCTTGGCTAACTGGACGTAGAATTTCCAGCGGTATAAACACCGTCAGCTACGAAAGTCGAGTGAATGCAAATACTAACAGAGTATCTATAGATATGCATGATACATAACAACAACATCAATAATAGAATCATCTTATCGTTCGCATGCATGTATGCACCAACTCAATATATCTCAACGAACATTGTCTCCATATCATGGACATCGTCCCAAACCATCTCAACCGTAACATAGACTCTTGGGTCCATATTAATCAGACACGTAGTCCCATACCTACGGTATGTCATACCCGACACACATTCCCATATCCTTATGGCTACAATGCCTTGATCCATCCTAGCCATCACGCCCGATTCATATTTCCTTTCATAATGCATGTCACTTAGTCTCGGTCATGGACTGAATTGACATATCCTTTAGCCTTTCTCATGGACTAAAGCGATATTCCTTTAGCCTATATCGGACTAAGTTTCGACAACTTCTAATACATTTCGGCCAACAAGCCTAATTCACATCTCTTCCATAATTGTATTCCTCTTAGTCTCGGTTATGGACTAAAGTGACATCCCTTAGCCTCTGCCGGATCTCCCGTCTCTGACCGAGGTGATGTACCTTTAGCCTCTATCAAACTAGGTTCATGATGTATCCTTCTTAATCTCATTCATGGTCTAAATTGACATATTCCTGTAGCCTCTATTCGAACTTCCTGTCCTAGTCACGGACTAAGGTAATATTCCTTTAGCCTCTATCGGACTAAGATGATAACATCGGTATAACCCTCAGTCTTGGTTTTGGACTAATGTGACCATGCCCTTGTCTCTATCAGACCTCTCATGTCTCGGTCATAGGCAAGGCGACATTCCATTAGCCTCTATAGGACTAGGGTGCTAGCCACATTACCGTTCTCACAAACATGTATCCCTTAGTCTCTCTCCTAGAATAGAGCGACCCCGCCAATATATTCCTTAATCTCTCTCATGGATTAAGGTAATATAGGTAAATCACAATCATCACATCTATTTCCACAATCTGTATCCCTTAGTCTCTTTCGTGGACTAAGGCAATTCTACTACTATATCTCACAATCATGACTCTGTATCTCTTAGCCTCTCTCCTGGACTAAGACGATACCACCACTACATCCCCTAGTCTCTCCCATAGACTAAGGCAATATACGCATATCGCAACCCATATTGTACGATCTTCACGATCTCATTCCCACGCACCAATCATAAATAGTATCGACCTCTGTAATCTATAGATCCACTACTACGCACGTCGGCTTCTCAATTAAATCATTATCATTATTATAACATTGGTTCCATTGTTCAATGCATTAAGTCCATTATTCACATGTGTATTATTCCATTTCAGCTTTCCCACATCAACGTATGATAATAATCAGCTTAACAGTTCATCAGGTATAAACAAACTAAACATTTAACATTCTAATATGTTCGATCGATTGAACTTACTTCAATCGATTGAGGAAATGCTAGGTTTGATCGATCAAAGGCGTTTCGATCGATTGAACTGCGTTCGATCGATCGAGATCAGTCCGTGTTCGATCGCTCAAATGTTGTTCGATCGATTGAACGCAGTATTATCCCAGAATTGAATAGGACCTTGTACACACATCTAGGGTCCATTCTATCATGCCAAAACATATATATAAACAACATAATCTAAGCTACCAAGTGAGTATAGGCACTCATCGGTAAAGACGGTGACATCGGCGAGCTCAAGGTGGCCGCGAGTGGTCTTAATGGTCTCTCTCTCCTCTTTCTCTTTCTCTTTCTCTTTCTCTTTCTCTTCTCTGTCCTCTGTCTTCTCCTTCTTCTTTTCCTTCTGCTCCTCTTCTCCGAGAGTATGTGAGGGAGTATTTATGTTGTGTGTGTATGTATATATAATCGAGAGAAGGTGTGTGTGTATATATATATGAGTATGTATACATATTCTCTTCCTCTCTAAACTCTCTCAAAGATTTCAGCAACTCAAACACACACATAACATAACATATATATATATAGGCAACGAGGGAGGGCAGGTGGTAAAACATGTATGTTGATAACACAGGGTTCGATCGCGAAGTGAGTTCGATCGATTGAGAACAGGTCGGTCACGGTTCGATCAATTGAGAATGGTTCAATCGCGTGAGAAAAGGGACACATCATCAATTTCTGGTCGACAGAGTTTTGATCGCTTGAAATTGTCTCGATCGATCAAAGAATGAAACTCTCGATCGATTGAAGTTAGTTCGATCGATCAAAACCGAAATTACAAGGAATGAAAATACAAGCATACTGAATCTTATGAATATAAAAAGTAGTAAAAGTACAATGAAAATACAGGGTATTATAGGAATATTTCTAATTCATAAGAGTATAGAATAGGCTCTTAGGCAGTGAACACTCATTAAGTTTAGAACCTAGATGGCTTAGTTTAGACGACTTAGAGCATCCACAGTGGGTATCATGTACAACAAACTTAAGGCTAGTTTGGATGGGGACGTTTGCAATGGGTCGTTGGTACAATAGTATACAACAATGGAACTTAAGGAAACTTAAGTTTAGTGTATAGCTAAGTTCAGCTATTGTACAAGACTGGCGGCACAAGGAGCACCGTGAGGCTCCAAGCGGCACACATTGTACCGTGTGATATCCAGACGGCACAATGTGTGTCGTGTGAAGTTGTCACTTTTATAGAGCCGTGTGATATCACACGGCACACTGTATGTCGTTTGATATCACACACGGCACACTGTGTGTCGTTTGATATCACACACGGCACTCACATTGCCGTTTGAATAAATACCCATTGCGAGTGTATTTCATCTATACACTAAACTTACCAAACATCAACCTTAAGTTTGCTATACCTACTGTGGATGCTCTTACCATATCAATGATCAGTCTTAGGCACTGACGAACTTCCTGAGATGAGTCTCAGAACAATTAGCCTAGCCTAAAGCCTAGAAGAGAATGAGAACAGAAATACTTTACCATTTGATCCTAGTAGTAGATATGAAAACTTACAACTTTAATACTAAGACTAGACACGAATTAGAAACACTTTATGTGGACAAACTGAAACTTTTGGGGTCCATATTCACAAAGTCTTCCATGAACTGTAATTCAGTCAATCTCAGGAAATGTACATGTTTTATACCAGCTTTTTAATACAATCTCCCTCAGACTGTCGAGGTTTAAAAAAATGTACATAAAGTTCAAAGACCGTAATTAGCTAATTAATGATCTATTACCTGAGTTATACAAGATGAAGATGCTGAATAGAAATAGGATCATCTCTAACATTGTTTCACTTGTTTTAGGTGTAATTCTATGGGACCTTAGGCTCATTTTTCTACAAAAACAGAGGAGAAAGTGAATGAGTAAGCATATCAGACCATAAATCATAACTTAAAAATTAACAACTCCAGAAATATTTGATAATATGAAACATTTTTGATCAGAGAACTCAAAGCCTTTATTATGTAGAGGCATACATTTATTTACTGTGAGAGATAGAGTTAGACAGAGAGAGAACTGAGGGGACCTTGGGTCTAAAGTCTCCAATAGATGTTGATTTGTTAAAACTACCAAGCCATACTTATGATCACTCTCATCAATTTTTGAATCTGACATGGTCATAGCTCATAAGCACACCAACTAGCCTTTCTAAGAACCAATTTGTGCATAACTCTTCCACTATTGTTTCAAGTATATGTGAATTCTAAATTTACAAAAAAAACATGTTTACACTTAAGTAACTACTTCCCTTATGGAAGGATGGAAATGCTTCTGGGTGCCCAGAGGTCTCAAGTTCGAATCTCAAGGGGTGGCCACAGGTGATTCACCCGGATGCCCTGGCCTCGTAAAATTAGTCGAGGTGCACGCAAGCTGGCCCAGACACCCATGGTTACCAAAAAAAATGTTTACACTTAAGCAACAAACCAAAGTGTACATTTGAGAGGTAATTACTAATTGAACTGATGTGGTATCAACTATCAACAATACATTGAATATTTCAAAGAACTAAATAATTTAGAGAAGACTTTTATGCAAAAATATCTGTATGCATGCATGTTCTTAGCAACTAAGAATAGTTTTGTAACTTTATGATTGGCTTCAAGAAAATAAAAACACATAAACAGTCTCTTGTCCCATTATAGCTTATTTTCCAATTGAATGACTGTAGAGTCGGATAAATTGGGCCAAAATGAAAGTGAAAATACTAGAATTTTACTGGAGTATGTACGAATAATGGAGGAGGGAGAAAGTGCAAGGATTGGAACAACTAACTTTCCAAGAAAGTACCACCCAAGTGCATGAATCCAACCCCATACCCATACCTCTAAATATACATGACTACTCATCATCACGTCTATATCTCAACTCACTTAATTTCACACATTAATTCACATATCGACGGATTCAGGTTGGTCCGGTAGGGGATTAGGACAAGAAACAGAGAAAATGCTAGAGTCAAAACATCAATCACTTTCTTTTCCCCCATGTTTCCCTTAAAGAACATAAAAATAATACTGTAAATATAAATTAAAAACCCCCCACAGCACATTTAATGTTAGACTACACAAATTATTGCAAATATTGAGCGTAAGGGGCAAGAGTTCCGCCGATTTGGGCTGTACAGAAAGGGTGGGTGTCCATAATTTGTTGAAGGTTTGAGTGTGAGGGACAAGGGTGGTGAGAAATCAGTGGGTTGGTGCTATATAGATGAGATATATATATATATATAGAGAGAGAGAGAGAGAGAGAGAGAGAGAGATGGGAGGGGTGTGTCCATATTAGACTTGCCCGGTAGATCTATATGAGGGGCCCGGTTTGTGGGGATGGACGAAGAAGAAGAAGAAGAAGAGATGAAGAAGAAGAAGAGAAGAGTACCTGTGATCGGCGGCGTCGACCAAGCGGCAGTGGCGACGGAAACGGGGACGTCGGAGGAGTCCTTTCCATCTCTCTTCTCTTTTTAGGGCTATAGAGTGGAAGAGAATAGAGTTAAATCAGTTAAATATTTAGGGGAAAATGTTAGGGGGGAAATTTTGGGCAAAATTTTTGTATTGTGTTTATTTATAAAATTGTCACCGTATTTTTTATTTTTGAGTTTTTATTTATAAAATTGCCACAGCATTTTTAATTTTTGACTTTTTATGTACAAAATTGCCACTGTATTGTTATTACTAACAGATGTATACCTTTTTCTAACGGATATATCCGTTAGTAATTAGTAACAGATATCTCCGTTAGAAATCATAAAAGCTGTCTATTAGAAATATGGCAATAGTGTGTAGTGTAAACCAGGAGAGTTAGTGGATAAATTGTACCTTTGATAATCCTCTTTATTATGGTCTTTCATCTAATAAAAACTCTATCTTGTAGATATTTGAGATGTGGTTGAAGGTCGGAGCCAAAATTTTGAGATTCTACTTCTAAAGGAAGTAAAATCCTTGAAGCTGTTGAGCGGATCGATCCAGGTTCATCAGGTGAATCGATCCGCTTGTTCAACAAGAAATTTGTGTCCAGAAAATGCCAGGCGGATCGATCCGCCTTTTTAACTGGGATCGATCCGCGATCTTCTCAGAACATTCTGCAGACAAGATGTTAATTCGGATCGATCCAACTTTTTGCCGTGGATCAATCCACGGCTGCTGAAGGCTGCTCCTTATTTTTATTACAAGTTTTCCATTTTGTATCAATAGTATATATAGTTAGAGATGGTTTTTGTTGAGGGTTAGCTTGTATTTTGCTTAGATTTTAGGGTTGTAAACTCTCTCTCTCTCCCTCTCTCTCTCTAATTTTGTCATCTCCCCCGCATTTACTCCTCCATCTACCCACATTGACCACCATTATAGTGTTAGAGAGAGAAGAGTGTTGTTGTTTTGAATACATTGAAGCATTTATTGGAGAGATCTCTTGGAACTTCTTACATTTATGATGAGTTTATCTAGTTGGTATTGTTTCTCTCTCTCTTTCTTTAATGTGTATGCTTTTACTTCCATGAGTAGCTAAATCATGTAGGTTGAGGATCATAAACCCACCATTGGAACCAAGTGTGTTTTAATGTAGGATTTTCACACTTTGTAGCATATAAGAGTTCATGGGTGCAATGTTTGATGTCTTGAGACTCAACTTACAATGTCAAGCATTGAAAGTTGTTATATCTCTATATTTCAAACCTATATCCATGTATTGCATTGGAACTTCTATCTAGCATGTAGGTTGACTACCACATGTTTGATAGTTTGTCATAATGGGATTTTCTACTCTAGAATGTGCTACAAGTAGGAAATCCATGTGTTGGTTGGTCCAAGGTGGGGGAATGCTCCCCAACCTCGATTTTTCCATTTACAAAACCCCTACTTGTTAATTAAACTTAGCTTTGTTCATAGTTTACTTTCCCTTTTTGAAATAGTCATTGTAGTATAATCTTATACTTATTGAACCAAACTCAAAGTCGAAAAGACTCAATTTTATTTTGTAGTTTGTTAGTTTCACCTTGCATTATAATTAGTTATTAAGCACCCTACATGCATTGTTGCATTCCAATCCCAATGGACTCGACACCCTATTTCCATTGTACTATGTTTTCAATAGGGTAACAAAATAACTTGATTTTGACAACATCAGTAGGCCTATTGGTTCAACAGCTTGGGGGTTCGAACAATCGCGAATGTGATGGTACTGCTCAGATTTGATCTCCTCGGACTTTGTCATCCGGCCCTACTCAGACTTGGCGCTTGGACATGTTTGGATTTAAAATTCAGAGCTGCTTGGACTGGTTCTCCATTTGAACTTTCTCAATCCGTGGATAAGTCAATGATGTCGGGAGTAGGCTGAGTGTGTAGAAGCTTCCCATGTTGACCTCTGTCAGAAATGTACCTGCAATGGAGGTCAAAAGAAGTAAAGATAGATGTAAAGGTAGTAAGTCGCTTCAAAAAAAAGAAACAAGGATTCTCTTCCCAGTGACTCATTAGTAATGGGAGAGTACTGCCCCAGTGTGATGTGTATTCCCAAGGTATGAGATGAATTCTGGATAGCCTTTCGGCGTCACCAAATGTCTTTGAAAAGTGGTTTTGTCCTTGGAGAGTTTTATTTTTGTTCTGAAAGGTGAGAACGAGTTTGGAAAAAGTCTGACAGCCTTTCAGCACCGTTTATGAGTTTTTAAAAGTTTATCCACCCCTGGTCTATATACAAGTGTAGGAAGAAGATGGAGAAGAATTAGGCAGCCTTAGGCGCCATTTATGAATTTGAGAAAGTGTATCCATCCTTGTGAAAATGTAAGGAAAAGATAAGAATGAGCAGCCTTTTCAGTGCCATTATAAAGTTTTGAAAAAGTGTATCCATCCTTGTTAAAATGTAAGGAGAGAATAAGTGAGAATGGGCCAGCCCTTCGGTACCGTTATTTGATTTTGAAAAGTTCTTTCGCCCGCTGGTTTGTAAAAAGTGTAGGGAGAAGACAGAGAAGAATCCGGTAGCTCATCGGCTCTGTTTATTGTTTTTGAAAAGTTTTTCCGTCCCCTGTTTATACAAGGGGAGGATAGAAAAGAATTTGGGCGGTCTATCGGTGCCGTATTATGTTTTTGAAAAGTTTTGAATGTACGTGCAGAATGTGATTATGTGGGGGAGGTTGACGTCTAATGTAGTCTTATTTAGGTCCGGTTCCCGAACCTTCAAACCTCCGGTGCCGTAGCACCTTCTCAGGTTTGTGGTTTCGAGCGGAGGAACTTTCGGTGCTTACTGACGGTACTACCGCAACAGCCATGCCATTTACTAATCCTCCTACCTAATCTTAAAGGGTTTCAGTTTTAGAACCGAGTTATGTCATGCTTGATGCAAGTGTGTAGTGTGCATAACAGTAATGTATGGCATTGGCCTTGCAGTTTCATTGGCATTGGCCCCGTAATTTTTAGAGTGCTTCACGAATACCTGTACAAGAAAAAGTAGAGATATAAGAAAGATTTGTTAGTAAAGAAATGACCCATTAGAAATAAAACCATCAAAGTGATGGCCTGAGTCCTCTTAAGCATATTCCCCAGTAGAGTCGCCAGCTGTCGCGCCCGCTCCCCCGGAACGCCAGGCCGTCAGTGTGGGCCCAGCTTCCTGAGAGTGGGTGAATTGCAACTTGATTTTTATTGGAAATGGTGAAAAGAAAATGGTAGGGCCTATTTGAAATGTTCAGAGTTGCCACCTAACATTCAGGGTGTTAGGACCCCTACAAAGACAATTAAAGTAATTCATCTTTGACTTTTAAAAAAACAGTTTTGAGAAAAGTGGGCCCTTTAAAAGTGTGACTCTGAATAGCCATGCGAAAACCAGAGATTTTGAGTTGGGTTCGGGGACTCGATTATGTCGAGGAAAGGTATTAGGCACACTCGAACATCCGTGCGAACGGTTGCCAGTTTTAGTATTTTTATTAAAATGAGGCATTTCGATTGAATAAGAAAAAAAAAAGCTTTTCCTTTTTTTAAGAAAGTGAATAGGATAAAAAATGGTGATAGGTATGGTCGCACTCTTTGAGAGTTGCTTACGTATCCCAGGATGGGAATCAGGCCAAACGTAGTTCTGACTTGTATGTGCGAGTGTATGCATGATTTTTGTAGAGAAAGAAAAGTAGTCATGTTTGACCGTGCACGTGTGATATAGTGATTTGAGAAAGAGTTTGATGTAACTAGGAACTTTAACCCACATGGTATAGTCCTAGATTTTAACATTTAGAAAGTGATTGAGATTGAAATGAGACAATGCAAGTGATTGGAGAATGATGCATTTTTTTATACTTTTCTATTTTTTTATTTTATATTTTATTTTATTTTTCAGTCATTTTAGTCCAATATTGGAAGTTAGGATCTGTGGTCAAATGACTGAAAAGTGTACCGAAAGTAAGGGTCGTTGCCCATTAAAAGTGTGAAGACTTACCTGTCTTACCTATGTTGTTTGTAGATTCCAAGCAGAGGTGGCATTGGAGTTTTATTTGAGAAAGTCCACTTTTTGTATTTTTTTTATTTTATCTTCTTTTTTTTTTGTATTTTTTATTTTATTCCGGAAGTAAGGGACGGTGCCCAATAAAAATGCTCGAATCTCCTTTTATCAAAATTATTGATCAACTTGATAAATTGGGCATATTCAGTTTTAATAAAAGTGGAAAGATGAACAAATTTCTATTTATCAAAGTTATTGAGCAACTTGATAAAAGTGAATATTTGGTAAAAGAAAAAAAAAAGGATTTCTTTCTTTTTTTTTTTTGTTTTCTGTTTTTTTTTTATTCTTTTTTTTTTAAAAGAAGTTTTTTAATACACTAGACTTTATTCACTTGAAAACGATCAAAACCCCAAATGAAATAGATAAAAGCAAAATTCTACAAAAAGTTTATTTCGAAGTGCAATTTTTTCACAGTTTTGAGAGAAGTTTTCTAAAATTGGAATGGAGAGATTCTGGTGTTCCTAATTTTTTTAATTTTGAGAGAAAGTTCTCAAATGAGTCTAGTTTCCATGGTAGAAAACCATTTTGCAATATCTTTTGTAGATTGGGAGAAATTGAGTTTAGAAACACCCTTACTCAGAAAAAGGGACTGCACTGTAGACTGAAATTGGACAATTTTTTACAAAAATTAAACTGATCTAAAAAAAATCAAAAAAAATCACAGGGGTAGGTAAGAGGCTATAGTTAATGGACAAAAAAATGGAGTGAATAAAAAATCTTGAAGTAGTCCAAACAGTGAACGTGATCTGGTGTCACTGCTATGATATTTCGGGCAGATCATATACCTTCTGTGTTTATGTTTTGCAAATGGGTCATATGATTTTTTTAAATTCCGAAAACAAAATCATAGACCAACATTATTGAGTTAGGAACACTCTGCACTTGGTTTCATTTGATTTGAATCAAAAATGAATTCGTGGTGATATTTTGATTATCATCACTGCAGTGGACTTTAGCAACATGGACTGTTTGGGTCTTCAATGGTGATTGAGGTTGGAGAAGAGAGATGAGGAAGAGATGAGGGAGTGGGGCTGCTCCCTCCCTCTCTTGAATGGTTCTGCGTTGTCTTCTTTTATAGGCAAAAAACCTCATTTTTTAATTGTTTTTTTTTTGTTTTTTTTCCTTTCCTTTTATGAGTTCTTTGCTTTACTTTTTTTCCACTAAGATTTTTTCTTTGCTTTACTTTTTTTCCACTGAGATTTTTTTCTTTGCTCTTGCTATGACAGTCCATCCCACCAAGAATGTGTCTCCAATTAGTGTGAAAATAATCGTGTGTGGTAGGGAGCATGCAAAATTCTTGACCTTTTGACCTCATATCTTTTGACTTGCAGTATCTTTTCCATTCGAGGTCAGATTGGGATGATTAGCATGAGCACTTTATTTTGAAATGATTGGATTGGGCAAAAATGGGCTGTCTACAAGTACCTTTGTTTTTCTCAAAATTTATTTTAGACCGGTTTTTTCAATTACATCACATAAGACCCTTGAATTTCAAATCTATTTTGAATGAGAAAAATTGTTTACAGCTATGATGATTAAAGACCTTGAATATTGTTTTCAACTAGTCGATAATACGCGCAATGCATGAGTTGTACATTATAGGTACCACATATTGTGGCAGTGATTAGTGGCACCACATGCCACTACATGTACTATAACTAATAAAGCATTTAGGAACAAAATTTGATAATTAAGCATTACTCTAATAGAAATGAGGTTTAGCTTGTGTTGCTTTCATAGATTTTTCAAGAATGACATCTATAACATTCTGCACTTTCTTTTGTTTTTCAACGATAAAACTTGCATGTGACAACCATTGGGGCTACCACTACCCTAGTCGAACCCTACTAGGGTCTCATCGAGTCTCACGACAATCATACTTGACTAAATTTCCTTTTTTTCCTTCCTTTTTCATCAACTTTCAGCCTTTGATATAATCGAAACTCTTAAAATTGGTACTGATATGATATAATCCTTTGTTGATTCTATTTTTTTGGTCCGTAATCCAACCTATGTTCTGTTCACTGACAGGACAATTGTACCTGACTGGTGTACTTGACGACTAGGTTTACCTTCGTTGTCGTGAGTGATTGTTCAAACCAAGAATTTCCTTCAACGTGCCCAAAGCCAAAGAAGAGTCCCCAACTATGAGTTCTCTATAGGTATTGAGAAACACCCTGTCATTACCGAGTGCCCATGTTCCAAAATCACCACAGTTCTGTTTAATGGTGAAAATTATCTCTCTTGGTCTTAGTTAGCCACTTTTTGGCTCCGGAGTAGAGCAAAGTTTGGCTACGTTGATGGCACACTCATGGTACCTAGTCATGAGGATCCTACTTATGCCAAGTGGGAGGTGGATAATTATCTTGTTATGAGTTGGCTCGTTCATTCCATGGAGCCTTTAATTGCTGAATTTTTTTGGAGATGAAAACTGCACAGGACATTTGGGATACCCTTGCTCAGACTTATTCTTGGAAAGGGAATGTGGCTCAAGTTTATGAACTTCGTAGAAGTATTGAGGCTTAAGTTCAAGGTGAGCACAATATTCTTCAATATTATACCTCTCTATCCATGATGTGGATGTTAGGGATATATACTAAAAGTCATGCTTTATGTAGTTGATTTATTATTCATTTAATAAAATCAGTTAATCCATTTTTTATGAGAATCTATGTGGGCAATGTTTGTATTATATTATTATTTAATATTATGCATGTGTGTCTCTCATTCTATATAGTAGGTGGTTTGGTGTGTAGAGTTCGGCTTACACACGGAAGATCAGGCCATCAGATATTATAGAATGTAAGATTTTGGTTTACAGTCTTAGATGGGATTGGACACACCATCGGTAGGACTGCAGCATGGTGTTGTTAGGTTTGTCTTGACTACGAAAAATGGTATAGTTTCAACTCACTATGCTGGTACACTTTGTGTATTAAACGGGACTGACTTGGGGTAATTATCTTTATACTGACTTATAAGATAATTAATACCTCATGGCTATTATGAGTGCTTATGCTCTAAATCCTAAGTTAATTTGTAGACACGTACATTTATTATTTACACTTTGATCCCTAAAAGGGTGAGATCCTTAAATGGGTCAATATCTCATTAGATTGGGTGGCAATATTAATTGTGTGGTGGATATTAATTAATGATGGAATCCATGTCTCAATTTTGGGATTGATGATATCCCCTTGAAAAAGCTTATAAGTTTTGATTATGTCAAACCCTGCAGGTGGATTTTGTATCCGACATATCAGATAAGTTAAGCAGAGGATCTCAAGGAATTTTAAGAAATTAATTAAATATGATTGTCAGTAATTATATTTAATTAATGGATATCTGTAATCTTAACATGGGGAGATAATAAGTATTTAATAACATGGAGCTCGAAATATATTTTTGAGATAAGGGGATAATGGTGCTGCCTTCAATATTATTCCTCAAAGCACTTTGAAGAAAATTAACGGAAGGTTCAAAGTTAATACAAACTCACATCATGATATCAGGCTTCACTGGTGATAAGAAAAACACCAAAGGAGTAATACATATTGAAATCATAGTTGGTTCAAATAAATCCAAAACTGCCTTCTTTGTGGTAGATGCTAGTCCTAGTTATCATGCCTTATTAGGAAGAGATTGGATTCATGCTAATCGATGTGTTCCTTCTTCGATGCATCAGAAATTGTTATTAGTGAAGGAAGAAAGTGAGGTTAAAATAGTGAAGGCTGATACTCAGCCTTTTCATGCAAGTTCTAATTGTGTCGAAGCTCAGTTATATCAAGAAAATGTCGAGCCAATTGATATCAAAGAGTTAGAAGAAGAAATCTCATAGGATAATTGAGATATTTTAGCTGATATGCCATTTGGTTCTTTAGAACCATTGGATGATGACAAGGTGTTGTAATGAATCATACATCTATAGAAATAGAGAATGTGGAAGAGACCATTCGACTGGTCTTACAAAAGTTAATGATTGCAAATTTAGAATCAAGAGTTGAAAAAGATTCGACCATAAATTGGTCAGATTATGTCTTTGAAGAAGATCTTCAAGATTTAAAAGACATTGGCAAAGAAAAAATTTATCTGTAATGACAGAAAACTCTATGCAAGAAGAGTCACAAGATCTTTTATTATAGATTAACTTAGGATCAGATCAACAGAAAAAAGTCACTTATTTAAGTTCTAAGCTTAAAATGTATGACCAAAATAAACTGGTCGAGTTATTAAAGGAATTTCGAGATTGTTTTGCTTGGGATTATGATGAATTACCAGGACTCGAAAGAAGCCTAGTGGAGTATAAATTACCTATCAAAGCCAGATATAAACTAGTAAAATAGCAGCCTCGAAGGATGACACCAGAAGTCACCATGAAAATTAAAGAAGGGATTGAAAGGTTGCTCAAGGCAGGGTTCATTAGGACAGCCAGGTATGTCGAATGGCTTTCAAATGTTGTTCCAGTTATGAAGAAAAATGGAAAATTAAGAGTCTGCATTGATTACAGAAATCTTAATTTGGCTATACCTAAGGATGAATATTCTATGCCAATAGTTGATTTATTAATTGATAGATCTGCTGGAAATACTGTAATGTCTATGATGGATGGTCATTCAAGATACAACCAGATATGTATTCCTGAAGAAGACATTTATAAAACTGCATTTAGATGTCCAGGGAATATAGGTACCTTCGAATGGGTACAAATGCCTTTTGGTTTGAAAAATGCAGGAGCTACTTATCAGAGGGCTATGAATGCTATTTTTCATGACATGATTGGCACATTCTTAGAATGTTATATAGATGACATAATTGTCAAATCTAAATCATTCGATGATCATCTCATACATATGAGAGCAGCATTCGAGAGAATGAGATTTTTCAAACTCAAGTTAAATCCATTAAAGTGTGCTTTCGGGGTTAATACTGGAAATTTCTTGGGATACCTAGTACATGAAAAAGGAATACAAGTGGATAAAAACAAAGCTCAAGCAATTATCCAAAGTAAACCCCCTTCGACTAAAAAGGAATTGCAAAAAATTTTGGGACAAATTAATTTCATTCGAAAGTTGGGAAAAACTTTGATATTTTCTCCCTTGTTGAAATTAAAGGATCGTGAAGAATTAAAATGGGAAGATAAACATCAAGTTGCCTTTCAAGCTTTGAAGGATTATTTGGTGAAGCAACCAGTGTTAATGCCTCCAAGAAAGGACAGACCTATGAAGTTATATATCTCAGCAGCAGAAGCATCAATTGGGGTCTTATTAGCCCAAGACAATGATGATAGGAAAGAGCAGGCTGTGTATTACCTTAGTAGGTTCTTAAATCCTGTTGAGTGCAAGTATTCCTTTATGGAAAAATTATGTTTATCTTTGTATTTTGCAGCAATGAAATTAAGATATTATCTTCTTCCTACTAAAGTTTATGTGATTACTAAATTTGATTTAGTTAAATACATGTTGACTCAACCTATTTTGAGGAATCGAATTAGTAAATGGTTTCTGACTTTATTAGAATTTAATCTTTTCTACGTGCCACAAAAGGCAGTAAAAGGACAAGCTTTAGCAGATTTTTTGGCTGACCATCCAAATTTCCTAGAAACAGAAGGAACCTATGAAATTGGATACATAACTATTAGTCCATGGAAATTATGGTTCGACGGATCAAAAACCGAATTTTCTATAGGCATTGTGTTTATTAATGAGTCACCTGAAAAGATCAAGACCAAATATGGCTTTAAACTTGATTCGACTCAATGCACAAACAATCAAGTTGAGTATGAAGCTTTGATTATGGGTCTTGAAACTCTCATAGATCTCAAAGCTACATTTGTGGATGTTTTTGGGGATTCTCAATTGGTTATAAATCATATGAATGGGGAATATAAGTGTATGAGTGATACTTTGAAGATATATTATGACACTTCAATTGGTTTATTATCCAAATTTGATAGTGTAAACCTTTTACATATTCCTAGAAGTTGCAATGAAGAAGCCAATGATATGGCTCAAAAAGCATTTGGATTTAGAACAAATATAGAAGGTGTTGGAATGGAACAAATAACTTACAAGAAACTGTTGCCTATGTTGGTGGAAAGGTTATCTGCTGTTAACATCTTAAATATTGAAATCCATAATGATTGGAGGAAGCCAATCATAGATTATCTTTCAGGACTAGATGAAAAACCTAGTCGAAGCATAAGACTGAGATCTGTCAATTATATCTTGTACAGTGGAAGATTGTTTAAAAGAGGAAGTGATGGTCTATTGCTCAAATGTTTAAATGATCTCGAAGGAATTGAGGCTATAGCTCAAGTCCATGAAGGATTATGTGGTGCTCATCAATCTGGAGTTAAAATGAGATGGCTACTTCGAAGGCATAACATTTATTGGCCAACAATCCTAAAAGATTGTATTAAGTTTGCAAAAGATGTCAAGAATGTCAGAAACATGGTCCTTTGAAACATTTACCAACTTTTGACCTTCAATATATGGTGAAACCTTGCCTTTTAGAGGATGGGCCATTGATGTGATAGGGAAAATTAGTCCACCTTCTTCAAAGGGTCATGGATTCATTATTATAGCCACAGATTATTTCACTAAATGGGTGGAAGCAGAACCCATGAAAACTGTGACTTAAGTATCAGTCATCAAATTTTTAGAAAAAATAGTATACAGATTTGGTATTCCTCAAACCATTGTATCTGACAATGCATCTATATTCGAGGGAGATGTGGTTGCTTTTGCAAACAAATTGGGGATTACAATGTCAAAATCAACTTCATATTATGCCCAATCTAATGGTCAGGCTGAAGCAACTAATAAAATCATAAAAGAAAATATGGCTAAAGTCATAAAGAATAATCCAAGGATATGGCATGAGATTTTGCTAGAAGTTTTATGGGCATATAGGACTTCGAAGCAAACAAGTACAGGGGTATCACCCTATGCTTTAACTTTTGGTCATGAGGCAGTTTTACCTATTGAAATAAAAGTTAATTCTCTTCGAGTTATGGAGCAGAATCAATTGTCCTTGGATGATTATCAAACATCAATGGCTATTGAATTGGAAGACATTGGTGAAGAAAGAATTAAGGCACTTAATAATATCCTGATACAAAAGAAAATCACAGAAAAAGGATATAATAAAAGAGTCCAGCCAAGAACCTTCGACGAGGGAGATATGGTTTGGAAAACAATATTGCCAATTGGATCTAAAGATCCAAAGTTTGGAAAATGGTCTCCTAAGTGGGAAGGTCCATTTCAGATTCACAAAGTTTTCAAAGGTGGATTTTATCATTTAAGAAATTTGAATGGTTATATTCATATAAGGAAGATTAATGGCAGATTTCTTAAACAATACTATCCAACTATTTGGGAAGTAAGAAATCTAGAATGAGATATAACATTCGAAGATAAGAATTTGCATTGATATTCAAAATAATTACAAACCAAGTACTGGTGAGTTACAAAATATGTATATATATATATATATCTACTACTATATAATAAGAAGCCAGCCCCATTTAGCAAGCACGTCAAAAAATATGAACTTTCTCTTTTGCCCTTCACTACATCATAATTACTCATATATCTATCTATACATCGTATGGATATATTGATTTGTGTGAGGGTAAATCTGTCATTTGGGACAAATAATTACATTCAAGTCAACTTTTGAAATTTTATTTAATATAATAATGAGGTTTTAATCAACAATCTTGTGTCTAATTACATTTGGGTCAACAATTTTTGGGAGATTTATTATTGACTTCAAAAAAAGTCAACAAAAGTGGCTATTTTGGTGGCTATTTCGAAATTGGTCACTAATATTTACAATTTGGTCAACTTCTTCTCTCAAATAAGGTTTCAATCAACAATTTGTGTCTAATTACATTTGGATCAATAATTTTTGGGATATTTATTATTCACTTCATAAAAAGTCAAAAAAAGTGGTTATTTTAGTGGTTATTTAGGAATTGGTCACTAATATTTCCAATTTGCTCAACTTATATTGTAATATGTGTAATTACATTTAGGTCAGCAAGTTTTGGGATATTTATTATTCACTTTAAAAAAAATTTAAAAAGTGGCTATTTTAGTGGCTATTTAGGAATTGGTCACTAATTTCACATTTTGGTCAACTTCTTCTCTAAAAATTAAGTTCAAGTATATCTAAAATATCAAATAAAATGGTTATTTTAGTAGCTATTATGAATTGATCACTAATATTTACATTTTGGTCAACTTCTTCCCTCAAATTCAGGATTTATAGATTGTATTCAAATATCAATTAAGGCCTACAAACACATTCATGCCCTTTTTTTAGAGGAAATACCCTACTTGTGTCATGTATTTTTAGTGGCGCTTTATACCTAACTTTACTACTCATTTATAAGATAGTCATAATTATAAACTTCTTTCGTAAGAAGAGTTTTAGATTAAATAGTTACATTTACAATTTCCTCTTTAACTGTTTTAACATCTTATTATACACCTTTAACAACCACTTAACCACACAAAACGACACAATTAAATTTTCTGCGCAACGCACAGGGCTCCAACTAGTATACATATGTATATATATACTATGGTATAATCCCTATACCACTTTGCCTAAGAATTGAGCCTTTAGCCTAAAATTATCCCAAGACTTAGTGTACATTTTGGACTGACCAAGAATGTATTTTTGTCTCAAAATAGATGTTTGATTCTTCATTGGCTTCGACTCAAATTTTGTCCTCGGAAGTTGAAGTTGTTTCTGAACATTGTTTTGATTAGCATTAAGGGTGTTCAAACTAGCATCAACAAGTTCGAGTTCTTTTAAGAGATTGTTTCTTTTGGCAGTAAGCTTCTCGATAGCAGTTTTCCCTTATCGAATTCTTCCAGCATTTGGTTCATTGCATCAGTTTTGTCTATGCTATGTTCCATGTCGATCTTCAGTTGTTTTCTTTCTTCGATGACCTTTTCCAGCAGAAAGCAGTTGAAGTCGAAGGTTGACATGAGTTCTGAGATTACTTCCTTATCTGGGACAGAAATCTCAGAACTGTCTAGCATAAGTTGGCTTAAGACTTTCAAAGCTTTTTGTACCTCTATGTCTTCGAAAACTTCGAATGGAATTCTGCTAAAAAGCTTCAAGGTAACAATTGCTGTTACAGGATCTATTGAAGGAATCTTAGGTTTAGCTTGACCTGTCAATTGCTGGAAGAATTCACAAAGATCAGTTGTAGCAGTGTCTTCCATCTTCAAAGCATGCGTCAGACTATCCTTGAAGTTTTGTATCTCTTCAGGGGTAAGATTTGGAGGAAGAGGCATGTGAAATTCCTCAGAACCTGAAGGAATTGGAGTCTGAGATCCTACTGGGCTTTGTCTCATGACAGCGTATGGGTCAGAGCTTGTACTGACCTTCGAAGGACCAGCCTCAGCTGCAGTAACAGGACAATCTGATCAAACAAAGAGTTAAACAGTTGCATGTAATCTATTTATAAGTAAATAGTGGAAATTCAAAGGATGTGAAGAGATTTCCAATAACTTACCATTGGATGGTATTCAAGTAGTAAGGGTTGAGTGTCCTGGGAAGGAGATTCAGGAATCTTTGAAATTATAGGAATGTGTGGTGAAGTTGTTAGAGTAGGTTCTGATACAGGCGCCACCTTTGAAATGGGAACTACAGTGATGGGACTTCCCATGGTAACCTTTGAACCAGCAGCTTCTCCACTGACTGTTTTAGTTTTCTTCTTTTGAACTAATTATTCTGCAGAGCTGGTGTCTTCTTCTTCTACATCAGAGTCCTTGTTTCCAACCGCTTAAGGAGGGCTTTCTGGTGGAAGAACTAATTTCCTCTTGGGTCTAGAGACTGGAGGAGCAGGGGTTGAAACCTTAGGAGCAGCTCAACGAGAAGGAGTAGCTTTCGAAGGTTTAGGTTTTGGCTGCACAGAAGAACCTTCACCTTTTGCTCCTCCTGTTTTGAAAGTTCATACAACATTAATTGGAATTTGTTTTATGATTCGAAAAGAAAGATAAGTGATGTGGAAAAATGCTTACATGTTGTTTTCGAATCAATGTGCCTCAGAAGTTGACATTTATCCATCTGCACTGACATCAAATTCTCTGACCAGCTCGAGAAGGCAGGTGTGCAGTTAGTATAGACTGGTAGAGAGGTGAACTCTAGGTTGCTGATTTTGTTTGGATAAACTACCAATGCAGCAGTTATCAATGTTTCTGGCACCTTCAAGGATGTCTTATAAGCCATAAATATATTGGCATGACTTCTGATTGAAAAAGGGATTGATTGTGTGAGACTGAACTGTCTTGAAAACTGATTTGGAAGATAGAGCTCACCATGAGACTTAAGACTAAGAGTATTTCCAAAAAATAAGTCTCTACTGATCAAGAAACTCCCCCATGCAGCTTTTAGTTCAACTACACTTGCTGTTCTATCCAAGATATGACACAACCAGATGGGAGAAAGAGGAGTTTTACTTTTATCCTCAGTATGATAGAGGACAGTAAATGGCTGAAACAAGTCATTTGACCTAACTGGAGGGATATTAAAGAAAAAAGAAAGAGATTCTTTGAAATTTTTGTCAACACTTGGCAACAAAGCAAAGAAAACCCCATATGGTACAGTGTTCTTTATGGGTCCTAAGTTGTGAATTTCTGGAAAATAGGCATAAAGCCACAATTGCAAAATCCAGAAAGGACCACCTTGAGTAGGGAAAAAAGGGTCGAAACACAAATCAGAGAAGGACCCGTAGAGAGATCCTAGAATAAAGGGAGTCAAAGCTAGTTTTTGACCAGCAACTAGGGCTTTGGCAATATTTGAGAATTCGAGGATAATCCTCTGAGAAGAAGTACAGAACAGATGCTTCGAGAGCCAATAAAGAAGGAAACAATAGTATTCTTTATTTGTTACACCTCCTGATGACTTTTTATGAGAAGTCAAGAAATTGGTGTCTCCTAATGATTTTGAATCAGTATTAATGGAGGGACCATCGAATTTGACCATGTAAGGATGTGCGTCCTCTCCATGGGAAAAAAAACCTAATAAGTGACAAATATCCATAATGTTTGGACCTATTGGACCAAATCGAAGCTGAAAATGATTGAAAATAGTGTTCCAAAAACATAAATCTCCAGCCAAAAGATCAGGACTGGCTTCGATTGGATATTTGGAGAGGTTAACGGCGTGATAAATCCCAGTAGCAATCAGAGTTTCCCTCTTGTTCTCTAAAATCCTATCTACCCACTCTGGCCATTCTTTTCCAGGTTTGGGCCAGTGTCGAAACCTTAATTCAGTCCTCAGAAGGGGAATTTCTTGCTGGTATGCTAAATGTTGTTACCCTAACCTAGGATAGTAGACGTGAAGTTTGAGATTATGGGTGCTCAGACAGGGACCTACGGCTATGGAAGATTCTTGATTAGGGAAAGTGACAAGGACAAGAATTTCGTTGATTAATGAAGTTTCTTTTCCGTTCAAATACTTGGTTTGTTCATCGATAACCACCTTTTTGAAATCGTCACAGACTTTCTAAAGTTGTGTGTTGTCTGTAGATGTTGTCATCTTTCAGAGCAAATAGTGGGAGAAATGGCAATAAGGGTAAGATGCAGGAGATATTGGATGGAAGAGAAAGGGGTTTATAGAAGATGGAAGGATTTCCCTTTTAATCTTTTGCCTATTTATAGCCTTTGGTGTCATTAGGGAAGAAGTGCATTTATTAAGAAAATAACCGTTGGAGCTGGTTACTCATTTAGCCGTTATTTCAAGTAAAAAGACACGCTGGTTTAAAATGAACCAACTCAATTTGATCAATACGTGCATGAATTTTCATAATTCATTGACCTTAAAAAAAGTACAAATTCAGATTACAGACATAATTGAAAGAAGTGAGGGAACCCATAGGTCACAAAACTGTGAAACATAGCCCAATAGTAAGCAAAGCATTCTGTTTCTAGTTCTATTTTGAGACCTAAATTCCTGGCCTCTAATGCCAAGTTGTCTTCACTTCGAAAGGTTAAATAAGCAGCCTTGAGTTGTTCTTCATATTGATTTAGTCGAGAGTTGATCTTGGCCAAGTTTTTGCGAAGGCTTCGCAGTTCCTTGGCCAATGGAGTTTTGCCTTAAAGAGATATGCCAGCAACTTTGGCTTCATCCTTGAGATGTGCAATTCGATATTCAAGATCAGGCTTCGAATAATGAGAAATGTTGTTGTCTTCATCAGAACTTCCACATCCATAGATGTACTTTCTTTGAATTCTGATACTTCGTCGAAAAGTGCAAATAGACCTTCCTTGAGACTGTCATATTGGTCCATCAGATGACTTAAATGGTTGACACTTTTCTAGTGATGAAAATACCACCTTATATGAATAGATAAGGTTCGAAGAGTAAAGTCAGGTTGCATTCGAACAAGTGTTGAAATTTCCCATTCATGACATAGGATGTGACAACTCCATTCAAAATTGATTCGAGCCATTGATTCTTGCAGAATGGAGAATGGGAGATGTGAAAAGGCTACGAGGAGTTTCTGTGCTTAAAAGAGTAAACATGAGTAAGGTGATAAAACGGGAGGAATATGTTCGAATATGGGACCATTCCTGCACAGTTGGTCTAATTTTAAGAAAGGATCACTAATATCCTCAGTTGGGTCAACCACTTGAACCTTTGTGTTTGGAAAGCCTATTACAGAGTAATCGAAGAGAAGCACTCTTTCTTTGTAATCTTTCTCAAAAAGTTTACATTTGGAGAGAAAAGCTGAGGAATAGTGCTCATAAGAAAAATCTTCATGAGATGCTCTTACATATGTATGGATGGGGGGTCTGCCTTGAGGAATTAAAATATTACCTCTTTGAAGTCTTTCACCAGGAGGATTGGTTGAAGAGATCAACCACGCATTCAACAAGTTTTGTCCCCTGGAAAGACGATTCGAAAATGGATAATATGGTTTTATTATCCTGCTTCGAATGATTCCTTTAGTTTCAGGATATTCAAAGTTTGGATGAATAACTGAAGGTGCAGTGGTTGGTGTTTCGAGCTTCATGCCTTTATAATATCCTACCCCTTCACCATGGGAAATTGTTTGTTCCCAAGAGGAGAGAAAGTTTGAGTATTGTAAATTGATTTCAAAGGTATCGAAGATGAACTTTGTCCTGATAAAGAAGCACTTGGCTGGTTTAGCATGTTACGCCATTTTCCCCACTTCGAGTAGGTAAATGGTTCAGAAGGAGCCTCAGGAAGATCCCAATTGGTTCGATGAGAAATTTCAGGGCATTGTGTTGCTAATATTACTTCTTCAGGTAAATCTAAAGGGAAATGATTATTCATATCAAACGAAGATTGAGAAGAAGATATGATTAATAGAATAGATTCGAAGTGACAAGTAGATATAAAGACTCAGCAAAGCAGTCAATGCAGAGGAAAATACAGACTGAGATCTTCAATTTAATCATGTTCAAGAGGTTGAAGGAAAAATTTTTAAATACCCAGCATGATCTCTGACACGATCGCCATTATCTTTTTTGAAATCAAAAGAAAATGGCGCGAGGGGTAATGTTTGTGATGAATTTGTTCAACCGATGAAAGGATGCCATGTAGGATGCGACGTGGTAAGACAGTTAATCAAAATGGTTCATGCAAAAGGCGGTTGCAAGCATTTTTGCTGATTGTTTCTATTTGAAGTATAAACTGTTAAGGGACACGTATTGATCAAAGAAGAATAACCGAAGGAATAGGTGTCAAATCCTGGCAATGACACGTGAGGTGAGCTGTTATCAGTTTGAAAAGAGGAGGGAACATTCAAATGGAGACTACTGTGAAGCCTCGAAGGTTATAAATAGAAGGAGTTTGTGATCATTAAGGAGGCCATTCAATCAACATCAACAAATACTTATTTATATTCTTGTATCTTTTAGTTCGAATTAGGACACCTTCGAAGTTATCGTCAAGGTTAGATTTTAGTCTATTTTACTTAATAAATAGTTTATTACTGTTTAATTTCCTTTACTTTTCTGTTTTTCATAGGAGTAGTTATACTTTAATTGGTTCGAAGTTCTTTCCTAGTTGTATCTTTACACGTTTGAAGTCCTTGTTAAGGCATCGAACGTCACCACAATCTGTTTGGTGAGACGCAGTTTAGATATCAAAACACAATCACATTGACAATTTACTTGTCTGGCACGCCCATACTTATAAATTTACTCTAAAGTCCTTAGAGAAATTTTCCAACCAAACAGCGACACAAAGGAATGACTTTTAATTTGTCTATTACATATAGTTAATAGAGTAGAATCGACATAGTAGTCTGACATGTGATACCGAGATAAAACCCAGTAGTATTAACTTTTAGTGATACAATTTAGGGATAACTACATTTCGGTCAATTTGTTGTATGAAATTTAGAAGTCAATTTATTTTTTTTTAAATTAAACAAATATTAACAATAATTAAAAAAATTTAAAAAGTCATCAAGAAAATGAAAAAAAAAAAAATATATATATATATATATATATATCAACTTTTCATTGGTTATTTTATGTTTTAATCTATTTTATATTTTCAATTAGGTGAACTTGCACCTAAAAGTTGTGATGATTGTTCCCACCATTTGAAACACTTGCTCTCAACATTGTGAATACTTGCACCCGATTTTGAAAACAGTTGCTCCCTACGTTTTGAAGAGTTGCTCCCATACATTTCAAAGAGTTGCTCCCAACGTTGGAAAGAGTTGCTCTACAATGTCAGGTAAAATTTGATGACTTTTTCATTTTACAAAAAAAATTAATATTTTTTTATTTTAATAAAAGCAACAGACTGACTTTTAAGTTCTATACAAAAAAAAATTTTGACTGAAAATTTTTTTTGGGAAAAAAATTAACTGAAAGTTAATTATCCCTATTATTGATGGCCTGAACTGATATTTTGAACAACACAAACCAAAATTTATTTCAGCCTTCCGATTGATACAAATAAGTTCATGCTAAGTCAAGATTGGTGTCAACGTACGTTAAGTCATGCGGACAAGTAGACAAATAAGGATTAAATGCCAATCTATTCCACACTTCTTATACAAGTGTCCTTCTTTTAACTCATTTTAGATGGTATAAAAATATTTTTTTTATGACAAAACTCATGCAAAAGATGATTCTAATTAGGAATTTTGAAAAGAAAGGTTCTTAGCAGGTTTACCAACCCTCTTTGCTGAAAATATTAGAAATCGCATACGACAGAAACATAATGGCCAACTTCCTTACTATGAGTGTACTTATGGAGAACTCGTTAATGAAGTTTGCACTAAAAGGCTAGGCATAAACTAGATTTGTAAAGACTTTTCAATATTTTCAGTAGAAGTTTCATCCATATTTTTAATATTGCTGAGTTCCGTACTTTCCGGAGGTGAGTCAGATTCTACCGTAGTACTGCTTCCCAAATCGTTTGGCTAATGCTTTTATCATTATTATTGTTAGAACTTACCTTACTGTCAACAAACTAAAACAGTAATCATGATGAAAGTAGGGCTAAATATATTTTATATCCTTGTAGTTTGTTACATGTGTCAGTTTGATCCCTGTAATTTGAAAAGTGTTATTTTAGTTCCTGCAGTTTTATAAGTGTGTCATATAAGTCCAATAAGTCCTTTAGTGATGAATAATTTTGTCATTAAAAGTAAAAAAAATTGTCACAAAAAGTGTTTAAAGGACTAAAATGAGACACTTATGAAACTACAAGGATTAAAATAACACTTTCTAAACTAAATGGATCAAATTGACACAAAAAGTAAACTAGGAGGGTGTAAAATATAGTTAAGCCATGAAAATATTAGCCAAATGATTTGGAAGCAATAACTTGATAGAATCAGACTCAAAAATAAGTTCATGCTAAGTCAAAGTTGGTGTCCGCATACGTTAAGTCTGTTGGAAAATTGGACTTCAAATATCAAGGTTTTTGTAAACTTTGGCTCCAATTTAAGGTGGGTCTCACATGTCTTTAGGGGCGGGACCACATTGGAATGCGTTTTCCTCTGTGAGGAGATGAACGCCGTATATTTACATGTTGAAATCTAATAAGGGATGAATGAGAAATTGTCATCCAAAGTGGCACATGTGAAACATTGGTGAAGGAGGAAAAATGTGGGAAACCTTGGTTGTCCCACATAGGAAAAATATCAAAGAACTTAAGGGTATATTTAAGAGGGAAGCCAACTAAGGGGCATGCCCCTTTGGGGTACCCACTTTTGTTAAGGGGGGAGGACCTAGGCCTTTGTGGGATTTATCCCGCGCGCGCACACATACACACACGCGCGCGCGCCGCCGCCGACCGACCGGCCTATGTGTTCGCTGTATTCTGAAGATTAAAGTGCAACTTCTGCAGAATTGAAAAATCCGTTCTATCTTGGGAGACGATTATTCATCAACCTTGTGCACTGGGGCTCGGATTATGTCTCAAATTATTATTTCTATATTCTGTAACAGTGAATTTAATTCTGTTTTCTGTTTATAATTACTATTTTCTTTTGTTACCAATTTATATTATTTATACAGATTAGCTCATAAGAATAACAAAGTCATGCCGACAAGTAGACAAATAAGGACTAGTAATTGCTAATCTATTCCACACTTCTTCGATTTGCATTAAATTCGCACATATCATTTTGTTTGACATTTAACCAAGAAATTGAAATTAGCATTATTTATACTTTTATCAATTTTTCTTCTCCTTTTCTTTTTTATGATATGTTGTGGTCCACACATATAGTCAATTCTCCTATATAATACTAATTAACCCTATAATTAATTTATACAATAGGCTAGTCCACTCCTACTGAAGATTGGTATCCATGTTGTGTAATGCCCAACATTAATTAGACAAACAAGCTGGGCGGTTATTAAGACTTAAGAGTAGTGTTTTATGCTTTCTAAATTTTAATTCTAAATTGAATTTTAAGTATTTTAATAGTTGTCTCATGTATTGTGGTATTTGGCAGTGGTTGATGGTACTACAAATTATTATATATAGTACAACTAGCAAAGTATTTAAAAACCAAATTTAAAAATCATATCATTATTCATTGATTAATTCCCAATCTACTCCACGCTTTCATATTATATTTGCATTACATGCAATTTGACATTTGACGTCGAAAAATATACTAATCCATTGGGTGCGTATATCTTTAATAAACCCATAGTGAAATTCATGCTTTTTATATAGAACTTTTTCCTTTTTTTTTTTTCTTTTTAGTGATTTGATATAGTGGTCTTGTACAAGGACATAAATAACGGATCAGGAGAGGGATTTGAACCCCGAAAATATACCTTGGAGTGCCTTTTTTCCAATTGGGCTTAGCCATTGCGCTATACATCTATATATATATATATATAGTACTTTAAAGTATCTTCAATATTTGTATTTTTGGAGATATTTGTGCTCGTTCCAAAAACTGTGCTCAAAATAATGACCTTAATTTGCTGTTCCGAGAAAAGATAAGGGGTTTTCTAAGGGGTTTGCAATTTATGGTCCCAAATTTCTGGTCGGATCTCCACTTTATCTAAATGGATTCTAAGTGGTTTTCAATTTATATGCATGGCCAGCCCAAAGGGGGCAAAAGGGACAAGCGCCCCAGGCCACCAAATTTTACAAAATTTTGAGGATTTTTACGAAATTTTTATAATTATATTTTTATCTTGAAATTTTTAGTATTTTATATTTAGGTCTCCCCCAAGGCCCAATTTAGTGCATCAACTACATATATAATGATATGCATGTATATAAAACTCAAAATCAAAGACCCTAAAATTTTGAAAATTACACTTTTAGTGTAAGAAATTTTTTAGTTTAAGAAATAGCTCTGTCTAGAATTTTTAAAAATACCATACAATATTTAAGTTTCACAAATAGACTCATATTATAAGTAGACCCCAAAAAAATCGTCAATTATGTATAAGTAAATTCTAAAAAAATTGTCAATTATGTAAAAATAGACCCCAAAAAAATTATCTCTGGAGCGCTGCTTTCAAACCCGCGTATAAGAGCCTACCTTTTAGTAGTTCGTCCCGAACCACCAAATACTCGTGACCGACCCGTTTATATGTGACCACTGTATCAATAACTTATGAACGAGGTTATTTTTTTTTTTAATGACAAAGCAAAGCACGTGCTTCACTGCCCTACCTTATCTAGTTTAGTACGACATAATGGCCCACTCCATTAGTTTTTAGGTGAAACGTGTATTTTCATTAATTTCATTTAAACAGCCTATATATTATATATATATATTTATATATGTATGTGTGTTATATGTATAGCCTAAGGTTTTTTAAAAAATACAAGAAAATGGCAATGCCTTTTCATATACCGACATCTACATTCACTCTCCTGCTTACCATGTTTACACTAATATGCTCTGGAGCAAGCGGAATTGAAGCATACAATAAGACTGCGCCGGATGAAGGTAAGTCCTGTATGTTTTTTTTTTTTTTAAATTTTATTTTTATGGGATGCTCTGTATGTTTTTTATTGTTATTATTATTATGCACTACACAATGAGAAGGAGAGATAGTGCTAATCTGAACTATATGTTTTTAACGATATAAAAGAGTTGAAAGTGTTTGCACCCAAAAACCGTCAATGGTTTTTGAGCCCGAATTGCGTAAAACTGGATAGAGGTGAGGCCGGGCTAAGAGATTTATGACTCATCGGACTTAAACGTAGACGTGAGACCGATTATAGGATTGAAGCAACACGAAGGCCAATCGGACACCATGGAATAAAGGATGGTTGTAGTAGTCCGATTGGCTATGGGCATTTGGAGAAAGGTAATCGGGCATGAGAAAAGGCTAGGAAATGGGTAAAGCCCGATTTATCCAGGAGAGAAATTGACGAGGCCGATGGACTGAAAGGAGAAGGCGGGGCTATCCACAGCTGTCAAGATGACATCATCTCGGAGTTTTGAGAACAAGAGTCCATTCAAGAAATAAATCTGATCGTGTCTAGCTGGATTTAGGCATTTGATCCCTAAATTAAAGGGATTGATTCAATCAGAATCTGGATAAGGAATGTCTCTTTCACCATCAGCCAATCAGTCAAGCGGCTTGGGGCGCAAGTTAAGGAGTCCTTGTCCAATTAGGAATCATCTAAGGCCGCTATAAATATTCAGGCAGGCCAACCAAGCAAGGCACTCCGTGTCATCTCGAAAATAGCACCCACATTGCATTCGAAGCATTCAAGGCATTCAAAGCATTCTTAAGTCTTTATGTTTTTCAGCACATAGCAAATAGTTCTATCCTGTTTTGTTTTTTTTTTTTTTTATTCCTCTTAAGTCTTTATGTTTTTCAGCACATAGCAAATAGTTCTATCCTGTTTTTTTTTTTTTTTTTTTTTATTCTTCTGAATAATCAGTTTGCCCTGGTTTGTTCTTTAGATCTGTTTATTTGTTCCAAACACTTAATAAAATCTTCGTTTTATTAATCCATTTGTGAATTGTTTACCTGTTGAACTCGACACTGTTTAGCTTGTGCGCTTTAGTACTGCTAAAGAATTTATGATGAGGGTACTTTCCTACTCACTACACACAATCATTCTGTTTAGAAGTCAGATTCACAAAGCCTTGTGTATCACTCACACAAGCACATAAGAAATTAGTTTGCACTTTCCATTAGTCTTCTAACTTGATTAAGAAACTGTCTGGAGTATTCTGGAGCGTATCCTACGGGCCTGGCTGGACTGCGCCTGTATTAGCCGAGCCCGTGCTGCATTCCCGACCTGTTAGCCAGGGCATGTTGATGTACCACTCGGGATGATGAGTCTCGGGTAGACCAAACTGTTCGAGCTAAGGGTTGTCCAAGGAACTGTGCATGACTTGGTTGAGATAGGGGTCGGCCACTGAGTGGAACCGCTAGGGCATAGGATATATTCAATTTTGGGCGTACCAGCTACCCCCCATTTCTAAGGTTGGTCGGATGCTATATCGGGGCAAGTTTGAAAATCTGTTTGACCGCTCGGGAAAGCTGCCTTGGAGCTCCTGAGTTTTTGTGAGTTCTCGGGAACTGGGTAAGAGTTGAGACTTAGCCTAGTTCAGAACCTTTGAGTGCTCGAGAATTGGCCAAGAGTTAGGATTCGGCCTAATTCGGAGTCTTTTGCTTGAGTTAGCTCCTAGGATGGTTATCTTCTACCCGTAAACCTTCGTCAAGGTTGTAGGCAAAAGAATTTGACCATATTGGAAAAGCTTACCTAAAGCGTATTGCTTTAGGGTCCTTTTATGTTGACTCCTAGAGGTGTCAAACGGGCCGGTTGGCCCGGCCCGGCCCGAGCCCGGCCCGATTTTTTCGGGCTAAAAGCCCGGCCCGGCCCGGTTGTAAGCCCGGACCGGTAGGCCCGAGCCACTATGTCCGGTCCGGGGTGGACACCCCAACTCCCGTCCACGGCCCGGCCCGGCCCGGCCCGCTCTCTAGTCCGAAGCCCGGCCCGGCCCGCTAGCCCGCCGGCCCGGCCCGAAAGCCCGCCATTTTTACACTAAAAGTGGCTAAGGCCGCCCCTAGCCCGAAGCCCGGCCCGGCCCGGCCCTAAGCCCGGCCCTAGTAGGCCCGGGCCACCGGTCCGGGGCGAACATCCCCCCTCCAGCCTTCCTTCGTCAAGACCGTTGGGAGAAGAGCTTGACCATGTTGGTGGAGTCGACCTAAAAGTGATGCTTTAGGGTCTTTTTTGCTCCTCTATCGTGGGCCAACCTAAGAGGTTTTAGTCACCTCTATCGTCGGTTTGGACCTAAGTGGAGTTATTGCCTCTGAGTACTGTAGGCACCCAGATTGTCTAAGAGTTTGACTTAGTTAACCCCAAGGCCTGTAAAATACTTGGTGTGATTGCATGTTTAGTTAATTGTGTCTTCTTGCGCCCCAAGCTTTCACTAAGATGGGGGTCTATAGAGGTTATGACTGTAGGTAACCGACCTAGAACAAGGGTGGTTGCAGGGTCTTTTGAAGCTTTCCATCATCAGCCACCTAGGGGGATTCGCCCCCATCGCAGGTTATGAGCCTAAGCGAAGTCGATGCCTCGGGTGTGATCCCGAGGTCTTTTGATGGTGCCTCGGGTCTGACCCCGAGGTCTTTTGTTAATTGCGTAACAGTAGTCTTTGGTTGCCCCGGGGTTGAGCCCGAGGTCTTTTTAGTGCCTCGGGAGTTAAACTCGAGGTCTTTTCCTTGTGCTCCGGGGATCGTCAAGGGGTTGATAGGCGATCCGAATCTTTGTAGCAACTCTGAGCTTTATTCTATGGTTGGGAGAAAGTACCATTCCAATTGGACTCGACTGGTCTACTGGAGACAGAAGGTCAGATCTGGATCACCGGGCTCCTGATTATTCTGAGCTGGAGGCAAGGTTAGGATCATTGGATCCTGACTGCTGGAAACTGGAGGTCGAGTCGGGGCTGTTTGACCTAGACTGATGTGAACTGGAAGTCGGGTCGGGGCTACGAACTTAGACCGTTGTGAAGTGGAGGTCGGGTCAGGGCTACCAAACCCGGACCACTGTGAACTGAAGGAACTGCCAGGACTATCGGGCTTTTGTGCGTTGCTCTTCCCGCGCTGTTCTCGCTTCCGCTTACTTCCGGAAGGCTCGTAGATTTCTTGTCCGGGGTCTTTGGTCTTTAGAAACTCTTTAGTGTCAATGTATTTTCTAACCCTCTCAGCGAGTTCAACCAAAGTTTTCGGTCGGTTTCTGTGAAACGACGTGGCGTACTTGGTGTGTTGAACTCCCGAGCAGAAGGCTGTAATGGCGACTGCCTCGTTCAGATTGCGGAGTTGAAGCTTCTGTTGGTTGAACCGATCGGTATAATCCTCCAACGGCTCTCCCCTCCCCTGTCTGACAGTGAGTAGCTGGATGTCAGGTTGCGGTCAGTCAAGCATGCCTAAGAATTGGCTAATAAACTGTCTACTAAGCTCCTTGAAGTCTTGGACCGATCGGGGTTTCAGGGAATGAAACCATTGAGCGGTCGGGCCTTCCAATGTGCCGAAAAATGCCATGCAATGTAGTTTGTCGGAGCTGGTGGCCAGGGCCATCTAAGCCTTGTAGGTTCGGACGTGATCGACCAATAAGAATCTAGGCGAGGCTGTTTAAATTTGCGCCGGGGGGGGGCAAACCTCATGATTTGGCTGGAGAACGGTGACTCTGTCTCGATATCTACACGGTCCTAAATGGCTTTCTGGCCTAGCTTTTGGGCCACTCTGTCGATCTGTTTCTTCAAATTCTTGATACAGGCCATTACGCCTTCCCGACCGGTATCCGGGGGGTTGGTTGGGCCGGTGGAAAAGGCTTCTTCCTCATAGCGGTGTGCTGTCCTTTAGGATCAAGCTCGGCTATGACTCCGGCTAATTATGTGCCTAAGGCCACCTCGGCTCTTGACCGAGTTACCCTGGACCGATCCCCGGGCCTTACGCTCTTGCCTCTCCTCTCAGGCAGCACGCCTACAGTTGATGTCCATGGCATCTCCAACGTGGGACGGGTTGACTCAGGCATGCTGTCTGGTCAAGATTGGCTCCCGACCGTATGCAGTGTTACCGGGCTATTACCCGGCCACTACATGATTGTTTTGTTGAGCCAGCAGGGCTTCATTCTGCTATTGGGTCTGACGCTGGATCTTCAAGAGCTGCGTGAAGGTTGTGATGATCTGCTCCGGTGTCAGGACTGCTACAGCCGGTGCCGGGGCCGGCGGAACATCCCGATTGGCCTGCTGTGCAGTCTTCTTACCCTTCTTCAGAGGCATGACTATCAGCCGAGAGATTTGTTGATGAAAAACTTGTCGTTTCCCACAGACGGCGCCAAGCTGATGATGCCAAAATTTGGTTAAAGTAAATAAAGCAGTTTTAGGGGAGAGAGAGAGAGAGAGACTGTTTTTTTGTATGTGGTTCGGCCCTGTTAATGAAGGAACTTACATCCACGTGTGTGTCTGAGCACGTTCACTATACTGTAAAAAGCCGGGGACCTGTGGTGAACCAACAATAATCTGGAGCTACCGTAGGTTGGCCTGGCACGTTGATGACTGCTATAGAGGTGTTGTATAGACTGAGAAGTTGATCCGTTTCTATGGGTATGAATGGTATCTTTTATAGATACAAGAGACCTACTCGTACAAGAATAAGGAAATACAATCCAATTAAGAGTGATTGGCATTAATTGTGGGGGTTTCCGATTAGGAAATGATATGCACTTTCCATTAGTCTTCTAACTTGATTAGGAAACTGTCTAAAGTATTCTAGAGCGTATCCTGAGGGCCTGGCTGGACTGCGCCCGTATTAACCGAGCCTGTGCTGCATTCCTGACCTATTGGTCAGGGCATGTTGATTTACCACTCGGGATGATAAGTCTCGGGTAAACTAGACCGCTCATGCTGAGGGTTGTCCAAGGAACTATGCATGACTTGGTTGAGATAGGGGTCGGCCACTGAGTGGAACTGCTCGGACATAGGATATAGCCAATTTTGGGTGTACCATCTCATATATATAGGAGAAGTGGAGAATTAATTTAAGCCTACCATTTTTGTTAATAAAGAAAATAATCAAAAAGTAATAAGGTATTAAATGAAAGAATGGAAAGGGTTGGAAGTACAAAAGATTTCATTACTAGGTATATACATATAATTATGTTATAAAACAAATAATAAAAAATAGAAGGAAAAACAAGAAGAAAAGCCGAGAAAGTGCCACGTGGTGAAATATGAAAGAATTTTGTACTTGAAATACATTGCATAAGGACATGTTTGGTTGCACAAATTGTCTCATTTTTTGAATCATTCTATTTTGAATTGGTTCATTTGAAATTTGTCTACGTAAATGATTTAATTCTAATTCATGTGTCTGTTTGGCTGGCCAAAGAAAAAACTATTTCATTTTAAATTATCTAATTTAAGGGTGTTTGGTAGCAGTAATTAAAATTGAAAGATATCCAATTTAAACATTATGCTTAACTCTTTTTTAGTTTTTATGATGTGAAACTATAAAAATTGTTCTTATTTGCTTTAGGGGTTTTATCTTGGCCTCCTTTTTTATTTATTATTTTTTCAATGCAACCAAGTTATCAACTAGCTATATATTAGGACTATGGTCCTATCCATGTATCAACAAAAAAAAAACTAGCAACATATTAATAACACATCAAGGTCATACATATTAAATGAGAAAAATACAAAAACTCAAACAACCCAATTAGAATAAAAGTAAATATCATGCCATCCCGATAACAAAAAAGAACTAGAGTACAAACAAACAAGTAAAGAACAACAGTTTTTTCTATTTAAAAAAAAAAAAAGAACAACAGTTTCTCCTACCCAATTAGAAATTAAAAAAAAATATCATGAATATTGTTGAGCCACATATTCAGTCCACATGTTCTGAGCAATAGAATCTCATACTCTTTTTGCCTCTCGATCTTGTCTTAAGCTGACCGTTGCACATTTACCAATCCTTGTGATCGAGTCTCTGACTGTGTTTCATTTAGTACTTCACGATTGTATTCTACGTAAGCCCAATCATCACCACCAGTTTCAACACAAAGTGCAATTACTAAGTTTGCTTGAGTGGTAATTGGATAATGTGAATATACCTTCAGGCTCTTTGAAATTCTTTTCCCTTGCCGCTCCTAAGACATGCCCATCTGCAGCTGACCCCTCCCAACCTAATAAAACATGTAGGAACAAGAAACATATCCCCTCCTAAACATTGTTTTTAACAATAAGAACATTTTTCTATAACTCAAACTGAGTAGTCCAAAAGTTAGTCTGTGCCTTGAACATTCTGAGCATGTATGAATAGACCTTAATTATACCAAAAAAAAAAACTACGAATAGACCTAAAAAATAACAAAATTTTCCCAAAATGTGTATAAAAGCTCTGAGACATATACTAAAGACATTACATAAAAAAAATTTCCCACCGTGATTGATCTACAAAATGAAACAAAGCTGAAGAAAAAAAAAATACGTAGTCGTCAAGAAAGAATCATAACAATTTATACCAAACACATACAAACTTAAGTGAAAGGACAACATCGAGTACGAACCAATTAGATTAACACATCCCAATAACAAATCAAAGAACTAGACTAGGACATTATTTTAAACTAGTTTACCTTAAAATAAGGATAAAATTTGGAGTCTCTTAGAATTTTCATTGGAGTAGTTATCTGAGGAAGTCGAATACACATCTCGTGATGACACCCACTCTGCCTTGCTCTTACGTGTTTGTGATGTATCTTGCGAAGTTGACATTTTGTGCTAATATATCATGTAAAGCAAAAAAAGAAGACGAGTGCAAAATAAAGGGACACATTTAATACCTAAGTCATAGCTTAATTATGATGAAAAATAATCAAAAATCAAGTTAAATACAATTCAAAACGTATGCCAAAACCAACCTAGAAGCAAACACAAACAATAAACCGAATTTGTGGCATAGACCAGAAATTGATCAATAAAAGAAAAATGCAACATGAATCAAAATGACAAAACCCAATAAGTATTCAAAAAGCAACAAAACCCAATAATTATTCATTTCACAAAAGCTTATCTTATGAACATTTACTATTGCTTTATTGTTCATCTCTTAGATATCCCCTTAGGAGGAGGGTCCCAAATTTAGTTCCAACTACTCAACATACATCAAGAATTCAAATGCTTACTACTTGTTATGTCATTTTAATTGATTTATTCTAACTGGTGATCTTTGATATCCGATTATTAATTTAGTCTATATACACTGCCAAAATGAGGAAATTGATCTAAAGCAATACTTTATTAATTTAATCTAACTGCCAAAATGAAGAAATGTAACAGTGATTATATATGAAATGTTAGTTAACAAGACCCCCCAAAAGAGTGGAAGGAACAGTATCACAAAGCCCCATTGGTGATGACTTAGGCCAATTATACTTCTACTAATAGAAGAGCACATACCCAGAAAATGAACATGGACAAACTGCTGAAGGAGCAGAAATTCAATAATTATATCACACTAAAATTTGATTAAGTTTGTCTACAAAATGAACCACACAGCAAGAAATTACCTAAGCTCTTCAATTTTTAGGCACTACAAATAGTGTTAGCATAGTCTCAATAAAACTGTAAAGTAGTAATACAATCAAGACTTCTGATAAGTGTCTCTACTTACATGGAAAAAGCAAGAAAGAGGGGGAAAAGAAGACAACAGTGAAGAAACCAGAGAGCTATGATATACAGTATATATATATACATAGTCACATATATACAAATTTACAGAATTGTGGAAAAAAATTGAAAGATGGGAAAGAAAAGTACCAATGAGGACTATGATTATACACAGTTTCATTAAATATATAATGCATATTTTGAATTTAGAAAATTGTTGGAAAATCTCTACAAGTAACCCTCATAAGTTTAAAACTTTAATTGGTTTGATCATTTTCTAAAAAGGACAAAAAGAATCTAAGCTAGTGCTCACACGGTATAAGTACATGCACCATAGAAAATCTCATGTGACTCCCGCGCCTCGGTTGACTCCTTTCTTCAGCCACTCACACCGTGTGAGTGACTGTACCATATGATGTCCATTTCGAAAATATTTTTTTAAACTTTAAACCTCTATAACTTTTGATCTACAACTCTGTTTCTTACAAATTTTATACTATTGGAACCGTGTCGACGAGAGCTACAAAACTAGTACCATTGTTAATACCTTTTGAGCAAAAGAAAAAAAACTCTTATTTTTACATGTCATGTTCCAGACAAACCTAATAGAATTTTCACATAATATTCGTATATGGTTTATTGAATTTTCACGTAATATTCACATATGCCAAGTTGATATGTTGTGAGGAAAAAAAACCGAATGTTCACTTTGTTCTTAAGGAGAGTTTTAGTGAAATTTCAGAAGAATTTTGCATTTATTTGGGTTGAAAAGCTATGTTTTATAATTGATTTGTGAAATTTGAATTTTTTTTAAACGAAATATGCATTGTTTAATATGAAAGAGAAAAAAAAAAGTGAAATTTCACTTGACATACATGAATATTAAGTGAAATTTCACTGAACTTGACATAAATATTAAGTGATATTTTACTTAAATTGACACTTGAGCGACTTTTTAACAAAGTAAGTATCAAATTAGACCTTAAACTCTAGAGAGTTACTTCTAGCGACTTTTGGGATAGTTAGTGAATTTTCACTTAACCTACTAATTAAGTGAAATCTCACTGAACGAGTACACGAATGTTAGGTTTAACTTCAAGTTTTTCAGGAAGAAGGTATGTACGGGTTCAGTGAATTTTCACTTAATATTTATGTATGCCAAATTTATATGTTTTGAGAAAAAAAAAATTAAAAAAAAGACGAATAGCAATAAAGCCATTGCTACCTCATTAAGGCTTAGTTTGGCCCCCATTTTGGTGCTTCTCCTTTTTTAAAGCACAATTTCATGTTAATTCATTTGGTAACTAGTTTATGAGCTTTGCAAAAATCAAACTTAGGATTCTTTTGGGGAGAGCTTTTAATATTTTTCATGTATTCGGTGAAATTTCACTTAATATTTTATGTATATCAAGTAAAATTTCACTTATTATTCATGTATGTCAAAACATGAAATTTCATTTAATATTTTTCATGTATTTAGTAAAATTTCATATAATATTTTATGTATATCAAGTGAAATTTCACTTATTATTCATGTATGTAAAAACATGAAAAAAAAATATTTTCTCAAAACATATCAACAATGGTACTAGTTTTGTAGCTATCGTCGACACGATTCCAACGGTATAAAATTTGCAAAAAATGAAGTTGTAGGTCAAAAGTTATGGATGTTTAAAGTTTAAAAACATTTTTCGAAATTGGAAATGATACGGTACACTAATCGCACGGTGCGACTGAGTTGGTTGTGCTTGTGAGATATTATGGTGCGTGCACTTATACCGTTCGAGCACAAGCTGTCAACTTTTTGTCTTTTTTATTAAGTGTACTTTTAAATTGTATTTAAACTAAACAAGTGTTCCATGATTGTCCTTTTCAGTAATTCCCCCTTTTGATTTTCAGAAACCTAGATACAGAAATTTAGAAACCCAGATAAAATTCAACTTTACCCATTATTGCATTTTCTTCAAATTGTGTAAAACAGATCGGACATATATATACATACACATACACATAGTCGTATATATACATATATATATAGAGAGAGAGAGAGAGAAAGAGAGAGAGGCAGAGGACAGATATAGTGTGTGTGTGTATCTATATATATATATATATATAGAGAGAGAGAGAGAGAGAGAGAGAGAGAGAGAGAGAGAGAGAGAGAGACTCACCCTGTAGGCAGTCGAAGAAGATGACGATCCAGAGCAACGAGAGACGCGAGGGACGATCGTGTGAGAATAGCCAAATTTTTTTTTTTTTTTTTTAGGTTTTGGCTGAAATTGCCTCATTTTCATTTTGTGCAATAAACCTAAATTTGTTCATTTTTGTAATTGGTTAATTTTGGTATCCAAACACATATAAATGAGCCAATATATAAATGAACCCATTTAAAATAATTCAATTTGCAATTTTGTGTACAACCAAACAGGCTCTAAGGCTTTTGGCTTTCCAACGTTTAGGATTTAATAGCCTTTTTGTTTTTAGTTGAGAAAATGTCACCTGGTGAAATATGAAAGAATTTTTTTACTTGAAACACATTGTACCCCCAAAGTTTGAGAAATTATTGTAGTACTTGTGATATTTTAGCCCAAATGTAATTTAGTATATCTTAATAATAATTGTCTATGTGATATTTTAACCCAAACGCACCCTAATATTTGATATCAAACCTTCAAATTATTTCATTTCACCAAAACCCAATTTAGTGTTCTAAATTCAAATTATATTCAAATCCACTTAATATGTGGCACACCATACATATTAGTCCATGTGATATTTTTGCTTCAGACCACCCTAATCTTTGACATCAATTCTTATTATATCTATTTTCATTTTAACCCGACTCAATTAAATGTTCCAAACTCAAAAATACACATATTTATTTATATATAAATAGACCTGAAAAATAATAATAATTTGGAGACGTTGTCTCCGAACCGCTCCCTCCCCCCCCCCCCCCCCCCCCCCCCCCCCCTCCAAAAAAAAATTAAAAAATTCCCCGTCTCCGCGAGAAAAGCATTTGACAAATTTTTTGGTCTTCGACCTTTTGGTGTCTCCACTTTTAGGCTTTTATGGATATTTATTGAAACTTCTCTATATTTTAAAATAAAACAAGGTAGAAAAAAAGAAAAAAAACCTAAGCTAATTCCACAATGCGTCATATGGCACATTGTGGAATGAGTTTTAGACTTGGTTTTTAGATATGGATAAGTCTTGGGTAGATAAGAATCTCACAATTGGGGTAGATAAGAATCTCACAAAAGTAAGATACATAAATTACAATGTGTATATCTCTCTTTTGGTGGGGTCTACAGTGTCTATGAGGAGAGAGATAGACACATAAAATTTATGTATCTTATTTTTAAAAGATTGCTATGTGCTCCAAAAGTTATCCTTTAGATATGTCTAATATATGTAAGAAAATTTGATGTCATCAACTATTATTTTTTAGGGAAAATTGGTGAAAAGGTCATTAAGAGGGGTTTTATTGGATTGAAGGACAATTTCAAATACACATTAGAGATGAGTCCTTTCAATGTCCATGGACCAAAATGCCCTCATCTTCAACCTTTAACCTTAACCAAACCCTAGCCACCATTACCACTACTCCATACCACCTCCGACCACCACCTGCCACCTCCGACCACCACCTTGCCTCCTCCGGCCACCACCCTGCTACCTCTCTGACCACCACTTTTCACGATGAACAGTGGCGTTCACCCTTGCCATCTCCGACAACTAATGTTCACGACACCACCATCTTTGCCACCTCCGACGACCACCGGCAACACCACATCCAACTTTTTTTTTTACAGAAATTACTTTTGCTTTATGAACAGTTTGTTCTTAAGTGAAATTTCACTTAAAATCAATCTTAAGTGAAATTTGACTTAAGATTTATTTTAAGTGAAATTTAACTTAAGGTTGATTTGAAATTATGCAACCAACACACTGGTGAAATCAATGCAGCCACAATAGAGACAGCACTCATGAGATCACTGAATACATTTACACTTAATAAAAGAATTGAAACATCACTGAATAATCTGAAAATTTTGAAATTTTCAGTTTAAAAATCTTAAGAGAAATTTGACTTAATATGTAAATTCTGCAACTAACATACCTCTGCAACTAAAAGCTGGTAATGGTCACCTAGCTTGAATGGTGGTCACCGGAGTTCATTACATTGGCCGTGTACATTCAAATCTCGATCTAGATCTAGATTTAGATCTCAACCGGTGAAGGAGATCTAGATCTAGATCTGGATCTAGATCGACACCGACGACGGTGACGATGGCGGCGTTTGGTTGTGATGATGATGACGGCGGCTTGCTGGTGGTAGTGGCCATGGCAACAGGATGCTTGGTGGTGGCGGCGGTGGATCGATGATGGTGGTGTAGAGAGAGGTCGTGGAAGGCAGTGGTTGCTATGGTAGAGGGAGGTGGCAATGGATTAGTGGTGGTGGTTCCGGCAGGAATGGATGGTGGCGGTGGCATTGGCGGTGGTGGAGGTGTACCAGTGGTGGTAAGAGAGATCGTAGAGAGAGAGAGGTCGTAGAGAGAGAGAGAGACCAAACTGATAATATGAGTTTAGGGTATTTTTGGAAGAGATGGGTAGTTTGGTAAGTTTAAAGTGTTGAAATGGACTTGAGGAGTAAATTGTTAGTGGTGTGGACTGGAGTGAAAAAATGAGCTTGGACTTTTGTCCTTGTGAGATTTATTGTTAATGGGTTATCCCTCAAACCAAGAATGACCAATTTTAGGGACCTTACACCAAGCCTCCCTATTTTTTAAATAGCCTTCACAGAATTTTAAACTCTTGTCTAGTTTATCTTTAATCTAAATCTCATTTGTTGATGAATTGGCATTTGGTGGCACTTACAAGTTACAACTAGAGAGCAGCTGTCTACTTTTTTACGAAATGTCAATTCAAATGAAAATGTAAATCATTGATAAATTAAATGAAGTTTATAATGATGTCAAGGGCAATTTCGGCCTTTCAAAAAAAAAATTTACTAAGAACGTTAAATTCTGTTACATTTTCTAATTAATGTTGTGTATAGAACTAATAAGTGTAAGAAAGTTAAAAAACCTGAAGAGAAGTCAATGAAATCTTGTCAAACTAATGGAGCCTGCTGAGTGCTGATAATGTGCCAAGTCTTAAGGAGGTCAGTGTGGAAGTATTTTAGAAAATATTTGTAAGGTATAGAACTGCATGGGCGGACCTACTTGGAGGCCAAAATATTTGGAAAAAATTCTATAGTTCTCAATTTTAAAAATTAAACTATGGGTTAAATATATTTTATACACTAGTAGTTTATCACCTATGTCAGTTTGATCCCTATAATTTTGAAAGTGTCACTTTAATCTTTGTAGTTTTATAAGTTTGTCAAATAAGTCCAAGAAGCCCTTTAATGAAGAATAATTTTGTCACTGAAAGTAAAAGAATTGTTACATAAAGTGTTTGAGGGACTAAAATGACACATTTATAAAACTATGGGGACTAAAATGACACTTTCTAAACTATAAGGGACCAAATTGACACAAAGAGCAAACTAAGAGGGTGTAAAATATAATTAAGCCTTAAACTATTGTCCCCTACAAAATTTGGAAGAACTTTCGCCATGCATATGCAATTTTCAATTAACCATTCCAAACTTTACAAATTATAATAAGCAATCAACCCTTATTATCGAAAAAGGTGAATTACAGAAAATCATAACCAAATATGTATAACTAATATATATATATATATATATTACCTCAAGGGCACTACGCCCGTATAGGTCTACCACTATATGAACGTTCATTCAATCTTAGACCCTCCAATCGTAAAATTCTTGGTCCGCCTGTATGTAGAAGTGTTGTTTATGAATGCACTGCCTGGACCAATCATGTGATTGAAATATACCTTAAATGAAATGTATTAAAGAAGAGTAATGATGTGCTTCTAAATTTGAGATAAATCTCGAATTTGGTTTCTAAATGGTTTGTTAGTTGTACTACATATAATGTCTAGTGGTACCACTGATCACTAGTGTTACATGTAGTACAACTGTTAAGCCACTAAGAACCAAATGTGATAAGCACAGTATCATTCTTTAAAGAAATTGCCACGCCCGCGTTTTCGGGGCGCCAGGCCGTCGGTGTGAGCCCGGCTTCCTGAGAGTGGGTGAATTGTGACTTGATTTTTTTATTGGAAAGGTGAAAATAGTATGGTAGGGTCTATTTGAAGTGTTCAGAGTCGCCATCTAACATTTGGGGTATTAGGACCCCTGCAAAGACAATTAAAGTAACATATCTTTGACTTTTGAAAAATTGTTTTGAGAAAAGTGAGCCCTTTAAAAGTGTGACTCTGAATAGCCAGCGAAAACCAGAGTTCTTGAGATGAGTTCGGGTACTCGATTATGTCAAGGGAAGGTATTAGGCATCCTCGAACATCCGTGCGAACACAGTTGCCAGTTTTAGTGATTTTTATTAAAATGGGGCATTTCATTTTGAAAAAGAAAGGAATTTTTTTTTTTTTTTTAGAAAGTGAATAAGACAGAAAATTGTGATAGGTATGGCCGCAATCTTTGAGAGTTGCTTACGTATCCCAAGACGGGAATCAGGCCAAACGTAGTTCTAACTTGTGTGTGCGAATGTATGCATGATTTTTTTAGAGAAAGAAAAGTGGTCATGTTTGACCGTGCACGTGTGATATAGTGATTTGAAAAAAGTTGGTGTAACTCTTTGGGAGTTGATTACGTATCCCAAGACGGGAATCAGGCCAAACATAGTTCTGGCTTGTCTGTGTGAATGTATGCATGATTTTTTTAGAGAAAGAAAAGTGGTCATGTATGATATAGTGATTTGAAAAAAGTTGGTGTAACTAGGAACTTTAACCCACGTGGTATACTCCTAGATTTTAATCTTTGGAAAGTGATTGAGATTGAAATGAAATTTTGCAAGTGATTGGAGAATGATGCATTTTTTTTTTGCACTTTTCTATTTTTTTTTTTTTTTTTATTCTTGTGCTTTTATTTCTATGCTGGAAATAAGGATTTGTACCCAAATGACTGAAAAATGTACCGGAAGTAAGGGTCGGTGCGCAAAAGAAAGAAAATAAAAAAGAATTTGTTTGTATTTTTTTTTATACAGGAAGTAAGGATCGGTGCCCAAATGACTGAAAAGAAAAGAGAATTTTTTTTTGTATTTTTATTTTTATACCGGAAGTAAGGGTCGTTGCCCAAAAGAAAGAAAAGTGTATTGGAAGTGAGGGTCGGTGCCCAAAAGAAAGAAAAGGAAAGAGATTTTTTTTTTGTAGTTTTATTTTTATGCCGAAAGTAAGGGTCGGCGCCCAAAAGAAAGAAAAGTGTACCGGAAGTGAGGGTCAGTGTCCAAAAGAAAGAAAAGAAAAGTGATTTTTTTTTTTGTATTTTTATTTTTATGCCGGAAGTGAGGGTCGGCGCCCAAAAGGAAGAAAAGTGTACCGGAAGTGAGGGTCGGCGCCCAAAAGAAAGAAAGAAAAATTGTGTAGGATAAGAAGACTTACCTGTGAAGATCTCTTAGGGCAAAGGGGACTGTTGGGTCCGATTAATCATTTCTTTCTTTTTATCCTTTATTTATGTGAATCAAACAATCCTTCTTATTTACGCATAGATTTTTGTATTCGAAAGCCGCGTACTCCCTGGTAATACATAGGTCTCCGTATTAGCAATCACGTCATCCCCAGTAGAACATGGCTCTCCGTATTAGAAACCACATAGGATTCCTTTATTGGGAACCATGTAATCCCGAGTCGGACGTGATTTTTGTATTGTAAACAAGTAATTCCGAGTAGGACGCAGATTTCTTTATTTATTTTATTATTATTTTATTTTTAGCACGAACATAGATGATATATACAAGAAATGAAGAAAAGTTTGAACAACAAAAAAAAACCTGATTTATTAGAGGAACTAGAGAAGTCGGCTAGAACAATAATAGTAAGTGACGGGGATGCGGTTGATGATTTGATGCGGTATGAGGATAGTTGGGTGGTAGGTGACCGTAAGATATGTTGATGAGATTTGTGGTGATATGGTAACTAACAAGTTGATGATTGTAGTGGTGGCCTTGATGGTGGTGGTTGGAATAGGTGGTGTAGTGGTGGAAAAAATGCAAACTCTTTTTTTTTTGTTGGTGGCTTTTTTTTTGTTTTTGAAGATTAAGTGAAGGAGATGAAGGGGAGGGTGAGGGAGATATATGTAGAGAAAGCTATTTTTTTCTTCCTTTTCTTTTTTTCTTCTCCTTTTTTTTTTTGGTTTGCATTGGCTCTATTTATAGGCCAAGCAAGAGTTTTATTTCCTTTTTTTAATTATTTAAAAAAACCCCACTAAAAATTAAAAGACCCACCCATTTTGTTTTTTTTGTAAGTAAAAGAAAAAAACACTTGCATTTTTTTTATTGAAAAGAAAACTCCACCATTGAAAAGAAAAAACTTCCACTATCTTTTTTTTTTTTTTCCTTTCATCTTTTAAAAAAAAAAAAAACTCTACCTAACTTGGTAGAAAGAAAGAAGTAAAAATCTTTTTTTTTTTTGGGGATGGGTAAAAATGGGATAAATATTATTAACATTTTTTATTGGGCAAAAATAGGGTGTCTACAGAAATGTAATGAAGTTTGTCCTCAAACATAAGCCTTGGATAGAATGTTAGTTTTCTGTTTGATTTTCAACAAGTTATTAGCCCGTGCCCGTGCAATGCACGGGTTAGTTGAAAACCCAACAAACTAAATGTTATCCAGTTTGAAGTAGTTTAGATTTAGTAAAATATATATTCCTACCAAAAGTCTATAGCTTATAGTGTATAATAAGTTCCACCACAACATTTCATATTTTTTTCACTTGAGGTAAATAATAAAACATTATCCATATTATCTTATCATTTTTTCATCCATATATAAAATTAACTGTCTAAAGATTTAGTTCCGATAATATGATGATAGGATAACCTAAAGAACTAATTATAATAAAATTTATATAGTCTTATATATACAAGTGTGGAAGCTTACAAATACTGGCCTACACAGCCTCAGTCTATCATAATACAAAATATGGTCAATATGGACCCGATTACACGATCTACATTTCTATTCAACATAGCAAATTGATAACAAAAGTCTTAACTATTCTAAGCATAAACTACGGTCTTCCGACTAGACTCGTCCAATCATGCGCTCCTAGTAGTCTTGGTCTACTTCATCCTGAGCTTCTTACCTTAATGATTTGGACATAAAAAGGTTCGCCAACTTGCGAAAGCTAGTGAGCACACAACCACGACGTACATCGAATACACATAACAGTCAACTTATCGCATGTCAATGTCTTGCATCTTAAGATGCGGTTAATCTATTATTGGTGACGCCACTTGGTATGTCCATGCTCATCATATAAACATACAAAGTACTTCATACATAACCATATACGAATTATCATACGTACAAACATATACAATGTCATACACAATCATACACGATATACTGAATCACACGGATCACCATCAATCCAAAACTATACAATCACGCAAGCATTTCCTCATCTCATTCGTGCATGACGGTGCATGATTGTCACGCCCTGGAGTTACAATAATTAAGGGAAGTAAGCTTCTTTATTGGACCCATAGGCTCGTAACAAGTTATAGATTGCATGATTGTCTAAACACCAACGAAATATAAAATATCAGAGTAATAATAGCAGCGGAAATGATTCTAAGTTTAGCGAAAGCAACATCGATCAGAGTCTTACAACTTCAGATATACATACTTATATTACAATCATCCAAAAATAAAAGAAACAAAAGTCTAGAGGCCAAACAGCCGATAACAACATAATAAGAGATAGATAAAAGTTCCCAACAGAACAAAACGGCTTCGGCAACATAATCGCCTTCTCAACTGGCAAAGCCCCAGCCTTCCTTGACCACGTGCTCACCACCATGGTACTCGCCCAATGGAATAGCATCACTAGCACCTGGAACTACAGCAGCTGGACACAGATGTCTAGGGCCGACCGCCCATCAGCTGAAAGCTGAGTGAAATACTACAAAGTGCAAACAATATGAATATATCCACCATTTACATTATCACTGAAAAGTTATCGCGACGTTACGCAAGTTCTCGCCCAAAACCCAACGTTCTTCCCAACTATGCAACCACACCAATGCAACACAACATGCACAAATCCACCGTGCCAACAACTAACAACTTGATAGTACTAGCATTCGCCACACACGACATAACATGCCCAAACTGGCCTTAATACTCTCGCTTAGCCCACAATTGGTACTAACTAAATCGCATTCTTCCACACGGCCATACATGACCCTCAAATGCGAATTACACCCACACATGGCCCTCTAATATCTCGCTTAGCCCATTACAGACCTAACTCGATCGCACTCTTCCATATGGCCACACATGACCCTCAAATGTGAATTACGGCCACACATGGCCCTCTAGTATCTCGCTTAGCTCATAGCAGCCCTAACTCGATCGCATTCTTCTATACGGCCACACATGACTCTCAAATGCGAATTATGGTCACACATGGCCCTCTAATATCTCGCTTAGCCAATTATGGCCCTAACTCGATCGCCTAGCCCATTACAGCCCTAACTCGATGCCAACACAACACGACTAACCACCACACAACATAAATGCAACACCGTCCATGACAAGACCATTAAGGTTATACAACAAATGCAACCAACCACGGATCAAATGACAAGGTTATCCAATACAACCATGCTCTCACATTCGTCACTTAACTTATTCAATGGTACATTATTCGCGTATTAACCTTTATTATACCATTTAGTGATTTCATCTTGACGCGTTACTATTATCGTCACAATGCTGATCATAACAATAATTCACAATACTATAGAATTAACATATTAGAAGAATTGGCATAAGAATCATGATTTGATCGTTTACTTAAACATGGTACTACTAAGTACGCATATAGTATAACTATAGAATTGAAAAGCTCATTCATATATATAACATGCACAATTTCAGTTTAATAAATCAGGGTTAGGACATTCACATAGCATGACTACACTAACTTCAGCATGCAAACAAACAAGAAATACAAAAACTGTCAGACTCGAGCGCTCGCACCACTCGAGCGCTCCAAGCTCGAGTGCTTACGCTTGCTTGAGCGGTCACACTTAGCAGATTTTCTAGTAGACTGTTTTATTTAGTAAATCAAATATGATTTTGATTTAAAAAAACTTGAAATCTCACATTTAAAAACAGAGTATATATGATCACATACACATTATACCTGAATTATAACATTCACAAAGGACAAAAACCAACTAGATTATGAATATTTAAGTAAACTTGAGGAATATGTGGTGATCTAAAGCCAGATTATGCTAAATCAAAAGCATGCAACTCAATTTTACAGATTATTTATGTACATAGACATAATATATGTGAGTTGTAATACTCACAAAGCAACCAAGATGGAATGGATGATGATTTTGTTGAGAAAGATGATGGAGATGAAGAACTTGAGCTTGTCCTTAAAATAGAACTCCAAATACTTGAATACACTTCAAAAATTCATCTTTCGAACTTCAAGTTAACTTGAAATGCATGTATTTGTATGTAATAGAGTGATTGGATCACAAATTGGAGACATGCAAGAACAAAGTGTGTGTGTATGAAGGATTTTCTCACAATCTCTCTCTCTAGCTCCTTGTCTATATATCTCTATTTGTAAACGTAAAAATACATAGAAGGGTCTGGTATTTATAGAATTTAAGAGCCCAGGGGCAAAATAGTCTTTTCACTCAAAGCTCGAGCACTCGGGTTTGTTAAATAAGCAAAGTCTTGTTTTGTTTTAAAGAATTAGGTATGAAATGCATGAACACTCATGAAATGCCAAACATTCTCGAAATCTGATTCATATATGTAGAAAATATTAATAATGAATATCCAAAAATTACATTATAGATAATCAAAATACGGTTGCTACACCTCTCTACCACTTACAAAAGGATTTCGTCCCCGAAATTTGAGCTAACTTGAGTTAAATCTCAGACTCCTACTCCCATGATGCTTCCTATATGTTGTGGTGATTCCATAGAACCTTCATCAACGGGATCTCTTTATTCCTCAGCTTCTTGATCTCTCGGTCCAAAATCTGCACTAGTCTCTCTTGATACGATGCGTTGTCATTCATTTCTATGTCTCTGAAATCGATCACATATGGCTTAGCACCCTGGTGATACTCCTTCAGTATACTGACATAAAAGACATTATGGACTCCCGACAACTTCAGTGGCAATGCTAGTCTATCGGTGACTTTACCTATGCGCTCCAAGATCTCAAACGGTCCACTGTAGCGAGGCAACTTCCTTATCTTCTGTCCAAACCTCACCATTCCATGAATCAGAGATACTTTGAGCAAGACATGCTCTCCTACTCTGAATTCCTTGTCTTGGCGATGTAAGTCTGTGTAGATCTTGTGTTGATCATGTGCTACCTTCATCTTTTCTCTAACAATCACAATCTTTTCATTGGTTTCCCGAACCAAATTTGAGCCTAGAAGTTTTCCATCTCCAACTTCTGCCCAACACAACGGTGATCTGCAAGGTCTTCCATATAACGCTTTAAAAGGCGCCATTCCTATACTTGAATGGTAGCTGTTGTTGTATGCGAACTCTATCAGCAGCAAATGAGCCTCCCACGAGCTTTCAAAGCCTAGCATGCAAGCTTGGAGCATATCTTCTATAACGTTCGTTCGCTCTGTCAGCCCATCGGTCTGTGGATGACAAGCAGAACTCAATCTTAGCGAAGTCCCCATAGTTGTATGAAGACTTTCCAAAACTCTGCTATGAATCGGGTTCGTGGTCGGACAAGATGGTGGCTGGCACACCATGCGGTCGCATAATCTGCTGCAAATACAATCGGCTCAATTTCTACACTGAATAGGTTATTTATAGGCGATGAAATGAGCTGACTTTGTGAGTCTATCCACAATCACCCAAATGGAATCATGGTTCTACTGAGATCGGGGCAGTTCTACCATGAAGTCCATTGTGATGTGTTCCCACTTCCACTGCGGAATCGGCAATGGCTGCAAAAGTCCCATAGGCTTCTGGTGTTCTGCCTTAACTTTTTGACAAGTTAAGCATTCTGAAACACACTTGGCAACTTCCTTCTTCATGCCTTCCCACCAGAACGTCCTTTTCATGTTCTTGTATATTTTTGTCCCTCCAAGATATACAGTTAATCTCGATCTGTACGCTTCTTCCAAAATTTCCTTCCTGAGATTATCTGTGGCTGGCACCATAAGTCTATTATTAAATCTGAAACCTCTGTTGTTCTCAATACTCCAATTGGTTGGATCCTTGGCTGTCATCTTGTCGAACCACTGGAGTAGTTCTACATCTTTCTATTGAGCCTCTAAGATCAAGTCGATAAGTGTAGCTTGGACCACCAAGCATCCCAAAAGCATTCCTTCTTTTGCCCCAACAGGTTAAATTCCAAACTTTGCCATTGTCTCAAGAGCTTGCCACTCCCTGATCAGAAGTGAAGCAACAGTACTGAGAGGCTTTCGGCTTAGAGCATAAATGACTATGTTTATTTTACCACGGTGGTATTGCAACGCGAAGTCATAATCTTTCAACAACTCCATCCACCATCTCCGCCTCATGTTGAGCTTCTTTTGTGAGAATAGATATTTCAGGCTCTTATGATCAAAAAAATAGATCAAACTACTCTCCAAATAGAGTGTCTCCATATCTTGAGTGTGAACACAATGATTGCAAACTCCAAATCATGTGTCGGGTAGTTCATCTTATGCAACTTCAGTTGCCTAGATCCATAAGTAATAACTATTTCGTCTTGCATGAGCACACACCCTAATCCTTTATATGAAGCATCGCTGTAGATAATAAATCTTTCTCCACGTCTTGGAATAGATAGCACTGGCACAGAAGTCAATTTCTCTTTTCAACTCCTAAAAAGCACGTTCGTGCTTATCTTGCCATTCAATGTTGGTCTCCTTCTTTGTCAAACTAGTGAGTGGGGCTGTAATCTTCGAAAATCCTTTAGCAAAACGATGATAATATCCAACTAATCCAAGAAAACTTCTGATCTCTGAAGCGTTTCCAGGTTGGCTCTAATTCAACACTACATCGGTCTTTACGGAATCCAATGAGATACCTTCTTATGAAACAACATGTCTCAAGAATTTGACTTCATTGAGCCAAAATTGGCACTTGCTGAACTTGGCGACAAGTTGTTTATCTCTAAGGGTCTGTAAGGCAATCCTCAAATTTTGTTCGTGCTCCTCCAGGGTCTTTGAGTAGATCAAAATGTCATCAATAAAGACAATAACAAACTGATCTAGATAGGGTTTGAATACCTGGTACATCAAATCCATGAACACCACTGGGGCATTGGTCAAACCAAAAGGCATAACCAAAAACTCATAATGCCCATACCTCGAGTGAAAAGCTGTCTTTGGCACGTCTTCTTCTTGAATAAGTAACTGATGATACCCTGATCGCAGATCAATCTTTGAAAACACTAAAGCTCCTTGCAATTTATCAAACGACGATAGTGGGTACTTGTTCTTAACTGTAACCTTGTTCAACTCTCTGTAGTGTATGCAGAGGCTTATTGATCTATCCTTCTTCTTAACAAATAACATTGATGCTCCCTAGGGTGAAGTTCTAGGTCGGATGAATCCAAGGTTCTCTAGCTCTTAAATCTGCTTACTTAACTCTTGCATCTTTGTCAATGCCATACGATACGGGGTCTTTGATAGTGGTGCTGTCTCTAGCATTAACTGAATGCCAAAGTCAATCTCTCACTTCGGGGGTGAACCGGAGATGTCTCGGAATATGTCCTCAAACTCTCGTACTATTAGAATCTGAGCGGTAGTAGTCTCTGTGTTGGTGCCTTCTATCTCAACCAAACGGGTAGTGATAAATGCATCGCTCAATGGATTACATTGGAAAATGAATGATTGTGTTCTCGGTAATGCAAAGGAAATCATTTTACTAATGCAGTCCAATTTGGCACTGAACTTTGTTAACTAGTCGATTCCTTAGATTACATCGAACTCTTTCATCGATAAAACAATCAGATCTGCAGGTAACTCTCGATTGTCTAAAATCAGTGCACACTCCTTGCACACATTTTCCAATTTTACAGTGACGCCTAAGGGTAAAATCACGTTCAAAGCTATATCGAGGTTCTAAGGTTCTAAACCTAATTCCTTTACGACTCTATATGCTATGAACGAATTCATGGCTCTAATATCAAATAAGACTGATGCGCGACTGTTATAAAGGGTAAGCGTACCTTCGAAGTTTTGCTGCTCGATGGCATCGAATCCTGCTCCTCATGTAAAAATAGCGTTGACACACATTTGGTTGACTGGGGCTACTGGTCCAGTCTCTGCTCGCTAGCGGAAAAAATAATCTCTGCTAACATGGCCCTTCTTGCCACAGAAGTAACAGACAATATCTCGTCGCTTGTTGCTCATGGGTGTTGTGCAGTCCCTTGACAAATGTCCCAGTATCCCACAATTGAAGCATATACCAGCATTGAATCCCTATGAAGGCGCTCCTAGTGCAGATGCTACGCCAGGCAATTGAGCTTGTGCTGGTTGAGGGTTGGGCACTTGTCTTCTCAGACCGTTCCATTACCTCTTCACTCCAACATTATGGTGCGAGTTTGGATGGCCAAGATTGGGGCGATTGGCTACCAGGAATATAAACTGCTTCTGCTGCAGACTTCCATACATGGTCTCTAAATTAGAAGCTAGTTTTACCAAATTTTCAAATGGCTGCATCACAGAACTCATGGCATGGCCTTGAATAGTCATTCCAAGTCCACGGAGATATCTTTTGTTCTTCTTCTCCAAATTATCCACTAGATGTGGGGCAAAATGAGATAACCTTTTGAAAAACGACTGTATACTCCTGAACAGTCTTGGGACCAAATCCATAAATTCTTTCTTCTTCTTGTCTCTCTCAGATGCAGGGAAATAATTCTTAAGGAACATGGTCTTGAACTCCTCCTAACTCAGACGTCTGATAACATCTTATCCTAAAGTGGCCTGTTGAGCTTCCTACCATTCTATGACAAAATAAGTGAGTTGAAACTCCATAAACCTCTTCTTGTCAATATCTGAGCAAACTAAAGCCTTAAAACATGATTCCATCTCTCTAATCCACTATTCAGCTTTCAATGCTCTAGACATGCCATCAAACTTCTTTGAGCGTAAAGCTGTGAATCTCTCCAATAACTTATCTCCTATGGGTCTCAGTAGAGGTGGCGGTGGATAATGATGCACACCTTGTTGAACGCCAATGTGCACCAACCTTCAGAGAAATCTCTCAAAATCTCTGTTGGGATCCAATCCTTTCGGTACTGATTCGGATGGTCTGGCTCCATTTACGGTTGTTGCGCGTCACCCTAACCATATTGACTCTATGAACAAGTATCCATATTGGCACACTTACTTCTCAGATTAGACTACTGCCTTTAGAAGATAGTCCAGAGGTGTTCACTACCTAAAATCAATTATACTTATATACACACATACTATTTATTAGCATGAGATGCAATACATACGGGATGTCGAAATACGAAATACTAAATTCAACGACATGCAAATGATGAACAAAAAGAACAATAAAAGTCATGGTACACAACTTAAGACGTAAGACAGCTCCAGAAGTCTACGTCGAATCGGTGGCGTAACTACCTTAGTGTCATTCTAGCAAGGTAATCTTATGGTTAACAACTTAACGTAGGACAATCACAAGCACAACTAAACCTAGTGCTCGGATACCAAATAATTTTTGTCATGCCCCGGCGTTGCGATATTGAAGGGAAGTAAGCTTCCTTATCGAACCCGTAGGCATGTAACAAGTTATAGATCGCATGATTGTTCAAACACCAACGAAACATAAAATATTATAGTAATAATAGCAACGAAAATGATTCTAAGTTTAGCGGAAGCAACATCGATTAGAGTCTTACAACTTTAGATATACATACTTATATTACAATCATCCAAAAATAAATGAAACAAAAGTCTAGAGGCCAAACGGTCAATAACAACAACAACAACAACAACAACAACAACATAATAATAATAATAAGAGATAGATAAAAGTTCCTAGTGGAACAGAACGGCTTCAGAAACATGATCGCCTTCTAAACTGGTAGAGCCCCAGCCTTCCTCAACCACATGCTCACCACCATGGTACTCGCCCAGCAGAACAGCATCTCCAACACTTAGAACTATAGCAGCTGGACACAGATGTCCAGGGCCACACTCCCATCACCTGAAAGTTGAGTAAAATACTACAAAGCGCAAATAATATGAATATATCCACCATTTGCGTTATCACTGAAAAGTTATCGTGACGTTACGCTAGTTCTCGCATAAAACCCAACATCTTTCTCGACTATGCAACCACACAAATGCAACACAATGCACACGAATCCACCGTGCCAACAACTCATAACTTGACAATACTAGCATCTGTCACAGGCGACACAACATGCCCAAACTGGCCTTAATATTCTCCCTTAGCCCACAATTGGCCCTAACTCAATCACATTCTTCCACACGGCTACACATGACCCTCAAATGTGAATTACGACCACATATGGGCCTCTAATATCTTGCTTAGCCCATTACAGCCTTAACTCGATCGCATTCCTCCATACGGCCATACATGACCCTCAAATGCAAATTACGACCATATATAGTCCTCTAATATCTCAATTATCCCATTATGGTCCTAACTTGATCGCCTAGCCCATTACGGCCATAACTCGTTACCAACACAACACAACTGACCACCACACGACATGAACGCAACACTTTCCATGACAAGACCCTTAAGGTCACACAACAAATGCAACCAACCACGGATCAATTGACAAAGTTATCTAATGCAACCATGCTTGTATGTCCATCAACCCACTTATTCAAATAGGTACATTATTCGCATATTAACCTTTATTATACCATTTAGTGATTTCGTCCCGATGCGTTACTATTATCGTCATAACACTAATCATATCAATAATCCACAATAGTATAGAATTATCATATTATAAGAATTGACATATGAATCATGATTTGATCATTTACTTAAACATGGTACTACTAAGCATGCATACAATACAACTACAGAATTAAAAAGCTCATTTATATATATATAACATGCACAATTTCAGTTTAACAAATCAGGGTTAGGACATTTACATAGCACGACTACACTAACTTCAAGATGCAAACAAATCAGAAATACAAAAACTGTCAGACTCGAGTGCTTGTGCTTTCTCGAGCGCTCTTACTCAACAGATTCTAGCAGATTGTTTTATTTAGTAAAACAAATATGATTGTGATATATAAAACTTGAAATCTCAACATTAAACTTACATGCAACTTATGAAACAGAGTATATATGATCACATACATATTATACATGAATTATAACATTCACAAATTAAGGATCAAACCCAACTAGCTCATGAATATTTAAGTACACTTGAGGATCTAAAGCTAGATTATGCTAAATCAAACACACGTAACTCAATTTTATATATTATTTATGTACATAGACATAATGTATGTGAGTTGTAATACTCACAAAGCAATCAAGATAGAATGGCTGATGATTTTGTTGAGAAAGATGATGGACATGAAGAACTTGAGCTTGTTCTTAAGATAGAACTCCAAATACTTGAATACACTTAAAAAATTCAACTCTGGGACTTTAAGGTAACTTGAAATGTAGGTGTTTGCATGTAATAGAGTGATTGGATCACAAAATTGGAGACATGTAAGAATAAAGAGTGCATGTATGAAGGATTTTCTCACAATCTCTCTCTCTAGCTCCCTGTCTGTATATCTCTGTTTGTAAATGTAAAAATACACCAGAGGGTCTAGTATTTATAGAATTTAAGAGCCTAGGGGTAAAATAGTCTTTTTATTCACTTTTAAGCTCGAGCACTCACCCCTCCCAAGTGCTCGCGCTTGTCGAGCGCGAGGGTTTGTTAAATAAACAAAATCTTGTTTGTTTTAAAGAATTAAGGTTTGAAATATATGAACACTCATGAAAAGCCAAACATTCTCGAAATCTGATTCATATATGTAGAAAATATTAATAATGAATATCCAGAAATTACATTATAGACAATAAAAATACGGGTGATACAATGATCAATGTAGTATACCTCAACGCTGTGATGTTGAATCCACGACTTCCCAAACTGTCTCAGCATCATGGTTCAACAAGAATCCTTCAACCCACAGTGGCTCAACATATGATTCTGAGGAATACCAGCATATATGGCCTATCAAATTCGACCCTAATGAGTCCTGACCTAATATGGTCTGGTTTATATAAACCAATTCCAACCTAACATTGTTCAATTCTCGGGGAATCCCCCAGTTCATAAGAACCAATTCCAGCCTAATATGGCTTGAATCACTTGGAGTTCTAGCCTAATATATCCGGTTCATAATAACCAATTCCAGCCTAACATGGCCCGATTCACAAGGAATCTTGGCCTAATATGGCCTAGTTCATAAGAACCAATTCAAGCCTAAAATGGCTCGGTTCATAAGAACCAATTCCAGCCTAACATGGCCCGTGTTTTGGTGAAGGACATTGACATTGCGTTCGGTGTGGTTGGTTGAGTGATTCCCTTCTATATGCTTCCTTATAGAGATACATTCTTCCTTCTTAAGCCTTCTATTTCTGAGCACATCCTTGGGAATGCTAAGAGATCCTTCTATCTCTAGGATATAATCCTTGGACCCATATCTTGCCTCCATTATGCTCTCCAATATATCTATCTTTTGTAGCTCATAGAATAGAAGGTTAACATAGCTTGTCAATTCATCAAATTTCACGGTGATTTGGGAGAGCCCGTGACCTTGTTTGAAGTGCATTGAACCTCCTTTTTTGAGATATTTGTGAGTCATCAAACCATTGTTGATTTCAAAATGATTGGGGGATTTAACCTAAAACGGTGTGGACTTCTTATTTCTTGGAGCTATGTTCACTTGTCTCTCTGCAATTTCAAATTTAGTTTTCAACCTGAGAATGATTGTGCCCCTTTTATTCTCTTTTCTTTTTCTTGCTCACAAGTCCCTATTCAATTTATTCTTCCAATTCTCCTTTGTGTTTTTGAATCTTTTTCTTTTTCAAAATCGGGAATCATTCTCCTTTTTTTCTTCCTTTTGAATTTTTACCTTAAAAACGTGGAAATTTTTATTCTTTTGAAATCCTAGACTCATAAATCCTTTTTTTGAAAAAGATTTTTTTACTTACAAAAAGGTTACCATTTTGTTTCCAAAATAAATTCTTTATTCAAAATGATTTTCTTGGGGAAGGAAGTTTGAAAAGGGACTTGTGTCTCTTTGAAAAACAAATTTTTTTGGACTTTTGAAATTTTTTTTCTTGTGACATGCATGAAATGCAAATGCAGATGAGCAACCTTATTCCAAATCATCACATAGCCATCTAAGTCCTAATTGTATCATCGAGAATCCCTTCTTATACTAGGCTATCATTATCAGTATCACTCTAGTCTTTCCATGAATGAAAATTCATGTATGATAGGGCTCATGACAATTTTGGCCTAATTCAGGGCTTACTCTAGCGAATAGAACATAAACAAGTTTTATGATTTGTCGTCCTATGGACACATAGCTCTTAGTTCTAGTATAACACCTAGGCACGTCATCCTCATCTCATGTGGCAAGCATTTTATATGGACATAATGCCTACGGTGTTAGACATGGCTATGTATCACATATCGTATAGGCTTCCTTATTATATCACATAATCCCAAAGGGCAAGCAAAAAAGTGTGAGCACTCATTGTCCTACCAGGTTGAACCATAAAGCATAAGTTCTATGGCTATTATAGGCAAAGCATGTGGATAAGGTTATAGGGTCCCCCAATGAGATGTCCTATATACCCCCATTATAGGGTTTGGAATGGTATGTGGACATACTTTTTATTCCTGTAGGTACGTGCTAGGAAAGGAAAGTCCTCCACTTGTAAGAGGGAGGGAGTGGGATCTGTCAAGTTGTAGGCCCTGGATTGAGTCCACCCAAGCTTTCTAAAACTAATTCACGTGTGATCCACATAATATAAAGTCAACATACCTTGAAAGTTTTAGACTCTAACCCTCTTGGTAGGTCCCCAATAGAGTCACCAATTGTGGGTGCCTCGACCAAGTATAGGCCATAGAGAAACCAAGCCCACCTAATTAATCCCCACACAAATCTCGTGTTAACAACCAAGAGTGAGGTTCACCACCCAATATTAGTCTTTTCTTCGATCTAACTGATTTGGATTGCTTGTATTTGGATTCCATATCTGAGGCTACAACCAATGCCCATGATCCATTTTCGAGGCTACACGAGTGAGTAATCCATATTTTATCCCACAAGACTAAATCCGGAGAGATCCTCACTAATAGAGTCGCCACTTGATTTGATAAAGAAAACCAAGAAAACTAATCTTTCAGTCCAATGGATAGAGAGTACCGCCCCTTCGTTACCAAAGAACTCGGTTCAGGGGTTAAGGTGAGGATTGTGCTAAAACACTCCCTCTCGCCCCATCCTAAGATAGGCCTCTACTCATCTTTCAAGACTTATGACTAGGCATTATATAGATCATTTCATTTATTATGCAAGCTAATTACAACCTTAAATCAAATGAAAAGGGGAAAACATGAAAGAGAAAAGACATGCAAATCTAAGCAACTAACACGCAATGCACGTGATAAAGCGTTAAAGTGTGGAGTATAGCGCATGCCTTCGCTTCCACATGAATGCAAAAAAAATTAGAAGGAAATAAACGTACAAGCCACAATCAAATCCTAATAAAATCATGAATGCTAAGCTCGAGTAACACATAGATAACTAAAACCCATATTTTATCCTCCTATACATGCTTCTATGTGATTTAGGAAAGCAATAAATTAAAGAAACTTATCAAAAATATACCTTGTTTGCATAGCATTCCCAATTATAACACTTTCCTAATTAAAACAAGGAGAGGATAACAACATTCAAGTACTTTAGAAGTAAGTATGAATTCTAAGTGTATGTACGATTCCTACTATGTATACCCTATTATTCTAACTATGAGGTAGTGTACATGTGTATGCATGAAGGAAACCTATTATAGATCTAATATGCATTCAAGATTAGGGTTGCTTGGTCCCTACTGAGATTGGAATAGCCATGGTTTGGTGGTGGCTATCAATGTTTGGGATAGAGACCGTTAGGGCTATGGATTAGGGATAGCTAATCCACAAACAGAATAGTAGAACTTATCTAGGAATTTAAAGATCAGAATAAGAAAATAATCAAGAACAAGAAAATGAAATATTAACTATGAAATAAATGATCAAAATAAGAACTTCAAAAAAAAAACTAAAGGAAGAAAGAAAGATTACCCCAAGAACTTCCCTCAGATTTTCCTCTCCTCAATTAAGGAGAACTCTGCTAACACCTTGATCTTGAAGATCAAAACCCTAAATCTAAGAAATTTAAATTTTCTCAAGAACACTCCAAGGTTCTCGAGAACTCTCTCAATTGAAGTGTTCCCAGAGCTCCCTCTAAGCTCTTAAGAATTTTTGGTGTATCACCGGGTGTATAGAATGAAGGGGTAAATACCCCTTTATATATTGTGAGGTTGGGGCAGAGGAAAAGTTAAACTAGCGATGTGGGACAGAAAACTCTTTATTAGTCTTGCAAATCCCGATTTGGGCTGAAAATCCCATCATTGCATTTTAGGCCATTTTTAAAAGGTCATATCTCATTCATTTTAAGTTTGAATTAGGCTTATGACCTACAGGTTTATATGCTCTGAAAATGTACTATCCAATACAAATGGTTTCAGGCCATATCTCATGCATTTTAAGTCCGAATTGGGCTTATGACCTACGGATTTATATGCTCTAGAAATGTACTATCCAATACAAGTGGTTTCTATCCCAAATTCATCCTAGTTTGAGGGTTATGATCAAAATAGTAAAGCAGTGTAAAAAAAGGTTGATAGTAATGAGCTTTCAAAGTAATTTTGGTAAGAAATTTATATAGGAATTATTTTGGCCAAAACCAAGGTTTGGGCTATTGTCAAAAATATTTTAGGACTATTTAGAAATGGATTTCTTGGGATCCCACCATAAGGTTCGGATTTTGGTTCAGGTAAGGGTATTTTTGCTTAATAAAAATATTTTGGTCATTTTATAGTGAAAACATGTAAATTTGAATTTTTGTTTCCAAGTTGAGTGTCTAATGTTCCTAAGTCTTCTTAGACGTTATTCTAACGTGTCTAAGAAACCACTGTGTTGCATGGAGTTCTGCTTCATATAACCGACGATTCTAAATTTAGTCGTCGAGTTGTTCGTGGGCAAGGGTTCCCTACGTCGAACGGACGAACCAAAATAGGGTGTCTACAGTGTAAAACTAGTATTGTCTGGGGTACGAGGTATGTTGGGTATGGGTTCGGGTTAGGGAGCACTGTGTATGTATGATTGGGTACGGGCATAGGTTCGACTACCTGGTCGTGTTCAATTCTAAATAGTTGTGTTCACACTGAATCCTATTAAATGGGTTCAAGGATAAGCACGGTTACGGGTGCATCGAACTTCTAAATAACCCTTTTATGCTAATTGTACTGATGTTAGGTTGATGACTATGTGAGTAGTTACGTGAACGACTACATGGATGGATATGCTTAACAGTTATGTGAACGGCTCTTGGACTCATGGGTCAAAATTACGATATTCGTATTTTCAATTTCATGAAAACACTGCGAATCGTACAAAATCAGGCTATGTCCAAGATATAACAAATGTCTACTATGAATATTAGAGATTTATGATCACATTCTTTTCTCACAGCCCCTTTAGTTCCTCTCTCCCCCAAGAAGTTAACCATGTCTCGTGATAAAGATTACATACCCCTCTCTAGATCAATATAGATACCTTATACAAAGAGTTCAAAAAATACTTCAAAGACCTACTTATTGTGCTTTTATATAGAAAACACCCAATCTAATTATTGTCCAAGGAGGAAATGAATTCCTTGCTAAAATGTAAACCAAATCTACTGAAATACGTGTAACCATTCTGAGGTCTTGTGAATCATTCAGAGTTTCCATCTAAACACTTATCGAACATGTAGCTGCTGGAATTAATGTACAACCAATTACTGTGGCTCTATACTGATGCCTTGCTTTCCATGAGACTCCAAATTCTCTAATAACCTATTCAGACAACTTGGGGACCGTTTGGACTTTCTTAGCTATTTTTCTAATGTCCGATCGATCAATTTCCCACCGATTGATCGCCTCCTCATGCAACCCAAGAATTTGAGCTATAATTCAAAAATAACCTTTGAAAAGACTCTCTAAATTACGATTTGGATTTTGTTGTGCGGAAGTGATATAGTCGATAAATCAGACAATCAAACAAAGAAATTAGAACCAATCACTAACAACACAAGACATGCATGGTTTAGCAAATTTCCTAACCATAAAGAAGGAACCAATGAATCCACTATATGCAATATAGAATACAATCACTAATTTGCTCAAGTCTCACAAGAAACACTCTTGAAGTCCTCTCTAAGACCAACCAACAAGTTATCTTTAAGCTCTCAATTGTTTCAACCTCTGTCACATATTCTAAACCTAATTGTATATAACCAAAAGGGTTCCACGAAGCCTAGAGGTTCAGCGAAACCTTTCCTAATCGTATTAGGAAACCAGATCGCGCAAGAAAAATCTACGATCTCGCTCGAACGACACCTTGAATGAGCGACATTATAGAACTTTTTCATATCTCTTTTTCACCCCCAGTGAACTCCATCGTGAATCTTGATGCCCAAGCGCCTCGAACGAGGCCTCGCTCTAGATGTCCAAAAGTTGAACCACATTCAACATATTTGAAGTGAGCATCCAAATCCAAGTCACCTTGTAATGGCATCAAATTCGACACTCTTATGTCAAGCTCCACGTCAAAAATGAAATAATTTCTTTTCAACAAACCTAAAATCAAGTATATAAAAGAACGAAAATTTAATTGTTTGTTCAATCTCCCTATAGGAAAAAAAATTATATTGTAACCAGAGTTGAGTAAAACATTTTGTAGTTTCATTTCAAATGAAGTTAGAAGAAAGTTGTTTGTGTAATATGAGAATCAACACTATTACTCGTAAAAGAACCGATTTTAAATTATTCAGTGTTTGTACAAATATTTTTAGTTAAGAATACGATAGCAAGAATACAAAAATATGTTTGGTAGACATGAATGAACCTTGGACTAGAATGGTCATTCCTAATTTCATTCAATTCATGTATAACTTGGTATGACCAGGCACACTAAAATGGGTATTCCTTTTGGAATGCCTTTCCAATTTAAGCAAGAATAAGCATTCCTTGCCAAAATCCAAGGAATGCTATTATATTCCCACAAGAATGACCACCACTATAAAATATAAAACATTTGACTAAAAGTATATTTTGTAAATTATTACTTATACAAATTTAATTATAATGCACATTCAAAATATTTTGAAAAATAGAAAAATTTATTGTTGGAATAAAAAAATTAAAATAAATAATTATTTAACAAATATTTAGCAAAACAATTGTAACCATTAAAATATTTTGGATATATTGACAAAAATTGGAGTAAACGAAAATTAAAGAAATAAATTGTAACAATTTATTTCATCAAAAATTAAAAATTGAATATTCTGATTAAAAAATATTAAGAAAAATATAAGTTTAAAAACTTTTCACAAAACTATTTGTTAGTGAATGATTGCACTATGAAAATCCGTTAATGTTATAATAATATTTGATAAAATCAAATTACTATATATTTTATCAGAAAATTAAAAGATCATTAACCGATTCAAATATTAAAAAACTAGTATATAACTACAAACTTTAAAAAAAGAGTAATGCTAGGCACACTTTGAAATCCACACTGAATTTGACATCTTATGCTTTAAATATATGTACCTTGAGCTGTGTGAATTTTTCACACTTTCTGTACACCACTTACATAGCACATGGGACATACATTTAAAGCTGGGTGTTAAATTCAGTGTAGATTTCAAAGTGTGCCTGGCATCACTCTTAAAAAAAAATACGTCATTTTTTATTAAGCTAAACATTAAATATTTTGTAAACTATGTTTGTACCAGAAATATTTTGTATAACTATCTAATATTGAAAACACAAAATTTAAAATTTTTGGTAAAAATTTTACTTTAAGATATTAAAAATATTAGATTTTGAATTTCATTACACTGATTATTACATGAAGAATAATTTTTTTGTTATGCTGTTTTTTTGTAGATTGTTTGTCTTGCCTAGTACTATGGTTAGTGAAATTTTATTTTTCAAAATTTTATTCTTATAAATTTCACATATGGTAGTTATATAGGAACCATATATAGGAGCTGCCATATCCTTAGCAAGTTTTATTTTTCATCAGTTGTATGTAAACACTTGAGAATCATTCAATTAATCTGTAAACCTATTTGAAATACATAACTTAAATTTAATTTCATTCCATCAATTGGATGGTAGCCAAATAAATGAATGAAATTATCATTCTTATGCCATATATATTTCATTCCGTTCTTGAACATATTGCATTCTTGCATTAATCCATTCTTATATACCAAATGTTGGGATTGTGGAACCTAATTCCATTGGGAAAAGTTCTCAAAGGTGTTTCCAATCAAAGGAGGAAAAAAAAGTGTCACGCCCCCGGAATCCATAGGGAATGACGGGTGAATGCCATTGGATTGTCCACACCACACAGTACTAGTCAACTAAAAGCAACAAGAACAGTAATAATATCTAACTGAATATATTATAGACGTCCTAGTTATCACAAATTATTAGAGTGCGCTACAGAAAATATAACAGATCTGAAAGCAACATGTGCCCAAGTACCCATTAAACTAATAAAATTCAACAGTAATATAAAACTAATAACTACTAGTTCTTTAGCTAGCATAAATGTCATCGTCAGCGTAGTAGTCTCCCTCGACATAACCATCCCCAGTAGGGACATCCTCTGCATACTCCTCCTCAGGGTAGTAGTCATCATCACCAGCTCCATCACCTGCATTAATAGTAACATGATAGCCTGGACAGGGGAATGTCCAGGCAATAACGGTCGTCAGCTTATTGAGAGCTGAGTGAATAGAAACTCACAAGGTACCAGGTATATAACGCAATACAAGTTATGAAATGAATAAGATATAGTGTTATAATAGTATCTTTATCTTTATTCTATATCGTTACCCAACCCTTATAGTCTTATTATCCTAAGACCGATAATCGACACGATAACCAACTTAATTTGACGTTCATCTTTTAGGACATATCGCCATCCACCGCATATTAGGGATATACTGTTTTAAATAATAGCATATCGAATCTATGGCAACGACTCATCGACATCTACCAGTGATCCTCCATCCATCGCTCATTAAGGACATACATGTCCATCGCTCATTAAGGATATATCATAGATCACTTGGCTAACGTAGAACTACTCAGTCCCATCCACCGCTCATTAAGGACATCTCACCGTCCACTGCTTGTTAAGGACATAACATGACTGAGTGTTCGCCCATGTACAGTTACTAGAACTTGTCAAACTTACCTAAGTTTCTTAATGATACATGACATACCCTTTGTGGCCTGACTACTCTGATTGAAATGAACGGATATCGAACTCATACATGAACCACATAGCATCTATCGTCATTACGGTAATCCATTATTCTTAATTATACTTATCTTTGTTGTCATATTATCCCTAATCCACCCATAATCGTATACTGAAAGTCCAAATCAAGAATCGAGCAATTAAACCCTTTATATACTAAACAAAAGAACCAATCCATGTTCTACTAATACCAATCGATTAGGACAAGGGTTCAATCGATTGGTATAAAAATTTTAACAATCGATTGGGAAAACAAGTCAATCGATTGGATCCAAAACAATGCCAATCGATTGATAACTTTGGCTATCGATTGGGTTACAACTAATGGCAATCGATTAGAAATCTATCCAATCAATTGGGACTCAATTGATGGCAATCGATTGAGAAAATTCCAATCTATGGGTACTTCGTCTTCTCCAGCAGAATATAAATTTGTATATATAAACATCTTAAGGATGTATTTAATACGTCTAATCCATATCAAAGCTTGTAAAAACATCATATAGTGAGACCAAGTGAGTTTAGAACTCACCTAGATATGTATGGAGTGTGTTTGGCTTGAAACTTCAAGCTTTCTCTCTTTCATCCTTCTCTTTCCCTCTCATCTGTCTCTGTCTCTTTATCTCCTCTGTCTCTTCTTCTTCTTCTTCTTCTTCTTCTTCTTCTTCCTCTTTTCGTTCTACTGTCAAGAGAGGGTATGTGTTTGTGCTTGTGTGTATATATATGTATATGTATAGATATATGTATATATATCTCTATTCTCTCTCTCTCTCTCACACATGAACTAAAAAATAGTCCAAGGCCAAGAAATCAATGCATATATATAGGAAATGAGAGCGCCATGTGTCAAACCACGAGGCAAAGTTAAAAACTTATCTCTGCATGTAGCAATCGATTGGTACTGATGGCAATCAATTGGCATCAGATATTTCAAGACAATCGATTGAAAAGAATGACACTCGATTGAGATAGTACCACGCAATAAATTTAGGTCGGCAGCATGGCAATTAATTGGGAAAGATGGAAATTGATTGATAACCAAAAAGTGGCAATCGATTGGTATGCAAAGGCAATCAATTAGTATGTAAAGTTAACCAAAAGAAGGAGAAGGTTATAAAGGTACAAAACGAAGTCTTATTTATTAATATACACTTCAAAAATACAGGGTCTTACAAAAAGAAAATAAGAAGCCTGCATGGACACGGTGATAAGGGTGTTCATCAAAGGAGAAAAACTCTCTAAAATCTCGCCCATTCGAAAGCTCACTTAAGTGGCCCCCTCGAGCGAGACCCGCATATTTAGTTTTTCTTTCCTGGTTTGATTAGGAAACTGTGTTGGCTTAAGAAACGTGTATAGGCTTATATATTCTGATTTTTCATTATATTTTCTATACTCCAACATTAACTAAGAGAGATCACAAGTCGAGAGCCTCTCGTGTAACCCTATAGCATAATAAAACTCTGGAAGGTGTGAATGCAGCCCAAATTTGGGGTGAACCATGTAGATATTTATGCTTCTGTGTGTTTGATTCTTTCGTATTTACTTTTACTTGTTCGCATCTCACATAATCCTTGGGAAGGGGACTTGATTGTTCCGTATTTGTTGATCAAATTCCGCAATAACTGGTATCAGAGTGAGGTTCTGAATAAAGGTTCTAAAGTTGTTGTGTGGTCCCAACAACTGGCATCAAAGCTTTTGGTTTGAGTAGGAGCGATGGCTATAGAAGAAGGAAAAGTCAAGGTTAATAAGTTCGATGGCATGAACTTTAGAATTTGGAAGGTACAGATAGAGGACTACCTTTATCTAAGAAGCTTTATCGGCCTCTCTCTGATGTGAAACCAGATACGTTATAAAAGGACTGGGCATTATTCAATCGACATGCACTGGGTATGATGCAATTGACTTTGGCGCACAACGTTGCCTTCAATATTGCAAAGAAGAAGACCACGACTGGTTTTATGAGAGCACTGTCAAGCATGTGTGAGAAGCCCTCAGCATCTAACAAGGTATATTTAATGTGTCGATTATTACCTTAAGGATGGGAGAAGGAGTGCTTGTTATAAACCACTTGAAAGAATTCAACATCGTGAGAACGTAGTTGCATTCTGTCGACATAGAATTTGATGATGAGATTAGGGTTTTGCATCTTTTGTCTTCATCGTTGGACTGGTGGAACGCAACTGTAACGACGGTTAGCAATGCTTTAGAAACCAAGAAACTGAAGTATGATGATGTTCGAGATTTGATTCTCAATGAAGAACTAATTCGGAGGAGGGAATCATGTAAACCATCAAGGTCTACTTTGTATGTGGAGAAGAAAGGAAGGGGGTTCAAAAGAAATTCGAACAATAGAGGATCTCAATCAAGTGGGAGTAAGTCAAGGAATGGGAAGAATGTTATGTGTTGGGATTACGACAAGAAAGGTCACGTGAGGAGAGAATTCTGAGCACCGAATGGGAACCAACAAGGGAAGGAGAATAAAGAGCGTGGAACAACAGATGTGGTTAAAGACATCGAGGATGCACTTATTCCGTCCCTTGATAGCCAGAGTAAATCTTGGCTTGTAGATTTTAGGGCGCCCATTCATGTCACTATGAATGAAGATATCATGGAAAACTATGTTTGAGGTAATTTCGGGAGGGTTCACATGGGTGATGATGAGTCGCGCATGATAATCGGTAAAAGTAATGTAAAAATCAATTTATCTAATGGAGTTGTATCGAAATTAAGGGAGGCTAGAAAATGAGCAATTTGCATGTTCTATATACAAGATAACATTCTTGAGTGACTCATGGATGGTCACAAAAGGAGCTACGGTGCTGGCTCAGGGTAAAAGCAAGGCAATCTCTATTTGGCTGAAAGCAAAAGAGATACCATCGCCAAGGTTGATGGTAGAAGTAAGGGGTCTAAATTGCAGTGGTGCAAAATTGGATGTGAAGGCTAGGAAGGGACAAAAGTTCTCCCTATAGAAGAAAAACATGGGGGCTTGAACTCATGAGATGTTGATTTCGGTAAGGTTCGATCCTTTGTGAGGCAAAGGTGGAATCATTTTTTTGGGAAAAAAAGCTCTTTGAAGGTGGATGCCTTGATGCAATTGAAGTTGGGTTCAACTTTAGTTGGTCTTCAAGGTTAAGCATTGAAGGGTAGCTTGCAAAGGAGGATTGTGCTCAAACGTGTAAGGTTTTATGACCGGGTTGGTTTGGTGAAAATGCATTGATATCACTAGTCTCCAAGTGGGAGATTGTTGGGATTGTGGAGCCTAGCTAATTTCATTAGAGAAAGTTCTCAAAGGTGTTTCCAATCAAAGGAGAAAGGAAAAGAAAAAGAATGAACGGGGGCATGCTCGGGCGAGCCGCCCGTGTGGACACGGTGATGAGGAGGTTCGTCAAAGGAGCAAAACTCTTTGAAATCTCGCCCGCTCAAAAACTTGTACAAGCAAGCTTACTCAAGCGGCCCGCTTGAACGAGACACACAAATTTAGTTTTTCTTTCTTGTTTTGATTAGGAAACTGTGTTGGCTTAGGAAACATGTATAGGCTTATATAAAACTCTGCAAACTATGTTGGATTAGGAGTAACGTAGATTCAATTTTTCTTTCTAGTTTTTTATTGTGTTTTCTATACTCTAATGTCAATGAAGAGAGATCACAAGTTGAAAGGCCCTCTTTTAACCCTAGAGCATAACAAAACTCTGCAAGGTGTGGACGTAGCCCAATTTACTTGAATTTTTTGTGTTTCCACTTTAAGGATTTCACAATCTACAAAAGGAAAAATAAATGCACTAAAAAATGAATAAATAAGATCAAGAAAGCATATACGAACACACTGGTTGGCAGAGAAGAACAAGAAAGAGAGAAGACAGAAAGAAGAGAGAGGCAGAGAAGAGAGCAAGAGGAAAAGAGAGAAATCTTGGAAGCAATAGCCACCACCCACACACTAAACATACCTTAGGTGAGTTTTAACTCACTTGACCCCGTTTATTATGAGTTTTACAAGCTTTCATGATGGATAGACTAACTAATACGTCCCTTGGACATTATATATGCTGGACTATAATTCTGCTAGAGAAGACGAAGTCCTAATCGATTGGGCTCTTTCTTAATAGATTGCCATATAACCCAATCGATTGGCATGGTACCAATCGATTGTTATATTAACTTGTCTCACAATCAATTGTCAAAGTTTGCAATCGATTGGAATTGTTTTGGATCTAATCGATTGCCATTTTTCCTCAATCGATTGTTATGATGTTTACCCTAATCGATTGAACCCTTGTCCCAATCGATTGGAAGTCACAGAACATGGATAGTTTCTTTTATTTATTGCATAAAAGGCTTGATTGTTCATATATCATGTTATACTTCCGTTTTGCAACTTCGGGTTGATATGGGATAATGTGACACCAAAGAATAGTGTGGTGATGAATAATGGAACAATGTATAACGTTAGATGTTTTGTTGTTCATGTATAATTCGATATCCATTTCATTTTACTCGAAGTAGTCATGCCACAATGGAGAAGTTATGTATCGATGTTGTTACGGAATATAGATAGGTTTGATAAGTTTTGGGAATTGGACGTGGGTGGACACTTGGTCAGGATATGCCCTTAACGAGCGGTGGACGGTTATGTCCTTAACAAGCGGTGGATGGGGATCAATGGTAGACGTCGCAAAGTCGTGGCAATAGCTTCGATATGATGTTTAATTTGCAACATTATAACCATGACATGCGGTGGACGATGATTTGTCCTTAACGAGTAGGGGATGGACTGAGGTGGTATCCGTGACATACGGTGGACGGATTATGTCCTTAATGAGCATTGTACAGAATGATAGTATATCTATATGAGTTGAACGAATGAGTCTTTTCATTCAGTTAAGAGTACGTGGATTATCGGTTTTAGGATAACAAGCGGTAATAGTTGGGTAGCGACGTTGATAAAGAGAAGATATTACTGTATTAAAACTTAATTCGTGTCTTAAAAACTTGTGTTACTTTATAATAACTGGTACCTCGTCCACAGGATCCATTGGTATCGGGTCCAGCAGAATTAGTTTTTATTCACTCAGCTCTCAGTAAGCTGACGACCGTTATTGCCTAGACATTTCCCGTCCAGCCTGCCCTGTTCCTTATACTGCAAGTGACGAAGCCTATAACGACGAGGGCTATAACCTAGAGGGAGAGTACGCTAAGGGTGGTCCACGAATGACAGTTATGCTGAAGAAGATTACTACACTGACAATTATATCAACGCCAGCTGAAGAGGAGGAGAGACGACAGTTTCTATTTCCTGTTTTATTATTATGTTTTGTGCTGGGCATACGTTGCCCTAACCTTTTACTATTGCTACTTTAGAACTTCCGATATTGAAATAGCTAGGATGGTTGTAATATATTCAGTTTCGTTATACCATTGTTCTTGTCTATTAGTTGACTAGTACTATGTGGTGTAGACAATTCAATGACTTCACCAATCATTTCCTATGGACCCAAAAGGGAAATTTTATTTTTCTCTATTTTTGCTATTCCGGGACGCTGGCGAATATTCACCACACTTAACATCCTCATAAATATTCTCAATTAGCACATATTAACTACATGATGCCCTCTAAAATCCCAACCTTTTCGCAAAAACATAAGCCAGGCAGAATATTAAGCACGAGCAAATTTTTATGCCAGGCAGAATATTAAGCACGAGCAAATTTTTATGAAATAACTGATTACGTAGAACGAGTTCAATTTTGGATCATATAAATGGTTCACACCCTTTCCAAACTGCCTCTTTTGTTTGAATAGATAGTTGTTTCATTATATATTCAAAGAAAAATTCTATAGTCTTATCATATGAACGGGCTATAATGATTGTTACCTTGGTTATAATGTTTTGACACTCGAGCAAAACAACTATAAAAACCATTAGGTGTAATGTTTTTTTGACCTGGACATGACTTTTGTGGTTAATATTTTTGCTTGTATGATAGAACATGCCACTTGATTGTATTCTCCATATTCAAATACATTGACAAGCTACATGGATTTGATTGGTGCAGTGAATGCTCTTCGTGAAATAGCGATACAATTGAATAAAACAGATTGGGATTTCACTGTAGACCCTTGTAACGAAGACCGGACCTGGCGAACACCAAAACCGACCGAAACTCCATTGATTCATAACAACTCTGTCAACTGCAATTGCTCTTATGCGGATGGTCTATGCCACATCATCAGCATGTATGTACCGCCCTTCACTCACTTGTTTACAAAACTCATTGATCATTCATGGTTTTATTTCCAATATTTTTATCTAATTTCTTTTTTGGTTTGGATGATGAAGAAGATAATAAATCAAGATTATGATATTTAAAATTATACATAACTATGGCTACAATGTTGATATGGTTTGCATGATCTCCATTATTAACCACTGGGCGCGTAGATCAGCTGACAAAGGGGCTGTTCTAGCTTAACCAATGTACTCGGTTCGAGACTTGGGACTGTAGCTGCGTTAAATACTCGGTAGGGAGAGCTTTGCCGCCCTTGTGATCCTACCCGGCTTGAATATAGATTAGTCGGAGCCCAATGTGATTCCAGATACCGGAGGTCTAGACCAAAAAAAGAAGACTTTTTGCTTGAATTCTAGTATTTGGTATGACCCATTTTAGGTTCAAATATGGTGAAGTGGAATGGGATTTATTCATATTCAAGGGGACTCTGAATTGCAGAAATAACAGCTTGGGGCCGTGTGTAGCGATATTAGGACAACTACTTATCTCCCAGTTTAGTGTATTAGGACTTTTACATCAAAAGTTTGAAAACATTTGATGCCACCATGTTATGTCAACTCTCATGTCCGTTCCTGCCGGCCTCGTGCGGTGGTGCATGTCCGAAGAGTGTTTGTTTTCGACACGGACACGAACCCAAATTAAATGTCCGTCCTGCCTGGCTGAAAGCCAGCCCATAGATAAACCATTCCTTCAACTTATCTCTAGTGGACATCATATTTCTGCAGATAATCCAAAGAATAAAAGACAACTTAGGAGTAAGAGCATCTGGCCAAGACAATCTTACCATAATTTGACCTTGGCGAATGCTTCCACACAACCAAGTGGTTTGGTTGTATGGTACAACCAAACCACTTGACATGCAATAGTAAGAAATGTTTGTACCACGGCTACAGATGTTTCTTACTATAGGTACTAAGGTTCCTCATCATGGGTTCAAAGCTCCTTTACTATAGGTACAAAAAGTCACAGGTACAAAGTTTTCTTATCATGCGTACAAAGTTTCCTTATGATAAGTACAAAGATTTCTTACCACGGGTAAAACTACAAGTGGTTTTGATTTGATACAAACATTTCTTATAAAGGTACAACATTTTATTACATTGGTACAAACATTTCTTATTAGAGTGCAACGTTTTCTTACCAGGTATAAACATTTCTTAAAAGGGTACAACATTTCTGTCATTGGTACAAACAATTGTTATAAAAGTTACAGATAATTTTTTTATCTTAGTACGAACATTTCTTAGCAATGTATGTTAAATGTTTGGTTGTATGATACAACCAAACCACTTGATTAGAATTCTCCTTTGACCTTTTGCTGTATTCCAAGCTAAAGAGGTACATCATGTAATTTTAAGCTCCATTCGACTCATAGATTTAGAAACGTATGTAGAGAAAGTACATAAAGAAGAAAGCAAAACAAGATGAAAAACTCTTTTCTTAGTATTTTCTCATTTTTTTTTTCTTCATACTTAAATAGCAATGAAAATTTAAACATTTTTCAAAATGTAAAAGGAACTCGTGAAAAGAGAAACGGACATAAAATTCGAAATTTCATCTTTTTATTTCATTCTATTTTATTTTGTTTCATATCTTTCTCTCTGTTTTCCTTAGGCTCCATTTGATTCATGGATTTGGGGAGATAGGGGAAACGAGAACAAAGAGTTGATTGCTTGAACAATTTCTCCTCTTCATATTAATCTGGAAGGCGTCATTTTAAATTGAAATCATATACAAGTTTATAATCTAGAGCACATTGTGAAACAGATTTCTTAAAGGGCAAGATCTTGATGGGGTGCTTCCATCATCCATTGTGAAGTTACCCTTCCTAAAGAAAATGTAAGTAGAACTTTGAAATTTATGCTTTTCTTTTCTTTTCTTTTCTTATATGAATGCATGATTATATCTATTAATTAGATTTAATCACACATTAATCAAAAATAATTTCCTTTACTATGATACAGTGATCTCACTCGCAACTATCTTAGTGGTGGCATACCCCCGGAATGGGGTTCAACTAAGTTGGAATATCTGTGGGCAACTTCTACACTTTGCAATTAAGATATAAGCACATCCAACTTGCTTTATTGAATTAACAAAGTGAGGCAATTGTAGGTCTGTTACAGTGAATCGCTTGTCAGGACCAATCCCACACTACTTGGGAAACATTTCCACACTCATATATATGTACGCTTTCCTCTCTCTCTCTCTCTCTCTCTCTCTCTCACACACACACACACACACACACACACACACATATACACACCCCAACATGGGCAAAGGCTAAGAAAGAAGAGTTATGGGATGTTTCAAAAGGAAAAGAGCCACTTCTATTGTTCATAAGTGAATCATGCTGTAAATTTGGTGAATGTTCATTTCTTAGAGGGTCCATGCTCAGTCTAGTATCTCTCTTGAAATGGTTTTTGTTGAACCAAATTATCTTTTGGTTCTCATAAAATCAAGATCGAGAGTCAGACAACTGGGACTAAAGAAGATCCTATTTTAAACATTGCCAAACAGTCCTTCTATAAAAGAATTGTACAGCTAATTTATGTTCTTAGCTCGAAGAAAATTTTAATTTTCAGGAGTTTAGAGAACAATCAGTTTAATGGGACTGTTCCAGCCGAGCTTGGAAAACTGGCCAACTTAGTGAATCTGTATGTTCTATCTCTGATATCTACATATATATAAAAAAACTTTTGATTTCCAACTTATTGCTCGGTTGTTCATACTTTGTGCTTAACATCTCTTTCGTCGATTCTTTGGTTCCTGTAGCATTCTCAATGCTAACAGTCTCACAGGACCGTTGCCAATGGAGCTCAATCAATTAACCAAATTGGAAGAACTGTAAGTGTGTTAATGGTTGCCACTTGCAACATTGTGGTTATAGGCCATTAGACCCAACTTTTAGCTTTTTAGAAGCACCTTCATCACAGCTTTAAATAAGTTGGCTTTTGGGCCTTAAATAAATTGAGAAAAACTATAAGTTCTAATCTATAAGCCACACCAATCGCTTCATTTCAATTTTTTTCTAAGCTATAAGTTATAAGCTTATAAGCTGCACCAAACCACACACCATAACTTATAAAGCTCTAATAGAGTGTCAAACACAAGTTCGATACCCTCCATTGCTAGAAAATTTTACTTTAGACCCTCCTATTATATGAATTTTGTCACTTAAGACTCTCGAGTTCTAAATAAATTTCGATTCAAACATTTCAGGACAACCGTTTTCAATTGAGAACATTTATTAAGGCTATTTAAGCCCCCTCAATCGCCGTATCCGTTAATAATTGCTCCTTAATTGAAATCGATTTAAAACTCGATGGAAGTAGGTGACACAACTTATATAATGGTAGGAGGCATAAAATGAAATTTTGAGAGAAATGAATGGTGTACTGAAGTGTACTTGATCCAATTTTCTATTATGCCAAAAACCAAATTTGTGTTCATATCACTTATTCTTGTCTCTAATGTTGACCTATGCAGTAGGTTAAGCAGTAACAACTTCACTGGGAGATTACCCAATTTCCAGGCTTGGAAAGAACTTCAAAAGTTGTAAGAGTTCGTTTACTTAGTATTATCTGATAAACCTTTCAATGAAAATTTTTTTGATGCGTTTTTAGCTCACTTGTTATGTGTTACGAACAGAGATATCCAAGCTAGTGGTTTGGAAGGACCCATACATTCCAGCATTTCTGACTTATTTAAATTAACCGAACTGTGAGTTGAGCCTTTGGGGTAACATTTCTTGACTTTCTTCACTCCAGTTACATCCTATTGTCTTTTTGAAACTAAGGCCTTGTGTGGTTCAAGGATTTAGTGACGGAAAGAAAAATAAAACAATAAGGCTCTGTTTAGTTCATGGATTCAGTGAGGCAAAGCAAAAGAAAACACTAAGAAAAACAAATTTCTTTGCCTAGTTTATAAGGAAAATAGAAATAGAAAGCAAAAGAAATTTAACAATTTTCTTTGCTCGGTTAGTAAGGGTAATACAAATAGAAAGCAAAAGAATATGTGCGAAAGATTGTTAAAATCTTTGAATTTTTGTAAATCACTTCCCTCCCTTTTTTCTAAAGTCACAATATTTTGGGTTTTTATATATATATATATATATATATTTTTTTTTTAATATTATTTTTGGGTTATTTCTTATTTTTACTTTTATTTTAAGGTTATTGAAGCATCGAAGAAATCACAAGGGGACTAGTTTTCTTTCTTGTTTTCCTTTCTTTTTCTTTTCATTCTGTTATCCGCAAACCAAGCAGACCCTAAGGAAAACACTTTTGTTAGTGTGGTTAATAAAGGCAGCAATGAGAAAAATAAGGAAATAGTGAGAGAAATAGGAGGGAATAGGAAACATGGAGAAAATAAAACTTTGAATTTTGTGAATCATTTCCATTCCTCTTTTCTTGTGCTCCAACATATTTTAAATTTTATTTTAGCATGAAGAAAACAGAGGGAAAACAGTAGGAAAAAACTTTTCCTTTCCTTTTCATTCTCTAAATCCAGAAAACAAATGGAGCCTAAATTAATTACACCGAAGAAAATTCGCTTGACCTGATCTCTATACAGAAGAATCAGTGATTTAAATGGTGGGGTTCCAACTGTCAGTTTTCCATCGCTTCAAGGAATGACACGCATGCAGCAGCTGTAAGTCAATAAGTCATATGAATGGAAAACTTATATGAAGTATTGTGAACTGCATTCCCTGGCAAATTAATCTGGTTTACGTTGCAGGATGTTGAGGAGCTGTAATATATCTGGAACACTTCCTGAGAATTTAGTCCACCTGACCAACTTGAAAGCTTTGTAATCTGCTGCTTCTTTCTTGTTATTCGAATTCTTTTTATTTCCCTTAATTTCATGAAAAGACCGGTATAACGTGGATTAGTAGCTATGTCACACGGACATTTCAATTTGGGTGTTGTGTCTATTTCGGACACTACACTCATCCGACGCGCACAACCACGTGTCGTGCCGCGGAAAAACGTGTCTTAAATTTTCTTACACCAGGCATATACACCGGACACGAGTTGGAAACAGGAGTGGACATGGCATGGAGGCCTTTAATTGGAAATGTTTTTATTATTTTGAGGAAAAAGTCTTAATATAGTGAGTGCGAGACGAGTAATTGGTTTATTTGAGAATTTAGGAAACGGGAGTGGACATAGAACTATATATTCTATATTTATTTGAGAAATATAATTATCTTAGCGGTATTCTATATTTTAAGAATATATTTTTGTGCATATCCATATCCCATGTCCTTGTCAGTGTTGTGGGTATCAGTGTCTCGTGTCCTCGTCTGTGTCCATGGCACACAAAAAGTGGGTACTAGTAGCACTTTGTTTTCACATATTACAAACACAGCTTTTTATCAAAATTATGTCATATGAGACTTGTGCAAATTGCTTTGGATCCTTCGATGGTAAGTTGACCTTTATGGTGGTAACATACTGAAATTGTACTTTGCTGTCTCTCATAGACTTCTTTCAACTTTCATGCAGTAATAGAATTGTAGAAACTCCTACATTTATGTAAGACATGAAAATTGTATTTTGTGGAAGAATGGAAAGCTAAAGAAGTAATTCATAAATGGAGAGCTAAAGATCGTGACTCATAAGATGTAATATATTAGTATTACAGATTGTGTTTTTTTTTTTTTGTAGAAGTACATTGATAAGTTGAAAAATAGAACTTGTAAAAAGAATAAAACTTATAGATATTACTGATATTTAAATGAATATAAAGACATCCTTTTATGTGTTAAACATTGACTCTGTTCATACTCATTTATATTTGTTGCTCTTATTATGGAAATTGTACTGTGTTATTCTGTGGCAGAGATCTCAGCTTCAACAATTTGAAAGGGGAAATTCCAAAAGGGCTTGAAGGCATCTCTGTTCAGGATACCATGTGAGCAACATAATTCTGGAGGGCCAAACTGTCAATTCAATTCTTTATGCAGGAGAACCCTTCGTTGCAATTTTATGAGGATGCTCCATGGAAATGTCTTATGACTCGTGGTTTTGGCCCATCTTTACAGTTTTTGTCAATGCTAGTAGAGGTTTAAGCTTGTTTAGAGTAGCTTTTTAAATAGTCACTTTTTGGAATAAATATTTTTAAAAGCTAAAAATGGGAGTTTTTGTACAAAAGCCTGTTCTTTTATAGCTTTAAACAGAAATCAATTTTTTAAAATTATTTATTTTTTTTTTTATTTTTTTAAAATGGTTGTGAAAAGCTAATTCAAACGGTCATAACTCTTTCAACACAATCACTTAGAAGTGATTGTTTGCCTCGAAAAAGCTATTCCAAACGATCTGTAAATTAGAGAAAAATAAAATCTCTATTAGCAAACGACCAGTGGCAAGTGCAATCACCCATTAGAGTATAAAATTTATGTCAAGATGTTTAAATTGGGATGAATCTTATGCTTCATACATGGGTTAACTCACCGGTTTTTAAACTATATGTTATATTGCACTTTATTCTCCATGACATTTTGAATATTGACAGTGTGGAACTGTGGATACATATGTAACCAGACTGAGGTTGTCCTTCTTTGATTAGGTATCTGACAGGAAACCTGCTTTCCGGGCCTATTCCGGAGTGGATCCGAAGTTCTAGCCCGTAAGTTCATTTTGAATTTCACATCAGTTTTGCATGATCTTTTACTCATTTTTTGTGGTATTTCTAAGAATATAGATGCACATGTACGTACATTACCGTACATGTGTATATAAGTACTTGTAATTCCTGTTGAAATTTTTTCAAGTGATAACCTATCTGGAGGCCAGTTTGGATGCTATTCTGCCATATGAAGTGAAATAATGCAGTTTTACTTATAGCATGTTCAGTTATCACCCTTGGGCTAGGCGGCCTAGGGCCCCTAAATTGTCCATTTTTTCTCTTACAGAGGGCCCTAAAAAATATTGAAAAGGCCTAAGACAAAAATGTCATATATAATATGTTGGTTTAGTACCCAATTATTGGAAAAAAAAAATAAAGGTAATGTATTAAAACCAGCCCAACACTTCTATGTTCCTCACTTTCCAGTTTATCCCATCCCAAATTCTGTTACATCAACCCCAACTACACAATTTAAAATAAGCGATCAACCCCTACTATTGAAAACATAACCACTTCTTCTTTCAAGGTTTCTATCAAGTTTCACCAATAGTCAAGGTATAGGGTTCAAAACAATTAGGTTGATATCCTTCCTATCGTTGCCATAACAAATACTAGGTCCCTTTCAAATTCTTCAAGGAGTGTATATGGCAAGGTAATTGATTGCAATGTCTTGCCCAAACCCATGGCACCATCCAGGACACATCCATATATATTGGCAGCAGTGGATAACACATTTCCCTCTTCTCATTCTTTCCACTGCCACAACACCAATGGTTGCATCCTTGATAGCAAACTGATACTCCCTTCCACCACTTCATTCGCGGGTGCAGCAAGCACATTCAACCTTTCCGTGAAGACTTTCCTAATAGCAATTGCTTCTGTCATCGAAATAACTTGCTGGAACTGTTTTGTCATGACAAGGATACCTCTATCCATCATCGGATTACATTAAATAAATTCTCGCGGGGCATTTCATCCAACGAAGCCCTATAAATTTCAGCACTGTCCAATTTTTTAAGTGTATCAATAATGTTAGTCCAAATGACCAAATCCCTATCTGACATTCGACTCAAAAGAGCACGAACAATTTTAATGTGCCCACATCTGAATGTGTCATAAACAGTCAATTTCCAAGGAATCCATTCCACTATAGGCACTATTTCAAATGATTCCCAAGCATTCTTAAATCTAAATTGTAATTTTGTGTATCCACTAATAAATGAATCCCAATAAAACCAATCCATCTTCATTGGCACAAACATCTCATTTGCCTAATGTATCTCCCCAAACTTCAAATAACCATTCAAAATGTAGTTAAACAAGACTAGGTCTCTTTTTGGCATTCTATCAAACCACTGATGAGCAATGCCATGATAGCTATGGTGCAAGCACGTTTTGGATTCTTGAATTGGTGATTGGGGTGGGATATGAGCGGAGGTTTGGCTGTGATTCGGGGGAATATCAATGGAGGAGCTAGTGGTGGTGGTGGTGGTGGTAACGTATATGGAATTGAGTCGCTAACCATGTATAGAAGAATGGGCTCAATTGATCCTGGCGGTGGTAGGGCTTTGAGTACATTTGATGGCAGTACGTTCGGGCTTGATGAGAGGTAATTTTGGTTCATCGCAAGATGAATTTCAGAAGTGGGTTGGTTTAGGAACAATGAAGAAGAAGGATAAGAATACGAGTGATATAATGGATATCAAAAATTAAAATTTGGTGGAAAGGCAGATTGAACATTGAGGCCTAGTTCTATGGTTGTAATTGGAGGTGCATGGTGTTGTAATGGTTGGGAAGCTGACAATTGAGATTGAGGTAGTGAAAGAAATGGGTTCATAGGTGAATGAAATGGATTCATGGCTGTTGGTGGCCTGATGAAATCTGAAGTAGGAATTGAAGAATTGTTGGGGTCAGAGCATTCATGAATTTGGAATTGTGGGTACAAATAATGGGATGGAGGCTCCAAATGGGGATCTGAAGGAATTGATGTGGTTATAGGTGTTTAGCATGGACACAGATACGCTGACACGGACACAACACGACAGCATTACGTCGACACGACAATCCTAAAAAAATGATGACATGACACGACAGGGATATGCAATTTTTAATTATTTTTTAGTTCAATTTTAAGTTTATTTCTTAATTTTTTTTTTCAAAAATGTAATGCAATTTTTATGTACAGGATGTTCAATTCACATTTTCTGAATGTAATTGTTTGATATTAACAAAATGAAGAGAGGGCCGAGAGGCTGACGATCAAGGATGTGAGAGAGAGAGAGAGAGAGAGAGAGAGATGATCTGACAAAAAGGGTCTTAAGAGACTAATGTCGGGAAAACGGAAGAGATAAGTGATGTAATGCTTGACAAAATCAACTCCGTTTAAGTTTTAAATATAAAATGAAAATAACATAGGTAGTATTTCGGTCAAAAAAGAGTTTCCAACCATGTCCCTTGAAGTGTCCTACCGTGTCGGTGACGTGTCTGCTAATTTACAGAGAAAGCTCGGAGAAGGCTAATTGCCTATCTCCCATTATATTATTTAGATGAAAAACCCTAACGGGTAAATTACAAGAGTACCCTTAGGTACGAAATATAAAATAAAACTAAGGGAAAAACATAACTCTCAACAGTCCCCCTCAAGCTGGTGCGAAAATATCTTTCATGCCCAGCTTGCTAAGAATGAAGTGAAACTGTCGACTAGCAAGGCCCTTTGTTAGTACATCTGCTAACTGATCTCCTGTTCTCACAAACGGAGTACAAATACACCCACTGTTCAATTTCTCTTTGATGAAATGCCTATCATTTTCCACATCCTTCGTTATGTCGTGCTGAACCGGATTGTGGGCAATATCGATAGCAGCTTTATTGCCACAATACAACTTCATAGAGTCCTCTGGTCCAAAACCAAGATCTGACAAGATAATTTTAACCCAAAGTAACTCACACACACCTTGGGCCGTGGCTCTGAACTCTACTTCAGCACTAGACCTAGCCACTACTGCTGCTTCTTACTCCTCCAAGTTACTAGATTACCACCCACAAATGTACAATAACCCGTGGTTGACCTTCTATCTGTTATGGAGCCAGCCCAGTCTGCATCAGTATAGGCCTCAACACCAGTGTGTCCATGTTTTGCAAAACATAACCCTTTCCCTGGCGTTGACTTTAGATACCTCACAATTCGGAATACAGCATCCAGATGGGGTTGTTTAGGATTATGCATAAACTGACTAACCACGCTAACCGCAAATGCAATATCGGGTCTAGTATGAGCCAAATAAATCAATTTTCCTATTAACCTCTGGTAGCTACCTTTATCAACCAGTTCTCCACCTGGATCATCCCCAAGTTTCACATTTGGGTCCATGGGAGTATCAAGAGCTTTACATCCAAGCATGCCTGTCTCCTTGAGTAAGTCAAGAACATACTTTCTTTGGGAGATAAATATTCCCTCCTTGGATCTGGCTACTTCAATTCCCAAGAAGTATTTCAAATTTCCCAAGTCCTTAATTTCAAATTCTTTCGCAAGGTATGATTTTAGGCATTTCATCTCTTCTAAATCATTCCCTGTGAGAACGATGTCATCTACATAAACAATCAGGGCAGTCACCTTTCCCTGTGAAGAGTGCTTAATAAAAAGAGTGTGATCTCCTTGGCTTTGCCTGAAACCATACCTGATAATGGCTTGGGAGAACCCGTCAAACCAGGCTCTAGGAGACTGCTTGAGGCCATACAGAGACTTCTTGAGATAACACACTTTCCCTCTGGTCTTGTCACTCTCAAACCCAGGGGGAATATCCATGTAGACTTATTCTTCTAAGTCTCCATGTAGAAAAGCATTCCTTACATCAAATTGATGTAAGGGCCACTCCAAATTAGTTGCTAGGGATAGCAAGATTCTGATTGAATTCATCTTGGCAACTGGTGCAAATGTTTCCTGATAGTCCACTCCATATGTCTGAGTGAAGCCTTTGGCCACTAGTCTGGCTTTATATCTTTCAATTGTCCCATCTGCTCTATGTTTCACTGTAAACACCCACTTGCACCCAACTGTCCTTTTCCCACGAGGCAACTCTACTAATTCTCAAGTGCCATTTTTCTTGAGAGCATTCATCTCTTCAATCATAGCAAGTTTCCACTTAGTATCAGAAAGAGCTTCCTGTACATGGTTAGGGACAGGCACACAATCGAGTTTGGACACAAAAGCCTTATACGAAGGAGATAAACGAGTGTAGGAAACAAAATTTGAGATGGGATGCTTAGTACATTCCCTAGTACCTTTGCGGAGAGCAATAGGGATGTCTAAGTCACAATCTAAAGGAGTGGTTGAAGAACTAGTGATAACAGGAATAAAAGAGGAACTAGGAGTACTTTAATCATCATCACTTGAAGAAGACAATTGGAGTGGGAATGGAGACGTGGTCTTTTCTTCTGCTGCCCCAAACCTCTTCCTTTCCTTATTCTTGGAGTAAGTCAACAACTCTTTCCTCTTATCTCCACCTCCACCTTCTTCTACATTGTTTTCTACCTCTCTGTTCATTTCTCTTTCCTCCCCTCTGATTTTATTTAACTCCCCCTCTGTTCTATTCTCCCCTTCTTCCTCTTCTACTAAGATAAATGGAGCAGGAGCAGTCTTTTCTTCCCATAACTTACTCTCCCCCTGAAGAGGTGACTGAGATGGCTGGAAGTAGGAAGAATATTCATCGAAAATGACATCCATGGACACAAACCACTTACGAGATGGTGGATGGTAACACTTGCACCCTTTTTGTGTGGGAGAATAACCTACAAAGACACACTTAAGGGCTCAAGTATCTAATTTTTTCCGAGTGGGAGAATGATTGTGAACGAAACAAACACAACCAAACACTTTGGGAGGAACCGTAAATCTAGAGGAAGGTTTGGTAAGAAGTTCAATGGGTGCTTTCTTACCCAGCACACGAGAAGAAAAGTGGTTAATAAGATAAGCAGCAGTAAGTACTGCTTCTCCCCAGAATGGTTTAGGGACCTGCATTGAGAACATCATAGACCTAGCTGTTTCCAACAAATGACGATTTTTTCTCCCAGCAACACCATTCTGCTGAGGGGTATTAGTGCATGAGGTTTGATGGAGCATACCATGCTCAGATAAATAGTGAGAGAGACCACCATAGATGTATTCACCCCTTTTATCTGACCTAACAACCTTGACAATAGTGTTAAACTGAGTACAGATCATCTTGTGGAAGTTTTTAAAGATGGGAAATACTGCATTTTTTTCTTTCATCAAATACACCTATGTCGTGCCAGTACAATCATCAATAAAAGTGACAAACCATTTAAAGCCATTAAAAGTAGGAATATGTGGAGGACCCCAAACATCGGTATGTATAATTGAAAAAGGAATCGTACTTTTATTGATACTAGAATGAAAAGTAGCACGATGGTGTTTTCTGAGTTCACAAGCCTCACAAGGTATCTCAGAAACACTTTTATTAGGAACTAAAGCAGGAAATAAAAAACGCAATAAATAAAAAGACGGATGTCCCAATCTCTGGTGCCACAGCCATGTCTCCTTAGGAAGAATATCTCTCTGTGAATTATGAGCAACTGGTGTCAACTCCTCCTTAATAGTTCCTTCGGGCAACAGAAAATAAAGACCATTCTCCTCCCTACCACTGCCAATCGTCTTCTTCGTGGAGAGATCCTGAAAGACACAATGAGAAGGGAAAAAGGTTATACTGCAATTAAAATCCCGAGTAACACGACTAATAGAAAGAAGATTAGTCGAGAAACGTGGAACATGAAGAACAGAGGATAAGGCAAGAGAACTAGAGACATTTACAACACCTTTACCAGTGATTGGGAAAGAAGTACCATCTGCGGTTCGAACTTTGTCTTTTCATGAACAAGGGTTATAAGTGGAGAAACTATTGGAACGACCGGTCATGTGGTCAAAAGCTCCTGAATCAATTATCCATGGTTGTAGAGAATCAATGTATAAGGCACTAGAAGAATTAGCAACGTTACCTTTATGAGCAAAAGACGTTGAAGCAGTAGTGGAGGTATCCAGCTGGGCCATTATGCGTCGAAGAGTCTCAATATCAGTACTGCTAAGTGAACCAGATCCGGAAGAGGGATGTGAACTAGAGGCCTCCTCCTGAGGAACATCGGAGCCAGAAGACAAGTTAGCTCAAGGTCCACTACCACGGCCACGACGATTTCTACCACCACGACCCCCACGGCCACTGCGGTCTCTAGACATCGGAGGACGTCCGTGAAGGCTCCAACACTTATCACGGGTATGTCCAAGATGATTGCAGTAATCGCATGAGGGTATATCCTTGTCCTCGGGGGTCGGACCACCACAATGGGTGGAAGAACTCAGGGCAGAACACTCAGAGGACTGTGGAAGCATGGTTGAGCGACGGCTTTCTTCATTTTGAACATGAGCAAACGCCTCTCTGAGTGTCGGAAGTGGCTCCATGCCACGTATTCTACTTCTAACCAGATCAAGCTCAAGATTAAGTCCAGCAAGGAATTTAAAAATTCTTTCACTCTTGATATATGTCTTAAAATTAGCAGCATCTGTAGAACATACTGGATGAAAGGTAAGAAGATGATCAATCCTCTTCCAAAGAACTCCAAGAGCAGTGAAATACTGTAGAATGGAGCGATCGCCCTGTACCTCTGCTTCAATTGCCCGACGCAACTCATAGATCTGTGCAACATTCCCTTTGCGAGAATACGTCTCAGCAAGGGTCTCCCATATATCTTGGGTGGTCGCCATTTCAAAAAACGTTTTAGCAATGTCTGGCTTCATAGAATGAGTAAGCCAGCTCATTACAAGATAATTATCAACTTCCCATTTGCCAAAACCGGGATCTTCGCGACTAGGAACCTTGATCGTGCCATCCACATACCCAAACTTCGACCTACTTTTGAGCCAAAACGTAGCCGACTGAGACCATGATTATTAGTTTGCACCATTAAGCAGTGCTGTGGTGATTTTGGCCCCAGGGTTCTCGGTAACTGTTATTCGATTGTTACCTACAGGAGAACTCGTCACTTCGGCAGACTTCGTAGGCAAATCATCTTTCGTCATCTTGAAAGGGTCACTCTTACAGTTGTAGTTGTGGTGGAATCAAGGTACCTAGTAGTCACAAGCACCACTCTGGTGCAATTGTCCAATCTATGGACAAGTCATATGGTCCAAATGTAGACCTAAGAACAGACAGTCACAAAGGGTGTAATCAGATCAAGGCAATTTTTTTAACCCAATCTGATCTAGATAAGAAAGGTGAATTGGAGGAGTATTGGTGAAGGTTTACCAAGCCAGGGTGCTGCGGTGTGGTTGTGAGGTGGTGGTAGAGTGGCGGTGAGGCTGTGGGGAAAGATTAGGGTTGCGCCGAGGTAGGGAAGGAAGGCTAGGGCTGCAGCGAGGCCAGGGGTGGTGTATGATGCTGCGGCGAGGTTGGGAAGGGGTTCTAGGGCTGCGGCGAGACCAGTGGTGGTGTGTGGTGCTGCGGCGAGGCCAGTGGTGGTGTGTGGTGGTGTTGCGAGGCTGGTGGTGGTGTGTGGTGGTGCGGCGAGTCGGGTAGTGGTGGTTTAGGTTGGGTGGATCAATTCCCACTCTTGGGGTGGCTTTGATACCATGTTAATTTACAGAGAAAGCTTGGAGAAGGCTTATTGCCTATCTCCCATTATATTATTTAGATGAAAAACCCTAACGGGTAAATTACATGAGTACCCTTAGGTACGAAATATAAAATAAAACAAAGGGAAAAACATAACTCTCAACAGTGTCCACCTCTAAAAACTTCATAGCAAAAACAAGGCACATATTGGCCGCATCCGATACGTGTCGGAGGTGTGTCGGGCAAGTGTCGGTGTCCAATACTTGTTGGACACGGGTACGGGCTCCTTTTCGAAGTGTCGGTGCTTCCTGTTAGAGATAGTTTAGGGTTCAAATGTTGGTTCAGTTTGGTATGTAGCGATGGTGTTGACATGAACGAGTGGGTAATGGATGATTGATCAAAATTTACAGATTCAAGGAATTCATTTGCACCTGAAGATGGTTCAGTGGAGGTCGTGGGAATTTGAATCGGGAGTATGGCTTGCCTAATCGCTGTGGTGATACTCTTCTGCAAATTGAGGCAGATGCTCTGTTCTAAATCCATCTTCAACTGCTCCATTTTTTCCTTCTAGGTGTGTACCAAAATATCCATGAAATTCCAATTGAATCGCATCTAATCGAGACGGCATCTGAGCCTTCATGGATTGAAGCTCGTTCTTCCAAACATAGTTTGAAGCTTGAGAAAACTCTCCCATGGTGATCGAATCGGGCTCTGATACCAGATGTAAAGACCCTGCAATTTGAGAAGAAGAAAAACAGAAAGGAGAAGGAAAAAGAAGATAAATAGCAATTACTGGTGCTGAGACCACTCAACTCTTCATTCATTCAAGCATACGCCAAGGAATCGAACAATGCCCAACTAAATAGTGTTGATGAGCTCATGTGCTAGGCATGAGCAATCTAATATAGCTGTCATTCAAATAAGAAAAAGTAATGCAAAATGGATGAGGTAGTTAGGCTCTGTTTGGGAGTAGGAGAAGAAGATAAGGGTTTTCACTTAGGATTTTCTTTTCTTTATTTAAAAGTCGCGTAATATACACATATAGAAAATATACATTATAGTTAATATTTCGGTCAATTCGGTCGGTTATAGTTTTAAAAAATCGTAAACCCAGATCCAACCGAAAATCAAAAATTAAAAAAATTAGAAGCCGAAACAGACCGCGTTAGTGTAAGAACCGACCATAGTCGACCGGTCCAGTCGGTTCCAGCCGGTCGGTTCGTAATTTTCTTGACACGCCTACTTGAATTTGAACAGCCCAATCATTATTTTATTTTATACAATATGTTGTTAAGTCACCAATTACTCCAAAAGCTTAAGTTGTTACAGAATGAGTCCAACAATATATATCAAGCTTCGACATATGTTAAAGTAAAGTCCATCATCATGAATGAATCAATCACTGGACGTCGGTTTTGATTGCTGTTCTTCCATATTATTTGGGGAAACAATGGTCATTTACTTATGACATATTTGTTAGTCACTTGAATTTGAACAACCTTATATGGAGGTCATACAGTATGGACTGTATGGTAAAATAAAATCCATCATCATGAACGAAAGACTTCACCATATTTCTTCCCATTTGACAATTACTACATGTTCTTAGAATGTGATGCTAAGCATTACTTCCTCCATACCTAATTGATTTTCAGGATTCCAACTATTCAAGGAAGTTATTTTTATTGCGGTGAAATTTTCCCTTTCCATTATTGACATTCTTTTTAAGTTTAAATTTCAGTGTCACATCTGAATGACAAGTGATATGGTTCTATATAATAAAGGGTAAACATTGAAATTATGTAGTTAAAGTACATTGATTTTTGAAAAGGACACTTAAACTGGGACATCCCGAAATGGAATTAAGACTCTTAAATTGGGACGGTAGGGAGTATATATAAAATGAGCAAATTTTTTTGAACGCAACCATTCAAGATCACCATCTTTTTTTGTTAAATTGTCATTTAAAAGTATGAGCAAATTTTTTTGAACGCAACCATTCAAGATCACCATCTTTTTTTGTTAAAATGTCATTTAAAAGTATGATGAAATGATTGCATTCAAGGACACGCAAACATGACCTTTTAGTTCAATTTGGTTTGTCCTCCATGTGACACTGGCATAGAAAGTCACATTTTTTTAATCTCAACTAGATCATCCAGTGCTCGATATTAGAGATGCAGCAACTTTGCTGTCAAACACTTGATTTCAGCAGGGGCTGCTCGAGTTAGCAATGGTTTTAGGTACCTGACCAAATATACAATCCTTGAGACACTGCAATGGTATTATACTAAATGCAAGCTTAAAGGACAGAATGGATCAGTTTTATCTCTCTGTATATGAATATGCATATATGTTTTATCTGTATGCTTTTTTTGGGTGTAAGAATTTACATCTGCATGTTATTGATAAGGAATGCATACATCTGCCTAACTTGTTTTACGTATTGAGGACAAGGTGAAGCCTGAAAACAAAAATATTAGATGTGTGAAAGAAACTTATTAGTCAAAGGTTATGGAAGTTGGATGGCATTTTCTTGTATACTTAACTCATTTTTATTCGAATCTATTGCCAATATAAATGATGTTACGTTATACAGTTAGTAATATGTGTTACTTTTTTTTCTTCATCCTGTCAATATTTTTGGAAATTACAACGATGCGAGGTATATTCCATTGCAGTCAAATAGATCTTTCATACAACAACTTCTCAGAGAACTCTGTACAATATATGTGTGGAGACTCTAAACTGTAAGAAAATTTTCCCCCTTGAAACCCCCCCCCCCCCCCCCCCCCCCCCCCCCTCTTCTCTGTCATCTGTTGTTTTGATTAGAATCTTTATTTTCTTGTTTCATCAGAAATCTTTTCAGAAGCTTCTCTAAAGGGAACACATCGTAAGCTTCTAGTACATTTACTTCTGAATTTTGAAAGAGCTGCAATTTTTTTTATCTCACCAAATAAAAAAAAAAATCGATTTCTTTTATTTACTTTTATTTTATTTTTTTCGATATAATTCTTTTTCCTCATCTTTTTCTTGTACTACATACATTCAGAAATTCGGATGAGTGCATAAAGGATGATCATTGTTCAAAAGGTTAGTATATTGAATATGATTTTGACCTATGCTTCACAATATCATGACAAATTTTATGATACAAGCTTAGGTTGAGACAAGAGTCTCAACCCTATTTATGTTAATCATTACAGAGAGAATTTACAATAGTGCCCTTAGGCAATAAACCAGAAAATAAAATACTAAATGCTAGCAACTCATTAACAACTCATTAACAACTAATTGACATCTAATTGCCAACTAATAGACAACACATCTCAACACTCCCCCTCAAGCTGGTGCGAAGACATCTCTTATGTCCAGCTTGCTAAGGATATAATGATGAGGCCTACTTCCAAGACCTTTAGTGAAAACATCTGCTAACTGTTCACTAGATTTCACAAATGGAGAACAGATCACACCATTACTCAGCTTCTCTTTTATAAAGTGTCTGTCATTCTCTACATGCTTAGTACGATCATGTTGCACTGGGTTGTGAGCAATACTGATGGCTGCTTTATTGTCACAATAAAGTCTCATAGGATCAGGGGGCGTAAGATTAAGGTCTCTCAATAAAATCTTTATCCACAACAACTCACAGATTCCTTGAGACATAGCTCGAAATTTTGCCTCGGCACTAGATCTAGATACAACATGCTGTTTCTTGCTACACCAAGTAACAAAGTTTCCTCCGACAAAGGTACAATAACCTAAGGTAGATCTTCTGTCTGTAGCTGAACCTTGCCAATCTGCATCTGTATATCCTTCCACTTGAAGGTGATTATGTATACCAAAGAATAATCCCTTTCCAGGGGCTGATTTCAAATATCTGAGGATTCGAAAAACAGCATCATAGTGAGACTCACGAGGAGCATGCATAAACTGGCTGACTACACTCACAGCAAAAGCAATGTCAAGACGGGTGTGAGACAGATAATCAGCTTCCTAACCAATCTCTGATATCTCCCCTTGTCAACCACTTCTCCATCTGTGTCATCCCCTAATTTCTGATTAACTTCCACAGGAGTATCACACGCCTTACTCCCTAGCATACCAGTTTCTTGCAGGAAATCAAGAACATATTTTCTCTAGGAGATGAAGATCCCTTGTTTGCTTCTTGAAACCTCAATTCCCAGAAAATACTTGAGGCTTCCCAAGTCTTTTATTTCAAATTCCTTGGCCATATATCTCTTCAACTCATGTATATCTTCTACATCGTTTCCTGTAAGAACAATATCATCCACATATATTAATAGAGCTGTTACCTGCCCTTGAGAGGAATGTCTGATAAAAAGGGTATGATCACCTTAAAGCCATATTTGAGCAAAGCTTGAATAAACCTTTCGAACCATGCCCTCGGAGACTATTGAAGTCCATACAAGGACTTCTTAAGTCTGCAATCCTTACCCTTAGTTTTGGAGTCTTCAAGCCCGGGAGGAATATCCATATAAACTTCTTCTACCAAATCCCCGTGTAGAAAGGCATTTTTAACATCGAACTGATGGAGAGGCCAATCTAAATTTGCAGCAATGGATAAAAGAATTCTCACAGTGTTCATCTTAGCAACTGGAGCAAATGTTTCCTCATAATCCACTCTATAAGTCTGTGTATATCCCTTTGCCACCAATCGAACTTTATACCTCTCAATAAATCCGTCTGCTTTATGCTTGATTGTAAACACCCACTTACACCCCACTGTCTTATGCCCTCAAGGTATTTCAACCAATTCCCAGGTGCTATTTTTGTGGAGAGCTTTCATCTTCTCAATCATAGTATGCTTCCATTTGGGATTAGTGAGCGTATCCTGTATATGGTTAGGGACAGACACAGAAGCAAGTTTGGATACAAAGGCTTGGTAAGAAGGAGACAGACGACTATATGAGACAAATTTAGATATGGGATGCTGAGTACATGACCTAACACCCTTACGTGTAGCAATTGGAATATCTAAATCATCAGTAATAGTAGGAGAATCAGGATTACCTGGTCCCTCATCAAGGGAAGGAGACGGGAGTGGCGGATCAGGAGGAATGGTCTTATCTCTCATCCTCTAAGTTCTTTTCTGATATACTATATCCTCTTTCTCTGGATTTTTTTCTTTTGCAATGGTGGGTTCCACAAATGTCTCTCTCTCAGTCGCTTGTTCTCCATCAATTTTTCTCTCTCTTGCTCTCCATCAATTTGTTTTACCCCTTCCTCCTCATCAAGAGTGCCCAATATATCAAAAGGATTAGACACTGGTAAATTAGGAATATGTAGTTCAGGCAACTCTTCTGTACTTGTATTCTCCCCCTGAAGAGGAGCCTGAGGGGTGAAATAGGACTGTTCCTCAAAACAAGTGACATCCATGGAAACATACCACTTTCGAGTAAGAGGATGGTAACATTTATACCCTTTTTGAGTGGGAGAGTAACCAAGGAAAACACATTTGATAGCCCGAGGATCGAGTTTTCCTCTTGCGGGAGCATGATTATGAACGAAACAGACACAACCAAAGGCCTTAGGAGGAATGGAAAAAAGATCAGAAGGACTAGAGAGAACCTCAACAGGTGATTGTTTATTAAGAACTTGAGTAGGAAGCCGATTGATTAAATAAGCAGCAATTAAGACCGCTTTACCCCAAAAAGGCTTAGGAGCATTGGTTGAGAATAACATTGATCGGGCAGTGTCTAAGAGGTGGCGATTCTTGCGCTCCGCCACTCCATTTTGTTGTGGAGTATTGGTGCAAGAAGATTGGTGAATTATGCCATTTTCTAAAAAATACTTCTCAAGACCAGATTTAAAGTACTCCCCCCCATGGTCTGAACGAACAATTTTCACAACCGCACCAAACTGGGTACAAATCATTTTGTGAAATGTTTTAAAAATTGAATGGACCTCACTTTTTTCTTTGATCATGTAAACCCAAGTAGTACGAGAAAAATTATCTATAAATGTGACAAACCACCTATGGCCTTTAAGTGCAACAACACGAGAAGCACCCCCAACATCTGAATGTATAAGAGAAAAAGCAACAGTACTTCTATGATTACTGGGATAAAAGGAAGTACGGTGGTGCTTTCCAAGTTCACAATCTTCACACCGAAAGTTGGGTACATTTTTATTAGATGACAAAGATGGAAATAAATGCTTTAGTAAACCAACAGAAGGATGTTCTAGGCGTTTGTGCCAGAGCATGATATCACTAGATGTAGAGCTAGTGAGAGTAGTATGATGAGCCAATTGTTGCCGGTCCTGTGGTTCCAGAATATAAAGACCATTCTCCTCTCTCCCACTACTAATCGTCCGCCCCGTGACAAGGTCCTGAAACACACAATGAGAAGGAAAAAATGGGACACTACAATTGTGATCACGGGTAATACGACCAATAGATAAGAGGTTAGTGGTAAAGCTAGGAACATGCAGAACAGAAGATAAAGATCACGAGGGAGTGACACGGACTAAACCTTTGCCTGAAACCGAAGAGACGGTTCCATCAGCAATCCTGACTTTATCCTAACCTGAACATGGCTTATAATCGGAAAAAACAGGAGATGAACCGGTCATATGATCGGATGCCCCATAATCAATAATCCAAGGAAGACTAGTATGGGAATTGAATGCACTCACTGAAGTAGCTACATTACCTGAACGAGCAAAAGATGATGAAGCAGTAGTAGGTGTATCCAGATGAGTCATCGGACAGTGAATATTTGGGCAGAATTGCCCTTTCTGGAATAAGTGTTGGCCATGGTCTCCCAAATGTCCTGGGCAGTTGCCATGTCCAAGAAACCCTCACCAATTTCAAGGATCATAGAGTGAACTAGCCATGTCATGACAATGGAATTTTCCATCTCCCATTTGTCACAAGCTGCATCCTCGGTGCTTGGTGCTTTGATTCGACTGTTGATGTACCCCATTTTTCCTCTGCCCTTAAGAAACAGCGTCACAGACTGGGACTAAGTCAGAAAATTGTGACCATTCAAGAGGGAAGTAGTGATCTTCAAGTTCGGGTTATCAAGGTGAGCAATAGCACTGCTCTCACTTCTAGATGGCTGCGAATTGACGGTCGATTTTCCAGAATCGTCCGACATCGTAAATCAGCCCACAAGAAATTACCCGCAACAATCACTGAAAAAGGAATAGGAACCGGCACCAATGGGGTCGTAGCACACAAGAGAAAATCAAATCACCGTAAAGGATGCAGAAAGATCAGTCATCGCTGATCAATGGTCCATTGAAGGACCAAACAACACCAAAAAAATAAGGGTCAATCAAAACTAGGGTATAGGGATGGTATAGGGGCTGTGGCTAGAGTGTAGAGGTGGTAGGGACTTTCGGCAAGGTCTAGGTTACCATGGGTAGTGTCGGCTAGGGTTTATGGGGTGCGTATGGGCTGCGGCTAGGTCTAGAGGGGCATAGGAGGCTGCGGCTGGGTGTGTAGAGGTGGCTGCGGCTTATGCTGGATGAGGATGTGGGGATGCGGTTGAGTGGTGGTGGTTAGAGGATGTGCTGATGGTGGTGATTCCCTGCTTAGGGAGGCTTGATACCATGACAAATTTTATGATACAAGCTTAGGTTGAGACAAGAGTCTCAACCCTATTTATATTAATCATTACAGAGAGAATTTACAATAGTGCCCTTAGGCAATAAACCAGAAAATAAAATAATAAATGCTAGCAACTCATTAACTACTCATTAACTAATTGCCAACTAATAGACAGCACATCTCAACATATCACTAATAGTCCTGACATAAAATATGTATGTGTGTGTATATAGAGAGAGATAGAGAGAGCCTAATGAAAAATAAAGAATGCCAAAAACACAGATGGACAGCATCCTTTTCTTGTGTACTACTGTGATGAATATTTGAGAAGTTGTAAGAACAGTAAATAGAATAGGTACAAAATTACCAAATCAATAGCCTCTTGATAAATCGTGGGCCGACTCGCGGATCTCGCTCTTTTTAAGACGTTTCGTGGCTCTGCTCAAAGTGTGCATGCAGTTCGTACATGCCACGCCATCCTCCAGGATAAGACAGCCCAGAATCTCCTCTGTCTCAGTTTCTCTTTGCACTAAGATAAATTGGTATACTAAACACCCTTTCCGATGAGGTTGCTCGGTAACAGAAAATTGGAAAGCTCTCTTTAAATTTGAAAATTGAACTACAAATTGATTTTTCTCTCATAGATATACTTGGACAACTCACTGAAGTTTAAGTAATTTTTCAATTTGAGAAAATTGATCAAAGTGGGAGGAAGAAAATCCAGTTTGTCAAATTTGTATTTTTCTTCAAAATCCGAACCATAGAGAAGATCATATCTCTCTATCACTTTGACTTTATCTAATTCTCTCATTCTTGAAAATTCTCTCTAGCCATCTGAAATCATGTATGTACAAGTATATATATATTTACATACATAAAAATTATAATGTTAATGAAAAGATAAAATATGATGGGAATATATCACTTTGTATATTCAACACACAAGAATAAGAATACAAGTAGCCTATTTATAAGCTTTAGACCAACCTGTACTATTGACAGTTAACCGATGTGGGATAGCCACATGCTCACTAAGCACTACACTATACATACACATATTTACCCTTTAACACTCCCCCTCAAGCTGGAGCATTGTTACAATATATTTCATACATATCCCACCCAATTATTTAGTAAACAAATCTGCTAACTAGTCTGCAGATTTAACAAAGTGACAGAGTGACAATCAACTTTCTATAGGAGCTTTTCACGAACAAAGTGACAATCAACTTCAATGTTGTTTTGTTCTTTCATGAAACACAGGATTACAAGCAATACGAACAACTGCCTGGTTATCATAAAATAGGTTCATAGGCTCGGACTGAGTGAACCCAAGTCCCTCCAACAAATGCTTCATACATACTAACTCACAAGTAGTATACGCCATAGCCCTATATTCTGACAGCACTAGATCTGGCAACAACGGATTGTTTCTTGCTTTTCCATGATACAAGATTTCCTCCAAGAAGTATACAGTACCTTGTAGTAGACCTCCTATCACTAGGAGATCTGGCCTAATTTGCATCTGTGTAGCTCTCAACTCGAATGTGACCATAATCCTTATACAACAAACCATAGCCTGGGGCCCCTTTGAGGTACCTCAAGATTCGTATCACTGCATCCCAATGTGTAGTTCGAGGAGAGTCCATAAACTGACTAATTACACTAAGTACGAAGGCAACATGAGGTCTTGTGACCGTTAGGTAATTAAGTTTCCCAACTAAGCGTCTGTACTATCCTGGATCATCAAGTAGCTCCCCCTGATCTGGCGATAATTTGGAATTGGGATCTATAAGAGTATCCAAAGGTTTTGATCCCAACATTCCTGTCTCAGTAAGCAAATCAAGAACATATTTTTTCTAAGATAAGCAGACCCGCCTTCACTAGACTTAGCCACCTTAATGCTTAAGAAATGCCTAAGTTACCCTAAATCTTTGGTCTGAAACTTGACTTGTAAGAAGGATTTCAACTCTTGCATGCCCTTAAAATCATCACCAGAAAGGATGATATCATCAACATAAACAATTAACAGGATCTTCCCTGCTATAGTGTGTCTATAGAAAGCAGAATTGTCACGACCCAAATCCACTAAGTATGGCACGAGGGTACGTGACATGCCACCGAGGCCTGACTCTATGTTAATAACGTACAAAATGGGTTTTTAGGCTCCCAATTAAATCACATTTGCAAGTGATTAGCCCCAAGGGTATAATAGGAATTTGAAAATTTGAGTTGGATTTATACCAAAAGATAGCCGTTTGAGTCTAGGTTCCAACGTTGAAAACGGTAAGCTATGTCTGTTTCCGTAAAAGTCGTCGTTTTGAAACAATTAAAACAGTTTGTATTTCGTTCGATCGATCGAAGCAGCTTCTATCCACAATTCTAGCCATGAGTATCTAAGCAATCAAACATGCCTGAATAGCAAAAGCACTTGTCAAAACCTTTCATACATGAACATAGGAGTCTTATACATCAAGTTTTACACATGCTCACCTAACAACATAATTTACAAGTCCTTAGTCCCAAACTACAACAACTACGCCATATACAATATGCACATTAAACACTTGCTCTCCTCTTTCGTCCTCTATTTCTCTTTCTCCTTCTCTTTCCTTTCACCTGAAATGGTTATTCAATAACCACATGAGCTGAAGCTCAATGAATAACATGCTCTTTGATATAAATTTGTATATATCATTTAAACACGTGATATGCAATTCAATGTAACATAATGAATCACAACCAAGTAAGTATTTATCTCCAAAGCTTCTTGTTCTTCTCACTACTCCGTGCCCGTAATGACACCTTTTATCCTTGTTCCGAGCTATCCAATACCCTACACAAGGCGTATTGAACACTCAAGCCTTAGAAGGCTTTTCTACACTCCCTTTTGGAGCTTTCTCTTTGTAGTGATAGAACAATTGCTTCTTCAACCACATAATCACATAAACATGGTTCCAGCACATAATCCTTTCTATCTCTTGCACATATAGTCAATCATGATATACACACATTCTCATAATTCATGAATTGAAAGTAAATCATTTATATGCCACAATTTCATTACTTGAAAAGTTTCCTCAAAGATAGAGGTTACTCACCTTGCTCTAGATATAGAATTGACAAGATGTAATGCTCACTTTCAAACTCCTACAAGTTATATAAGATTTCATAGCAAATCAATATGAATTCTTCTAATTAATCCATCAAAACTCTATGGAAATGAAATTAAATCACATAGAAAGAATCCTCTTACCCTTAGCTTCTCAAGTATAGCTTCAATTTGAGATAGAAATCTCCTTAGCACCCTTTTCCCTTTGTTTTTCCTTCTTTTCTCTCTTGTTTTTCCCTTTCTTCTATGCACCTACTTGCTTGTATAGAGATAAGCACCTCAAAAAGATGTACATCTTATTTAACTAGTTATTCTTCTATTTCTCTCTCTTGCCCACTTGAATGCACATGGACTTAGCCAAATATAGCCCAACACCTCCTACTTGCCCACCTACTAGGCCACCTACTAGGCCACCTACTAGCTTAGGTAATGTAAGCTAGCACCTTGATTAGGCTAACTAATCATCATTAAGCTAATTAATCTCAATTAGACTAATTAATCTTGATTAGGAAAAATCTACCAACTTTCCAAAATTACACTTTCACCTACCATATTTCTTACTAATTACACAATAGCTCCTCTAGTTCTCGTGAATTGCTAATTCACCTACTAGTTAGGAAAATGTATTCTTTTTACTCCTATCATTTATGCCCTTGTCTAGCAATTCAGCATTTTACATCAAATATATATCCAATACAAGGCATTAAATAATTCCATGTTTTTCAAAATATGCAAATGCCAAATAAATTGCCATGTATAATAAGATTAGGTATGCAAATCTTATATATATTCATGTCATTATCGTATAATGCACATTAAGATAATATTATCACATGTCAAAATGTTGGGATATTACATCCTCCCCACCTTATAAAAGTTTGGTCCTCCAAACTTGTCTTAGCTTATGATTCCAAATAAAGAAGGATACTTCTCAAGCATTTCATCCTCCCTTTCCCACGTAGCTTCTTCCACGGAATGGTTCTGCCATAAAACTTTTACTAAAGGAATCACTTTGGTCCGTAACACTTGATCTCGCTGGGCTAGAATTGCAACCGGATGCTCTATATACGTTAAATCCTCCCGAACCTCCAAGGGTTCATGCGCTAAAACATGTGCCGGATCAAAGAGATACCGCCGTAACATGGATATATGAAAAACATTATGTACATTACTCAATTCCGAAGGTAAAGCTAAACGATAAGATACAGGTCCAATCCTTTCCAAGATTTGAAACGGTCCGATGTATCGAGGATTAAGTTTTCCCCTCTTTCCAAACCGAATTATACCTTTCGACGGAGACACCTTCAAAAAGACATAGTCACCTACTTGGAATTCAAGGTCCCTTCTTCTAGTATCCGCATAACTTTTCTGTCGACTTTGTGCTGTTCGAAGCCTCTGTTGGATCAATTTAATTTTATCAGTAGTCAATTGTACAATCTCCGGTCCCAATAACTTTCTTTCTCCCACCTCAGTCCAACAAATTGGTGAACGACATTTCCTTCCATATAGTGCTTCATAAGGCGCCATACCAATGCTGGATTGAAAACTATTATTGTATGCAAACTCGATAAGTGGCAAATGTTCTTCCCACGGGCCTTTAAAATCCAGAACACATCCCCTTAACATATCTTCTAAAATTTGGATTACTCTTTCTGATTGTCCATCGGTTTGTGGATGGAAGGCCGTGCTAAAGTTCAAAGTTGTACCCATTGCCCGCTGCAAACTCTCCCAAAATCGACTTACAAAATTAGGATCTCGATCAGAAGTAATAGAGACAGGTGTACCATGTAATCTAATCATTTCTCCGATGTATAACTCCGCCAATTTCTCTTTCGAATAAGTGGTTTTCATAGCTAAGAAATGCGCAGATTTAGTTAACCTGTCAACAATTACCCAAATAGCATTGTTACCTCGGGATGATCTCGGAAATCCCACCACAAAATCCATCGTAATGTGCTCCCATTTCCATTCGGGTATACGGAGTGGTTGGAGTAACCCCGCTGGTTTCTGATGCTCCACCTTTACTTGTTGACATATCAGACAATGTGATACAAATTCTGCAATTTCTTTCTTCATTCTTGGCCACCAATAAATTTCTCTCAAATCTCGATACATCTTGGTACTCCCAGGATGAATGGAATACTTGGTATTATGAGCTTCTATCAAAACCTTCTGTCTGATTTCATCAATATTAGGAACACATATTCGATTCTTAAACTTCAAAACATTATCTTGAATAGAAAAATCAGCTCGCTTACTTTCATGTATTTCATCACAAATCTTCTTAAGAAATGCATCATTCATCTGTGCCCCTTTTATTTCTTCAAGCAACGTAGGTTGCACTACCATTGTTGCAAGAACTCCACTTTTATCGAAAAGTACTTCCACTTCCATTCTTTCCAAGTCCATCAACAATTGATTCTGAGTAGTAAGATAATAAACATAATTACCTGAAGACTTCCTACTCAAAGCATCTGCCTCCACATTAGCTTTTCTTGGATGGTACTGTATTGTCAAATCATAATCCTTTATTAGCTCAAGCCATCTTCTTTGCCTCATGTTTAGCTCCTTTTGAGTGAACAAGTACTTCAAACTTTTATGATCTGTAAAAACTTCACAAGTTTCACCATAAAGGTAATGTCGCCAAATCTTTAAAGCAAAGATTACTGCTGCAAGTTCTAAATCATGTGTGGGGTAATTACTTTCATGTGGCCTCAATTGTCTATAAGCATAAGCGATAACCTTACAATTTTGCATTAGTACACACCCTACCCCTTGGTGAGAGGCATCACTGTAAATCACATATCCTCCATTTCCCGTTGGAATCGTTAATATAGGAGCTGTAACCAATTTGTTCTTCAGTTCTTGAAAACTCTGTTCACATTCGTTAGTCCATACAAACGGTATATTCTTATGCAACAACTGAGTCATCGGAATGGCAATACGAGAAAAGTCTTTAACAAATCTACGATAATACCTAGCCAAACCAAGAAAACTACGAACTTCTGAAACATTTGTGGGTGTAGGCCAAGAATCAACAGCATCTGTCTTCTGAGGGTCAACTGAAACACCTTTTTCAGATATCACATGCCCCAAGAAAGTAATGCTAGGCAACCAAAACTCACATTTCTTTAATTTAGCATAAAGCTTGTTCTTCCTCAAAGTTTGTAATACCATTCTCAAGTGATTTCCATGTTCTTCAGAACTCTTTGAATAAACCAAAATATCATCAATAAAAACAATAACAAAATCATCCAAATATGCCTTGAACACTCGATTCATTAAATCCATAAAAGCAGCAGGAGCATTAGTCACACCAAATGGCATCACAAGAAATTCATAATGCCCGTATCTAGTTCTAAATGCAGTCTTTTCTACATCTTCTGCTTTTACTTTTAACTGATGATATCCCGACCTTAAGTCAATTTTTGAAAACACTTGAGCACCTTGTAATTGATCGAATAAGTCATCGATTCGCGGCAAAGGATATTTATTCTTAATAGTCACCTTATTGAGTTCTCGATAATCAATACATAACCGCATAGTACCATCTTTCTTCTTTACAAATAATACTGGTGCACCCCAAGGCGACACACTAGGACATATAGATCCTTTATCCAACAATTCCTGTAACTGTGTTTTCAGTTCTTTCAATTCAACCGGTGCCATTCTATAAGGAGTTTTGGATATCGGTTGAGTCTCTGGTATTACATCAATTGAAAATTCAATCTCTCTATCTATTAGAGTGTCAGATAGATCATTTGGAAACACATCAGGAAATTCCCGTACGATTAAAATATCTTCTAAAGCAAGATTTGAGGTTTTAGTGTCTACAACACTACATAAGAAACCCTGACATCCCTTCTTTAACAAGCGACATGCTTTCATTGCCGAAACAACATATGGTGGCGACACTACCCCTGTCCCTTGAAAATAGAATTCAGTTTGCTCAGGAATTCGAAATAAAACTCTCTTCTTTTGACAGTCAATCGAAGCATGATAAGTAGATAACCAATCCATCCCAAAAATAACATCAAAGTATTGGATGTTCAAAGGTATCAAGTCTACCATTAACATTCTGCCATCCACTTCTATTCCACAAGCTTTATAAACAGAAGCACTATTCAAAGATACTCTCCAAGGAATAGCAATAGATAAAACATATCCCAAAGATTCGGAAGATCTATCCAGATTCTTAGCAAAACAACAAGATACATATGAATTTGTGGATCCAGAATCAACAAGTACATGTGCAGGGTACGCGCAAATAAGGAGTGTACCTGACACAACTGTATCAGCTGTAAACGTATCTCCCGGTATAAGTTCAAACACCCGACCTTGCCTCTGTTCTTTCTTTTCTCCTTCAGACTTCTGGACTGATTTATGAGTAGCTATGCTTGGTATAGATGAGCTTGGACCCCTTGAACGTCGCTGTGGGCATTCTTTAGCAAAATGTCCCCTTTCTCCACATTCAAAGCAAACACTTCCTGAACCGGAACCCCGTGAATAGGATTGAGGACAATCCTTAGAAACATGCCCAGGTTGTTTGCATCTATAACATAAACCTTTGTTCCAATAGCAAGGCCCATTATGTTGTTTCCCACAAGTTGGACAAACGGGTTTACTCTCCCCTTGGAAATTGCTTCCATAACGTGATGATCCAAATCCCATACTAGAAACTCTTGGCTTCTTAAAATAACCTTGTCCTCTTGTTGGCCCTTCTCCTTGCCTCTTTGTTTGTTGATCTCTATTCTTTTGGAATTCTTCCCCATCTCGCTCCACTATGAGTGATGTGTCCAATACCTCCAAATATGTTTGGAATCGAAAGACATCCACCCGACTTCGAATACCCCAACGTAAGCCATTTTCAAACTTCCTTGCTTTCATAGCATCGGTAGCCACTTCGGATGGAGCAAAGCTGGACAACTCTGAAAACTTGGCAGCATATTGTAATACAGTCATGTTTCCCTGAGTCAAATTGGAAAAGTCTCTAGCTCTTTGCTCTTGAGCATACTTAGGAAAATATGTACCATAGAACACTTCCAAAAATCGTCGCCAATTCATGTTAGGTTCCACCTTTTTCACCATACGCCACCATTTATCAGCTTCACCTCGTAACATAAAAGCAGCATATGTAACTTTTTCCTCTTCAGTACATTGGAACACGGTGAAAGTCTTTTCCATCTCCGCTATCCATGTCTCTGCAACATGTGGATCAGGACGCCCATCATAGGCCAAAGGTTTTAACTTTTTGAAACCTTCCATAGCAGCTTGAGTAGTTCTTGCTTCGCGATTTTCCTGATTCTGTGCTCCTGTTTTATTATCCTGAAATCGTTGCTCCACAGTTTGTAAAAATCTTTCAATTAGTTCCTCGATTCTATCCATCCTCTTACTTGGAGAACCTTGCCCTTGTGCCATCTTATAAACATAAATAGGATCAGTTCATATAATCAACATCATGTAATTCATGCCTTGTCATGTATCATATGATAATCATGCTCTACTAATCGTGTCACATAAATCATGCCACATAACATATCAAGTATCACGTATGCGTGCACATATTCATTCAACGCACCTTAATCATGCAATATATGCAAGTTTAACCCTTTAGCTCTGATACCAACTCTGTCACGACCCAAATCCACTAAGTATGGCACGAGGGTACGTGACATGCCACCGAGGCCTGACTCTATGTTAATAACGTACAAAATGGGTTTTTAGGCTCCCAATTAAATCACATTTGCAAGTGATTAGCCCCAAGGGTATAATAGGAATTTGAAAATTTGAGTTGGATTTATACCAAAAGATAGCCGTTTGAGTCTAGGTTCCAACGTTGAAAACGGTAAGCTATGTCTGTTTCCGTAAAAGTCGTCGTTTTGAAACAATTAAAACAGTTTGTATTTCGTTCGATCGATCGAAGCAGCTTCTATCCACAATTCTAGCCATGAGTATCTAAGCAATCAAACATGCCTGAATAGCAAAAGCACTTGTCAAAACCTTTCATACATGAACATAGGAGTCTTATACATCAAGTTTTACACATGCTCACCTAACAACATAATTTACAAGTCCTTAGTCCCAAACTACAACAACTACGCCATATACAATATGCACATTAAACACTTGCTCTCCTCTTTCGTCCTCTATTTCTCTTTCTCCTTCTCTTTCCTTTCACCTGAAATGGTTATTCAATAACCACATGAGCTGAAGCTCAATGAATAACATGCTCTTTGATATAAATTTGTATATATCATTTAAACACGTGATATGCAATTCAATGTAACATAATGAATCACAACCAAGTAAGTATTTATCTCCAAAGCTTCTTGTTCTTCTCACTACTCCGTGCCCGTAATGACACCTTTTATCCTTGTTCCGAGCTATCCAATACCCTACACAAGGCGTATTGAACACTCAAGCCTTAGAAGGCTTTTCTACACTCCCTTTTGGAGCTTTCTCTTTGTAGTGATAGAACAATTGCTTCTTCAACCACATAATCACATAAACATGGTTCTAGCACATAATCCTTTCTATCTCTTGCACATATAGTCAATCATGATATACACACATTCTCATAATTCATGAATTGAAAGTAAATCATTTATATGCCACAATTTCATTACTTGAAAAGTTTCCTCAAAGATAGAGGTTACTCACCTTGCTCTAGATATAGAATTGACAAGATGTAATGCTCACTTTCAAACTCCTACAAGTTATATAAGATTTCATAGCAAATCAATATGAATTCTTCTAATTAATCCATCAAAACTCTATGGAAATGAAATTAAATCACATAGAAAGAATCCTCTTACCCTTAGCTTCTCAAGTATAGCTTCAATTTGAGATAGAAATCTCCTTAGCACCCTTTTCCCTTTGTTTTTCCTTCTTTTCTCTCTTGTTTTTCCCTTTCTTCTATGCACCTACTTGCTTGTATAGAGATAAGCACCTCAAAAAGATGTACATCTTATTTAACTAGTTATTCTTCTATTTCTCTCTCTTGCCCACTTGAATGCACATGGACTTAGCCAAATATAGCCCAACACCTCCTACTTGCCCACCTACTAGGCCACCTACTAGGCCACCTACTAGCTTAGGTAATGTAAGCTAGCACCTTGATTAGGCTAACTAATCATCATTAAGCTAATTAATCTCAATTAGACTAATTAATCTTGATTAGGAAAAATCTACCAACTTTCCGAAATTACACTTTCACCTACCATATTTCTTACTAATTACACAATAGCTCCTCTAGTTCTCGTGAATTGCTAATTCACCTACTAGTTAGGAAAATGTATTCTTTTTACTCCTATCATTTATGCCCTTGTCTAGCAATTCAACATTTTACATCAAATATATATCCAATACAAGGCATTAAATAATTCCATGTTTTTCAAAATATGCAAATGCCAAATAAATTGCCATGTATAATAAGATTAGGTATGCAAATCTTATATATATTCATGTCATTATCGTATAATGCACATTAAGATAATATTATCACATGTCAAAATGTTGGGATATTACAAGAATGGTCAACACCACATCTCTGATGACCAAACTCAGCAATCACATCACTGAACTTGCCAACCAAGCACGAGGAGACTGCTTCAAACCATAGAGACTTTTTTAATTTGCAAACCAGACTAGACTCTCCCTGAGAAACAAACCCGTGTGGTTGCTCCATGTAAACCTCCTCAAGAAGAGTACCATTCAGAAACGCCTTCTTAACATCCAACTGGTGAAGGGGCTAGTGATAAGTAGTGGCAAGGGATATAAAAAGACGAACTGATGCAATCTTGGCCACTGGGGAGAAAGTTTCTGAATAGTCAAGTCCATAGACTTGAGTGTAGCCTTTGGCAACAAGGTGGGTCTTCAACCTGTCCAAAGTGCCATCAGGGTGAACCTTAACTGCATATACCCAACGACAACCAACCACAGATTTTCCTGGCGAGAGAGGGACCATGTCCCAAATACCAGTCTCCTTAAGAGCACACATCTCATCTTGCATAGCTTGGTTCCAACCAGAATGGGCAAGTGCTTCTGCGACAGTGTTAGGAATAGAAATGGAAGACACAGAAGCAACAAAGCAAGAAAAAATGGGTGACAAACTATCATAGGAGACATAGTTAGAAATAGGATGTGAAGTGGTACAAGAACGCTTACCCTTCCTAAGAGCAATGGGAAGGTCTAACTCTGACTGTTCTGGAGGAGAAGACAGCAGATCTGAGGACACAGAAGGTAGAGGCTAAGTAGAGGAGTTCAGAATACGCTCTGGAGCTAGACGACGAGTGTAAACCTACAAATCAAGATGAGACAAGCGAGGAAGCATCAAAGACTGGAATAAGAACAAGCAGCATAAAATCCGGATCAGTGGCCGAATGAGACTCAGAATAAAAAGGTGTGGATTCAAAAAACGTAGCATCGGTAGAGATGAAGTACTTACGAAGGGAGGGACTTTAACAACGACATCCTTTCTGAGTCCTAGAATAACCTAAGAAACCCCACCAAATTGCCCGTGGTCGAATTTATCAGTACCAGGAGTCAACTGGTGGACAATGCAAACACACCCAAAAACACGTGGGCCCATTGAGAAAATAGACTCAGTAGGGAACAAAGTACAGTGTGGTGTGTGGCCATTAAGAACTGAAGACGGCATATGGTTAATCAAATGACAAGCAGTTAGGACAGCATCCCCCCAAAAAATCTTTGGAACACGCATTTCAAACAAGGTGCATGAAACTTCTAACAAATGTCTGTTTTTCCGCTCTGCAACACCATTTTGTTGGGGTGTATGCACACGGAAGACTGATGAATCATTTCATGTTTGGTCATATAAGTACTGAAAGGGTCAGAGAAATTTTCTTGTGCATTATCACTTCGAAGAACATGAACAGATACATCAAACTGGGTTTTAATTTCAGCACAAAATGCACAAAAAATAGAAAATAACTCAGAACGATTTTTCATTGAATAAAGCCAAGTTACTCTTGAATAATCATCCACAAAGGTAACAAAATACCGATACCCCTTTTGGGAGGTTATACGGTGAGGATCCTATACATCAGAAAGCACTAACTGAAATGGACTAGATACTCTTTTATTGACTCGGGGAGCAAATTGAACACGGTGATGCTTCCCCAACTGACACGACTCACACTCTAAAGACTGTAAAGAACCTAAACTAGGAACTAAGAGCTTCAAATTAGCCAATGAAGGATGACCAAGGTGGCAGTTAATCTGATGAGGTGAAACGGTAGCAGGACAGGCAATTGGTGAAGGAGCAGGGACAGGATCACCATCAAAGTAATAGAGGCCATTGGACTCATGCCCGACGCCAAGTGTCTTCCAAGTTGTTAAATCCTGAATAAGAACATAATTAGGAGAAAAAGAGACACAACAGTTAAGATCCTTAGTCAACTGACCAACATACATTAAATTAAAGGACGAACGGGGCATGTGCAAAATAGAAGATAAGGATAAAGACGAAGAGGGTTGAACTGTCCCGATTCCTTCAATAGGAGTTGAGGACCCATCCTCTAAAGTGACTGGGGAAAGAGACGATGATAGCCAGATATATGTAAAAAGACTAGATATACCTGTCAAATGATTACTAGCGCCAGAATCAATAATCTATGGGGAAGAACTTGAAGCAATGCAAGCAGTATGTGCTAAGGAAGCAGTTGAGGTGGATGCCTGGTGTGCGGCCTAATACTAAAGCAACTGAGAATATTCCTCGCGAGGAACATAAATGATATCCATAGGAGCAGTAGCAAGAGAGTGCCCAGAATCAGAGATGGCAGCATTCGCAACCTGGGGGGGGACGACCATGGAGCTGCCATCATTTGTCTCTGCTACGCCTATCCCCTTATTCAGCTCGGGAGATAAACAATGCCTAAAGCTAATTGCCACAACTACTTGTTCGACCCTCTGTCTCACATAAAAAATATGTATAAATAGACTCAAAAAAAAATTAATCGGGGGCACTGCCCTTGAACCCCCGCATGGAACTTGGCCCCACCTAACACAAAATCCTGGGTCCGCCACTGTGAAAAACGGCTCTATATCATATCAAGGCCCTCAGAAAGGGGGCAAGACGCAGCACCCTGGCTGCGCAAGGGTTAGCCGAAGCTAACCAGAAAAGGGGAAAGGCCGACAGTCGGCAAAACTGGAACCTGTGCTGCGCCTAGAAAGGCTGGCCGAGAGGGTGTAGGGGCTAGGTGACTGGCCGAGGGTCTGCGCCGAGGGTGGAGGCTAGCTGAGAGGATGTGGTGAGGTGGTTGGTGGTGGCGAGGTGGTGGGTGATGGCGAGGTGAAGAGTGGTGGTGCCTAGTAGTGGCTGTAGTGGTAAGGGCTTAGGGTTTTCTTCTTGCTTTGGCTCTGATACCAAGAAGAGAATAATTTCTTGTGTATTAAATCCCAATATGTTACAGTATATATGCATGAATGAAGAGAAAACACTAAAAAGGAAAGAAAAGAAAAGGAAACAAAAGGAAATCAAATCGCTGAATCAACGTGATACACAAATAATGGGAGAATAAAAACACAATATTCCAACACTATCATTACATTTTACTCAATTGTGGTTGAATTGAAGGAAGAAAAAGGACTGGATAAAGAAAATGCTAGTGGAGTTTGATAGAGAGCTCAAGCTTGTAAACCAATCGAGATCTGATCAAAGCTTAAGGAGGCTCGGCTCGTGGAGGCATTTCTTGTCACCCATAAGAAGCTCTATCTGACTTCTTCATTCTGTTAACCATTTTGAGAAAAAAGAATGAAGATTTCTATATCTGGAGTTGATATTTAGGTAATGTCAGTGTGGCTTGACTTAACCAATTAAGTAAACCAAAAGACATGTAGTCTCTGGAATTGAAAAATTAACTCTAACTCGTCTTTAAAATTAAAAATGACAAGTGTGAGCTAATTGGTGGCCCCTTCCTCTATTATACATTGCTTTTACAATCTTACTTACTGATTGGATGTATCATACATTTATATATATATATATTCAGATTTTTGCCTTTTTCTCCCCCTTTAATGCTTCTATCTCATAACCGCCTGTTGCTTTTTCTTTGAAGATCGATATTCTTTACATATAAATTGTGGTGGAGCGAAAACCACCATTGGGAAAATTACCTATGAAGCAGATGATGACCAATCAGCAGATCCAGCAGAACTCGTTAGGAGAAATAACTGGGGTGTTAGCACGACTGGAGACGTTTGGAATATTGGTGAAACTGTAGCTTATGTAACAAAAAATGTGTCGGTTCTCTCAATGAACAGCTCGGAATTATACACAACGGCTCGCCTGTCTCCTCTATCTCTCACTTATTATGGGCGTTGCTTGGCAAAAGGGAATTACACTGTGACACTTTATTTTGCAGAGATCATCTTCAGAAATAATCCATCATTTCAGAGTCTTGGTAGACGGATATTCGATGTATATATCCAGGTATTCAGTAACATTATAACTATTACCATGCAATACAAATTTAATTCCCTTACACTATGATTGGATCGAGTGAAGCGGAGAGAAGAGAAGAGAGAGAGAGCACCCCTTTCCCTCCACTTCTCTTCGGAGAGAAGAGAAGGTTAATGAGGGAGGTGGGCAGAAGTAAGTTAGAAAAGAGAAGGTTAATGAGGGAGGTGGACAGAAGTAAGTTAGAAAAGAACTAATTTTTGTTTCTCTGAAAATTGGCAAGACTCGAGAAGAGAATGGAAATAATCTTTTTAGAAAATAACCAATACATCCTTGAATTTGTTGCACTTATGAACTACATTTGTGTAGTAGAAAGCAAAAGAAAAAATTGGTCCTAATTACTTGGTTTTCTTTTGTTTTATGAAAGCTAACCAAACAAGAGAGTTGAAATTTCTTTGTCTTCTCTCCTGTTTATCGAAACTGGATGGAGTAAAGCCTACTGTCTCTTTATATTCTCTCTTCGTTTCTTTTAGTAAGTTTCTCTTCTCTTTTCTGCACTTCTCTTGATCCAAACAGAGCCTAATAGTTAGTTTGTTACAGAAATGAACTTTTTAGTAGCATACAGGTATAGTTATAATTATTTTGTTACAGGATGAACTGGTCTTGAAGGATCTTGATATCGAACGTGAAGCAAACGGGGTTGATAAAGTCCTTGTGCGACAATTCAATGCAACTGTGAAGGATAAAACTTTAGAGGTTCGCTTTCATTGGGCTGGGAAAGGGACGACAGCCGTACCCAAAAGAGGAATTTATGGACCTCTCATATCAGCTATTTCTATGGTGTCTCGTAAGTTTTGTGATGTTGAGATTGTTGAATTCTTTTATTTCTTAGTGTGTGTGTCACTTGTGTTTGAGATTCTTTCTGTTTTCTAATGTGCATGTAATGTTTAGAAGATTTCCAAAATATCAACGTAAATCAATAACTTAGAAAGTTTTCCTTGACTTTAGGGTGTGTTTGGAATGACATATTCTGAGTGCATTCTCACTACTTTTACATTATCCTTTTCATTATGAACTTATTTTTAAGATGCATTCCAATGCAATTTTTACTTGTTTCACAAAGCAAGTCTTAGTCTTAGTTGCTTTTGCTTTTAAAAGGGAAAATTGCACTTTTCACCCCTAAAGTTTGGGTGGTTTGGCACTTTAGACCCTAAAGTTTCAAATGTGGCATTTTGGTCCCTAAAGTTTCACAATTACAGCAAATAAGTTCAATTAACCCTTTAGTGGTGGATAGTTTCATCATTAAAAGTAAAAGTTTCGTTGCAAAAGTCTTCGAGGGACCAAATTGCGACTCATCCCAAACTTTAGGGACCAAAATGGTACATTTGAAACTTTTGGGTCTAAAGTTTCAGACCACCCAAACTTTAGAGGTGAAAAGTGCAATTTACCCTAAGTTGGAGATGGTTTTTTTCACATGAGAACATGATTGGGTGTTGATGGAACCCTCTGTTCCTCAACTTCTATTGAATATAATTCTCACTTTTTAATGTTTCTATCTCCATCTCTTCCCCTTTTTCGAGTTTTTCCTCTTTCTATGAATATAAAGTATATCAATACCTAAACATGTACTGTTAGAAAAAAGAAGTTGCTTCGGTACCAACGCAGCATTAATGCTTCCTTTCATGGTGCGTTAGAATGGAAGTAGCTTGTTTTTGTACATGTACTAATACTGATATAGATGCAAAGATAGATAAGATGAAAGAGTGGTAAAGATGAAGACAGAAACATGATAGAATGAGAGTTATTTGCTTTAGAAGTTAAGGAGCATTGGCTTCAGTCAATCCTCAATTTATGTTGTTATATGCAAAAGGCCATCTCCAACTTAACAGAAGAAGTAAGTAAAACTTGCATTTTTTAAGAAGTCAAAACTGTGTTAGAATGCATCTTTCAAAATAAGTTAGAGATGAAGAAAATAATGTAACTTCAGTTGGTGAGAGTGCATTCGCAAAATGCATCCCAAACACACCATAGCAACACTTAAACGTTCAAACAGGGAGATTTGCAACTTGATAAAACGCAAACTCAAACCACTGTCCTGTTTCATCCTACAAGTTTATTTCTGTTCGAATTGGCTTATAAACTAGAACAAGGTAGTTATTAGCATTCATTATATTAACTACCAAAATACTTCAAACTATCAAATGGTCCAACTTATCTTTTTTTCTACTGTGTAGACAATTCTCCTCCACATGACATAAAGAAGACTTACATTGTAGTTGGAGCCATGGCTTTTGTATGCATATGTCTCACATTTCTCGGTATCCTTTGGTGGATGGGCTGTTTGGGCAACAGAAACATTGTGGAAAAAGGTAGTGTAAATATACTGCATGAAGTTTTGTTTGGATATGAAAATCAGAAACTTATGTATATTCTACTGGGCACCATGTAATACGGTCTTGAAGATTGGGAAAGCTTTCATAAATGTTTCCCAACCACGTGGAAAATATGATAGCAAATGAAGGCCCACATTATTGTGTAGAGAGAGCTATCACTTTGTTAGGATCATTTTGGTTTGTGGATTTACAAATCAAAAAAAAAAAAAAAAAAAAAAAACAAACAAACAAACAAAAACTGTTTCTCCTATATTTTTCTTGGTGTTTTCCTCCATTTAATGGATCGTAGTGCCGGGAGTTGTTGGGGGGAGGGGCAGACCTATATGAATATGTATACTTTAAATGAGCATATAGCTCTTGATTATGTAGAATGGAGAAAAATATTCATACAACCGACCCCAATTGATTGGGACACAAGACTTGGTTTGGTTTTTCTCCATTTTATATGACATTAGGAATTAAACATTTTCAAATTATAATAGTAAGTCGGGAAAAGGATAAGGGAACTAGGGAAGTGACTCGCAATTCAAAGTTTACAATTACTTGTCATCCTGTCTTATTTTCCTTCGAATTCATTATTAACTGTTAAGTCATCAGTTGATCCAAAAGCTTAAGCTGTTCGAGAATGGGCGTAACAATATATATCAATATTCAGCACCCTCCCTTATCTGCGACCCTGTCTTGTACGTGAAGAGCTAACAAAACAAACCAAAGTTCATCATACGGGAGACAAGCAACAAAGTGCAAATATGCACACATGAACAGGGCCGGAGATTTGAACCCAAGACCCTCCCAAAATAGGCTCTTATACCATGCTAAGTCACCAATTGCTCCGAAAGCTTATACTATTAGTGAATGGAACTAACAATGCATATAAATCTTCATCATTAACCAAACAATGAAAGGCGTTTTCCTTGGTATTTTTTTGGTTATCCCTCACTAAATCCATGAACCAAACAAAGCCCTAAAATGTAATAACAAGTTTTTTTTGCTTTCCCTTCATCGTCTCTTTAACTGGATAAAGCATAAGAATGTTCCAGTTCAATTTATTGATCTCATCGTTCTCTCTCTCTCTCTCTCTCTCTCTCTCTCTCTCTCTCTCTCTCTCTCTCTTTTAAATCAAAAGGTGCTTGTATATTTATACAAATGAAAATACTATCTTTAGTATTATGCAGTTCAACATCTTAACCTTGTTATGATGCAGGAAATTGTGTTCTTTTGAGTTTGATAGCTGCAGTACTTTGTGTTGTACTCAGCAGTGGTAATTATGTGTCATTTAGTTTAGTCACCTCCATATGAGGATAAAAAAGCTGAAAGGGATTTAAATATTAAATCAGTGGAAATTCTGTTTTAGTTCAGTTTTACAGTTGTAACAGAATTTTTTTATTGAAAACAGTGCTTTACCTCTTGTTCTTGAATTCCAGACCTACAAATCCTAATTTTTTCCCCTTGATTCTTAAGAATTTTAAGCGTTGATTTCATCATTGTATTTCCTCAGATCTGCAAGGATTGGATTTGCAAACTGGTTTATTTACGTTTAGACAAATTAAAGTTGCGACTAATAACTTTGATGCTGCAAATAAGATTGGGGAAGGTGGTTTTGGATCTGTCTTCAAGGTATAATAGCAAGCTCACTTCATATTTTTCTTTTAGTTCAGTTCAGCGAATTTTAGCCTTGGGGATTAACTTTGACTATCAGAGACTATTTAAAAAGGCTTTGTAATTTTAATTCCATTGCAGGGTGTGCTACTAGATGGCACGGTAATTGCGGTTAAACAACTTTCTTCCAAATCAAAGCAAGGAAATCGTGAATTTGTGAACGAAATAGGCATGATTTCTGGTTTACAACACCCAAATCTTGTAAGACTCTACGGATGTTGTGTTGAGGGTAATCAATTGCTGCTGGTATATGAGTACATGGAGAACAACAGCCTCGCCAGGGCATTGTTTAGTAAGTTAACGTTATTGCTTCATTCTTAATGTCAGATTAAATATTAGACTTAAATATGGATTAGGGCTGTTTACACATAACCTCCCTGTGGTCATATAGGCAAAGTGAAACTGTTAGATTAAATGGATGGAAGGTGTGCTACACGCACCAAAAACTGGGTGAGAGTTTTTTCACGTCACATGTCACCCTTCCTAAATAGAGATCTCATTTTTCCAAAGCAAATTGAATACTTGGAGGCAACCATATATGGTTCTCTCTTCTCCACCATCCTCAGAACTACAATTTCACATGTATGTGTCAAACCTTGTATTTTGGTGAAGCTTAGATTTCTAACATAAGTTAGAACCTTTTATATTAACCACAAAGGAGAAGAAAAGAAATATTACAAATAGGTCCTTGAACTTATAACAAAATACAAACTAATAACAAAATAACTCTAACACTCCCCTCAAGCTGGTACAAAAATATCTCTCATTCCCAGCTTGTCCAGGATAGTATGAAACGAACGACTTCCAACGGATTTAGTGAGAACATTAGCAAATTGATTGCAAAACTTCACAAAAGGAATACAAATAGTACCGCTACTAATTTTTTCCATCTGGGAAATATGTAGTTGGGTGTTGTTGGGTTTTTACTATTAAAATGCATCATGATGGCACTCTTGATCGGTTGAAAGCACGTCTTGTTGCCAAGCGCTATACTCTGGTTTATGGTCTTGATTATTCTGATACATTCTCTCTGGTTGCCAAGAATGCTTCCGTTCGTCTCTTTATCTCCCTTGCTGCTACTTATCACTGGACGTTACATCATTTGGATGTCAAAAATGCCTTTCTAAATGGCACTCTTTTGGAGGAGGTATATATGGAGCATCCAGCTGGGTTTGTTGTTCAGGGGGAGTCTAGTATGGTTTGTTGGTTGAAGAAGTCCCTATATGGTCTGAAACAGTCCCCTCGTGCTTGGTTTGGAAGATTTAGTGAAGTTGTTGCTGAATTTGGTCTCCAGCTGTGTGGTGTTGATCACTCTATCTTTTATAAGCACTCTTCAGCAGGTAAATCCCTAGTTGTTTATGTTGATGATATTGTTACAACTACAGATGATTCCAAGGGAATTTAGGAGTTGAAGTACTTCTTGCAAAAACAGATCAGACCACTACTGATATTCTCATTGGTGAAATGTCTATCAATCTCCATGTGTTTAGTTCGATCATGTTGCACTGGATTGTGAGCAATGTTGATTGCAGACTTCTTGTCACAATACAATCTCATAGAGTCACTAAGATCAAGACCTAAGTCTTTTAACAACAACTTAATCCACAGAAGTTCGCATACACCTTAAGCTATGGCTCTGAACTTGGCCTCTGCACTGGACCTAGCCACCATATTCAGCTTCTTACTCCGCCATGTAACAAGATTACCTCCCATAAAGGTACAATAGCCTGAAGTAGACCTCATGTCTATCACAAATCCAGCCCAATCAGCATCTGTGTATGCTTCCACTCGAAGGTGGTCATGTCTAGCAAAAAATAAACCCTTTCCAGGGGCTGATTTCAAATACCTAAAAATCATGAAGACATCCTCCATATGAGATTCACGGGGAGCATGCATGAACTGACTTACAACACTCATAGCAAAGGCAATATCAGGTCGAGTTTGAGAAAGATAAATGAGTCTTCCCACTAACCTCTGATATCTACCATTATCTACCTCTGCTCCACCTGTTTCTGATTTGATTCCATCACCAAGTTTCTGATTTGATTCCATCACCAAGTTTCTGATTTGATTCCATCGGAGTGTCACATGCTCAGCTTCCGAGCATTCCACTCTCCTCCAATAAGTCAAGTACATATTTCCTTTGTGAAATGAAGATTCCATGCTCAGATCTAGCAACCTCAATCCCCAAAAAATATTTCAGAGTCCCCAAGCCTTTTATTTCAAACTCCTTGGATAAGTACTCTTTCAGCCTTTGCATTTCATCCAGATCATCCCCAGTCGAGACAATGTCATCCACGTATACGATCAATGCAGTAGTCTTACCCTGTGATGAACGTTTAATGAATAAAGTGTGATCAGCTTGACTCTGTCTAAAACCATACCTGAGCATAGCTTGTGTGAACCTCTCGAACCATGCCCTAGGAGACTGTTTTAAACCATATAATGATTTTCTGAGTCTGCACACCTTGCCGTCTGTCTTAGAATCCTCAAAGCCAGGACGAACATCCATATACACCTCCTCGTCTAGATCACCATGGAGCATGGTTCGAGGTCACGGTATCGGAGTCCGCTATGATGACTTGGGGTCGCGGTATCGGCCTGGTATCGGGCGATACGCAACGATACGCTAGATTTAAGGTTTAAAAAAAATGAAAAAATAACCAAAAATTCTAAAATAATAAGAATAGCAAAATTCAATTACAAATAACAAATTATTCAATTCACACGCTGCTGATCTACTGTATGGTGGTTCTACACACATAATTGGATATAGATTGTTCAATAATACTAAATAATACATACATTACAATAACATGATAATAAAAATACAATTTTGTAACATAAAACTAAAAAACTAGTGCCACATTTTGAACAAATATACACTTTTTTTACAAATGAACAAAAATTAATACACATACACATTTTTAACAAATGTAAATATGTTTTATAAATAAGCAAAAATTAATTCACGTACAACTATGTAAACTTTTTTTTAAATAAAATTAAATTAATATAAACACATATAAATAAACCAAAACCTCTTTCACCTTTTCATTGCCAAGCATCCTAAAATCAACAGACACACACATATGTTACAGTTACTGGGAATACAATCCCAATTCCCAACTTAACCCACTGCCAACCCAGACTAAAAAAAAATAAATCCTCATCATTACCTCTGTGGAGATGAGACACAGAGAACCAGGTGAACCGAGAGAGAGAGAGAGAGAGAGAGAGAGAGAGAGAGTGCGATCGTCTTCCAGAAAGAGAGAGAGAGCTCGACTTCTAGAGAGAGATCGAGAGCGACTGAGAGAGAGAGAGAGAGAGAGAGAGAGAGAGAGAGAATGCCTTCGATCTGGGTAGGGCTTCAAGTTTGCTGCTGTTCTGGGATGGTTTGAGTAGATCTGAGACAGTGAGTCTTCAAGAGAGAGAGAGAGAGGCAAACAAGAAGTGATGAAAGCAGGGAGGCATGTGATTTCCGGTACGTTTAGGTTGTTTTTTTTTTTTTAAATCTCTCGTCTCAATCTCGGGGCATCTCGGCACATGTCAGCCGATATTCTGAAAACTCGTGCGTTTCCGCCGATATGACCAATTTATAGTACGTTACAGAAATATTTTTTTTTAACTCAACTTAACTCGGTCTATATCTCGTATCGGACCCTCTCGATACCGAGTTAACTCAGTCGATACGTCTTGGTATCGGCCAATACTTCGAACCATGCCGTGGAAAAATGCATTCTTTACATCAAACTGGTGAAGGGCCACCCCTTCACCCAAAGTTGGCAGCCAATGACAGAAGAACCCTAACTGAGTTCATCTTTGCAATAGGGGCAGATGTCTCATGATAGTCAATTCCATAGGTCTGTGTGAATCCCTTAGCGACTAGCCTGGCTTTGTACCTTTCAATGGAGCCGTCACCCCTATGCTTCACAGTGTACATCCACTTGCACCCCACAGTTCTTTTGCCCTCAGGTAACCTCGTCAATTCCCAAGTGCCATTCTTATGAAGAGCTTTCCTCTCTTCGATTCTAGCAAGTTTCTACTTGGGATCCGCAAGAGCATCCTGGACATTATTAGGAACTGAAAAGATAAGAAGTGATGGGAATATCTTGTATTCAACATGATAAGAAAATAAAGAGTACAAGCTTTTAAATAGGCTAAGCCTAACCTATACATTTTACACACTAACCGATGTGGGACAACCACATAATTATACTTTTACATATTTACCCTTTAACACTCCCCCACAAGCTGGAGCATACATATCATATGCACCCAGCTTGTTACAAATATATTTCACACGTGTCCCACCCAATGCTTTAGTAAACAAATCTGCTAACTGGTTTAATATGAACTATATTAATCACTTTCTGTAGGAGCTTTTCACGAACAAAATGACAATCAACTTCAATGTGTTTCGTCCTATAATGAAACACAGGATTAGAAGCAATATGAACCGTTGCCTGGTTATCACAAAATAAGTTCATAGGCTCAGACTGAGTGAACCCAAGTTCCTCCAACAAATGCTTCATTCATACTAACTCACAAGTAGTATGCGCCATAGCCCTATATTCTGACTCAACACTAGATCTAGCAACAACGGTTTGTTTCTTGCTTTTCCCCGATACAAGATTCCCTCCAACAAGTACACAGTACCCTGTAGTAGACCTCCTATCACTAGGAGATCCGGCCCAGTCTGCATCTGTGTAGCTCTCAACTCAAATGTGACCATGATTCTTATACAACAAACCACGGCCCGGAGCCCCCTTGAGGTACCTCAAGATTCGAATCACTGCATCCCAATGTGTAGTTCGAGGGGAGTCCATAAATTGACTAATTACACTAACTGTGAAGGCATCATCAGGTCTTGTGACTGTTAGGTAATTAAGTTTCCTAACTAATCATCTGCTCTGTCCTGGCTCATCAAGTAGCTCCCCCTGATCTGGCACTAATTTGGAATTGGGATCCATAGGAGTATCCAAAGGTTTTGATCCCAACATTCCTGTCTCTGTCAGCAAATCAAGAAAATATTTCCTCTGAGATAAGCATATCCCTTCACTAGGCTTGGCCACCTCAATGCCTAAGAAATACCTAAGTTGTCCCAAGTCTTTGGTTTGAAACTTGATTTGTAAGAAAGATTTCAACTCATGAATGCCTTTAGAGTCATCACCAGTAATGACGATATCATCAACATAAATAATTAATAGGATCTTCCCAGCTGTAGTGTGTCTAAAGAAAATAGAATGGTCAACACCACATCTCTAAAGACCAAACTCAGCAATTATATCACTAAACCTGCCAAACCAAGCACGAGGAGACTGCTTCAAACCATAAAGAGACTTTTTTAATTTGTAAACCAGACTAGACTCCCCCTGAGCAACAAAACCTGGTGGTTGCTCCATGTAAACCTCCTCAAGAAGGGTACCATTTAGAAATGCATTCTTAACATCCAACTGATGAAGGGGCCAGTGATAAGTAGTGGCCAGTGAGATGAAAAGGCGAACAGAAGCAATCTTGGCCACGGGAGAAAAAGTCTCTGAATAATCAAGTCCATAAACTTGAGTGTAGCCTTTGGCATCAAGGCGTACCTTCAACCGATCCAGAGTGCCATCAGGATGAACCTTGACTGCATATACCCAACCGCAACCAATCACAAATTTCCCTGGCGGGAGAGGGACCAAGTCCCAAGTACCAGTTTCCTTAAGGGCACACATCTCATCCTGCATAGCTAGGTTCCAGCCAGAATGGGCAAGTGCCTCTGCAACATTCTTAGGAATAGATATGGCAGACACAGAAGCAACAAATGAAGAAAAAATAGGAGACAAATGATCATAAGATATCAAGTTAAAAATAGGATGAGAAGTAGTACACGAATGCTTACCCTTCTTGAAAGCAATGGGAAGGTCTAAATTAGTCAGTTCTGGAGAAGATGGAGGATCTGAGGACACGGCAGGAGGAGGCGGAGCAGCGGAGTCCACTGGAGTCTATGGAGGTGGACGACGGGTATAAACTTGCAAATCAGGCCGAGGCAATCGGGTGGAAGCATCAGGAGTAGCCGGTGTAGTAGTCAGAATAGGGGAGACAGGAAGAGGAACAGGAAGCATAAAGTCCGGATCAGTAGCCGAGTGAGACTCTGAATAAAAGGGTTTAGACTCGAAGAATGTGACATCTGCAGAGACAAAGTATCGATGAATGGAAGGACTATAACAACGGTACCCTTTCTGAGACCTAGAGTATCCCAAGAAAATACACCAAATGGCTCGTGGGTATAATTTATCAGTCCCGGGAGCCAGCTGATGAACCAAGCAAACACACCCAAAAACACGAGGAACGACCGAGAATGGTGACATAACAGGGAACAAGCTTGAGTGCGGTGTGCAGCCATGGAGAATAGAAGATGGCATACGGTTAATCAAATAACAAGCAGTGAGGACAGAATCCCCCAAAAAAATTTTGGAACACGCATTTCAAATAACAGGGTGCGTGTGACTTCTAATAAGTGCCTGTTTTTCCTCTCGACAACACCATTTTGTTGCGGTGTGTGTACACAAGAAGATTGATGAATCATGCTAGAATGTGTCATAAAAGTACTGAAAGGTTCAGAATAATATTCCTTTGCATTATCACTCCGAAGAACACGAATGGGCACACCAAATTGCGTTTTCATTTCAGCACAAAAAGCACAAAAAATAGAAAACAACTCAGAGCGATTTTTCATTAAATAAAGCCAAGTTACTCTTGAATAATCATCCACAAACATGACAAAATACCGATACCCCTTTGTAGAGGTTATACGGTAAGGACCCCATACATCAGAATGCACTAACTGAAAAGGACTAGACACTCTTTTATTGACCCGGGGAGCAAATTGAACACGGTGATGCTTCCCCAACTGACACGACTCGCACTCTAAAGACTGTAAAGAACTTAAATTAGGAACTAAAAGCTTCAAATTAGCTAATGAAGGATGACCAAGGCAGCAGTGGATCCGATGAGGTAAAATAGTAGCAGGATAGGCTGTTGGTGAAGGAGTAGGGATAGGATCACCATCAAAGTAATAGAGACCATTGGACTTGACACGACAAATTTTCTGTGTGCGCTTGTGTGCTATACCCAAGTGTAGGTAATCGTGCAAGTAGTAAACTGGATTAAGTCCAGGTCGATCCCATAGGAAAGGTGTGAAACTAATTACTTAGATTATTCTCAAACAAGAAAAAATAAAATTCAATAATTCTTTATACGATGTAGAACACAAAGTTCCACAACTTAACAATTATGAAAAACTGAAACAATTAAACTAGATTAACTAATTACTAACTACTAACTAATTAACTAAAGCAGTGATTTTAAAAATGTTTTTCTTAAGTAAAAAGGAATGTTGGGATTACACGAATCCACCGCAACCTAGCCATCTACCATGCAGTTACATTGAAGCTCAATGGAGTATACTCTCTACAGTATTCTGTACTTCTCTTAAGATAAAGAATCTATAGTCCTTTCATGACCGGGACTATATCATCACATTTATGTTTGAAATACACAAAGGCGGTTTAAAACAATAGTTTAGACTCTTACCTACAATGGTATTAGTATTGAGGGTGGTTTGCAAAATATATTGAAGGAAAATGCCTTAAGGCTTAAAGTTCATAAACTGTTTTGACAAACTGAGTGTTTTGGGACAATTTGATAACAATCCAGTGAAACAGAAAGTCTAGGGATACTGCAAAGAATATTCTCAAGAATCAGAATGTTCGATCGATCGACGCGCTTTCGATCGATCGAATATCTTCATCTCTCAATCGATCGAAGTGACTTCGATCGATCGACAATGTATCTGGTCCGATCGATCGAACAACTTCGATCGATCGAACACAGGAATTAATCTGCTGCATGGCAGAGGCCTGAGATCACGGTTTCATCGTGATCTCCCAACCCGGGGACTACTCAGACATGGTCTGGAGCGTCTCAGCATTATTGTTAACGTAAAACTTCATTAAGGGTGCGTTTGGTTGAGATTTAAGCATTAAGACTATGTAAAACAATGGTGTATACTTATCTAGCATTCAAAACTATTCGTCTAGCTGATTATAATACCACTAACTAAGTGCAGAATTTAAATGAACAATAAATAAAGAACCTGGAAGTGTAACTCTAATTAAACTAACGAAGAATCAATCCAACAATCAATCACCAAGCTTGTAATCCTACAAAACAATGTAACTCTCTATATTTCTCTCTAAAAACTTATAAAAACAATATGGGCGTCCCTCAAGACGTTTACAAAATGAGTTTATATAGAAATAACCCAATGCTAGGGTTCAACACGCATTCTACTGCGCGCGCGTATAATCTGATAAAAGGCATGTTCGATCGATCGAACCATTCTCGATCGATTGAACTTGTGGGGACTTCGATCGCTTGAACCTCTCCCGATCGATCGAACCCTCGATCGATCGAACGGTCTTCAATCGCTCGAACTCTATATTTCAGCTTTTATATGTCTTCTTTAGAATTCAGCATTTCCCTTCATCGTTATCTTTCAATTCTTCACACAGCAACTGCAGTCTGCACAAATTACAGCTAAAACACACAACTTATCATAGTTTAATCAATAGGTGCATAATCTAGCATTGTAATTCAAATTGTAGATAAATGGAGGAATTGTAAACTAAATCCATACTTTTTTTCTTTTAGCGCGGTTGTATTTTACAAATACCCCCACTTGTCACAACCCCCAACTAGCGAGTTGCTAGTCCCTAGCAATAGAGCGAAAATAAAAACAAGCTACACTATAACTGTAATGACTAATAACAATAGTCGACTAAAGTAAACTAGATTAAAACAAGAAAGTAACTACCTAACTCACTTTCGCAGGAATTGCGGTTGCATTTAGCTAATGCAACAAGCCGTTAAACCCCTAGGTTTTCCCTAGTGGACGAGTGTTGTCTCGTGAGGGTTTGCAGTGAATATACCCACAAAATTCTCTAATTAAGCTAAAAAAGATATAGAATAACTTTCAAACAATCTCTATTATTCAACTGTTAATTTAGCTCCACAAATCATATCATCCTCATTCAACCCATGAAAGAAATGCACATATTCCTCATGTCACCAAGATAAAAATAACATAAGCATCACATCCATGTATCCGTGTGTGTGTGAAATTAACAGCTATGCAATGAACTTTATTTCGAGCTGTTTAACTATCATACTCTCAGAACTTGTAGTTTCAACTCAATTCTCACATGGTTATTACACTCAGAAAATGAACATCTCACAGAAACTTGGTGAATGATAATCGCACATGGTATGAAAGCTGTGATAGGAGTGATTTTTTAGATACTAATGCTTTCATACTTGACTCTATAAAAGACGAACAATTTAGAGAGTATAGTCTCATGAAAGGAATACCACTTACTAGAGGAGCGAAATACCGTGGATAACTCAACTTACACTTTCATGTTTAAACTAAGTTATAGAGAATCATTAAGGCTTTGACTTTTCGGGTTTTTATTTAGTGGGACAGAAATGAACGGGTAAGAACTTGCACATTTTTGTATCATGTGACTGTATTCAGTAATTTCTTCACTTTATTCCAACCATCCTCTCCATACATATCATTATTCGTTTCATTTTTTTTTTTTTTTTAACTTCTTCTCCTTTCCTCATTTTTTTTTTTACAAAAGACCCTGGTATATGCAGTCATTCTCACCACTATTCCCTCCTTATACTGCAATAATTCAATCACATTGGGTGTGCAATGGAGTATATTTAGGTCAAGGTATAGAGTCAGGAATTTCGAATTTCATAATGGATTTGACAGTATTCACTAGGTGTGGGGTAAGAACAACATATATTTAGAGGTGTCGATATAGGTAAATGGAGAATGTAAAGAATGAATACGATGGCTTAAATCATTTTCTCAACTTCTTAATTTTAACACTTAAATGTTCATTGAGTTGAATTGGTAAATCCTGAACGTTTTCCTCTAATAAGCAGCCAAAATGAAAAAAATAGAGACTAGTCAACGAATTTTAGTTGGCATTTTCAATGAAAACAATTCGAGTTTTAATGTGATAATTCCCTCAGAATTGAAGATTGGTTTCAAAAGCTCACTAAGGGTAACTAGTTTTCACTACTTCATTCTTTAAAGCATAAAAGTCGTATTAACTCTTAATTAAAGTTTTCTGCATAACTATTAATACGTGCATATAACTTGGATACAAGAATAATCAACATATGCATCTATCCTAGAGAACTAGAAAAACGCATGAACTTAATTCATAAAAAGATGAGAATAAAATGGTTGTGTCATTGCTTGACAACAGCTAAATAGAAGTGAAAATTCAAAATTATTCTACCCATTTAATTCAAAAACTTGGTTAATAGTTTGAAAAATTGTTTTGAAATTATAAGAAATTGAAATTTCAATAATGGAGATACTTAAATTTTTAATACTGGAGATTGTATGTTGTTTGCTAGATAGAGTGATTCAGGTTGCTAAGTAAGAACATGCACAGGTGATTATCTATCGCACAGGTGAATATCTATCTAGATCCCACCCCCAACTGAAAATTACAATGACCTCAGTAGATGATTTTCAAAAATAGATAGAGAGATATCACCTGAAATATCATCATAAGAATCGTAAAAGCAACAACCTGTACAGAAAACATACACACTCCAAGCAAAGATCAAAAAGATAGGAAATATAAAGCATCAGATCCAAGCATAAAATAAAACTACTCACTGGAATTATAGAAAGGGAATATACAGAATAGTAAAAATCAGAAATACTAAAGTCCATCATAGATACAAAAATCCAAACTATCCAACCAACCACCAATAATAACCAAAAACAACCACACTATCCAACCAAACCACAACCATATTGCACAAAATAACAAAATAACCAAAGAACCAAAAATACAGATCCAGGTGAAACTACCGATCATCGGCGACATCTGATAATATCTCAATGTACACATCAGGAGCATCCCCACTGCCACCCTCAACCCCCGTAGTGGCGGTAGCCAGATCGCTCACAATTGTGGTAGCTAGAGTAGAAGCTGAAGAGTCGGCCATGAAAGGAGGAGGTGGAAGTGGTACCTCCGTAACAGGTGGCGTCACCGATGTGGATGGATCAGTAGGTGGCACGGAAGCAGGAGGGTCGGTAATAGATGGTGTTGCCGATAATGATGGTGCAGAAGGATCAACCGAGGGATCAGAAGATGAAGGACCAGTAGGGGCAGAGGAAGATAAGCCAGCGGTAGGTGATGGAGTAGCAAATGCAGAAGGTAGTACAGTGGAAGTGTCAGGAGCTGTTGTAGGTGGATCGCTGGGTACAGTAGGTGCAGCTGTATGAGCCGCCTGATCAACTCTGATCTGTATCAAGATCGCCTCCAGCAAGGTAGTCATCACATCCACCTTACCCTCAAGTCGAATCCTGGCCTCTCTCTCCTCAAATAACAACTCATGAATAGTCGGGAGAGGCGCAGAAGAAGACTCTCCCTGGGTACAAGCCTGAGACCTCTGTCTCAACTCAAATCGCGTCACCTCCTCAACAGGGTCTAACTCCTCCTCCGAGTCATGCTCCTCAGCCTCAGTGGGCGTCCCAGAAGTGGCTCCCTCAGTATCTGTCCCGCCTCCACGTCTCCTCTTCTCGCCCACCTTCGCCTTGCCTTTTCCTTTGCGCTTCCTCTTCTGTGCATCGGACCGGCGGGAAGCTGTCTCTCCAAAACGACTGCGGGACTGGGCAGTCGCATCCCCTGCCAAAGGAATGATACCCGCATGCTCGATCACTCGATGAATAGCCCAAGCACCCTTCAGGTGCTTTTTAGCCTGAATGTAGCGTGTAGGGTGTCGCATGAAGTCGGTGTAAAGGCGGGGAAGACAGACAGGCGGAGCATACCACGGTGCAACCTTCTCCCGATATAACGTCACTAATAGGCAATTGCTCAGGGCGAGGTAGAGCATATGGTAATTGTCTGTGAGGTGGAGGTCAGGAATGAGAGCCTCGCCATCCCAAGTCGGAAGAGCTCCCCCGGTGATCTCTCGGATAATGGTGGTCGGTGATAGCTGAGGTGTGTCGGGGCGATGTGGGCATACACAATCAGGTACCTCCGGTACCCCAAGAGCAGCAGCAACGGTGGCCGGGCTAAAAATGATCTCCCGGCCACGGAAAAATGATCAAAGTGTGAACGGAGCAGCCGGATCCCGGATCATCGTCGCACACGCCTCCTGTATCCAAGATAGATTTACATGCTTAGGCTGGGAGAACAGTGTGTACCAATGTGGCATGGCACGTATCCGTGCAAGATACCACGGAGTAGCCAGCCAGGCAGTCTCAAGAGGACGCTCGATCATGACCTTCTGCGACTGGAAAAAAACGGGTGAACCAAACGCGGTCTTCCTCGTTTCTAAACCCGTGATCTGGAACTGGTCGGGTATAGCGAGGTCAAATAGCTTAGATTTGTGGTAGCCAGTGATCGGATTCATGATAGAGCCCTGAAATGAAAAAGCAAGGAGAGAAAACATTAATACAGGGCAAACAATAAAAAAGAAAGAAACTGCCACCCTTCGATTGATCGAAGCTTGTTCGATCGATCGAGAGTATCTTTGGTTCGATCGCTTGAGAATCTTCGATCGATCGAACAGTAGCTGGGTTCAATCGATCGAAACCAGTTCGATTGATCGAGAACAGCGAGCTGGCAGTTGCAACGATTGAGATTAGGGATGACCCGAAAACAACAAATACAGGCATACCATGACGAAAAAGAGTTAAAGAATCAATGGGGTACCCCCATATAAATTAGAAAGGAAACAAAATACGAGGGGTGTCGCAGGGCTCACCTCGAGAAGCGTGCTGGGTGTAGGGTGCCGGTGGTGCCACTGACGATCCGAAGGATCTGGAGCTCCGTAATGAGGTGGGTTGAAGTGAGGGAGGCCAAAATCGTAGGAGTGGAACTCTGTGCTCGATCGCTTAAGGAAGGGAGAGAGATGAAGAGACTGAATAAAATTCTGAACGACGCCTCGTATAAAAACAGGTTTCGATCGATCGAGTAGGTTCGATCGATCGAACCTTCGATCGATTGAGCCCTTCTCGAGCGCTCGAGGTGATGACACTCGCGATCGATCGAGATACGTTCGATTGATCGAGCACAGAAATTCCACAACATCTTGGAATTGAGAAATTACACACCCCAACTAACCAATTTTAATTTGGACAAATAGAATGGAGATAAAACAGTGCATTGCCAGAATATGCAAGCCAAAAATGTCACCCTCAGAGTAGATAATTGCAAATTTATATAAATCCTTAAAATAACATCCATGTGAGAAGAAATCAATATTTCTTATTATTCAATGTCAATGTACAGAGAATATATACAACTATGAGAAGAAACTAAAAAGGAAATAACTGATAGGAACAAATCAATACAAATCAATCTATTCCTAAACTAACGTGATCCATAAATCACGGGGAATAAAAACCCGAATATTCCAACACTCCCCCTCAAGCTGGAGCGAAGGCATTCACAAGTCCCAGCTTGACAATAGACAACTTCAATAGTGAGGGCCCAACGGACTTTGTAAATACATCAGCAGTCTGATCTGAAGAGGGAACGAAGTGCGGAGAAATAATACCAGAACGAACTTTCTCCCGGATAAAATGGATATCAACCTCAATATGCTTGGTACGCTCGTGCAGAACGGAGTCAGACGCAAGCATTATAGCAGACTTATTATCGCAAAACAATGTAGAGGGCTCAGACACTGGAAACCCCAATTCTTGTAAAATTGATCGAAGCCACAGTAGCTCACAGGTGCCTTGTGCCATAGCACGATATTCAGCTTCAGCTGATGATCTTGAAACAACAGCTTGTTTCTTGCTTTTCCAAGAGATAAGGTGTTTACCATAAAATGTGCAAAAACCTGATGTTGAACGCCTATCACTCTTGGACCCAGCATAGTCAGCATCTGTATAACATGTGACCCCAGATTGTGCTCCTGCAGCAAAGAAGAGACCCAGTCCTGGGCAAGTTTTTAGGTAACGAAGAATATGATAAACAGCATCCATATGAGAATTACGCGGAGCATGCATAAACTGGCTAACTACGCTTACAGCAAAAGCAAGGTCAGGTCTAGTATTGGTCAGATAAATAAGACGACCAACCAACCGCTGATACGAAGCTGGATCAGATAACAATTCTCCTGACTCAGATGATATTTTGATATTTGGATCCATAGGTGTAGAAGCAGGACGACAACCCATCATGCCTGTATCGCTAAGAAGATCCAAGACATATTTCCTCTGGTTCATTGAGATCCCATGACGAGATCGAGCAATCTCAATACCAAGGAAGTATCGGAGAGGACCCAAGTCCTTGACATCAAACGCTGTTCCAAGTTTCTCTTTTACCTTTGTAATCCCTGTAGTATCATTACCCGTAATAATAATATCATCAACATAAACGGATAGGATAATACAGCGACCAGCAGGACTTCGTCAAACAAAACAGGTGTGATCAGAATGACATCTAGTGAACCCAATAGATAGAATAACATCACTAAAGCGACTGAACCATGCCCGAGGGGATTGTTTCAATCCATAAAGTGATTTGCGCAGCCGACAGACTTTCCCAGAATACTCCCCCTCAGCCCGAAAACCCGGAGGAGGATCCATATAAATAATTTCCTGCAAATCGCCATTCAGAAATGCATTTTTAACGTCAAGTTGATGAAGAGGCCAAGACTGAGAGGCAGCTAAAGAAACAATAAGGCGAACAGTATTAAGCTTCGCCACAGGAGCAAAGGTAGCACTGAAGTCTTTGCCCGGAATCTGAGTAAAGCCTTTAGCAACGAGACGAGCCTTATAACGATCGATAGAACCATCTGGAAGGTACTTGACTGTAAAAACCCATTTGCATCCAACTGTCTTCTCCCCGGGAGGAAGAGAAACAAGATCCCAAGTATGGTTATGCTGGAGGGCATCCATTTCTGCTTGCATGGCTTGGACCCAATGTGGATTTTGGAGAGCCTCAGATACAGACCGAGGAATGGAAACTGAATCAACCTGTCCAAGGAAAGCTTGATAGGGTTGTGAGAGGGCTGAATAAGAGATATACTGTGAAATAGGATGATGAGTGGAGCAAGCATGACCATACCGATTTACCGGGCGAGAAATCCGAGTAGAACGTCTTACCGGGACAGGAGAAGCAGGGCCTGGATCCGGAGAAGAATTCGGTGTTGGAGCATGAGCATAATTCCGCGGACGCCGGGAGTAATGGAATTCTGGCGAAGATGTAATTACAGGTGGTAGGGTTACCTCAGAAGAAGAGGAATCAAAGACAGCAATCGGACGAGGTAACTCGTCGGGCACAATGAGAGGCTCTGGAGGAGCAGAAGCAGAGGAGTTATTTGGGCCTGCAAAGTAAGGAACATCTTCGAGAAAAGTAACATCCATAGAATTATAGAAACGACGACCAACAGGATCATAGCACCTATATCCTTTAGAGAGAGAAGAGTAACCAAGAAAAACACAACGTATAGCTTTATCATCAAGCTTAGTACGAAGAGGGCTGCGATTTTGAACAAAACAAGTGCAACCAAATACACGAGGTAAAACATGAAAGAGTGTACAATTTGGTTGAAGAACATGGAGAGGTGCTTTCCCATCTAAAACACGACTCGGGGTACGATTAATAAGATATATAGCAGTTAAAACAGCTAAGTGCCACAAATATTTAGGTACCTCCATACCACGAAGAAGACACCGAACAACAGACATAATGTGACGATTTTTTCGTTCTGCCACACCATTCTGTTCCGGGGTATAAGTACAAGTGAGTTGTTGGAGGATACCTTTTTGATTAAGTTCAGAACAGAAGTCATTAGAAACATATTCACGGCCATTATCAGATCGAAGGGCACGAACAACAGTTTGATACTGAGTTTTAACCATTTGTAAAAATTGAATGAATAATGGACAAACTTCTGATTTCTTTTTAAGTAAATAAACCCATGTGCACCGTGAATAATCATCAATAAACGTAACATAATACCGATACCCATATAAAGCAGTAACAGGGGAAGGTCCCCAAACATCTGAATGTATAATATCAAAAGCACAAGGTGCACGAGACATACGAGGAATATAAGACGAACGAGTATGCTTAGAAAGTTCACATACCACACATTGAAATTTATGAGTCTTACAGGCTTTTATTAATTCTGGAAAAAGGAAACAAAGATATTGAAAATTAGCATGTCCTAACCGGGCATGCCATAATCCTATAGTTTTATTCGAAAAAGAACTAGAACTAGAACTAGGTAAAACAGACGCCTGTAAGCTAGAAGACACAGGTGGTGGTGGAGGTTCCCCAAAGAAGTAGAGTCCGTCATGCTCATGGCCCGTACCAAAAATCTTCTTCGAAGTCAGGTCCTGCAAGAGACAACGGTCAGGTAAGAAAATGACAGCACAATTATAACTCTTTGCAAGGCGACTAACAGATAAAAGATTAAATGACAACTGAGGGACATGAAGAACAGAAGACAGAGTAAGTTGGGGGGACAAACAAACATCACCCTTACTCTGGACACGAGTGGTGGAACCATCGGCAATACTCACAGTTTGGTTAACAGGTGTAAGAGGAGACGAAAAAAAGGATAACTCACCAGTCATGTGATCATTAGCTCCTGAGTCCAAAACCCACCTTGGAGTTCCTGTCTTAACATGTAAAGCAGTGGAAGTACCTGTAGCAATGGCAGCGGTGGAAGAAGAAGTGCCTGACTGATGCTGCTGAAGGAGAGAGCCAAGCTGACTCTGAATCTGTCCAAGCTGAGATTGAAGCATACTTTGATTCTGATGAAGCTGGCCAAGATCAGGAGTAATGGGTTCAGGTCCGGTTTCGGCAATAGCAGCGAAGCGGGTTGGTGCAGGGTTGCGTCCTCGGGCTGCATACTGTTTCTTCAACTCGGGATGCAGTTGGAAACAACGATCTTTGGTATGACCAACAACATTACAATGCTTACAGACTGGAGGCTTTCGACCACTGGGACGAGTGCTGGTGTGAGCAGCAAAGGCCATCTGATCAGGGACTGCAGGAGAGTCGGAAACTGGAATAGTGGAAGTCTGAAGTAATTGTCGACGACGCTCATCACCATCAACAATAGCAAAGGCCTCGTAGAGAGAGGGCATAGGAGACGTGTTCAAAATCTGAGTACGAAGAGATTCAAACTCAGATTTCAAACCCATCAAGAACTGGTAAGTATGCAGACGGTCGAGACGCTGGACAATAACAGTAGCGGCTTCAGCAGGAACATCGCCCAGTGGCTCGTACTGAGCCAACTCCTCCCACCGAGATTGAAGATAACCAAAATAATCCGAGACACTCAGCCGGAGAGAATCCTGAGAAGACTGAGAAACTTCGCGATGAAGTTGATAAATCCGGGACTCATTGCGCTTATGCGCATACATTTGAGTCAAAGCATTCCAGAGGCCATGAACAGAAGAGTGATACATAAACATATGATAAATGCGAGGCTCCATTGAATTGAATAACCAACCCAAGATAGTACAGTTGTCCATATTCCACTCATTGCGCTTATGCGCATACATTTGAGTCAAAGCATTCCAGAGGCCATGAACAGAAGAGTGATACATAAACATATGATAAATGCGAGGCTCCATTGAATTGAATAACCAACCCAAGATAGTACAGTTGTCCATATTCCACTGATCAAAAGTGGAATCAGTAGGAGCAGGCTTAGGTGTAGTGCCCAAAAGCCAACTAGACTTGCCCTTGGCACCAAGGAACAGGCGAATGGAATGAGACCAAGCGGCAAAATTTTGCCCATCCATGAGAACAGTGGTAACCCTTTGCGCAGGGGAATGTGGAGTCAGGGACATAGAGAGATCTGAACGCACATGCGAACCGGTAGAAGACTGATTAGTAACCTTATCCTTTCCAGTATCGGTCATTGTAGCAGAATCAAGAAACCCAATAAATGATCAACTAGGCGCAAAGAGAGATCCAGAGGATGAAAAAGGCTGCTGGAAAGAGAAACTGCAGCAAACAGAGGCTACCAGGGCATCACAGGTAGCCCAAGAGAAGAGACAGAGAGCACAAAGAGGGCTCTAAACCATCACAAGGCCCACGAACAGGGCAAGACGCAGCCTAGGGCTGCGCAAGGGTTAGCCTAGGCTAACCAAATAGAGGTGCCGAGACCCTGTAGGGGTCGCCGAGAGTGGAGAGGGGGCTGGAGGGGGTCCGGCGCAGGTAGTATAGGGGAATGGGGGGGCGGTGCAGGCTGCTGGTGGTGGTGGTGGTGTTGCGGCGCAGGGGAGGGGACTGGTGGTTTGGTGGTGCGGCTGGAAGAGGTGTTAGGGTTAGTCTCTTTTTGGCTCTGATACCAAGAAGAAATCAATATTTCTTATTATTCAATGTCAATGTACAGAGAATATATACAACTATGAGAAGAAACTAAAAAGGAAATAACTGATAGGAACAAATCAATACAAATCAATCTATTCCTAAACTAACGTGATCCATAAATCACGGGGAATAAAAACCCGAATATTCCAACAATGTGCAATATCAGTGCCCCCACAAATGGTATTTAAACCCTTATTGAAAAAGAAAACTAAAATAAAACTGAGATTAAAATGCTTTGTCCAAGAATACACTCCAATTTATTAAAGAAGAGAGGACATAACAAAAAACAATTGGAGTGAAACACTATTCATCAAGCAGAAAGATTTCCTCCTCCACAGCTTCTTTCACCACCAGAACTTCAAATGTAGAGTCTAAACTTGATGATTCCCTCTCCCAGAACAGTCAGAAAGCAACGAGGACATCATCAAGCAAGTCTGAACTCGGAAAGGAATTGATATCATAGGCAAGAGGTGATCCGCATGGAGACAAGGATAAAGGAGTATGAATGCGTAATGGACTTTCCTCTTGCGGCGGAGTATTCGAAGACCGTATGTATGGACCAAACCCATGAAAGAGTTGATGTGGAAGGTATAGCGGGGGGAATGGTAGATTCATAGTGATATTCCTGACAAAGGGAAACAACAACGAAATGGAGAAAGTAAGTTAACAAGAGCAACAGAAAAACAAAAAAGAAAAAGATAAATAAAGCAAAACGAAAAGAAAATGAAAGGAATGTGACCCAAAATTCACCTCACTATTGGCCAGATGTCTCGAGATACACTAGCTGGTAGAGGGCATTGAAGCCTGAATAGCAAGTAACTGACATATTCATAGATGTAGGGAACCACATGGAAGACCAAGAAGTCGTCAACATATGTGAAAACCGCATTGTGGCGTTCAGGCACCACATCTTGTAGGTCCTCTTCTTCCCATGGCTCCCACATTGAGTCGTTTTCCCATTGATCCAACAGTGCGTCATCCACTTCTCCAACAGCATACCCTTCAGGTTCTCCTTCCTCACCAGAAAGGTCCATATGCTCGAAAGGGTTAATTTGGAGGAGAGCAGGATCATAAGGGATGTATCCATAGGTCAGGTCCACCACATCATCTGCCCCTGGTCCTTGATAAGGAGATAAGCAGAATGCTATTTCGTCGGCAGTCCAAGGTGGGTTCTGATATTCAGAATCAGCCCATGACCCTACAGAATGAACATCATCATCCCGCATTTTGATATCCTGCAAGGGAAAGACAGCACGAGATAGCAGATTAAGAATAGAGGTCACATTCAAAAAGACAGACAAAAGATAAAACAAAATGAGATGCAGGAAAAGAAAAAGTACAACAACATTGGGAGAACGCCCTTTGGCGTTTTAGTTTGAAGTATAGTCGGGCTCATCCAGTTGGATGTGCTCGACTTCGGGTTGAAAATCTTCTAGGAACGGTTTCAATCTTTGGCCATTGACCTTGAAACTTCCGTCGTTCTTAGGGTTAAATAGCTCAATTGCCCAGTGTGGAGAGACAGATTTGACTGTGAAAGGTCCTGTCCACCGAGATCGGAGTTTGCCCGGGAAGAGATGAAGGCGTGAATCATATAATAAAACTTTCTGCCCCGGCTCGAAAGACTTACGAATGATCTTTCGATCGTGGCGCGCCTTCAATCGTTCCTTGTGGAGTTTGGCATTGTCGTATGCATCTCGACGGATTTCTTCCAGTTTAGCCAACTGGAGTTTCCGGAGATGTCCTCCCTCCTTAATGTCGAAATTTAATGCGCGTGTTGCCTAATAAGCTTTATGCTCAATCTCAACGGGGAGGTGACATGCCTTACCATACACTAGCCGATAAGGAGACATTTCCAGATTTGTCTAGTAGGCAGTACGGTACGCCCACAGAGCATCAGTCAATTTATAGGCCCAGTCTTTCCTGTTGAAACTAACCATTTTTTCAAGTATATGTTTGATTTCACGGTTAGCCAACTCCGCCTGCCCGTTTGTTTGTGGGTGGTACGCTAGAGCGATTTTATGGTGCACCCCATATTTCTTGAGTAGTGCTTCCAAAGGCCTGTTGCAGAAATGCTTGCCTTGGTCACTTAATAATGTTTTTGGGGTACCGAAACGCGATAAAATGTTTTCCTTAAGAAAAGACATGACTGTTTTGTGGTCATTGCGTCTCGTCGGTATTGCTTCCACCCATTTTGATACGTACTCCACAGCTAGGAGTATATATTCGCAGTGGTTTGATTTAGGGAACGGGCCCATAAAGTCTATGCCCCAACAATCGAATATTTCAATTGTGATAATAGGGGTTAAGGGCATAGAATTTCTTTTTGAAATAGTACCTAGCTTTTGACAGCGTTGGCACGATTTACAGAAAGAATAAGCATCCTTAAATATGGTGGGCCAATAAAATCCGATGTGTAGGACTTTTTGTGCGGTCTTTTGGGAAGAAAAATGGCCACCACACGCTTTAGAGTGGCATGAGGCTAGAATTACGGTTATATCCTCATTAGGGACGCAACGCCTGATGACCTGATCAGCACAATACTTGAATAAATAGGGGTCATCGAAAAAGAAATGGCGTGCAACTGAGAGGAACCGCTTCCTGTCTTGATTTGACCAGTGTCTAGGAGTTTCTCCTGTGGCCAGGTAGTTTACTATGTCTGCATACCAGGGTAACCCCACAACTGCCATAATTTGCTCGTCTGGGAATTCATCTTTGATTGGCATGGGCTCAGTAATCTGTGAATGTTAACCTAGATAGGTGGTCAGCAACCACATTCTCTACTCCCTTTTTATCTTTGATAGTGATATCGAATTCTTGGAGTAGGAGTGTCCATCAGATAAGCCTCTGTTTCGCGTCCTTCTTAGATAACAGGTACTTAAGGGCCAAGTGATCTGTGAAACAGACTATTGGGGACCCTATCAGATAAGACCTGAATTTGTCCAGAGCGAAGACTATTGCCAGTAGCTCTTTTTCAGTAGTTGTATAGTTCATTTGAGCTTCGTTGAGTGTTCGGCTGGCATAGTAAATAACATAAGGCTTCTCGTCCTTCCTCTGTCCTAGGACTGCACCAATGGCGTAGTCGCTAGCATCGCACATTAGCTCAAATGGCAAACCCCAGTCGGGTGCCTGTATTATTGGTGCGGAGGTAAGGTGTTCCTTTAGTGCGTCAAAAGATGTTTGACAGTTGTCTGACCACTCGAAAGGTGCGTCTTTGACTAGAAGTTGGCACAGTGGTCTAGAGATCGCACTAAAGTTTTGGGTAAAGCGTCGATAGAACCCAGCATGTCCCAGAAAAGAACGGATGTCTCGGACTGTTCGGGGGATCGGTAAATTAGATATAATATCAATTTTCACTTTATCGACTTGGAAACCTTTGTCAGAGATAATGTGGCCGAGGACAATTCCTTTGGTCACCATAAAGTGACATTTTTCCCAATTTAATACCAGGTGTTTGTCTTCGCATCTCGCTAACACCTTCTCAAGGTTTTCTAAGCAGTTATTGAAACTATGGCCGAACACTGAGAAATCATCCATGAAAACCTCAAGTATCTGTTCGACCATGTCACTGAATATGCTTAACATACACCGCTGAAAGGTAGCATGTGCATTGCATAATCCAAAAAGCATGCGGCGGTAAGCGAACGTACCGAACGGACACGTGAATGTTGTTTTCTCCTGATATTCAGGAGCTATTTCAATTTGGTTGTACCCACTGTATCCGTCCAGAAAACAATAATATTTATGACCCGCCACTCGTTCTAGCATCTGATCCATGAATGGTAGTGGGAAATGATCTTTCCGGGTCACAGTATTCAACTTTCGATAGTCAATACACATCCGCCATCCCGTGGGGATGCGTGTTGGTACTAACTCGCCGTCTTTGTTTGGGATCACCGTTATCCCATCCTTTTTGGGCATTACTTGGGTTGGACTAACCCAAGGGCTATCAGAGATAGGATAGATAATCCCAATGTCAAGAAGTTTGAGGACTTCCTTTTTAATGACTTCTTGCATGTTGGGATTAAGACGCCTCTGCATTTGTCGTGAAGGTTTAGCGTCTTCCTCTAGATAAATCTTATGGGTGCAAATAGATGGGCTTATGCCTTTTAGGTCGGCAATAGTCCATCCCAATGCTCCCTTGTGCAGTTTGAGCATTTGAATCAACTTATCCTCCTGTTCTGAATTTAACGTGGATGAGATTATAACAGGATAAGTCTTTTCAGTTCCCAGAAAAACGTATTTGAGCTCTTTTGGAAGCTCTTTTAATTCCAAATCAGGAAATTGAAAATTCGAAGGCATAGTCAACTTCGTTTTTGGAGGTAAAGGTTCATATGGTGTGACCCACATGCATTCATCTCTATCTTCCTCCTTGGTTTCCATCATGAGGCATGCGTGATTCAGGGCAGCATCCAATGGGGTAGAATCATTAGGCTGATAGGTAGTGTTGAATTGTGACACCACTACCTCCAAGGGATCTTTGTACTCTACAAGATCAGCCTCATCCTCGATGACCGTTTCGATGCAGTTAATTTCTTCGTCATCCTCGTATTCTTCAGGTCGGGGATTAGAGAATATCTTGACGTTTAAAGTCATGTTCCCGAATACGATGGTCATGATACCACTTCTTATTTTGATTGTGGCATCTATGGTGTTGAGGAACGGACGTCCAAAAATTACTGGGATTTGTGCACCTGGATTAGACACAGGTTCAGTGTCCAAGATCACAAAATCGACCGGAAAGACAAATGAATCTATCTGTACTAGAATGTCCTCCAATATTCCTCTAGGATATTTGACCAACCTTTCTGCCAGTTATAGTGCTACTTGGGTGGATTTGAGTTAACCCAACCCTAGTTGTTTATATACTGAGTATGGCAACAGGTTTACACTAGCTCCTAAATCAAGGAGTGCGTTGTATATCCTTTGATTCCCAATTCTGCATGAGACAGTTGGGGTGCCAGGGTCTTTTAGTTTTGGAGGCAATTCATTTTGAATGATTGCTCTTGCTTGGCAAGCAACGTAAGCATGTTTTTTCACACTTTGCCTCCTTTTGACCGTGCATAAATCTTTTAGATACTTAGCATATGCTGGCACTTGTTTGATTGCATCTAGGAGAGGGAGATTGATTTTAACTTGTTTAAACAACTCCAAAAACTCCTGATTCTTTGCCTCGTTTTTGGGTTTCTTGAGCCTTTGAGGGTACGGCACAAGGAAAGGGCATTTAGGTAATTCATCAACGACAGGCTCCTTTCCAGGCCTTCTCTCCCCTTCTTCTACTTCTTTAGAAGCGTCCTCATTTGGTTCTAATGTTTTGTCATTAGTGGACGACTCTTCTTCTTGGGTAGATGGTTTGCTCCTTATTACCACTTTCTCCTCTTCATACTCCTCAGGAGTAGAATGAGGCATATTTTGCCCTATGACTTTGCCGCTTCTTAATGTAGTCACAGCTTTTGCCTGTTCATGGTTGGGAGGGCCATTATTGTAACCCTTAGGGTTTGGAAGTGGTTGAGCCGAGAATGTGCCACTCGAACCCTCTTGTCGTGCATCCATCCTCTCTAATGTCGCAGACATTTTGCTCATCATTTGAATTAACTGTTGCGTTAAATTCACGTCAGAGAGTGGATCTTCTTCTTGCACTTCTTGTGAGGTGGCACATAAACATTTGCTTGTTGATTATGTGAGGGTTGAGCGTTGTTGTAGTTGTTTGTTCTATTCTGATTAAATGGCTAGGACTGCCTATTGCATTGCCCTTGATATTGATTATTGGTATTGTAGGGCTGTTGTTGTTGAAATTGGTTTTGGGTCCCAGTGTTGTTTTTCCAGTCAAACCGGGGGTGATTCCATCGATTGTTATTATTTTATGAATTATAGTTGGTGTAGGAATTCCCCGCCCCCCTATACCCTTGCATGGCATTCATTTCCATGGGGGGTTGTTCTTGAAAGTAGGGCACATTGGGACAGTATTGAGTAGTGTGTCCTAGCATATTACATGTGCCACATGGTTCTTCAGGCAAAAACTGCCTAGAACTCTCTCCTTTCATCCCCAATTCTTCCACTTTCTTTGCTAGTTCTTCATACTTGTTCATAAGATGATCCTCACTTTTGAGTTGTGTTGGAATTAAGAAAGTTTAGGGATTTTATTTCTTTCTTTATAAGGTCATGTTGACCAAATTATATTATTTGATTTCTCCTTAATTGCTTTTTATTTTCTTTCTATTCTTAGTCATCTTGTAAATATATATATACAGTGAGGATGAATAAAGTTTTTATCCTTTCTCAAAACTCTTTTTGGTATCAGAGCTTGGTTCAAGCTAACCCTCTCACCACCGCAACCTCTCTCCACCACCATCTCATCACCCTTGTCCTTGCCGACAACAAACCCATCACCCTTGGTTTCGCCGCAAACCCCTCTACCCCTCCAGCCCTTGCCGCAACAGGAACACCAACCCTAGCCCTCGCCGAACCTCTTCTACCCTTCGGCGCACCACCAGGCCTTACCAGGCCTTTCCGCAGCTTGTCCGGCTGCATGTTTGTCCCTGTGGACCCCTTCTCAATGTATTAGAAGCCTCCGTGCTCTCTTATCATTACCTTGCAGCCTGTCTGGCTGCATATCTGTCTCGCGGGCTCTCCGTTAATGTCAGGTGATCTTGTATAAGTGTCTGATTGCCTCAGTCCGTCGTTGCTGCGTTTTATACAACAATTCTTAGAGCCTGCTTCTCTCGTCTTTGTGGTTTTATTGTCTCACTTCCATGGGCGATTCGAAGACAGTTCCTACCTCGGCTCGTCTGGAAGCCTCTCTGCCTCATCCACCCGCTCAACGGGTGACCAGTGTCTTGTTAAATGGGAAGAATTTCCATGCCTGGTCTAATTCTCTTCGCCTCTATCTTGGAGGCAAACGGAAGATTGGTTGGTTACTTGGTAAATCTCCTAAACCTGCGGAAACTGATGCTACGTATGATGAGTGGTTTACCGACAATTGCATCATCATGGGGTGGATGTTTAATTCGATGGAAGAGCGGATATATCATATGTTCATGTACCACAACACTGTTCATGGGCTTTGGACTGCTTTAACTAAAATGTATGCCCACGCTCATTCTGATTCACGTATCTTTGAGCTTTACCAGGACATCTCTCATGCCTCCCAGGCCACCTTGGGTCACTCTGTCTCTGATTTCTTTGGATATTTACAAACTCGTTGGGGGAGTTAGCCCAGTATGAGCCCATTAGCGATTTCCCGAATGATGGGGAAGTTGAGGTCAAACGTCTTGACCGTCGACATACATATCAGTTCTTAATGGGCCTAAAGCCTGAGTTCGAGGCCCTGCGCACCCAGATTTTGAATACTTCCCCTATGCCCTCTTTATTTGAGGCCTTTGCCACCGTGGAAGGTGACGAACGTCGCCGTCGTCTGTTGTCTCCACCATCTGGGCATACTTCTCCAGTCTCTGATCAGATGGCTTTGGCTGCCCGCTCAGGCCCACGCCCCGTTTTTGGTAATTCTTCAGGCCCTCGCCCTATTTTTGGTGCCCCATCAGGCCCCCGTCCTGCTGGCAACCGTCCGTATTGCCAGCACTGTCATCAGCTTGGTCACTCTATTGATCGTTGTTTTGATCTCCATCCTGAGTTGAAACAGCAATATAATAAAACTCGGGCTACTGGTCGTGGGAAGGGTGTTCCTCGTACGGGTGCTATTGTTGAGACAGCTCCGCCTCTGCCTGATTATAATGAACTTCAGTCTCAGATTGCTCAGCTACAGTCACGTTTGGGCCTTGGTACCCTCTCCTCGACTGCTTCGGGTTCTACTGCTGCTATTGCTACAGGTACTCCGACTGCTCTCCATAGTAAGTCTGCTCATCCTACTTGGATTCTGGATTCCGGGGCTAATAATCATATGACTGGTGAGCTCTCTTTTTTTACTTCCTCGTTTACTTCTATTGACCAGTCGGTTCGTATTGCTGATGGATCCTTTGTTCCGGTTCGTAGCCAGGGTGATGCATATTTATCTCCAGATATCACTCTTTCGTCTGTTTATTTTATCCCTAATTTTGCCTACAATCTTGTGTCTGTAAATCGTTTAGCCAAAGATCATAACTGTGCAGTTGTGTTCTTACCTAGTTGTTGCTATTTGCAGGACCTGACTTCGAAGAAGATTTTTGGCAGGGGTCATGAGCGTGATGGTCTCTACTACTTTGGTGATACTCAGCCTCCCACACTGTCCTCCAGCTTGCAAGCTACTGCCTCTCCTGTTTCCAATAATTTAGTTCTACCAGATTCAAATAATTATGTTTTCTCTCCTAAGACTTTAGATCTGTGGCATGCCCGTTTAGGACATGTAAATTTTCAGTATTTGTGTTGGTTGTTTCCTCCATTAAATAAAGCTTGCAAAGATTTTCATTTTAAATGTGTGGTTTGTGAATTGTCAAAACATACACGCACCTCTTATATTCCTCGCATGCACCGAGCACCGTGTGCTTTTGATCTTATTCATTCTGATATTTGGGGCCCTTCACCTACCATGGCCCTGTCACATCATCGATATTATGTCACATTTATTGATGATTACACTCGTTGTACTTGGGTTTATCTTCTGAAAAAAAAATCTGAAGTTTTTTCTTGCTTTCGAAATTTTTTACAGATGGTTAAAACCCAATTTCAAACTATTGTACGCAACATTCAGTCTGATAATGGCCGAGAATATATTACTGATGAGTTTAGGGCTGCTCTTAACAAGGATGGGATCCTCCAACAACTTACATGTCCCTATACTCCTGAACAAAATGGTGTGGCAGAACGAAAGAACCGCCATATCATGTCTGTGGTTCGATGTCTTTTGTGTGGTATGGGTGTTCCTAAATATTTTTGGGATATGGCTGTCCTCACTGCCACGTATCTAATAAATCGTACCCCGAGTCGTGTTCTTCTTGGGAAATCACCCCTTCATGTCCTTAAACCTGGTAGTACTCTTTTCCCAATTGTGCCACGTGTTTTCGGCTGTACTTGCTTTGTTCAAAATAAAAGCCCTACTCGCACCAAACTGGATAATAAGGCTGTTCGTTGTGTTTTCCTAGGATACTCATCCATGTCAAAAGGTTATCGATGTTATGATCCTCTCACACGTCATTTCTATAACTCTTTGGATGTTACGTTTCTCGAAACTGTCCCTTTTTATCCAGGCTCGTCACCCCCAGCGTCTGTAGACCCTGTTGTGGAGGATATGTCTGTACAACCGCGTCCTGTTCCAGTCTTTGAGTCATTGCCACCTGTTATTTCTCATGCTCCATTGCAGGTTTATTCACGACGCCAACACGCTCCTGCTCCCCCGCCAGCTTCTTCTCCGGAATCAGGTATCACCTCTCCTCCTTTAGCTTCTACTCTTTCTCCTGCTAATGTTCCTGATACTACTCCTGATATTTCTCTTGATACTGTTCCCCCTCCTTCCCCCCGTTATCCCACTCGTGTTCGTAGGCCCCCTTCCCGGTTTCTTATTTCCCAAAGTACTAACCATCCCATTTCCAAGTATATTTCTTATCAGGGATTGTCAAGTGTTTTTTCATCCTTCATTAGTGCAGTTGATTCAGTTCCCATTCCTCGCTCTGTTCATGAGGCTCTTCAGAATCCTAAATGGGTAGCTGCTATGGAAGCAGAGATGAGTGCTCTTCAGGGCAATCAGACGTGGGATCTTGTGGCTCTCCCAACTGGTGAGCGCACTGTTGGGTGTAAGTGGGTCTTCAATGTTAAATATTTGGCGGATGGTTCTATTGATCGATATAAAGCCCGGTTGGTTGCTAAGGGTTTTACGCAGGTTCCTGGTAAGGACTTTGGTGCTACCTTTGCTCCTGTGGCTAAGTTAACCACAGTTCGTCTTCTTGTGTCGCTTGCTGCATCTTACTCTTGGCCTCTTCATCAGCTAGATGTAAAGAATGCATTTCTTAATGGTGATCTGTCTGAAACTATTTATATGGATCCGCCGCCTGGTTTTCGGGCTCAGGGGGAGTATTCGGGGAAAGTATGTCGTCTCCGAAAATCTCTCTATGGTTTGAAACAGTCTCCCCGAGCATGGTTTCAACGTTTCAGCAATGTGGTACTTACTATGGGATTTATTCGGTGTCATTCCGACCATACCTGCTTTATTCGCCGTAATTCCCAAGGCCAGTGTCTTATTATCTCGGTTTATGTTGATGATATTATTATTACAGGTGATGATGCATCAGGCATTATTCAAGTGAAGCGTGATCTTGGGGTATCCTTTGATATTAAGGATTTGGGTCCTTTGAGGTACTTTCTCGGCATTGAGGTGGCTCGGTCTCGTCAAGGTATCTCCTTATCTCAGCGGAAGTATGCTCTTGATCTCCTTCAGGATACGGGCATGCTTGGGTGTAGACCGGCCTCTTCACCTATGGATCCAAATCTAAAGTTATCCACCGAGTTGGGTGAGTTACTTCCTGACCCCTCGGTTTATCAGCGTCTTGTGGGACGTCTCATTTATTTGACAAATACTAGACCAGATCTGACATTTGCGGTTAGTGTTGTGAGCCAGTTCATGCATACACCTCGTACTTCGCATTTGGATGCTGTGTATCATATTCTTCGCTATCTTAAGACCTGTCCTGGTCTTGGTCTATTCTTTCAAACAGGAGCACAGTCAGGTCTCTCCTGTTTTACAGATGCTGATTATGCAGGATCGAAAAGTGATAGACGCTCTACTTCTGGTTTGTGCACGTTTCGTGGTAATCATCTTATATCCTGGAAAAGCAAGAAACAAGCAGTGGTCTCGTGTTCTTCAGCCGAAGCAGAGTATCGTGCTATGGCTCAGGGGACTTGTGAGCTACTCTGGCTTCGGTCTCTTCTGGATGAGTTAGGATTCCCAGTGATGGACTCATCCAGTCTCTTCTGTGATAATAAGTCTGCCATTATGTTATCATCTGATTCTGTCCTCCATGAGAGAACAAAGCATATAGAAGTTGATATCCATTTTATTCGTGAGAAAGTTCAATCAGGGGTTATCTCTCCTAGCTTTGTTCCCTCACAAGAACAAACCGCGGATATGTTCACCAAGTCTGTTGGTCCGGGTCTTCTTCAATCATCTCTTCACAAGCTAGGGCTCATCGATATCTTCGCCCCAGCTTGAGGGGGAGTGTTGGAATTAAGAAAGTTTAGGGATTTTATTTCTTTCTTTATAAGGTCATGTTGACCAAATTATATTATTTGATTTCTCCTTAATTGCTTTTTATTTTCTTTCTATTCTTAATCATCTTGTAAATATATATATATACAGTGAGGATGAATAAAGTTTTTATCCTTTCTCAAAACTCTTTTAGTTGATATAAACTTTTCTCTTCGACACAGGAGATCTGTGAGCGTGGGACATCATCTGAGTTTGACCATTCATGGGCATGTTCAGCTAGCCAATCGAAATGAGCTTCAGCCTCCTCCGTGTTTTTGCGAAGAAATGGCCCTAAACTCATGGTTTCGACCAACTTTTTAGTTTCCCCATTCAACCCTTCATAGAACTAGCTTATGGTTCGTCATTTCTCGTACCCATGATGTGGGCATGAGAGTAGCAAATCCTTGAAACGCTCCCAAGTTTGGGTGAAGGTTTCATTATTCTTTTGTTTGTAGGAATTTATTTGACGTTTAAGCTCGGTGGTCATGCGAGGTGGGAAGAATTTCTTTAGGAAAGCAGTGTTCATCGCATGCCATGTGTAGATTGAGTTGGGTTTTAGAGTGAGTAACCACGCTTTTGCTTTATCCTTCAAGGTGAAAGGAAATAGCATCAGACGTGTTACATCTATAGGACAATTCTGTGAGAAAGTTTTACAAACGTCCTCAAAGTCCTTGACATGTAGGTACGCCTTCTCGCTCTCCATTCCATGAAAGGTAGGAAGGAGTTGAATCATTCCATTGCGAAATTGGATTTCGCCTGCGTGAGGTAGAATGAGAATACAAGACGGTGTAGGTGCGTGTTCGGGTGTCATGAGGTCACACAAAGGACGCAATGAATCGTCGATTGGTAAGACCACATTATCACCGTTTTCACTTTGATTGTCGGCCATAGAGTCGATCGGTGTGACTACAGGGTTAATCGAACTAGAAGAATTGGATAAATAGAATGGGTTTCTGAAAATTTCTTCGATGGAATTATCGGACATAAAGGGACAGATCTTAAGAAATTTTTAATCTAAAGAACAAACGAAAAAGAAAAACAGAAAAAGAAAGAAAGATTGAGATAATCGAAGCGTTAGCTTGTCTACTTCCCCGGCAACGGCGCCAAAAACATGACACGACAAATTTTCTGTGTGCGCTTGTGTGCTATACCCAAGTGTAGGTAATCGTGCAAGTAGTAAACTGGATTAAGTCCAGGTCGATCCCACAAGGAAGGTGTGAAACTAATTACTTAGATTATTCTCAAACAAGGAAAATTTTTTTTCAATAATTCTTTATACGATGTAGAACACAAAGTTCCACAACTTAACAATTATGAAAAACTGAAACAATTAAACTAGATTAACTAATTACTAACTACTAACTAATTAACTAAAGCAGTGATTTTAAAAATGTTTTTCTTAATTAAAAAGGAATGTTGGGATTACATGAATCCACCGCAACCTAGCCATCTACCATGCAGTTACATTGAAGCTCAATGGAGTATACTATGTACAGTATTCCGTACTTCTCTTAAGATAAAGAATCTATAGTCCTTTCATGACCGGGACTATATCATCACATTTATGTTTGAAATACACAAAGGCGGTTTAAAACAATAGTTTAGACTCTCACCTACAATGGTATTAGTATTGAGGGTGGTTTGCAAAATATATTGAAGGAAAATGCCTTAAGGCTTAAAGTTCATAAACTGTTTTGACAAACTGAGCGTTTTGGGACAATTTGATAACAATCTAGTGAAACAGAATGTCTAGGGATACTGCAAAGAATATTCTCAAGAATCAGAATATTCGATCGATCGACACGCTTTCGATCGATCGAATATCTTCATCTCTCGATCGATCAAAGTGACTTCGATCGATCGACAATGTCTCTGGTCCGATCGATCGAACAACTTCGATCAATCGAACATAGGAATTAATCTGCTGCATGGCAGAGGCCTGAGATCACGGTTTCATCGTGATCTTCCAACCCGGGGACTACTCAGACATGGTCTGGAGCGTCTCAGCATTATTTTTATCGTAAAACTTCATTAAGGGTGCGTTTGGTTGAGATTTAAGCATTAAAACTATGTAAAACAATGGTGTATACTTATCTAGCATTCAAAACTATTCGTCTAGCTGATTATAATACCACTAACTAAGTGCAGAATTTAAATGAACAATAAATAAAGAACCTGGAAGTGTAACTCTGATTAAACTAACGAAGAATCAATCCAACAATCAATCACCAAGCTTGTAATCCTACAAAACAATGTAACTCTCTATATTTCTCTCTAAAAACTGATAAAAACAATATGGGCGTCCCTCAAGACGTTTACAAAATGAGTTTATATAGAAATAACCTAATGCTAGGGTTCAACACGCATTCTGCTGCGCGCGCGTATAATCTGATAAAAGGCATGTTCGATCGATCGATTGAACCTCTCCCTATCGATCGAACCCTCGATCGATCGAACGGTCTTCAATCGCTCGAACTCTATATTTCAGCTTTTATATGTCTTCTTTAGAATTCAGCATTTCCCTTCATCGTTATCTTTCAATTCTTCACACAGCAACTGCAGTCTGCACAAATTACAGCTAAAACACACAACTTATCATAGTTTAATCAATAGGTGCATAATCTTGCATTGTAATTCAAATTGTAGATAAATGGAGGAATTGTAAACTAAATCCATACTTTTTTTCTTTTAGCGCGGTTGTATTTTACAAATACCCCTGCTTGTCAGGACTCATGCCCGACGCCAATCGTCTTCCGAGTCTTCAAATCCTGAATAAGAACAGAATTAGGAGAATAAGATACACAACAATTAAGATCCTTAGTTAATTGACCAACGGACATTAAATTAAAGGACGAACGAGGTATAAACAAAACACAAGACAAGGATAAAGACGACGAGGGTTGAGCCGTCCCGATTCCTTCAACAAGAGTCGAGGACCCATCCGCTAAAGTGACTGGGGAAAGAGACGATAATAGCCGGATTGATGTAAAAAGACTAGATATACCTATCAAATGATTACTAGTGCCAGAATCAATTACCCATGGGAAAGAACCTGAAGCAATGCAAGTAGTATGTGTACCTCCATGTTGAGCTAAGGAAGCAGATGAGGTAGATGCCTGGTGGGCTGCCTGGTATTGAAGTAACTGAGAATATTCCTCGTGAGGAACAGAAACGGTATCCATAGGAGCAGTAGCAGGAGAGTACCCAGAATCAGAGATGGCGGCATTTGTAACCTGGGGGGAACGATCATGGAGTTGCCATCATGTGTCTCTACTATGCCCATCCCGAAAACATTAAGTGCACTGAAGAGTCTGGCCTCTACCACGGCCAAGACGACCACCCCGAAACCCCCCTCTGCGTCTGCCACGATTAAGGCCACCACCTCTACCAGGAGCTGGTGGTGTCTGAGTAATAAAAGAAGAGCGATCAACAAGTGAAGGTGCGGGAGGTGGGTTCCGAGGAGTACTCCGTAGAACACGCTGATATGTCTCGGCAAAAGTAGGAAGAGCATCACTACCAAGAATTTAAGACCGAATAGCCTCATATTCAGGTTTAAGACCAGCAAGAAACTTCATGACTAACATATGTTCCCTCTGTTTCTGTTGTTCCTGAACACTGGTGGTAGGGGGCATAACAGTATTTAACTCTTCGTGTAACCGCTTCATAGCAGCAAAATAATCGGTACCAGACAAATCATTTTGCTCGAGCTTGAAATACTGAGAGGACAAATCATACATTCGGGTTAAATTGCTGGAGTAAAGAAGATGAAGATAGTCCCAAATTGCTTTACAAGAGGCCAAGTGATTACATAGATTTACAACTGTTGAATTAGAGCATCCAACCCAAAACCAATTGCCTGTGGGTGGAGTAGCCCCTTGAACTTATATATTGAGAAGCTAGGTTATAAGTCCCCGATGTGGGACAGATAATCTTAACACGCCCCCGTACGTGTGGCATGACTGAGAGCCAAACACATGGATTACTGAGATAGGTGACGTGGAGCACACGTGGACAATTTAGGCCCAACAATAACTTTCTTTGATAACATGTTGAATTGGAGCATCCAACCCAAAACTAATTGGCTATGGGTGGACTAGCCCCTTGAACTTATATATTGAGTAGCTAGGTTATTGTGACTTTATTTTCTTTTATTTCTTTCCTTTAATTGCTCCTTGTTATTTAAATAATTGTGTTTCTCTAAAAAAAAAACCAAAGAAAAGTAGACGATAAGGGGGTCCGGCGGGTGGTCGCTCGCGAGCCGCCACCCGCCGATCGAGATTGAGGATCTCTGCTCTGATGCCAAGAATAAATCCAATATTGAGATAGTAATTTCTTGTATTTGTCCTCAAAGGGGGTTCTCTATTTATATACAGACTAGTGAATAGGAGAAATGAAAAAAAATCAAAGCTAATAAATGCATATTAAATGCATATTACAATAAATTTCCTAATAATATATGATCCTCAAATCATGGGATCTTGACGGGATAAGATAGAATTTGATTAAACCAAAACATATCTACAACATCAACCTCGGGCTCCATAGAGTTCCGTTCTCTATTTATATACAGACTAGTGAATAGGAGAAATGAAAAAAAATCAAAGCTAATAAATGCATATTAAATGCATATTACAATAAATTTCCTAATAATATATGATCCTCAAATCATGGGATCTTGACGGGATAAGATAGAATTTGATTAAACCAAAACATATCTACAACATCAACCTCGGGCTCCATAGAGTTCCATAAAAGGGTCACGAGTTGAGCATCCAACTGTTTCGATGCCAGAATAGCCTTGTCATCAGTGGTGGGAGGAGACCCAGTTATATGGTCATCATGGTCTAAGCCAGTAAGAGACATGGTAATAGCGTTGGTCCATTGAAGAAAGTTGTTGCCATTCAACTTACGAGTTATGAGTTGGATGATAGATTTAGATTCCATGGTCAACGAAGGACCCAAGATGAAAAATATATGAACTAAATCGGAATGAAAAAGGTAGATTGAAACCAAAAATGGTCAATCTGAACTAAAACACAGCAGGTCTGAAGGAAAAAGGTTCACCGGAGCTTCGCCGGAGGTCTCCGAGGGTCACCGGGGGGCGGCGAGGGTGGCCGGAGGGTCGATGGTGTCCGGGGGGGGGGGGGGGGGGGGGGGGGGTGCTGGAGGTAGTGGGGTGGCCTGGGTGACCTGCGGCTAGGGTTTGGTGAGGTTTGAGTCTGCGATGCTTTTTTTTTAATTAATTTTTTTATTACTTTTTTTTAACAGGACGTAAAGGAAAGGAAAGAAAGAAAAAAAAAATAGGAATCTCAAAAGAGATTGGTAACCCGAATTTCTCGATCATGACGAAGGCGGAAAAAAAATGAACGATCCCAAATTCAGGAGGCTCTGATACCATTAAAAGATAAGAAGTGATGTGAATATCTTGTATTCAACATAATAAGAAAATAAAGAGTACAAGCCTTTAAATAGGCTAAGCCTAACCTATGCATTTTACACACTAACCGATATGGGACAACCACATAATTACACGTTTACATCTTTACCCTTTAACAAGAACAAACACAGAAGCAATTTTCGAAAGAAAAGCTTTATAGGAGGGAGACAAGTGAGAATATGACACAAAATTCGAGATAGGGTGTTGGGTACAAGCCCTAACACCCTTACGTACAGCAATAGGGACATCAAGATCAGAGTTAGACACCATAGGAACAGGTGTATAAGACTTGTTAGAAATATCAATATCAGAATCAAAGTTACCTTGGTCCTTAACACTTGAGGGAGATGTCCGTGGTAGAGTGGCGAGTTCTTTATTCTTGGACTTACTCCATGTGCATCTAGAGTAAATCATCAACTCCTTTTCTTTTAATGGAGTACAAGCATCTTCTTTTGCCATATCTTTCCCAACCTCATTTTCTCCCCCAATTTTTTTTTCTTTACTTTCTCGGTGGTAATATCCATAACAACTTCCTCTGAAGACAAAGGGGCAAATAAAGGCACATCTTCCTCATAACATTGCTCCTCCTGAAGAGGTGACTCAAAAGTAAGCCATGACTGAAAGTACGACTCAGATTCATGGAATGTAAGATCCATGGAGATATACCATTTCCTCGAAGGAATATGGTAACACTTGTAGACTTTCTGGAATTGGAGAATAGCCCACAAAAACACACTTAATCGCTCGGGGATCTAACTTCCCACGAGTAGGGGAATGATTGTGACAAAGCACATGCAACCAAAAACACGAGGAGTAATAGGGAACAAAGGAGAGGTGTTTGACAGGACTTCAACAGGTGCATGTTTGTTCCAAACTTGAGTTGGAAGGCATTAATAAGGTATGCCGCTGTTAAAACAACATCACCTCAATAGTACTTGGGAGCATTGACAGAAAACATTAACGATCTAGCAATATCGAGAAGGTGACGATTCTTGCGCTCTGCCACCCCACTTTGCTGTATCGGTGCAAGAAGTCTGATGAATGATCCTATGGGAGCAAAAATACTCGATAAGATCCGAATAAATGTACTCACCCCCTGATCGGATCTTAAAATTTTTAAAGTAGTCCCAAACTGAGTGCACACCATTTTATGGAATGCTTTGAAAATTGAGAAAACCTCCCTTTTTTCTTTCATCATATAAACCCATGTGGTAAGAGAATAGTCATCAATAAATGCAACAAACCATCTATGACCTTTCAAAGAATTAAAACGAGAAGGACCCCAAACATCATAATGAACTAAAGCAAACGGAACTAAACTTTTATTAAAACTAGGAGCAGAAGAAGCTCTATGATGTTTACCCAGTTCACAAGTTTCACAAAGGAAATCAAACATCTTTATTCAAGACTAAAGAAGGAAACAAATGCTTTAGTAAATAAAAGGAGGGATGTCCTAAATGTCGATGCCAAAGATGTATGTCTTCAGCTTTATTCTTATAAACCACTGTATGATGTGCTAACGGTCTGCCAACATCCAAGAGATAAAGTCAACTCTCCTCTCTACCACTGCTAATCATCCTTCCCGTGGCAAGGTCCTGAAAGACACAATGAGAAGGGAAAAAAGTTACATTACAGTGTAAGTCTTAAGTGATACGACTAATGGATAACAAATTATGAGAGAAGCTGGGAATATGTAGCACAGATGACAAAGGCAAGGATGGGGTGGCATGATTAGTACCCTTCCCGAAATAGAGGAAAAGGTACCATCAGCAACACGAACCTTGTCTTTACCTGAACAAGGCTTGTATACAGAGAAAATATCAGAATATTTAGACATGTGATCAGATGCACTAGAATCAATAATCCAGAGAGAAGAAGAGTGAGACAAGTTTGCCCTTAGGGATGTGACTAAGTTACCTGGATGAGCAAATGAATTGGAGGCACCTATAGATGCAGTGGAAGCAGACGTACGGCGAGCCATCAAGGAACGAAGAGCCTCCTCTACCTCTGAGGCAGTAAATAGTGCTGGATCGGACGTCGATGGGGTCTGCTCAATAAGAGTTTGTGTGAAGGATCCAATGTTGTAGTATGATGAGCACGATAATTAACACCCTGTGAATGTCCCCCACGACCCCCAGGTTGTCCTGAACGACCCCCACGACCCCAGGCTGTCCCGGTGGGCGGCCGTGTAGTTTTCAGCATGTCTCCCTGGTATGATAGGGCCGATTACAATAATCACAAAACTGCTTGGCTTTCTTAGATGACCCAGACTCATTAGAAGGACGGCCGCGAGACTGTTTGTTCCCATCTCTCTGGGGAACCGAAATGAGAGCAGATCTCTCAGTAGAAGTTGGTGGAAGCATAGCAGAACATCGATATTCCTCGTTCTGTATATATGCAAAGGCCTCCTGGAGAGAAGACAAAGGATCCATCCCAAGAACACGGCTGCAAACAGGATCATACTCAGCATTAAGTCCCTCCAAAAACTTAAAGTTCCTCTCTTCAGCAACAAGTTTATTGTAGGCAACGGAATCAGTAGCACAAACAGGCTTATAGTCCAAGAGGTGATCAAGTCGTTTCCAACTAGTGGTTCGAGATGTGAAATACTGAAGAACACTCATCTCTCCCTGTTCCGAGCGACCCATCGTCCGCCTCAACTCAAATATCTGTGCAGAATTGCCCTTTCGGGAGTAGGTGTTGGCCATGGTCTCCCAAATGTCTTGGGCAGTCGCCATGTCCAAAAAACACTCAGCAATCTCTGGAATCATAGAATGGCAACGCCATGTCATGAAAGTGGAGTTCTCCATCTCCCACGTGTCATATGCAGCATCCTCGGTGCTAGGTGCCTTGATTCATCCATTGATATACCCCATCTTCCTTCTGCCCCTTAAGAGACATGGTTACAGACCGAGGCCAAGCCAAGTAGTTCTGACCATTGAAGAGAGAAGTAGTAAGCTTAACATTCGAGCTCTCAGAAGGAGCAACAACAATATTTTCACTCCTGGGCTGCTGTGTATTCAAAGAGGATTTATTTGAATCCGACATCTTGAATCGACACGCAACAAATATCCGGAACAATCGACAAACAAAGAGGAAGAGCTTATATCAACGGAGTCACAGCATACAATCGTAACCTAAAGCACTATGCAGGATGCAATAAAATCAGTCATCCAGGATCGATGAAAGGACCAAAAACAAAAAGAAGTTACAACCCAATCACTAGGAGCTATCGGACAAAACTTTAGTGAAGAAAGAAGGCTAAAAACAGATTGAATCTTGACTAATAAGTGTCAGCAGGGGCTAATGAACCATGGAGGACCTACGGCTGGGTGTTGGGGCTGGATGTGGAGGAGCCAAATGTTGACAAACATTTGGTCAAACTTAGAGAGTACAATCGTCTCTCTATCTTTTATTAATAAAGAAAAGAAGAAAAAGGAAAAAATCATTACAGAGAAGTCCCTACACAAAGATAAAATAAAATAAGAGAACTAAAAGATATAACTCTCAACATTCCCCCTCAAACGGGTGCGAAGATATCTCTCATGCCCAACTTGCCGAGAATAGAGTGAAAAAATATACTAGCTAAACTCTTAGTAAGAACATCTACTGGCTTTTCTCCGGACTTGACAAATGGAGTGCAAATAATCCTACTATTCAACTTCTCCTTGATGAAGTGTCGGTCTATTTCAACATACTTGGTCCTATCATGTTGGACCGGATTGTGAACGATATTAATGGCTGCTTTATTGTCACAATACAACTTCATAGAGTCTTCAGGCCCAAAACCAAGGCCAGATAGGATAATCTGAATCCATAACAACTCACATAGTCCCTGTGCCATGGCTCTGAACTCTACCTCGGCACTGGACCTTGCCACAACTTGTTGCTTCTTGCTCCTCCAAGTAATCAAGTTTCCACCAATAAATGAACAATATCCCGTTGTTGACCTCCTGTCAGTAACAGACCCAATCCAATCTCCATCTGTATAGGCCTCCACTTGAGTGTGACCATGGTTAGCAAAGAATAAACCCTTTCCAGGTGGTAACTTGAGATACCTCACAATTCTAAAGACAGCATCAAGGTGAACCTGTCTCGAAGAATGCATAAACTGACTGACCACGCTCTCTGGTCTAGTGTGAGACAGGTAAATTAGCTAACCAACCATCCTCTGATATCTTCCCTTGTCAACAGGTTCTCCACTTGTGTCATCACTAATTTTCTGATTTGGGTCCATTGGGATGTCAGCTGCTTTACTCCCAAGCATCCCTGTCCTGCAACAGACCTAAGACATATTGTCTCTGAGAAATAAAAATCCCATCCTTGGATCTAGCAACTTTGATCCCCAAGAAATACTTCAAGTTCCCCAAATCCTTGATCTCAAATTCTTTGGCGAGATAATTCTTCAACCGTCTCATCTCTTCTACGTCATCTCCTGTGAGGACTATATCATCAACATAAACTATCAATGCAGTCAACTTATTTCCTGAAGAACGTTTTATGAAGAGAGTATGATCACCCTAACTCTGTTTAAATCCATACCTGATCATGGCTTTTGAAAACCTATCAAACCATGCTCTAGGTGATTGCTTGATCCCATATAACGACTTCTTGAGACGACACACTTTTCCCTTTGTCTTAGTATCCTCAAAGCCCATAGGAACATCCATATACACTTCTTCCTCTAGGTCACCATGCAGGAAGTCATTATTACGTCAAATTGATGAAATGGCCACTCCAAGTTTGCTACAAGAGACAACAAAATTCTGATATAGTTCATCTTGGCCACAGGAGCAAATGCTTCTTGGTAATCAACTCCATAAGTTTGAGTAAATCCTTTAGCCACTAATCCAGCCTTATACCTCTCCATTGTCCCATCGGCCTTGTGTTTCATAGTGAACACCTACTTGTACCCTACAGTCTTCTTCCCTCGAGGTAACTCTGCTAATTCCCAAGTACAATTCGTTGAGAGTGCTTTCATCTCTTCAACCATGGCTGATTTCCACTTAGGATCAGAGAGAGCTTCCTGGACATGGTTAGGAACTGAAATAGAGGAAAGTTTGGACACAAAGGCCCTATAGGACGGAGACAAACGAGAGTATGAAACATAATTAGAAAGAGGATGCTTAGTACATATTCTAGTGCCCTTTCAATGAGCAATAGGAATGTCTAAATCATCACTTGAATCAGGAAAGTGCGTGGATGGACTCGAAATACCTGGATCATCATCACTAGAAGTGATTGGCTGTAGTGAAGGGAAAGGAATAGCTTCCATTTCTGCTACCCCAAATCTTTTCCTTTCTTTGTTCTTTGAGTATGTCAGTAACTCTTTCCCCCCTTTTTCAGTTTGTTCTCTTTCTCCCTCACATTCCTCTTTATTTTCTACCTCACCTTACCTTGGTTCCTCTCCCCCTTCCTCTTTATTTTATACCTCAACTTCCCTTGGTTCCTCTTTCCCTTCCTCTTTATTTTCTCTTAACTCATCGACTTCCTTTTCCTCATTTTCTACTCTTTCTCCCTCATCTCTTTCTATTGTGAAGGGACAATGGCAATAGGCACTCCTCCAGGCAGCTCTTCCTCACTCTCTTTCTCCCCTTGAAGAGGTGGCTGTGGAGACTGAAAGTAGGATTGGGTCTCATGGAAGGTAACATCCATAGAGACATACCACTTACGTGAAGGAGGATGATAACACCGATACCCCTTTTGTGTGGGTGAGTAGCCAATGAAGACACATTTAAGAGCACGAGGATCTAATTTTTTTCAGGAAGGAGAATGTTTGTGAACAAAGCAAACCCAACCAAACACTTTGGGAGGAATATAAGGAGAATTTCAATGGAAGATTTCTTACCAAGGACACGAGGGGGTAAACGATTGATGAGGTATGCAACCGTTAAAACTGCCTCACCCCAATAGGGCTTTGGAGGAACCTGCATGGAAAACATCATGGAGCGAGCAGTTTCCAACAGATGGCGATTCTTCCGCTCTACAACTCCATTTTGTTGGGGATTATTAGTGCAGGAAGTTTGGTGAATTATGCCATGTTCAGAAAAATAGGATTTAAGGCCACCCTAAATATATTCCCCCCCTTTATCAGAATGCACAATTTTGACAACAGTACTAAATTGAGTGCATATCATTTTGTGAAAGCTTTTGAAAATAGAAAACATATCACTCTTATCTTTCATCAAATACACCCAAGTAGTACGAGAAAAATCATCAATAAAAGTAACAAACCACTTATAACCATTCAAGGAAGAGATATGGGATGGACCCAAACATCAGTATGAATAATATGAACAGGAGTAGTACTTTTATTCAAACTCAAATTAAAGGTGGCACGGTGATGTTTGCCAAGTTCACATGCTTCACAAAGAGTATCAGAAACATTCTTATTATTTATTAAAGAAGGAAACAAATGATGAAGAAGTGAAAAAGATGGATGGCCTAGTCTCTGGTGCCACAGCCAAGCCTCTCTAGGAAGTGTCTCCCTCAGTGAATGGTGAGCACTCCGCGACATATTCCCACTCTCAGCTTCCTTGGGTAGCAGAAAATAGAGTCCATTCTCTTAGCTACCACTGCCAATCATTTTCTTTGTAAAGAGATCCTAAAAGACACAGTGAGAGGGAAAGAAAGTCACACAACAATTTAGGTCTAAGCTAGAGAATTAGAAGCATTATTGACACACCTGTTCCAGAAATAGAAGATAGATTACCATCAGTAGTTCTAACTTTATCTTTACCTTAACACGAAGCATAGGTAGAAAAATTGGTAGACAGACCAGTCATGTGATCGGAAGCCCCCGAGTCAATGATCCATGGTTGTTGAGAGGTAGCATATAAAGCACAAGAAGAATTAGCAACATTACCTGCTTCAGCAAAAGACGTAGAAGAACTCGTGGGAGTGTCCAGCTGTGCCATAATACGCCTCAATGTCTCCAGGTCAGCATTACTAATACCCCCTGTAGCAGATGAAGTGGAGGATGACTCCTCTAAATGAGAACGGTCAGAACCAGTGGATAAGTGAGCTCTGGGCCCGCTGCCCCGGCCGCCACTGCGTCTTCGACCTCTCCCCTTTATCAATGGTGGACAGCCATGGAGCTTCCAACAAGTCGCACGAATATGCCCCGATCTATTGCAATAATCACACCACTTGTCTTTAGCATCAGTACCCTCATAAACATTATCTTTACGTGAATTGAAAAACAAGGCCCTTACCCCCTTTCACTAGAAGAGGCTAAAGCAGACCTATCAGGGGAAAGCATAGCACTGCGGTGACTCTCCTCGTTCTGAACATATGCAAATGCTTCCCAAAGTGACGGTAAAGGTTCCATCCCAAGTACACGACTCCTAACTTGATCAAACTCAGAATTGAGCCCAGCAAGGAATTTAAAAATTCGTTCACTAACAGTATATTCATTAAAACTAGCAGCATCTGTGGGATAAACTGGGCGATGATTTGTCAAGTGATCAAGATGCTTCCACATAGTGGATAAGGATGTAAAGTACTGAAGTGTAGAACCGTCACCTTGAACCTCGACCTCAATAGTCCTACGAAGTTCATAAATTTGAGCTGTGTTACCTTTCCTAGGATATGTCTGTGCATGAGTATCCCAAATGTCATTTGCAGTTTCTATTTCTAAGAAAAATTCAGCAATATCGGGCTCCATCGAATGAACAAGCCAGCTCATAACCAAATAATTATCAATCTCCCACTTAGCATAAGTGGGTTCCTCACGACTAGGTGCCTTGTGCCATCAACATAACCATACTTCGCTCGATTGCGGAGCCAGAATGTGGCGGACTGAGACCACGAAAATTATTTTCACTATTGAGTAAGGCTGTTGAGATTGTCTGTCCCACATCAGGGACTTATAACCTATCTACTCAATATATAAGTTCAAGGGGCTACTTCACCCATTGCCAATTGGTTTTGGGTTGGATGCTCCAATTCAACATGGTATCAGAGCAGGTTATTGTTGGGCCAATTTGTCCACCTGTGCTCCACATCACCCTATTTCAATAATCCACGTGTTTGGCTCTTAGTCATGCCACACGTGCGGGGGCGTGTTGAGATTATCTGTCCCACATCGGGGACTTATAACTTAGCTACTCAATATATAAGTTCAAGGGGCTACTCCACCCATTGCCAATTGGTTTTGGGTTGGATGCTCTAATTCAACAAAGGCAGTAGTGATTTTGGATCCAGGATTCTCGGTAACAAGGAACTGCTTCTCATTACCTATAGGTGAATCTTTACTACTAGAGTTTCCAGTTGTAATTCCTTCCTTTGACATGTTAAAGGAAATATGCACTTACCCAAAGAGAACGATGGTTAGCAAGGCACTCCTAGTACTCACTCGCATTGTATTGTTGCAATTGTCCACTTTATGGACAGGTCATGGGTCCAAAATCGGACCTAGAAAGGGAAGAAACAAAGGATTGGATCAGCCCCAATTGAATCTGTATGAACCAATGAATTTAGCTGAAAAAGAAGAGAAAAAAAGAGAAATAGGGCTGTCGGATCAGGCTAGGTGGTTTGGGAGGCTGTCGACTAGCCTACGGTTGTCGGCGTGTTGAATGGAAGCTAGGGTTGGCGTCGGCTCAAGCTCGGTTTGAGAAAAAATAGTCTCTCGGGTGAACAGTACTATGAATACTAACGGTAAATAGTGCGATGCATAGTAACGGTGAACAGTGCAATGAATAGTAACGGTAAATAGTAACAATGAATAGTATTGATAAATAGTGCTCAGGTCATATTTGGTGGTGGAAGCTGTATGGGTTGGGGTGGTGTGTTGGTGGTCGGAGGAAGCTAGGGTTAGGTAGCGGATGGTTGGGAAGGCTCTGATACCATGTTGATAATCATTTGGTCAAACTTAGAGAGTACAATCGTATCTCTATCTTTTATTAATGAAGAGAAGAAGAAAAGAAAGGGAAAAATAATTACAGAGAAGTTTCTACACAAAGATAAAATAAAATAAGAGAACTAAAAGATATAACTCTCAACACCGAAGCCCTAGTAGGCTACGCCTATGTGCAGCGAAGCCCCTAGGGGTTGGGACCTGATACTGCGAAGCCCAGGGGGGTTTCGGCTTGGGTTATGGTGCCCTGGGAAGGCTGGGACTTGGTCTAGGGACTCCTGGTAGGCTGTGGCTGGTGATTATGGTTGTGGTTTGTGGTGTTTTGTGGTGGTGGATGGTGATCCCTCTTAAGGAAGCTCTGATACCATATAGAATTAGATTTAGGGCAAAACTTAGGAGAACTATGATGTCTCCTGTATTTTATTATATGAAGAGAAGGAACTAGAATTACAATAGTGCCCTTATGTCTAATACATAAGGGTAAGGAGAATAAAGTAAAAATAAAAATAATAAAACAAGTAAACTAACACTTGTTCCATGAAAAAGCAATAAACAAACTATGGTAGCTCAGTCTAGCGCAGAATCAGAGTACACAGCCATGGCCCACACTACTTGTGAGCTAGTTTGGACGAAGCATTTATTAGAGGAACTTGGGTTTACTTAAACTACTCCAATGAGTTTATTTTGTGATAGTTAAGGTGCAATTCATATCGCCTCTAATCCCTTATTTCATGAAAGGACAAAGCACATTGAAGTTAATTGTCACTTTGTTCGAGATAAGCTTTTAGAAAATGTGATTCATACAGTGCTTGTAAAGTCTGCATATCAGTTAGCCGACTTGTTTACTAAAGCATTAGGAGGGATTCGAGTGAAATATATGTGTAACAAGCTTGGTACATATGACATATATGCTCTAGCTTGAGGGGGAGTGTTAACACTGTGTTAATAGTGTGTATTATTATATGTGTTGTCCCACATCGCTTAGCTAGTATATATGTCTAGGACTTGGAAGCCTATATATAGGCTCTTGTATTCTTCTTTTCATTCATTCAATATATTATGATTCCACATATTTACAAGAACAATTCAAATCCCTAGTGATACGACTCAAGGATAAAATATTATGAGAGAAACTAGGGACAAAACAAAAGTCAGGGATGAAGAAGGAGTGACACGAATAAGACCTTTCCCCGAGACAGAGGAAAAGGAGCCATCGGTAATTCTAACACTTTCCTGACTTGAACAGGGCTTATAATCACAAAAAGGATCATAAAAATAAGACATATGGTCAGAAGCACCTAAATTAATAATCCAATTGGAGGATGAAAGCGAAAGAAAAGCTCTTGCGGGCGTACCAATGTTATTTGATTGTGCAAAAGAGGATGAGGTACTAGCAGCTGCCGATGAAGTACATCGGGTGATCAAATTCTGGAGAGTGTCAAGCTCGGCAAAAGATAACGGACCTGATCAGAAGTAGGTGCAGTATCACCACTAGGTAGAGTCTCAGTATCAGCAGTACTATGATGAGCACGAGTACCACCTCCTCGGCCACCCGAACAACATCCACGACCACCTCCACGACCTCCCCGAGCACCAGGGGGATGACCATGAAGGCTCTGTTAAAGGGTATATGTGTAAATACAGTATATGTATATATGTGGTTATCCCACATCGGTTAAAGAGAAAACAGTCTAGGTTAGACCAAGCCTATATAAGGGCTCATTGTATTATCTCATGTTATGTTGAATATACCAAAAGAGATATTCCAATCATGCTTTTCATCTTTACTTGGTATCAGAGCCTCCCGCCTCTGGGATTGCTCATTATCTTTGTTTTTCTGCCTTCTTCGTGATTCAAGAAATTCAGATTGTCAAATATGTTTGAATATTTGATTTTTTTGACTTCTTTAAACATAAACCCTAACCCTAGCAGCCACTAGCATCTGCCTCATCACTATTCATGGCTATTATTCACGATCACTGTTCATCAACTACTATTCACAATCACTGTTCATCGATTACTATTCACAATCAAAGTTCATCGGTTACTATTCACAGTCACTGTTCACAGCTATTGTTCATTATTTTTCAACAACTATGGATTCCAAAACCACTACCCAACTCACTAATCGTAAGTTGAATGGCATCAACTTCCTTCAATGGTCTAATGCTATTACCATATCCCTTACGGCCTTAGGCCACGATGCCCATCTTACTGAGTCTCCACCTACCGCTGATGAAAAAGCCACCAAGGCATGGAAACAACTGGACGCTCAACTTGTGAATCTTATCTAGAATTCCATGGAACCGGATGTTGCCGGCTTATGCAATCACTTAGGCTCTGTTAAGGCATTTTGGGAGGAGTATCTCCACCTTCTCTACTCTACTAACTTAACATGGATGTATGATTTTTCCTCTCAGTATTTCAAGCTCGAGCAAAATCATTTGTCTGTTACTGATTCTTTTGCTGCTATGAAACGGTTACAGTAAGAGTTGAATACTGTTATGCCCCCTACCACTAGTGTTTAGGATCAACAGAAACCGAGGGAACAAATGTTGCTTATGAAGTTTCTTGCCGGTCTCAAACCTGAATATGAGGCTATTCGTTCTCAAATTCTTGGGAGTGATAGTCTTCCTACTTTTGCTTAGACATATGAGCGTGTTCTACGGAGCACCCCTCGGGACCACCTCCCTCTCCTTCGCTTGTTGATCGCTTCGCCCTTATTACTCGGACTCCACCAGTTCCTGGTAGGGGTGGTGGTCCTAACAGTGGAAGACGTGGAGGGGGATTTTGGGGTGGCTATCGTGGCCGTGGTAGAGGGCCAGACTATCCAGTGCACTTATTGTTTTTGGGATGGGCATAGCAGAAACACATGTTGGCAGCTACATGGTCGTCCCCCCAGGTTGCAAATGTTGCCATCTCTAATTCTGGGTACTCTCGTGCTACTGCTCCTATAGATGCCGTTTCTGTTCCTCGTGAGGAATACTCTCAGTTGCTTCAGTATCAGGCAGCACACCAGGCATCCACCTCATCAGCTTCCTTAGCTCAGCATGGATCTTACCCGCTGTGTCTCTTTTTCTCCTGATTCTGTTCTTATTCAGGATTTATCTGTTGGTCAGTTGACTAAGGATCTTAACCGCTGTGTCTCTTTTTCTCCTGATTCTGTTCTTATTCAGGATTTAACGACTTGGAAGACGATTGGCATCGTGCATGAGTCCAATGGCCTCTATTACTTTGATGGTGATCCTATCACTGTTCCTTCACCAAGTGCCTGTCGTGCTACCGTTTCACCTCATCTGATCCACTGCCACCTCGGTAACCCTTCATTGGCTAATTTGAAACTCTTAGTTCCAAGTTTAAGTTCTTTACAATCTTTAGAGAGTGAATCATGTCAGTTGGGGTAGCATCATCGTGTTCAATTTTCTACCCGGGTCAATAAAAGAGCGTCTAATCCTTTTCAGTTAGTGCATTATGATGTATGGGGTCCTTATTGTATAACCCCCCAAAAGGGGTATCGGTATTTTGTTACTTTTGTGGATGGGTTATTCAAGAGTAACTTGACTATATTTAATGAAAATTTGTTCCAAGTTATTTTCTATTTTTGTGCTTTTTGTACTGAAATTAAAACTCAATTCAGTGTGCCCATTTGTGTCCTTCGGAGTGATAATGCAAAGGAATATTATTCTGACCCTTTCAGTACTTTTATGACACATTCTAGCATAAATCATATGATTCATCTATCTTCTTGTGTACACACACCACAACAAAATGGTGTTGTCGAGAGGAAAAATAGGCACTTATTAGAAGTCACACGTACCTTATTATTTGAAATGCGTGTTCCAAAGTTTTTTTAGGGGGATGCTGTCCTCACTGGTTGTTATTTGATTAACCATATGCCATCTTATATTCTCAATGGCCGCACACCACACTTCAGCTTGTTCCCTGTTGAGTCATCCTTCTCAGTCGGTCCTCGTGTTTTTGGGTGATCTACTTATCTCAGAGAAAATATGTTCTTGATTTGCTGACTGAGATAGGAATGTTGGGATCAAAACCTTTGGATACTTCTATGGATCCCAATTCCAAATTATTGCCAGATCAGGGGGAGCTACTTAATGTTCCAGGACAGTATAGACGCTTAGTTGGGAAACTTAACTACCTAATGGTCATGAGACCTGATGTTGCCCTCGCAGTTAGTGTAATTAGTCAGTTCCTGGACTCTCCTCGAACTACACATTGGGATGCAGTGATATGAGTCTTGAGGTACCTCAAGGGGGACCTAAGCCGTGGTTTGTTGTATAAGGATCATAAGCACATTCGAGTTGAGAGCTACACATATGTAGATTGGGCCAGATCTCCTAGTGATAGAAGGTCTACTATAGGGTACTGTGTACTTGTTGGAGGAAATCTTGTGTCCTGGAAAAACAAGAAATAAACCATTGTTGCTAGATCTAGTGCTGAGTTAGAATATAGGGCTATGGTGCATACTACTTGTGAGTTAGTATGGATGAAGCATTTTTGGAGGAAGTTGAGTTCACTCAGTCCGAACCTATGAACCTATTTTGTGATAACCAGGTATCGGTTCATATTGCTTCTAATCTCGTGTTTCATGAGAGGACGAATTACATTGAAGTTGATTGTCACTTGGTTCGTGAAAAGCTCCTACAGAAAGTGATTAATACAGTTCATGTTAAATCTGCAGGCCAGTTAGCGGATTTGTTTACTAATGCATTGGGTGGGACACGTGTGAAATATATTTGTAACAAGCTAGGTGCATATGATATGTATGCTTCAGCTTGAGGGGGAGTGTTAAAGGGTATATGTGTAAATATAGTATATGTGTATATGTGGTTATCCCACATCAATTAAAGAGAAAACAGTCTAGGTTAGACCAAGCCTATATAAAGGCTCATTGTATTCTCTCATGTTATGTTGAATATACCAAAAGAGATATTCCCATCATACTTTTCCTCTTTACAGGCTCCAACAATTGGTCCGACTATGATGGGGCCTATGAAAATAATCACAAATCACGACAGGCCGATCTGAAGGAGTAGACTGCTGGGTCCCCTATCTAGGCGGGAAAGAAACAAGTGCAGAGCGCTTAGTGGAAGCAGGTGGAAGCATAAAAGAACGGTGACTCTCTTCGTTCTGAACATAAGCAAAGGCCTCTTGAAGAGGGGGAGGAGTGTCCATCCCAAGAACCCGACTACGATCAACATCATAATTAGAATGATGCCCCTGAAGAAACTTAAACCCGTTGCCTCTCCAGAAATTTCTGGTACTCCTTTGCATCAGTAGTACAAGCTGGCTGGAAAGAGTGTAGGTGATCAAAATGATCCCAACTAGTAGTAAGTGAGGTATGTTGTTGGGTGACGGTCATATCACCCTACTCCGAATGGTCAATGGAGCAGAGCAGCTCAAACTCATGAGCATAGTTCCCTCGTCGAGAGAATGTGGATGCAATGGTGTCCCAAATAGTCCTAGCTGTTTTCATACGATAAAACTCTCACCAATCTCAGAAACCATGGAGTTGATGAGCCAAGACATGATAATAGAGTTCTCAATCTCTCATTTGTCATATCTCGGATCAGTAGCAGAAGGAGCGATCACACCCCAATCAAGATGCCCCATCTTCCCGCGTGCCTTCGGATAAAGTTCTACCGCTTGTGACTATTTCAAGTAATTTTGGCCATTGAATGGAGCGGTAGTAATTTTAAGATTGGGATTCAAGGGGGTAACAATAGTCTGAACAGGAGTGATAGCAGCCATTGGTTCGGTTGCCGTTGGTTTATCAAGGTCAATCATGATTCCGTGGCCTTAATGGAAAATCCACAAAATATGATGGTGGAGGAGATGGAATCCAAAAAGGATCAACACGAGCTGATTAAATGGCCATTAGAGGACAAAAAGGAACAAACAAGCAAGCCCCAATCAAACCAGCCCACACCGAATGGTGTTGAAGAAAAAACAGTCCTTGTGGGACTCGATGAGGGCTGGGTTTAGGCCAGGGCAGGTAGGATGAGATGGCGCAGGAGCTGGGTTGGTGGGGTGGGTTGTGGCGCAGGCAAGGGTTGGGATTAGGTGCGACGCAGGCTTAGAAGAAGGCTAGGAGGCTGGCGAAGGCTAGGGTTGCTGGTGGAGCTGCGGCGTAGGCTGTGGTGGTGGTGGGGCAATGTGGGGCTGTGGTGGTATGCGGTTTCCAAAACTACAAGGAATTTGATGAACCTCGAGATAGACCTTCATTGTCCAAACCTGTGAAGAACTCCAATCAGCTCCCGCCAACATTACAGGATGCTGTTTGCCGGAGAAATCAAGTATCAGTCAATCTTTTCCTCGAAGTGCTCGTTCCTTGCAAATCAAACCCACAAGATTTCTTTGAAACAACAATTGATTCTAATGCACCATCACCCAAAACCGAAAGGAAAAAGTGGGACAAATTTATAGTTGTGATATAGACTCAGCTGACTATGTCAAGAAATGAATGGTTAAACAATCATTCTTCAAACACTTGCTTGGTTGTGGGGAATCGTAATTACTTTGTGATTCCATGGTCAAATCTTAGCCACGTACGACAAACCAAAAATATGATAACAGAGAATCTTATTTTAGGGTTGGGGTTAGTTGTGAACTCTGAGCCTATTGATTCGGGTTTCATGATAATTGAAATAACCATTAGGATTATAACCAGTTTTGATTTTCTTAATGGAGGGATGATTTGGTCATTTACCGCATTGGTGGTAACTTAGTTAACAATTTCACTTTGCTCTTGACCATAAGGAGAGTTCATGTCAAGTCCAAGGGGGTAAATGTGCTTAACCCCAAGTATTAAGCAAGATTAGTAGCTGAATCATGCAATATATTGGCAAAGACTAGTAAGTCAAAAACAAAATGTATGTGAAGCAATTTTAGACTTTAATGGTCAAGTGGATTGAGTGTTTCTGGTGTACTGAGTGATAGCCACATACCTCTGAAACTAAAAGAGAAAAAATTTGTAGGATGTGCATTCGGCCGACTATGCTTTATTGGAGAGAGGATTCGGCAACTGAGAAGTAACATATGAATAAAATGAGTGTAGCACAAATGCATATGCCAAAGATGCATGTGTGGAAAAACAAGGATAGAATTAAAAATGAGTCTATTAGTGAAATGGTAAAAGTAGCACCTCTTCCAGGTAAAATACGAGATAACCAATTAAAATGGTTAGGAACATCCAAACATGTACAAAAGAAGACCAATAACCGCACAAGTTTGAACAACAAATAATACACATATTGAGGGTAACACTCGAGGTAGGGGAAGACCAAAACTTAATATGGGTAGAGGTAATAAACAAGGACTTGAAAATGTGTATCTTGAATGAGGTTTTGGTCTCCAACTGAGCGGAATGGATAAAAAATTATTCATTGAGCTAACCCCAAATAATTTGGGACAAGGCTTAGTGGAGTTTGGTTGAATTGAGGTTTGACTGAACTATATGATATCTATTTACCAACATGAAGTTCTAGATTTATTTTCATCAGACTGTCAATCTCAAATATTTATTTTTATTTTTTGAAAATCAAGGTATCCAGCTGGACTAATGCTCTCAATCTTAGATGCAGATCCAGAGGAGTGGCAATTGAAATTGGACTGGCCGTCCAGACAGCATATTTGTGTTGGCCTCGCAAAAGGTTTGGCATTCCTGCATGAGGAATCATCTCTGAAAATTGTCCATAGAGACATCAAGTCTACTAATGTACTACTTGATAGGGACCTTAATGCTAAAATATCTGACTTTGGTTTGGCCAAGCTTGATGAAGAGGAGAACACCCACATTAGCACCAGAGTTGCAGGAACTATGTGAGTTGCCAATTTATCCTCTTCTTAAAGAACACTAGTAAATTAGTGGTTTCTCAAAGAAATATATCTAAAAATGATAGCTAAGAAGAATAACCTCTTGTTCAATTCTTTCATCTAAGAATTAAAACTTTGATAGCATGAGTAGTGGTTTCCTAATCATTGCTTTTCAGCAGTTCTCATATTTTCGGAAATAGTTCATTCCAAATATCAAAATTTGTTTTCATAGGGTTGTTTTGGTCTATTACGAAACTGAAATGTTTTGAAAAAACTTCTGTAATACAATGGAAACTGTGGAAGAAATTGGAACAAAATATGGAAATTCTTGGAATAAAAAGGTAGATAAATAAATATCAATAACATGAGTAGTGGTTTCCTCATCCTAGCTTTTCAGTTCTCATATTTTCGGAAGTAGTTCATTCGAAGGATCAAATTTATGTTTCATAGGATTGTTTTGGTCTATTAGGAAACTGAAACGTTTTGGAAAAATTTATGTAACACAATGGAAACTGTGGAAGAAATTGAAAAAAAAAAGGGAAATTCTTGGAATAAGAAGGTAGATAAATAAATGTCAATACCAAAAAAAAATTAATAATAATTTCCTATTTATGGTCCTGATAAAAAGAATGTTATGTTCTAGGCCCACACATTCCTTCACAAGAGAGGACATCAAGGTGGATTAATGTACAAACGAATATGTGAACGATTCTTACCATTTTCTATGGAAGTACTCTTTTTCACATAACATGTAATTATTGAGTACACAATAAAAAGAATTGTATCTACTTGTTGCAAGTTAAAGTAATATTTTACAAACTGCTTTGATTGATTAAGATGAAAACTTTATGCAAGTTGTGTATGTCAGTTTTTATATACAATCTATATATCTAATCATAGGTTAGATAGAATAGAAACATAATTAAAATAATAGCAACCTAGGGCTAATAAATTTGGACAAATAGAGAAGAAAAAGAAAGAATGAAAGAGAACTTTTTTATCGCAATGTATGTCTAAAATGATAGCAACACAGAATAATAAACAACTCTTTATCGTAGCTCAATAAGAGAACAAAAACACTAAAATACCCTAGCACTAATCACTCTAACACCCTTTGTCAAACTCCTGAGACGGCAACACATTGTCCCAGCCGTAATGGTTGCCATGGCACGATACTCGGCCTCAGCAGGAGAATGACCTCGGCCTCAGCAGGAGAATGACCAACAAACGATCTGCTTCTTGCTTTTCCTAGAAAGAAGTGGATTGCTAAGAAACACATGGAAGCCAGTGGACTTTTGATATATAGAATTCCTACCCATCAACATCAAATATGCCTGAAGCTTTACAAAGAAGAGGAACAAAACAGTGAACTCTGATGCAAGTTATTGTAAATATAGTGGAGGATGCATAGTACAATGGCCCAATAACAGTGGTCGGGTAAGAAACAACTTCGGCAATAAAAGCAAGGGTAATTTACACTAACTGCCCCTATGGTTTGCCGTAATTATAGTAACCTGCCTTGTAGTTCTAGAAATTACACAGACCTCCCCTGAGATTTGTTGTTGTGTAACACTCGTCTCCCTTTCGCTAGTTAGGATAAGGTAGGATTAGACAACGAGACTCTGTCAAGCTAGGAACAATATCTGACAATGAGACTTTGTCAAAATAAAGCATAGCAAACATTAAACTCTTAATGTATCGCAATTGTCTGAGTACCTATGAGGCGCGCTCTCTGAACGAAATCCAATGCATACTTGGAGTGAGAGAAAAGAAAACACAACCTCTAGGAGAAGAAGCTAGGCAGGATCGTCACTTTGAAAATGGCCGTACCGTGTCTAACACGTGTCGGACATCGATATCTTCCCGACACTGCTTTGACATGTATCGAATATGGAAAATGTATCTCTTGTTTTTGTGTTTGCAATTTTTAGATGCAAACACCGTGCCGACACGGTGGGTTGTCCAGGGACATGGAGGATAACTCTTTTTGCGTGGATTTTGCTGTAAGTGAATATGTTATGTTAATTGAGAAATCCTATCCAACCCATGTTCCTTTGGAGGAGGAATGCCTTGCTTCATTGTCAGAGGGTGCCCCATATGAAAATGCATGAAAGGCAATTGGAGCAAAGAAGTGCAGCATGTTATTTCGGAACCTCCCATTGTCATCTGACAGCCTTTATCCCTGCTTGGTCACAGATCCACTCTAACTGATTTTAGTGCATTTCATTCAGTATAAATGCATATTTCAGTTTAGAAAATTTACAAGTGATTATATTGGTATCCTTTAAGATGTGCATTTCAATCAACGTTTGTTTTTTCTTTGAAAGATTAATCAACTTCCCAAAACTAAAAATCTCAAGTGCAACTATCTGATTAAGTTCTTACCATGATTTGATAGTTCACAGTAATAGAATTATATTTCTTGTGCAGAGGCTACATGGCACCAGAATATGCTCTATGGGGTTACTTAACCTACAAAGCAGATGTTTATAGTTTTGGGGTTGTTGCATTGGAGATTGTCGCTGGAAAAAACAACATGAAATATCGTCCTGATGAAAACTATGTTTGTCTCCTTGACTGGGTAAGAGTATCCAATATTTTTTTGAAGGCATTTAATTAAAGAGCATGGTTTTACAATCAGATTTTTTTGCTTTGGAGGCTATTTGGAATACAAGAACCGCTTCTTAATAGTTTGGTGTTCTACTTTTTTGTTACATGTAAGTCCGTGCATGACTTAAAAATAGCTCAAGAACTGGTTGTTTGTCAAACCAACACATAACTAGTTTTGATCATAACCTACTTGGCCTGCCAAACAAGCTCTTGAGTATATCTATCTCGCTTAGGGACGACCTCAGCTTGTTTACCATTTTAATTCTTTGCAATTTCTACTTTTTACTTGGAAGTAAATATTTATTTTGTTGATTAGCGACTTATACTCCAAATGTACATTATGGATCTGTTTGGTTCATTATTTAGCTAGGGAAAGGAAGAGGAGCACCAAGGAAAACACTGCTAATTATGTGGTTAATAAGAAGAAACGGTGGGTAAAATTTAAAATAGGATGGAAGTAAAATAACATTTTCTAAAGTCGGCCAATTTTTATAGTTTGAAAAGGGAATCCGAAAAAAGAAAAAAAGAAGTTTGTATAGATCACAATATAAATGTAAGCCATATTGCTTGCATGAGCCAAACTCACTTGCAGAATATTTCATGTTTTCACCTTATCTTGTAATTGGTCAATCACAAATCTCTCTCTCTCTCTCTCTCTCTCTCTCTCTCTCTCTCTCTCTCTCTCTCTCTCTCTCTCTCTCTCTCTCTCTCTCTCCTGCTTAATGTAAGAGTCTCTTCAGCTAATATGTTCAGTTTCATTGTCAATCTCCTTCTCATGCTTGGTTCAGGCCTTAGTTTTACAACAAAAAGGAAGTCTTATGGACTTGGTGGATCCAAAGTTGGGTTCCGATTTAGACAAGGAAGAGGCAGTAAGAATGGCAAAGATAGCTTTACTATGCACCAACCCATCTCCAGCACTTAGGCCTATCATGTCCACTGTGGTAAGCATGCTTGAAGGTCGTACCAGCATTTTTGATCTATCCACAGACCAAAACTTCTATGGTGACGAGTTAAGGCTCAAAGCTCTCAGAGACAAGTACGATGCGATGCTATCCCAGAGGTCAACTGAAACTCAGACCCTCATTGATTCAGCAGGAACAATACAAAATGGATCATCTTCCTCCACATCTGCTCAGGATCTGTATCAGATCAGTCTTGGTTATAGTAGTCTGGAACTCAGTACACAGTAGTTAAGGAATTCGAAGGTTCTATTTGAGTTGGTTGTAGCTTCATACGCAGTAGCAGAAACAGAAGCTTTATGCCTTAAGCACACGAAATTAAGAATAATTTATTAAAATTCCTAATCTCCTTCGCGCATCATGTTTAGTTAAAGAACCTCTATGGGTTTTTTGTGGCTCTAAATGTGCTGTCTACTTTAAATAACAAAGGTACATGTAATTTCTCCTTTTGAATGTAATTTGAATGTCATTCCTGTTACCAACTACAACCATGTATCTTGCGGACTTCCATGCTTGTGAATGGAATAACTGAGTATTGTATCTTAGCTGTACAATGTCCTTGCATCAGTTGCATGATTATTAGTGCTTGTTATCATCTGTCAAACATGACAGGAATACGCCATGACACGGAAAACTGCCCATTGTTGGTTGTGAAGAAGTTTGGTTCTCTTCTTCTTCATATATGATAAACCAATAGTTGGATTTAGAATCCAATTTTGTCAAAACAAAGTGAAAAGGCATTAATTTAGTCAGCTCTTCTAATGAATGAGTTGTGTTTTTAGATCACTATCCATGATTGGATAAAGTGAGGTGGACAATTGTTAAATAGTAACATTCACTGAAAGCAAAAGCCTATGGGGTCGCTTCTGTAATTGGATAACCGGCACTGAAAACTGTCTTTACATTGGATGGTTCGGTGTTTTGATGACCCCTACCTTATTGACCGCAACTTCTGTATTTATTATCGCCTTCATTGCTGCCCCTCCAGTAGATATTGATGGTATTCGTGAACCTATTTCTGGATCTCTACTTCATGGAAACAATATTATCTCAGGTGCCATTATTCCTACTTCTGCAGCTATAGGTTTGCACTTTTACCCGATTTGGGAAGCGGCACCCGTTGATGAATGGTTATACAATGGTAGTAATTTTGAACTAATTGTTCTAAACTTCTTACTTGGTGTAGCTTGTTACATGGGTCGTGAGTGGTTGCTTAGTTTTCGTCTGGGTATGCGTCCTTGGTTTTTTGTATGTGGTTTGGCCCTGTTATGAAGGAACCAACGTCTACGTTTGTGTCAGAGCACGTTCACTATACTATAAAAAGCCAAGACCTGTGGTGAATCAACAATAGTTTGGAGCTACCGTAGGTCGGGTGGCCGTGTTGGTAACTACAATAGAGGTATTGTATAGACTGAAAAGTTGGCCCCCCATCTGTGGGGGTGAGTGGTCTCTTTTATAGATGCAAGAGACCTACTCGTACAAGGATAAGGAAATCCAATTAAGATGATTGGCATTAATTGTGGGAGTTTCCTAATTGGATTAGGAAATGATGTGCACTTTTTATTAGTTTTCTATCTTGAGTAGGAAACTGTCTGGAGTATCTTGGAGCGTATCCTGAGGGCCTGGCTGGACTGCGCCCGTATTAATCAAGCCCGTGTTACATCCCCGACCTGTTGGCCGGGGCATGTTGATGTACCGCTCGGGATGATGAGTCTCGGGTAGACCAGACCGCTCGGGCTGATGGTTGTCCAAGGAACTGTGCATGACTTGGTTGAGATAGGGGTCAACGACTGAGTGGAACCGATCGGGCATAGGATATAGCCAATTTTGGGCGTACCAGCTACCCCCCATTTCCAAGTTTGGCCGGATGCTATATCGGGGCAAGTTTGGAAATCTATTTGACCGCTCGGGTAAGCTTCCTTGGAGCTTCTGAGTTTTGTGAGTTCTCCGGAATTGGTTAAGAGTTGAGACTTAGCCTAGCTCAGAACCTTTGAGTGCTCGGGAATTGGGGGAGAGTTGAGACTCAGCCTAATTCGAAGTCTTTTGCTTGAGTTAGCTCCCAGGATGGTTATCTTCTACCAGTAAACCTTCGTCAAGGTTGTGGGCAAAAGAATTTGACCATATTGGAAAATCCGACCTAAAGCGTGTCGCTTTAGGGTCCTTTTTGTGTTAACTCCCCAGGATGGTTATCTTCCGCCTAGCAGCCTTCGTTAAGACTGTTGGGAGAAGAGCTTGACCATGTTGGTGGAGCTGACCTAAAGCGTGTTGCTTTAGGGTCTTTTTGTTCCTCTATCATGGGCCAACCTAAGAGATTTTAGTCACCTCTATCGTCAGTTTGGACCTAAGCGGAGTTATTGCCTCTGAGTACTGTAGGCTCCCGAGCTGTCTAAGATTTTGACTTAGTTAACCCCAAGGCCTGTAAAATACCCGGTGTGATTGCCTGTTTAGGTCATTGTGCCTTCTTTCCCCCAAAGCTTTCGCTAAGACGGGGGTTTGTAGAGGCCATGCCTGTAGGTAACCGACCTGGAACATGGGTGGTTGCAGGGTCTTTTGAGGCTTGCCATCATCAGCTGCTTAGGGGGATTTGCCCACATCGTCGATTGGAGGCCTAAGCGAAGCCGGTACCTCGGATTTAGGACCGAGGTCTTTTGCCTCGGGTGTTAAACCTAGGTCTTTGGTTGCCTCGGGTGTGATCCCGAGGTCTTAAAAGGTGCCTCGGGTGTGATCCCGAGGTCTTTGCAAGAGCTCTCTGACAGTCTGTGGAGCCTCATGCGATGATCGAGCAAGTTTGACTGCTGTTGGTCTCATTTGGACTAATGAAGGTAGGAGGTCGGGTGAGAACCACCGGGCTCTGGGTTACTCTGAGCTGGAGGCAAGGTCGGTGTCACTGGATCTTGACTGCTGTGAACTAAAGGTCAGGTCATGGCTGTAAAAAAGAGACCGTTGTGAACTAGAGATCGGGTCAGGGCTGCCGGACCCAGACCGATGTGAATTGGAGGTCGGGTTGGGGCTGCCGGACTCAGACCGCTGTGAGCTGGAGGAACTGCTAGAACCGCTGGGCTCGTCCACATTGTTCTTCCTGGGTTGTTCTCTCTTTCGCTTACTTCCGGAAGGCTCGTAGCTTTCTTGCCCAGGGCCTTTGGTCTGTAGAAATTCTTCGGTGTCAATATACCGTTCGACCCTTTATGAGAGTTCAACCAAGGTTTCCGGTCGATTACTGTGAAACAACATGGCGCACTTGGTATGTTGAACTCCCGAGCAGAAGGCTATAATTGCGACGGTTTCATGAAGATCATAGATCCTAAGCTTCTCCTAGTTGAACCGGTCGGTAAACTCCTTGAGGGACTCATTATTCCTCTGTTTGACTGTCAGTAGCTTCATGTCAGGCATTCACCATTCATGCATACCGATGAACTGCTTGATGAACTACTTGTTGAATTGTTTGAAACTGTTGATTGATCGGGGCTTCAATGAGTAGAACTATTGAGCGGCCAGGGCTTTTAAAGTGCTGGGGAAGGCCATGCAGTATAGTTCATCGACATTGGTGATGAGAGCCATCTTGGCCTTATAGGTTCGGACGTGGTCGACCAGGCTCCCCGAGTCGTTGTACGAATCTAGGCGGGGCTATTTAAATTTGTGCGGGGTGGCAAACCTCGTAATCTGGATGGAGAATAGTGACTCTATCTCGGAATTGACATAGTCCTGAGTAGGATTCTGGCCGAGGTCTTTGGCCATTCTGTCGATCTGTTTTTTCAAATTTTGGATATGGGCCACTACACCTTCCCGACTGGTACCCGGGGGGATCGGTCGGGTTTGTAGAGGAGGCATCTTCTTCATGGTGGCGTGCTTTCCTCTGGGATCGGGCTCGGCTATAACACCAACTGATCGTGTGCCGAAGGCCACCTCGGCTCTTGACCGAGTGACCCTGGACCGATTCCCGGGCCATACGCTCTTGCCTCTCTTCTCGGTCAGCATGCCTATTGTTGATGTCTGTGGCATCTCCAATGTGGGACGAGTTGGCTCGGGCACGCTGTCTGGTCAAGATTAGCTCCCGACCGTATGCAGCATTCCCGGACTATTGCCCAGTCACTATAAGAATGCTTTGTTGAGCCAGCAGGGCTTCAATCTACTGCTGGGTCTGACGCTGGATCTTCAAAATCTGCGTGAGGGATGTGATTATCTGCTCCGGTGTCAGGACCGCTGGGGCCGGCGGGGTAGCCCGGCCAGCCCGCTATACAGCCTTCTTACCCTTCTTCGGAGGCATCACTGTCAGCTGAAGAGATTTATGCTTTAAGGAATTTGTCATTTCCCACAGATGGCGCCAAGCTGATGATGCCAAAATTTGGTTAAAGTAAATTAAAGCATATAAACCAGAGAGAGAGAGTGAGAGAGACTGGTTTTTTGTATATGGTTCGGCCCTGTTAATGAAGGAACCTACGTCCACGTTTGTGTTTGAGGACGTTCACGTCTTTAGCTAAACCATTCTAGCTCAAGACTCAAGGAGGCCGTAAATCGGAGTTTGTACCCTTTAGGATATCAGGGAGATGTCAGTGGAAAGCAGAAACAAGGTCGCTATGCATTAATTCATTCGACGAATCTCCCTTATCATGTTCAATTCGATTTCTAACCTTTCGAGTGAATTCATCGTTAGGGTCCAGGTTATTTAAATTCATCCGCTCATTATTCACTATATTATTCCCCTCACTCATATGTAGTGCATTAGTAGGTTCAATTTATCGTATAACCTCACTACCCTCCATACATAGATAATCATCGTCTTTGGGAGGTTGATCAACAGCATTAAACACGTTTAATTTCAAGTTCAAGTTCCCGAATGACACCTTCATCACCCCCGTTCGACAATTGACACGCGCATTAGTGGTGGCTAAGAATGGACGACCAAGAATAACAGGGGTGTGCTTTCTAGCATCTAGGACAGGTTCAGTGTCAAGGACCATAAAATTGACAGGATAAAAACATTGATCAACTTGAACTAAGACGTCCTCGATGATTCCTCTAGGTACTTTGACAGAACGATCCGCTAATTGAATAGTAGCAGCCGTATGCTTAAGTTCACCTAGTCCTAATTGTTTATAGACGTGGTATGGTAAAAGATTAACACTAGCTCCTAAGTCAAGGAGAGCCCTATGAATGACCGTGTCACCTATGACACATGAAATAGTTGGCGTACCAGGATCCTTATACTTTGGAGGTGAGTGTTGAAAAATGGAACTTACTTTTTCCGTGAGGAAGACCTTTTTCGGAGTATGACTACGCAATTTGCGCTTTTGAGTGCAAAGGTCTTTAAGACATTTAGCGTAAGCGGGAATTTGTTTAATAGCATCGAGGAATGGAATATTAATTTTCACTTGTTTAAATACCTCGAGTATATCCTCAACCTTTGACCCTTTCTTTGGAAAATTTGATGGTTCATCAACGTTAGGTGGAAAGGGCAATTTCGGCATATGATTAGTCAGGGCCGTTTCTTTTTCTTTCTTATTTTTAATCACATCCTCACCCTTCTCTTTATTAAAACTAGTATTCATATCCTTCCCATTCTCATTCTTATTAGGGGTTTCTATCACCTCCTCTCGTGGAGTCATCCTAGTAGAGACGGCGTTTACTTGTTCATTCGACCCCTTAACCTCATATTGTCCCTTAGGGTTTTGAATTGTTTGACTAGGCAACGTCCCCTCGTTTCTACGACTCACCACAATAGCTAGTTGTCCCATTTGGGATTCAAGCTTTGCAATGGATTGTGTGTGTGAGTGCACTATTTGTGCTTGTGCCTGTACTTGTGTTTCGATTTTATTAAGGGACGCCAACACCTTCTCTTCGAAAGCGTTACCCCTTGGAGGGCTCAGATTAGGAGGCGGTTGTTGGTATTGATTAGGTTGAAATTGCGGTCGATGTGCATTAGGAAAATTAGTCGCCTCATTAGGATTATTATTATTATTTTTCCACGAGAAGTTAGGATGGTTTCTCCATTGCGCGTCCGGATTATTAGTAGTCGAATTATAATTATTTCGTGGGTATTGTTGAATAGAATTAATGTGTTGCTACACGAATTCCGAAAATTGACTCGCCGATTGACATGCAAGGATAGAATGTGAAGGATCGAAACATATTGCACATACATCATGAGCGGGTGGGGCTGTCGTTTGGTTCATTGTTAAAAGTCGGTTAAGTTTTATAGATAGTTCCTGAAATTCTATTGAGTGACTTGACTCAAACTTTACCTCACGTTTAGGTTGCAGATGATACCCCTCAGAACGTACCGACACAGCCTGATGCATCGAGTTCTCTCTTAACGTTTCAAAAATTTTCCAGGCCTCGTTGGCGCTTTTGTGTAGGAAGGTACCCGCACAAACGGCATCGACGTTATTACGGACAGAGGGAATAAGTCCCTCGTAAAAACCTGTACCAACTGCCACTTAGGAACCTGATGATGTGGGCAAGAGCGTAATAGTTCTTTAAATTTCTCCCATGTGTCATAAAGTGTTTCCCCATCTTGCATCACAAAATTAGTTATAGATTTTCTTATCTGATTGGTTCTTGTGATTGGGAAAAACTTTTGTAAAAATGCGTTATGTAAGGCTTCCCATGATTTGATTGTGTTTGGCTCAAGTGACTGAAGCCAATACTTCGCTTTATCCTTTAAAGAGAATGGGAAGAGACGCAATTTTAATTCATCATCAGTGAAATTTTGGATTTTTAATGTAGAGCAAATATCTTGAAAATCTCCTAAGTGTTGATATGGATCTTCATTTAAACGGCCATGGAAAGATGGAAGTAGCGAGATTGTAGACGACTTTATCTCAAAGTGAGATGCCGTCGCCTCCGGTAATTCGATACCTGCTTGAGGCGTGTAAGTCGTAGGAATAAAGTAATCTTTAAGTGGAGGACGTGGCGGTATATTAGGATTATTTAAATTATTTTCGTTATTTCCGTTAGCCATTTTAATCGGTTCGATTTTAAAAGTTCGAGTTCTCCTTAACCGTTTAAGGGTACTTTGAATTTCGGCCTCAAACAACGACGACGGAATCGGCGTTGATTCGTCGTCTTGCAACCTAGCTCTAGAAGCTTGGGTTGCGGACTTACTAACTCTTAACGTACGTTCAAGTTCAAGATCTATAAAATGTAATTCAGGTTTATTTGAACGCGTACCAAACATAAACTTAAAAGAAAACAAACTAAAAACAAAAACTGACTCAAATAAATAAAAAAAACAAATAGCAATCACGCAACTAAGATAACAAGCACTCAACTACTGTGATGCATATAAATTATCCTGTAATGCAGTGACCGCGTCAAGCCTAGCGCCCCGGGTTTCCTAGCTAATGCAGTGCAATTAACCCTAAACTAATGCAAATAGTGCATCACAGCGCCCTGACTTACAGTGGTTTAAAGCGAGTTTCAAAATAAGCAATTTATTTAATTTTATTTGTATTTTTTCGCGTAAGCTCCTTTGATGTGATTAGCTAATCCACTCGGAAACGTTAGGATTTGATGACTCGAGAACTACAAAATAAAAAGAAAAGTTAGTGACTTAAAATAAAACAAAAAATAAGAAAAAGAAATCTAATCTAATATTCACAAATTAACTAAACTAGGATTTTAAAACTAAAGGTAGTAATTTGCAATCCCCGGCAACGGCGCCAAAAATTGATGTTGTCAGAATCAAGATATAAAAAGTATACTTTACTTTTCTAAAGATTTACACTCTGGAAGTAAAGGTCGAACCCACAAAGATTGAATACTACGCACTCTTAATTTTAAAACCTAAGTCTAATTAATTATGAAAACGAGATTTTGATTTGAATTTTAATTAAATTAATGAAACTAATGAAATTAAATCTAAATTATGAAAGCGATTTAAAAGTGTTTTTATAAATATGTTTAAAGGAACCTAGGATTGCAAATCCACCACTAGCTTCATAATAGGAATATTTATGCATTCAATTAGATTATTAAGTTGGATGATAATGGGGAATTGTAGCTACAAGCCCAATTCCTCCGTCAAGAAAATAACTATGGTTCAAGCACCAACATAATCCATCTTCGGTTAGCACGAATTATCCCACACTAAACTAGGGTTGTGACATAATCCGTCTAACCTAGGCATGGACTATTCGGATACTTGATAGCACAATTCAATAAAGCACCATTACATGTAAATAATCCATACAAGCACAGCAAGCATAGATCATTGAGCACACTACCATAAAAATAGATCTAAGACAAGAGTAAACTTTGAAAGTAATGATTTAATCAATATAAGCACGATTTATTTATAAAAATCCTCGGAACATGTAACTGTCATCCATACATAATAGAACTAAAATAAAAACATAAATAAAACCCTATTACTTGGCTAGGGTTTCATTGAAACCCTAGATCTAGAGTCTAGTTGGCCATAGAATTGATGAACGGCAAGAGGTTGATGGAGGAGGCCATGGGAATCCTTCGTCTTCTTCTTCTTCTCCTTGCTTTCCTCTCTTCAATGGCTGAAATTTTAGTTGTATATGGCTGTATGTAGGATGTGTCTCTTAATGACCAACCCCTAAATTGAAGTAAAATAGGGTATATATAGATTTACAACAAGTTTTGGAAGCTTTCCTAACCCGAATTGCACTAAAACTGCTTTATTTTGCAATCTGGACGTAATTAGGCAGTTTCGTTCGCGTAGGAATCATCAGTATACTGAAATACGCAAGTTCCATTTTTACACATGTCGCGCGAGCGGGCCGCGCGAGCGCGATATTGGGACCTTGCGCGCGCGGGCCGCGCGAGCGATTTCTGGGATTTCGCACGAGCGGGTCGCGCGAGCGAAGGGCTTTTTTCAGCTTCTTTCTTCTTGTTTTTTCACCCTGTTTAGCCTGGTATACTTGATTTCTTCCAAATCCCGTCAGAAAATAGAAAATAAAGTAAAAATATACAAAAACAGGATAAAAAGGTACTAACAACCGCACGTTAAGGCGTATAAATAGGATTTGTTCTCTCCCGATCACCTACGATGTGCTTACCACCAAAATCTAGGTCATGCCACCGATCAGTGCATCTGCCTCCGCCTCCGCCTCCGCTATGACATCCAAAATCTCATAGAGGATATACCCCATCCTAATCCCATTTACTATCTTGGCTTGGACCAACCGCTCCAATGATTTCTTTTGTTGATGCCAATAAATGTTGAAGCTACGCAGTAAAGTGATGGTGTCTGGAACTTCTTCTGTAAAAAGAATAAGTGAGTCACTGTGACACTCCACTTGAGACCAATTCAAGTCAAATCGAGTCTATTCTATGTTTTGAGTCTATTTTAAGTTCAGTCTTATTGTCAAGTCTGTCTATGTTTAAGTTCGGTTGAGTCTGTACCAAGAAATGTAATCCTTCTCTTTTGATGGAATGAAATCTGATTTTGCTTAATCTGATGTGTCTAGTCATAAATGCATGAATCACTGAACTGAAATGTCACTTCTTCAAATTACCATGAACATTACTCTGCTAACAAATATTTGCATAAAAATGAATCCTGAAAGGTCAAAGTCAATTTTACGCTGACACTGATGAGGAGCCGAGAAATGAATAGTCTTACTTTAAGAATTTAAAGATGCTTTTGCTCAAATCTCGAAAAGACATACTTGAAACTGACTTGGGGCTTTCCCAACACCCTTTTTTCACCATTTTAAAGCCTTGAGCCCAATCCAATTGGGAGCCATACAATATGTCCGATTGAAAGCAGTGCAGGCTTAGTCCTTGATGGTAGCTAAACACTTACAATGAGTTTCTTCTCCCCTTTCAAAAAATAAAAAGAAGAAGAAAAAGAAAAGCTCGCTAGGTTGAAAACTCGAAAAGGACACCTAGGCAAAAGTTAGAGCAAAAAGGTTGTTGATTTCCATAATCTGACCCTAGCCAGTCAAAATGTTGGAGAAAATTTTGATGAAACAAATGAGAGAATCGTACGCTTCAAGGTACATCATAAGAACGTGCCTAGATCACATTTCCAAAGGCACGGAACAACCACAAATAAATTCCGAGAGCTGACATGCACATTCTGGAATTCTGAGATTACGATTGAAAGATCTCACAAGAATCAACTACATGAAAAGAAAAATTGACTAGCTAGGCGAAAATGAAAAGGATCAATCCTCGAAATAAAAAGAAAAGAAAAGAAAAGAAAAGAAAGGGATATCAAAATCGAATCCTATTATTCAAAGCTACCACAAGTGGCTCAAGTTTAAACTTATTTGACGATTAGTTTGAAAAACCCTTATACCTCAAACACTTTCTTTCAAGCCTTGCCTTGAACTATGCTCGACCTGATTCCCACTCGGGGATACGTAGACAACCACATCGGTTCGGTTGATACCATCATAATCAACCCCTTTTCTTTCAAGACTTTGGCCTGAACTACGTTGGACCTGATTCCACTCGGGGTACATAGGCAGACTTTCAAAAAAAGAAAAGAAGGATGGCTCGCTAGGATGAAAATTCGAAAGACGCCTAGGCAAAAATTAGAGCTAAATCCAAGGTGAGCAATAATAAAAGAGATAAAAGAGCTCGCTAGGTCACCTCACTAGTGCCTAGGCAAAAGTTATGAGTATCTGAGAGATTAAAGTTACGGTCCTTGCCTCGAGCCAGAAATATCACCTTCCATACTAGGGGCAAACTTCGACTACCCGCCTCGTTTGCCTGAATTTTACTATCCACGCTTCATTCAAGGGAAAACTTCGGTCACCTACCTCGTTTGCCCAAAACCTCCGATAAACCATCATCCAAACTAGGGACAAACTTCGGTCAACCACTTCGTTTGCCTATGAATTCTACTTTCTACACCTCAAACTAGGGGCAAACTCCGTTTTTCTAACACGATCCCTTCACAACAAGGGCGAGTTTTCTAGTCACCAAGTTATTTTGAAAATTTTGAAATAGAGCATCTTTTATTCTAAAAGCTAAGGCACTAATTCAAAGCACTTCCTGGGAGAAGTAGAAAATTGATTAGATCAATAGGGAGGAATTTTCAAAAACTAGATTTATCAGTAAAGTGCTATCATATTAAGATCATAAGTGAACATAAAAGATGAGCAGTACATCATTTATGACAGAGACACATTGAGTTATGTAATTTAGGTACTTCGTGTCGTTACTCTTGTTGAGTCAATCCTTCTTTGGTTGAGTCAGAAATAATCTTATCGAAACTGTATCAGAGCTCAAGGTTCATACATACGAATCCAACTTTCATTGTCATCGTTGTTCCTGTTAAGTCCATTTGTCCTAATGGTCTCAAATGTGTGGGTTTAAAGTGATTCTCAATTATAAAACCTATGGATACAAGCAGAAGTTTCAAACACCGTTGCTGCAATTGTCAAGGCTGCAACATGATACGAGTCCCAAGAATCTCGAGCATTGGTGACACCCCAATCATAGACATCTGATACAAATCAGTCTATAAGATCCACTGGCTATCTTCTTCTAGTTCCTCAGCAACCAAATCAAAATCACGTCATTAATTTCTTTCATCCCTAGCGGATTCACTCTATTCCCAGTGCAACCATCCCCTCCCCAGCAGAATATTCTCATCCCCAGCAAAGTCATTCCCAATAGAGCAAGTTCATCTCTAGAAAAGTTCCCTGAACAAATGTTGTGTATCTCAATCAAAATCACATCCTCTCCTCAGAAGAAACCATTTTCATCCCAGAAAGGGTTGTTACTTTTCCCACATAAATAGTTCACTCCGAGAAGCATTGTCCCTAGACGAGATATTTTTCCTCCAAAAAGTTCAGTTCATCTTCAGTACATCACTTACTCCATTGGCCCTCAAAAGAGTCGTTTCATCCCCAGCAGATTCAGTTTTATCCCCAACAGGCTTATCGATTAGTACATCATCAGTTCAATCCATGACAGTCACAGTAGTTCACTGTCAACTTGTCATCCCGATTCGTACATCGTCAATCCAATCCATGACAGTCAGAGTAGTTCACTATCGACTCGTCATCTTGATTCGTACATCGTCAGTCCAATCCATGACAGTCACAGTAGTTCACTGTCGACTCGTTATCTCGATTCGTACATCGTCAGTCTAATCCATGACAGTCACAGTAGTTCACTGTCGACTCGTCATCTCAATTCGTACATCGTCAGTCCAATCCATGACAGTCACAGTAGTTCACTTTTGACTCGTCATCTCAATTCATACATCGTCAGTCCAATCCATGATAGTCACAGTAGTTCACTGTCGACTCGTCATCTCGATTCGTACATGTTCATTCCAATCCATGACAGTAACAGTTGTTCACTGTCGACTCATTATCTTGATTTGTACATTGCCAATCCAATCCATGACAGTTATAGTAGTTCACTGTCAACTCGTCATCTCGATTCTTACATCGTCAGTCCAATCCATGACAGTCACAGTAGTTCACTGTCGACTCGTCATCTTGATTTGTACATCGTCAGTCTAACCCATAACAGCACAGTAGTTCACTGTCGACTCGTCATCTCAATTCGTACATCGTCAGTCCAATCAATGACAGTCACAGTAGTTCATTGTCGACTTGTCATCTCGATTCGTACATCGTCAGTCCAATCCATGACAGTCACAGTAGTTCACTATCGACTCGTCATCTCGATTCGTACATGTTCATTCTAATCCATGACACTCACAGTAGTTCACTGTCGAGTCATTATCTTGATTCGTACATCACCAATCCAATCCATGACAGTCATAGTAGTTCACTGTCGACTCGTCATCTCGATTCGTTCATCGTCAGTCCAATCCATGACAGTCACAGTAGTTCACTGGCGACTCGTCATCTTGATTCGTACATCGTCAGTCCAATCCATAACAGCACAGTAGTTCACTGTCGACTCGTCATCTCAATTCGTACATCGTCAGTCCAATCCATGACAGTCACAGTAGTTCATTGTCGACTTATCATCTCGATTCGTACATCGTAAGTCCAATCCATGACAGTCACAGTAGTTCACTATTGACTCATCATTATCTCGATTAGTACATCATTAGTCTAATCCATGATAGTCATATTAGTTCACTGTCGACTTGTCATCTCGATTAGTACATCGGCAGTTCAATCCATGACAGTCACAGTAGTTCACTGTCGACTCGTCATCTTGATTCGTACATCGTCAGTCTAATCCATAACAGCACAGTAGTTCACTGTCGACTTGTCATCTCGATTCGTACATCGTCAGTCCAATCCATGACAGTCACAGTAGTTCACTGTCGACTTTTCATCTCGATTTGTACATCATCAGTTCTTCTGATCACGATTAGTTCAACTGTTGATCGAATCCATGATAGTTAGAGTAGTTCACTGTCGGCTCGTCATCCTGATTAGTACATTGTCAATTCAATCAATATAGTCATAATAGTTCACTGTCGACTCGTCATCTCGAGTAGTACATCATCAGTCCAATCTATGACAGTCACAATAGTTCACTGTCGACTCGTTTTCTCGATTCGTACATCATCAGTTCTTCTGATCACAGTTAGTCTAACCGTTGGTCCAACCCATAACAGTCATAGTAGTTCACTATTGATTCGTGCACCATCAGTTCATTAATCATCATTCAAAATATGTCGTGTTCATCATTCTTGTTCAAAATCTTGGGCTTCCATGTCCATTAATGGGGCTTTCGTGTCCATCACTTGACATCTCGGGCTTTCATGTCCATCACTTGACGTCTTAGGGCTTCAGTATCCATCTCCTAATTTTCAGGGCTTCTATGTCCGTCGGTTATCTGTCAAACTATATCTCCGATTAATGTCCTCTGGGACCCTACATCTGATTACATTCGCTTGCGAAGCACATAAGTTTGCTCTATGACCCAGAGTCTTCAACACCTTGGTATCCTTATTGGGATCTACCACTGCATTAAAGTCAAGGAAACACTAGCACGACATAAGCCTGCTCGGAGTAGCACACACCCCACAGCACCAGCTCATACTAGGGTCAGAACACTAGGCATGATAGGGCTCATGACACAATTCATATCTTGCATATCATTCTCATAACATAGCATCATCCCCGCATAGCATCTGCCTGATTGTTGTGTATTTGCATGTGTTTATTTCTTTGTGTCCCGAACTACGTCTTGGTCTGATTCCCCTTAAGATACGTAGGCAACTCACACAGAGCGCGACCAACACTAGCCTCAGCATTGGTTTTTTATCATTGCATCTTTGCAACGCTTTTATCCTAAATCTATAGCCTCCCGATCTGTCTCTTCAAAGCTTTGGCACTTGCTTGCGGCATGCGTTGCCTCGTAAGTTCATGCCAAAGAGGGGCAAACTGTAGACACCCTATTTTGTCGGCTATCAGATTTAGGAGACCCATAGCTTGGTGGTTCACAATGATAAAAAAAAGAATCAAAAAGGACTCCTGGAAGTTAGTTTTATCGCTCAAAATGCTCAGAATGACCAAAATACCACTGAAAGCCCAAAAACTCCCAGATTTGGATCAAAAGTTCTGGAAACACACTACGTCACAGAAAAAGTAATAAAATGAGTTTTAAAGAAAAATCAGATAAAATCGTTAGCTCTCAGAGACCCCCGAAAGTCCCGGAAATTCCCGGAAAGTCCACGTTGACCGGTTTGACCCAAAAGTTGACTTTGAAACGGGAGTATCGTAACATTTTTCCAATATTTTTCATGGATACTATAGGTCAATATCTTTTCAATGGTATATTACGCATAATTTTTGAATTTAAAATGAATTTATTATGAATTTCCAAAGATGAAAAAGACGATCAAATCGCCTTTTATCGCGAATACCGCAAAACTTTTCAAAGTGACCGAACTCTGAACAAATTTTTATATAAAGTAGACTCCATTAACTTTCCAACGGTATATCACAACCTTAATTTGAAGTTTGTATGTATTTTCTGTGAATTTCGGATGAAATAGTGCCTTTTCGCGAATACC